>JAZEWT010000005.1:26038072-26049226 GCA_036362905.1 Mordacia mordax
GCCGGAGAGGTGATTCCCGTCGACTCCAACTGCGCCATCTCGGGCTGGGGAGCCACGATGTTTCAGGGAGGTGCGTGCGGGTGGCTGGGAACAAAAACAAACAAACACGGCGGACTCGACGGTGGATTTGAGCATCAACCCACCCACCCACCCACCCACCCCCGCGTGCGGCAACTCAGCGGTTAGAGCGCCGCACTATAAACTTGGCGACCCGAGTTCAATTCCAACTCACGTCCAACACCAGTCACGATTTACTGAACCGGTCCTGGGCCTCCCCTAGGTATCATCAGCCTCAAATGAGCACCTTGTCCAGTGTGTAAACATTATCACTCGGCGTACAAAGGTGACCGGGTGTGGTGTTAGCCACCCACCATCTCATGTGCTGTGTTTGCCTGCATAGGTGCTCGCTAATGGCACTTGACACAGTCGATTAAGGTGATATGGGAGATCTCTTTTTACATGCGTATGTGACCGAACCAGTTATCCAAGAAAACATGGATTTGTTATGTGATCCCCTGCCCGGTGAGCCTTTCAAACTTCACCCGGCCTTAATCTGCATCTCGCCTGGCACAAAGCGCCGCGGTGACGTGACGGTTTGCGCGTGTCCGCGCGTGCATGTGCAGCGGGCTCTCAGCAGCTGCTGGAAGCGCAGGTCAAAGTGATCAACACCCAGCGCTGTAACGCGGCCCAGGCCTACAACGGTGGCATCACCGCCAACATGCTGTGCGCTGGCAACTATGAGTACGGCGGCGTAGACACGTGCCAGGTAAGGCGCGGACGTGCGGTGGCACGCGGCTCGGAACGCGTGGGAATGTCTCAACCCACGGGATGGATTTTACAGAGTCGGCGCCGTGCTTGACATACAAACACGTGGGGTGTGTGTTGTACGCTCGGGGGTGTAACGCGTTGACGCGTGATGTCAAAACCCATAGCATCTCATCTCATAGTCAGAAACCGCTTAGTCCTGTACAGGGTCGTGGTGAGCCGGAGCCTATCCCGGCAGACACAGGGTGTAAGGCAGGAATATACCCACGATTGGACGCCAGTCCATCACCGGGCACTGCGGGCAATTTGAGTCTGCGAGCCAATTAACCTATGCAGCAGCATGTTTTTTGGACTGTGGAGGAAACCGGAGTGCCCGGCGAAAACACACGCGGACACGGAGAGATAGAACATGCAAACTGCACACAGAAAGACACCCAAGCCGAGATTCGAACCCGGGACTTCTTACTGAGACAACAGCGCTACCCACTGGGCCACCCCAGAACCCATAGCATGTGTTATTCATAAACAATCTCAGCCAGCCAATCCATGACACTCGGACCTGTCCTGCGACCCTCCGCCAGTGAGCCTTCGACACTTTGCGTGGCCATAACGTACATTTAGCCTGGCACAGGCAACATTGTGGCGTCACTAACACTCGGGGGTGAATGGAATGGGGATTGTTGTTGCGTATGCAATGTCTCAACCTGTACTGTGCTTGGTGTGTGTGTGTGGTTGAATGACATGAGTCGAGTGATGAACTTATGGCTGTGAGTGAGAAAAGAGTCTAAGCTCCTTCCTTTTGTTAAAAAACGAAAATTATCATCTCACTTGCACTGTTGCTCATTGTCTATTATTAATTTATTGTGCTGTGTAATTTTGAGTGCTGTTTACGTCGTTATGGTTAAGGTTTCATCTTTGTACAAGTTAGTGTTGTGAGTTTAATTGTGCAATCTTGTATGTTACCGTTGACTTTTATTACGGAGTTTCACTCTTACACGTCATTTATGGAAGTTAATTTGCCTTTTGGTTTTTAAAAACGTCGCTACGTCGGCGAGTTCGTACGCTCGTCGCGTCACAGCAATCCCGCGCGTCGGGAGTTTCGCCGGGCTCACGGGGTGCTGCTCCGCTGTTTCAATCCACGTCTGCGCGGCGCGTGCAGGGCGATTCGGGTGGCCCACTCGTGTGCCCGCGGCCGAGGGGGGGCGACGGGGCGCCCCCCATTGACGTGCTCCATGGCGTGGTGAGTTTCGGCGAGGGTTGTGGCGAGCGTTACAAGCCCGGGGTGTACACACGGGTGTCGCGCTACGCGGACTGGATACGCAACAAAATACGCTAGGCACGCGCGCGCGCGCGCGCCATTACACACAAGACACGCAGTAACATACGCATGCAGCGGTAAAAACAAGCGAGGCCAGCATTAGTAAGTAAATAGCAGTCATGTCGCCAGTGTGCTAGTGCCACGTGTATGTAATGAGGCACGTAGCCTGGTAGTGGTTGCACACATCCACGAGTCCATCTCATCTTATTGTCAGAAACCGCTTAATATTATACAGGATCGCGGTGGGCCAGAGCCTATTCCGGCAGACACAGGGCACAATGCAGGGATACACCTACGATGGGACGACAGTCCATCGCCAGGCACTGAGGGCAATTTAGTCTGCGAGTCAATTAACCTATGCAGCAGCATGTTTTTTGGACCGTGGGAGGAAACCGGAGTGCCTGGCGAAAACCCACGCGGACACGGGCAGAGAACTCGCAAACTCCACACAGAAAGGCACCCGAGCCGAGATTCGAACCCGGGACCTTCTTGCTGCGAGGCGACAGCGCTACCTGCTGGGTCACCGTGCCACCCCTGTTCATGCACATACCACTCTGAAATACACATGCCAGTACACAAACCGGTACACATGCCAAAAATACTTATACAGAAGCCTAGGAAATTAAAAGCAAATAAAATGTATCTGTTACAAGACCCTGTCACTGTGGGTGGATTGATGACATCTCGCTGACAGGTTACATGACAGAGTCAACCTGCAAATTGTATACACACAATATCGTTGACTTTTACTGCGGTTTATTGTAATGATGCTTGAGAAGGGTGAGAAAATTAGTTTGGTACAAATATAGTCTAGTCTATATAGATATATGTCCAAATTTATACATTTTGGGCCTCAAAATTTACATCATGAAAGTTGACTGAATATAAGGCAGGGTCAACGTATAGTCTTACATTGACTACGTCTCAACCAAACACGCCAACTGGGCAGCATAGGCATTGAAGCAGAGTACCGCAGAGTGGATCTTCTGCACTGCCCTCTGCTGACAATGAGGCACCAGGGCAGCTTAGAGCCACCTGTGTTCCGCGTGATGGGCGACCATTCGACAGCGGTCCAGGCTCAACCTCGTCTTACAACGTCGGGCAAGACTGAGCAGATTCCGTCGTGTGCGTTTGATCACAGCCCACGCAGCTGTATTTGAACACAGACCTCAACGCGTCAACACACAGATAAGGACACCGAACACATGCGCAATGATATATACACACACGAGGCAAGTTTGAAAAATAATGAACATTTAAAAAAAGACCCGTGATTCAATCGATTTACGCTTACCATTGTGTAACACGCAGTGTAAACAAAACAATTGCCGCAGAATGATTTTTGCCTTTTAATTAAAAAATACAAACATCTCTTGTGTGTTTTTTCTCCAAACGTGTGCTTGTTATTGTGTATGGACGTAAGTCATTGCACATAGCTGCTAACACGACCCTGGTTGAGTCCACACACACACGGGGAGAGGTGGAACAGACCAAAGCCATCAAATATTCACGCTGCACCGCAAGGCAGCCAGGTTCCTCCGCCACAGCAGCATCGTTTGGACCCTCGTCAGAGCCCACCAGTGAATATAATCGCTCGGAGCAGGGTAGCTTCGGTACCTCAGCTCCGCTGCCCTACAAGGCAATCACGGAGTGCTCCGATCATTATTTGGGACCATCAGTGATGGAACAGCTCCGCTTCTCAATATGGCAACTGCGAGACTTTAGATTTTTTATTTAAATCAATCAGACTGCTGCGGATGTATTATAACAAGTCATTGTTTACATTATTAGAGTTAATCACAGCATTGTGCTGCTACTGGGTGCAACTGTTTAAGAGTTTAGCGTTTTAAAAGAGACCACCAGTGATTAGTTCAATTATGATACTCCATGATACACTGCAATAAATATTTGAAGACAATTGCTCAGTAAGCCTCACAATTATTAGTAAGCGATGCTGACAATATGGCCTGTCCACTCGATAAATGGCAACCGTTTCTCTTAATTCCTCGCTAATTGTGGGTTGGCAGTGCAGTCGGCTCTGCTGCCCGACTGCCATGAGGCCTAACTTTGGCTGTTGGGTAAAAACACCCTCTTTGTACCTCAGTGGCCGACACACACAGAGAAAGAAAATGGCACAGACTCTTCAAACCTGAAAACATGCAACTGACGACGGCCTTGTTGTGAATAATACCCATCTGCAGCAAAACATTAACACGAGTAGGTCAAGCCAATCAAGACTCAAATTACCTCTCTGCCCTATGGCATTTTAGGGGGGGGCGGGGGACTATATCCCGAATACCTCCTTGCTAACACAGAACTGCGCAGACATGCAAGTCTACCTGAGCAGGGCATAGCTCAGGGGGGTGGGCGGGGGGCGGGGGGGGTAGTTGACAGGGCAAGGATAGCCCAATGACGTTAATGCACGAGACAATTACGAATGACGCCAATGTGATTTTACCCACAGCGCCTTGCAGTCGAGTGACACATGGTCCATAGAGACGCGAGTCTTGTTTAATCTTGGCTCGTGCGATGGAGGCAATGACTCTGGTAATTCTGTATCGAGGCTTCACGGTTAATATCCTGACTCAACACCAAAAGTAGGTCAACTCTCGAAAACTTGTGGATTTTTTACAAGCCTATTGCAAATCTTGATTGTAAGACAACACATTCCTTTCATTATCCAAGAGGTTAATAAAACAAACCTCGACATGTTCCTGCTGAAATGAGCAATGGCAATCATGTCATCATGTTTGACAGCTCCAAGCCACTGGTAGAAAATTCACATTCCCATCAAGGGGGGTGGGGGTGCAGTTTCTCTATTAATGTGGACTTCCCACGATCTGGTGTACCTTTCAAACACCACACATATAGGCGATTGGAATCTTTGGTTAAGCAGCCGTTACCCTGATCCTCATGATAATTTTACACATTTGGCTCTCTTAGCACAGCCCCAGTAAAAAACAAAATTAGAATTAAAATCCTGACCACAGGGAGAGGATGATTCTAAAACGAAAAAAAACCACACACATGCATCTCTATTAATTACGTTGGCGTTCATCAGCGTAAAAATAAATATCTTCACAAGTCGTTTTTTTTTCTCTTTACACAACATTATTAGGCTTCCCGACAAGGCGAGATCAGTGGCGTGCGCCCTAGGCGTCAAGGTGTGGGGGCATGGATTTGTCTCCACGCGGAGACCGTTGGGGATAATGGCTGCGTCATTCCGACACCCCCCAGAACGGCGGTGTAAAGTTTTTTACCCCTTGTATCGCTTTAAAGGACAAACTGAGAGAGAACACCGTTTAAAGGGAGTCACACCATTCGTATATGACCCAATTCGCCCAGAATGTCGCCAATCCTGTATAGGCCACAGAAGCCAAGCAGAGATAGTATGGCTAGTGCTTGGATGAGCCACTGCCATTCATAAGTAAGTTGCTACAGGGCTTGTGGGGACAGGAGGGTGGAAAAGCTGCCACATTCTTGGGTGCACTGTATTTAAATGCTCACATATCTATGCTCCTCACCTTCAACAACCTGCAGTGACCAGCGTGAAGTAGGTTTAAATAACCTTCACAACCTGCCCAGTGTGGGGAGGCCCGCATCCAGCAGTGGACTCACAAAAATGGTCACACGTGTGCAATCTGTTCTCTGCAATCATCCACTGAGACACAACCCTGATCGCTGGCCCCAAATTCTCCTTGAAATTATCAGCCTACGTCATTCTCCCAAGATACTCTCTCCAAATAATTACCTGTTTATGTGCATTGTTGCAGATTTTCTGATGCAAATATCCTGTTTTCTCTTAAATTCCAACAACTCAGCCCTGACTCCTTACCCAAGGTCATAACCATACTCCTAGTACACCACAGTCCCAATTCCTCAGTCAAGTATTCCAAACGGAGCCCCCTTATCCCTGTACTAGTCTCAGCGTACGCACACCTTGAGGAATGAGTTTGCAGATCATACCGCAGGCATTAATCACTGCCTTGACACATGCTCTGAAACATTTCCTACAGGTGCTGCCTGTATTAAGGCTGTGTCCAGATTATTATACATTGCTTGTACGAGAACTGCACAGCGTAAATGGCCCGGTGCCGGGAGCTGCGGGAGAGGCAGATTGGAACATGTCGGAAATATTCAGATGAAAGACGTGTATACGCATGTGCACACAAGCAAGCATGTGCTCGTTCACACGCAGTATCAACACAGATATCTCATCTCATTATCTCATTATCTGAAACAGCTTAATCCTATATAGGGTCACGGTGAAGCCGGAGCCTATCCCGGAAACATAGGGCGTAAGGCAGGAATACACCCGACGACGGGACGCCGGTCCATCGCCGGGCATTGCGGGACAATTTTAGTCTGCGAGCCAATCAACCTATCCAGGAGCATGCTTTTGGACTGTGGGAGGAAACCGGAGTACCCGGCGAAAACCCACGCGGACACGGGGAGAGCATGCAAACTCAACACAGAAAGGCACCGGAGCCGAGAGACTCGAACCCGGGACCTTCTTGCTGTGAGGCGTCAGCGCTAACCACTGGGCCACCGCGCCGCCCAACACAGATATCGTACAGACTTATTATAGATTGTAGGGACAGGTGCTGTTACAGCAAGCACTGACCAAGGTCAACACAGCACATGAGGAGGGTGCTGTGGCCAAGGATAAGGCTGGCCGAGACAGACATATATCTTTCGCGTAACCTTAACAGACTGTAGGGTCAAGTGCTGTTCGCGAGCACCTATGAAGGGCGACAGCACACAAGGGGGTGGGTGACCAACATCACGCCAGGCCGCCTGTCTCCCTAGTGGCAATATTTTCACATTGCACTCGGTACTGATTTGAGGCCGAGTCAACCTAGGGGACGCCAGGGACCGGTACAGAAAATCGTCACTGGTGTTGGCCGTGAGCGGGATTCGAAGTCGGGTCGCCGGGTTTGTAGCCCGGAGAGCTAACCGCTGGGCCACCGCTCCCCACAAGGCCAAGGCTGGCCGGACAGTATGACTCGCACACATGGGGGTGGGTGGGGAAGGGCAGACGGACGCACATCCTGACAGAAGGACAGACTAACGCAAAACGAGTCGCGCTCGCAGACGAGACGGGGTCGAACGAGTCCCAGCAGCGCCGCCGATCACGGCGCTTTCTTCGTGAACTTGGGATTTCCGTCGAGTGTCACGCGATGCGGGCTGCCCGGGTCCCTCGCGCTCTGCGCTTCTACGTCGTCATCATCCTCGTCATCCTCCTCGTTGTCCAGCAGCGCGTGACGGGACGAGCCCAGCTTCGCGGCAACGCCGCCATTGCCGCCATTGCCGCCATTGCCGCCGTCCGAGTGCAGCAGGAAGATGCCGATGATGACGGTGCCGAAACCGCTCAGCATGGCCAGCACGTCCACAGCCCCCACGCCGTGCCACTCTGCGCACGACGCGCGCACACGCACGCACGCGCGGTCAATCACGCGGGACGCGCGCGAGGAAAACACGCGGCGCTACCGTGAGAGGCACAGGACCCGCGCGGTACGCGCGCGGGACCCGCGTGGTACACGCGCGGGACCCGTGCGGTATGCGCGCGGGAACCGAGCGGTATGCGCGCGGGAACCGAGCGGTACACGCGCAGGAACCGCGCGGTACGCGCGCGGGTCAGTCACGTGGTACGTGGGGAGAGGGGGGGGCACAAGAAGCGTAGGTGGCACAAGCATGGTAGGCGTTGCTCGTACAGTACACGCGTGGCGCGCATGCATGGTACGCTGCGGTATAAGCACAGCACACGTCGCGTGACACGCGCGGTACGTTGGTACACACGCCAGGTGTGGTACACATGAACCGCACGCACACACAATAACACGCTGGCACGCACGCACGCACGCACGCACGCCAGGTCCAGCACATACGAACACCGCACACGCGGAAACGCGTGCTGGCACACGCGCGCGGGCGCCGTACCCTGGAAGAGGATGGCGGAGCAGATGACGACGCAGGAAGTGAACGCGACGTAGTAGACAGGGGTCACGACGTGCGTGCTGAATGTGTCCAACGCCTGCGCACCAACATCATCGCACCAGCGTCATCACCTACACGAGAGCTTCCAAACGTGTGGTCGGCAGCACGCCGGGATTTCCCCACAAGGCTGTGGGAGGTTGTCCGTGGAACTACTGTAAATAATCTGTGTTTCAGAGAAGACGTATTTGACTGCGGGCGGCAGGGTGGCCCAGTGGGTTGCGCTGTTGCCTGACAGCAAGATGGCCCTGGGTTCCAATCTCGGCTCGGGTGCCTTTCCGTGTGGAGTTTGCATGTTCTCTTCCAGTGTTCCGCGTGGGTTTTCGCCAGGCACTCCGGTTTCCTCCCACAGTCCAAAAAACATGCTGCCGCATAGGTCAATTGGCTTGCAGACTAAATTGCCCGCAATGCACGGTGATGGACTGGCGTCCCATCGTGGGCATATCCCTGCCTTGCGCCCTGTGTCTGCCGGGATAGGCTCTGGGACCCTGTACAGGACTAAGCGGTTTCTGACGATGAGATGAGCGATGAGATGTTTGACCACATGTGGTCGTGGGTGCATCAACTCCATCAATGTCAGCATCTCCACCAGCGTCTCTTAATTAACATCATCGCAAGGTGTGTTCAATGCCTACATAAAAACAAAATCTTCATCATCAACATTAATTCATTATCTCATCTCATCTCATTATCTGAAACCGCTTAATCCTGTATAGGGTCACGGTGAGCCGGAGCCTATCCCGGAAACACAGGGCGTAAGGCAGGAATACTCCCGACGACGGGATGCCAGTCCATCGCCGGGCACTGGGGTCAATTTACTCAGTTGGCCAATTAACCTAGGCAGCAGCGTGTCTTTGAACGGTGGGAGGAAACCGGAGTACTCGGCAAAAACTCAACATTGTCACCATCATCAAATCGTTCAAATTAGCATTGCCGTGTCATGCGCTAAACATGTGCGGCACCTACACATCCATCATCAACACCACTGCCATCACCAGATCTGGGCAGTGATGGCGGTGAAGGTGGTGATTGGCAGGATGGTGATAATTGCGGTGATTGCTGGCGACTCCAGCGGTGGCTATGGTGGTAGTGGCGGCAACAGCGGCGTTGGTGGTGTTTGCGGTGGTGGATTGCGGGTGCGGTGTTGGTCGTTTGGTCACCTTGTTCAGGTAGTTGATCTGCGTGGTGATGCAGGCGATCAGGGAGATGAGGAGGCCCCACGTGAGGGGCTGAGTGAACACGGACTCCCCCATGAAGAGCTCTGGAGAGCGGCGCGTATCCATACACAATCATCCAAACATCGCCCGTGCACAAACAACGGGGTGGAGTGGTGGCACAACGGTTAGCGCCTTGTGCTGTGAACCCAAAACCTCTGGTTTCATTTTCCAATGACCTGTGCACCAATCCTAGATATCCCCTTCCCCCACCCCATTAGAAGGACAACGCATGGGCAGGCCTTCGTCCAGCAGTGGATTAACATAAAGGTTTGTTTATTATACTGCAGTGTATTACCCACTATAAACATGCTATGCCGTGCATGTACATTGCACCGACATGTTGCACTATGTTAGTACACATCACTGTGGCTGTGTTGATATCCCACTGTGTTATTGCACTACAACCTGGCATTGTATTACACTACTACATAGAGTGCTTTACACCGTGCCTGGACATTACATGGCTAATGTTAATCCGCTGCGTTAACCCCGCTGCGTGTACCCCGCCGCGTCACCCCCGCCGCGTCACCCCCGCCGCGTCACCCCCGCCGCGTCACCCCCGCCGCGTCACCCCCGCCGCGTCACCCCCGCCGCGCGATGCCCTCACCCTTGAGCACGAGCGAGAGCCCCTTGACGGAGGCGACGGACAGCGAGCCCACGGTGGAGCAGATGAGCACGTAGACGAGGACGCTGCTGCTGCCAACGCGGGGCACGGCGACCACGGCCAGGGCCACGGCGACGCACACCACCAGCACCGCGTACGCGATGAACGCTGGAAACGGCAACGGCGGCTTCGTCGTCACAATCATCGATTCCTACGACCGCTGCACCAGCAGTGCGGATACCGACCCTGGCAGCATCGTCGTCGATATCAAATGGTATCTACCGAGTCGCTCCAGTTTAAATTGTCGATATTTATTGATGGATTTCACTGCGTAATCAATTTCACGTCACAGACCATGTAAAACGTGGGTGTTTATGCATATCGGTGCGTACAGGAATACGCCACAAAAGGTTGAATAAGTCAAGGTGTAAGTCACGGTTGTAAGAAACCGTAGCTGTAATTATAAGCATATTCAGAAGTCTGAAAGCAAGACTGGATACACGGAGAACACTAATTTAAAATATTTTCACTTGACTGAAATCTCCCAGGCTTCATTGCCGTTGTGGCATCAGAACCAGCGCTATTTTAAAACACACCGGCAAGTCAACCCGCAGCATCTTTGTCGATGCGCTTGTGTCAACAGCATCGTTAGGAGTAAAAAACGCGCGCCATCGCCCGCCAGCGTGAAAATCCGGGAGAACCCTGCTGACTAAAGAATCGTCGTCGCAATGACGGTGCCGGTGCGGCAGCTGGGAACCTGGGTCCTGCAAGCGAATCAGCATCTCGCGGAGCGAGGCCACTTCGGCGTCTCGTGGAGCGTGGATGACCATCACCACCGCGCCCAGCATGCTCAGCAGGCAGCCCAGCCGGCCCAGGTGCTCCAGTCGCTCCCCCAGCACACACCACGCCAGCACCGCTCTGTGTGCCACACCATGCCATCGACATTGCGATGGAACCAACAACCTAATACCAGCGCACGTCAAGCCGGCAACGTGCAGCACGCCACACCAGGCTACAATGGTAACCTGGCACAGCACATCAACTCCACGTCATGGAGGAGTGCAGGAGAGATGAGATATCCTATGCAGATGTGTAGGTAGCAATGAGGTGGGTGAGGCTATGGTAGACTGGGTGAGGAGGTAAAAGCATGTGTAGATCTCATCTCATTATCTGAAACCGCTTAATCCTATATAGAGTCACGGTGAGCCGGAGCCTATCCCGGAAACACAGGGCGTAAGGCAGGAATACACCCGACG
>JAZEWT010000005.1:26063641-26078452 GCA_036362905.1 Mordacia mordax
GGGTCACAAAGCGCTGCGCAGAGCTATGGAGAGATCGGCGTGTCAACAACAACAACATAAGAGTAGATCAATGAAAGTGAAATGATGGGCTATGAATGAATGAGTTATATAATGATGTAGGTTTTCACGGCTCGATGCATGATGATTGCTTCGAAAAGCTGCTCTCTCGGGACAGCCGCGTCGATGGCTCTCTCTCCTCTCCTCGCGAGGACAGCCGCGTCGATGGCTCTCTCTCCTCTCCTCGCGAGGAGAGGAGAGAGAGCCATCGACGCGGCTGTCCCGAGAGAGCAGCTTTTCGAAGCAATCAGAATGAGTTATAGATTAACTTAGAGCACGTCTTCAAACTACGCCCTCTAGCGGCAGAGGTTATTTTAACATCGTAACCCTCGCGTTCTTCCTGTAGACATCCGCAGTCGTCGCCCAGCTCGCCAACATGTCTTCGTTTGGTCCCCACAGTGGCTGCGCTTGGCGTCGCCTCGCCCTCGTCGATCCACGTGCGGAGTCCACCGTGCAGTAGAGAAGGTGGACTCGCCCGAGAAGCGAGTCGTCGTTGTCTTTAAATGGAGACCCCGCGTCGTGGGGATCTCGTACAGCTGCGATGGCCGAGTGGTTAAGGCGTTGGACTTGAAATCCAATGGGGTCTCCCCGCGCAGGTTCGAGCCCTGCTCGCAGCGATAATTTTGTTATTTGACTCATTTCGTTGAATTACCACAGACCGTCCGTTTTAATTGGTAATGATATTGTATGCGGGCGACACGGTGGTTTAGTGAGCACAGCGCTGTCGCCTCACAGCAAGAAGGTCCCGGGTTCGAATCTCGGCACGGTTGCCTTTCTGTGTGGAGTTTACATGTTCTCTCCCCGTGTCCGCGTGGGTTTCCTACAGTGCATAGGTTAATTGGCTTGCAGACTAAATTGCCCTCAGTGCCCGGTGATGGACTGGCGTCCCGTCGTGGGTATATCCCTGCCCTGCGCCCTGTGTCTGCCGGGATAGGCTCCGGCTCACCGCGGCCCTGTACAGGACTAAGCGGTTTCTGGCAATGAGATGAGAGATGAGATGTTTATACATGGTGGGCAATAGAGTGCAGTACCGCAAAATCTGCGTGACCCCGCCCTCTGCCTTTGATATGAAAAGGTCAACAAGTGTGATCAAATAATCCTGAATGACACGCACGTCATGGGGAGAGTCCTCATAAAATAGTCAATCAACAAAGGCCTGCATGCTTACATGTCACAGCATTAGAATATTGACATATTTTAACTTTAAAAAAATAATCTGGTAAAGATGTTACTGTTTCCATGAATTCCACACGACGTTTTTTTTTTAATTTCCATCGCTGACTCACGGCCACCAACGCAGATGTGAGACACCTTGAGAATTGTTGAATATTTTTCGAAACAGTTGGCCCAAATCGTGTATAGGCTATCTGGACGCGTTTCAATTACTGCGGGGTCAATGACGGACCGCGTCAACTTCGGGTAAAAGCTTGGATCAGGATAAATTATCGGCCAGTGGAGGTCGTGGTTGAGGTCAGGGTCAGGAGTAACTGCAACAGTTTTGGGATATGGTAAAAGAGAGGGCGTGGGATGAACAGTAGTTTTGGCCGCGGTTACTTTGTGAGCCACCCCGAGGAGCTACCTTGTAACGATGGACACACTGCCGGGAGAACTCCACAGACTCGCTACTGGCGACGGGTGACTGTGGCTTCCTGGGGTTAACCATAGATTTAATCAACTTGCTTTCAAATTCAGCCAAACAAATTTAAACCTGAGTCTCGGATTAAGCAATGAGTGCTACGCTACCACTATCCGAGAAAGGGGCACGCGTTCAGACCAGCTGGATAAGGACCTCCTGACGCTACATTGGTCTTGAGGGTTAGGTGACCTATATACATAGTGCAGTTGGGTTGAAGGCGGGGGAACACATACATAGCGCCCAATGGATATTGCTGCACTACCCTCTAGTAGTCTAGTCTAATGTCCGTGATGCAGCCCCGCAGCAATCCGTGAATGGTCTTGGACACGCCATTATACCATGTGCTCTACTGGGGTGGTCGCTGGTTGTAAGACGTTAAAATATTTGAGCCACCAAAATCTCATCTCATCTCATTATCTGAAACCGCTTAATCCTATATAGGGTCACGGTGAGCCGGAGCCTATCCCGGAAACACAGGGCGTAAGGCAGGAATACACCCGATGACGGGACGCCAGTCCATCGACGGGCCACCAAAATCTTAACTCATGAATCCTCGCAAAGACGTGTAACTACCTCGTACGTTGGCCGTCGGTGGCGTAAGACACCACGGTGAAAGGAATGAAATGGTCCCCTGGCATCTGGGCCACTACCACCACATGGGACAGCTGAGCAGTTGTACCGCTTGTACGTGATAGCTACAGTTTGGGTCTTAGTACATAGGTGCGGTCACCACCGGCCAGTACTGGTGTCACGAGCCCTCTTATCTAAGGAATGCGATATTTATCACACGCCATTGCCACAACACGGTGTCGCACACACGGTAACACAACCGCACCAAACGTCTAACGTAAGTGGAGCTGTCGCAAGATCTGCCCAAACGGGGAGCAAATGGGGTAACGTGCCACAGGGCCTTGCACGAAAGGTCCCATCACGGGCCTGTGTTCGTTTTTTTGTGCCACAAGGCATCTCGGCGACCCTAGCCGCAGGCGTGCAATTAACATTGCTACAAGATGTCTTTAGGTAATTACTTGTATAATAATTATACATGTCAATGTTATATACTCAGAGCATTATATACTTATAGTTTTGTTTTACACAACTGCCGTCATGGCAATAGTCAATGAGGGTTGTGCGATTTTGTATTATTATAAGAGACGTTCAATGTGTCAAACGCTATTTGAACGGGTCCAGCGTAAAAACGGTTTGGGCAATAGTCTTCAGATTACAAATTGGGTCCGATCTGACTTCAGGAACGACCAGGTGCCATGCATGTTTCATGACAAAGGTTGCTTCGATGTGGACAGGTATTTTTCTGTGCTAAAGAAATCAAGCTATTTGAATTGTTCATCACCAAAACAAGCCGTACACAACGTAATTTTGATGGGTAAATACATTGGTTACAATATAACCCTCCTCACCAGTTTTCACGCTGGGAGCGGGACTGGAGAAGGGCACGGTGGGGGCCCACGTGGCTTTGCGTAATGTTTGCGAGCATCGTCGACGGGTTGACTGTTGTTAAAGGCGGGCTTGTCATAAACGAATGAGGTCGGTCCCGTATCTAGAACACACCTCGTCAAACACTGCCTTCAATATTGCAGTGACCCAAACCCCTGCAAATAATGGGGTCACTTATTGCGCCCATGACGCTGCAATGCTATTCACTATTATGTACTTCCCAACTCTGCAAGCTGGGAAGTTGACCGAAACGTACATCTTCAATGTTTCTCCAACCCCATATCTAAAGTGATGGATTATTATAAGTGTTTGCCACCACAAGTGGGCAATGAAAATAACAATATTATACCGTAAACAAGAAGAGGCTTTACCCATTTTCTGGCAATAACAGTGTTAAGTTCTTAAAACACCAAATAGACTTCGATGAAATCCATTTTTCTAGGTCAGGCCACGAAAAAATCGTGTCATTTAACCCTCCACTACCCACCACGGCCAATTAGCAAGGCTTGTCACGTGAACAGAACATGCCAATTCTTCACGATCTCAGCACGCAAGTGTGTGGGAGAGCAAACCCAGCATTTATACAGGATTTGCTAAAAGGCAATGCCTTTTGGCAACATCTGGCTAGCATTAAGACGAGGCTAAAAGGGAAGCCGTCTCTGATGCAGGCCAATCAGTGTTCACATCGCAGATGACCTCTCCTGGTCCCTGGCCAAGAGAGCCCAGCAGTGCCTGTACTTTCTACGACGGCTGAAGAAGGTGCACCTTCCAACACCCATCATCACAACCTCCTACAGGGCCACCATCGAGAGCGTCCTGACCAACTGCATTACTGTCTGGTACGGGAACTGCCACGCCTCCGACCGCGTCACTCTCCAAGAAGTTGTGCAGACAACGGAGTGGATCATCGGCCATTCTCTCCCCTGCCTGCAGGATATATTCAGCTCCCGGTCCATCCGCAAGGCCACCAGCATTGTGGCTGACTCTTCCCTCTCCTCCCGTAGACTGTTCACCCTGCTCCCATCTGGGAGAAGATTCTGCAGCCATAGTTTATTTCCCCAAGCAGTCCAGCTCCTGCACATAAAGCTGCCTCCTCCATCATCCCGAGACTGTTCCCCCCCCCTTTTCTGGCTGCTTATCACAGGATAACGATGCTGCTTGGTTGGCATTCGAAAAATACACGTTTTTTAAAGGGATTGCATGGACGTGACTGATTTTAATGCCACTGTGATACCTTTAAAATGTCCCATGGGTCACATTATAAACCTACTTAGCCTTCATGTCAGCTTTTCTATATCTGGGATAGCAATCTTGACACTTCTATACCTAAAAAAACGTTATTGTTGCTGATTTGTCCGTTGTTGATGTGCCATTCTCTTCGCAGCTCCGTGCAGCAGTTTGTGACCCTCGGGTGAAAAACGCTCTAGAAATGCAATTATTATTATAAAAACCTGAATATTTATTATACACACAACAACTTTAAATGTCAACATTTTATTATTACCATCAATACTTAAAATAATCATCAATATCAATTCTTCCAGTGTAAGAAATCTCAAAACACAACTGCATGCTAATTTCGTGAAACTTTTTTTAAGTTAAATTCCTACCATGGTCCTATTAAGAAAATTGCATTAAATGCTCACTACCATAAGATTCTGAACCTCAAGCCATGTGAGGAGTCTTTACAAATATTCAAAACTGTCCCCCGGCTCAAACAAGTGTTGGGATGTGTCAACCACCATTGGCCATCTGCTGGTGTAAATTCCACATTCCTCTGACACGTAGTATCTGCATAGGAACACCACTGTTGAATTCAATATAAAAGCAGCCAATAATGTTATCGACCCCACCGAGGTGTTAATAAATAGGCCCAGTTGACCATGGAATGGAACTCACTACCCTTGGGCTTTGAGCTGTTACGTGGTCAGACAGCCACAATCAGAACCGCACTGTCGTGAGCACGTCTGTATAATCATACAGTACAGCAACATCAAAACATTTAAGACAGACCAACGAACGAAATTGTAGGGGGGAGGAACGCACACAATTCCAGCAAAGAACTTCATTTTGCTTCATGACCTCCTTAGCATTTCACAAATTCATATTCCCCATTGCAGATCGCTTGGAGGTCTGTTCTCCTGTAGCGGCCCACGATTTGTCAGACCAAGAAACCGTGCTAACTGATGTCAATTTAAAAATGGCGCAAACAGCATTGAAAATCCACGTCCCCTCTCTGATCATGCCTCATTGGGATGGTGTTAAGGTGAACTCTTACAATAGCAGACATGGCAAAAACCTTTCCGACTCTTTACAAACTTACAATAGCAGCTACTCGGAATGGTCAACAGCATTGGCATTACGGGTGATGCCAGACATCATCAAACCTTGCCCATCACTTCCTTTGGTCTGTCAGATTGTGGGAATGCATGGGTGTGGGGGATAGCCCTGCAAGATTAAACATGGCAAGGAGATGAGGCTTCGAGATTTTATACGTCCCAGTTTGAAAGTAATGGGCACACATATGCCTGTGTACAGCAATATCCAGGTATCCAGGGAAGGCTCCAGCCCACTTCAAATTATAACCTTAATGGCTACGACAGCAGCGGTTCAGTGGGCTGTGGCAGAAACGCACGGGCATGACCACCGAGTGTCTGAACGCGCACACTGGCAAGACACACGTGGCGTGCGTGAACAGACGCACACCAACATACATCTGTGATCGCAAACACGAAGAAAAACTGCATTTGTGAACGCACAAGTACAAATGTACGCGCATCTTGGGGAACACGTGTGTAGGGACAAAGCATGCGTGCACATAAAGGTGTGTACAGTGTGCACTATGCATGTTGACAAGTTGTTGTGTGGGGAGCAGGGATTTAAATAGCTGAGGATGGTCTTGGGAGATTAATCAGAAGGCAGCAGTGGGAGCCAGGGTGCATAAGATGCAAAAGCAGTACTGGGTGCAACGACTGGAGTTGCGTGTGATGAGCATTTTGATGTAAATGTTCAAGGCGTGAGAAATCAACAACTCCTGCGAGATGTGTGGTGGAGCCTAGGCTCGTCTATGTGAATTGTGGATGGGTCTAGGGGTTTCGATGTAATGCATGGTGTTCAGGGATCTATGTGTATCTACTATATCTATCTGAACATGTGTGTATCGTGTGCGTCTATGTTTTTGGTGTACATGCGATAGTGTACTACATTTACATGTCCGTGAACATATGAGGTGTTGTGGGGAATGGCGTGTCACTCTTGGTGTGCGAGTATTTATACGTTCTGGATCAGTATCCACGTGTGTATGCATGTGTCTGGTTTGTACATGGGTACTGATGGGTGTATATATGGTGTGAAAATGCATGTGTAATCAACATTTAGACGGCGGTCCTGAGATAACTTATGCACTCACACCCCTCAGATAAGCCTCTGGAATATAGTATTAGTCGTGTGTGTACGGTTTTTGCGTATACGAGTGTACACGGTATGTGTAAATGCTTGTGTTCTGAATGATGTGGTACATGTGGTTGATGTGAACATTTGAAATGATGATCGTGTGCTTCTGGACGCTACAGAAACGGACAATGCTAAGCCATGGACTTGCCAATGTCAACTAAGGTAGTAAGGTATATAAAAGTCTTTTACAACCCGCTGCTAAAACTATAAGCATAGCTAACACTATAAACACAGCCGAGACCAGCAGATTTTCTCTCGTATGATGTGACCAAACACTAAGTCCAGGTCAAATGAACAGAGCCATGTGGTGGCATTTAGGATGAGGTTGTTAAATCCTCTAAAATATTCTATTGTGGCATACGTTGGTGACATGGCTGATGGTCTGATGTTCACTGCAATCACAGGTTTGTCTTGTGCCCCAGTGATGGACTTGCGTTATCAGCCGTGTCCAGTTTGGAGCCTGTTCAGGGTCTTCCAAGTCTGTCGAGGCAGATTGAAGCTGGCCAGTTCGTGTGTTCTACTCAAGTCTAGTGGACTTGAAGGCTCCGGATACAACTCTCATTGTCTGGAGCAGTTCCAGGTAAATATTCTTGGGTTCGGGCACTTTCTTCCCAGACGGGGGAGTGGTACTCTGCGATGGGAGTACGCGACGGCGAATGCTGCCGTACAGAGATTTTGTGCTCCGGCGCCCCAAGCTATGCCTGCAAATCCGATGATGAGGTTAATGCGGGACTTAAGTTTTGCCCATGTGCGCTTCAGATGTTCCTGGAAGATGAGGGCATTGTCAAGGGTAACTTCAAAACACGTTACATATTTAACATTAACGCTTTAGCGCCAGAAAGTGACCTCCATCTGGGATCGTATATTGTGGCTGTCCAAGTGGTGAGTGGCAACCATTGTTTTCACAGGGTTCTGCTGTAGGATTCACGGAGTTAGTCCTCGACTCTCATTAGGTCTTCTGTCAGGATCTCTCCAACAGATAGCATTTTGGGACCACGGGTAATTTGTGAGGACACCTGCGTAGAGGAGCATTGTTGACGTCGTTGCCAACAGATCGCTGGTGTACAAATTGAGCAAGGCGGGTGACAGGATGGAGCCCTGTGAAAGCTCGTTGTTCAGCCTTCTGCATCGGCTATTTTTACCATCAATTTGGACTTTGAATCTTCGATCTCCAAGCATGTTTGCCATAAGGCAAATGATGGCTTGGAAATGAAATGGCCTGGAGATCTTCAGGCCATGACCTCACCAAGGCCATGTCATAGGTCTTGGTGAGGTCGATGAAGATGGAGCCAGTTCTTCACGTTCTTTGGTAACCGGCTTTAATAACGGTAGTGAGCATTATAAAATGACCACATATACTTCAACCCACCCAGCAACTCTCTTGCTCTTCGGCCAGGTTAAGCTCCATTATTGGGCTAATGCAGTAGAACAAAGGTTCTATTAGCTTACTAGTGGCAATATGGGGCAATAAGTATACGGACATTTTTGAGGTTTTCTATGATTCAAAACGGCAACCATGGTATCCTTTTCCCAAGCTGATGGTGACCCAATTTGTGGATGGATGTTAAACGGGCCACAAGATATGTTTTTCCTTCTCCCCCCAGACATAAGTCCAGCCCTGTAGGCCCTTCAGAAGTCTCACAGGATGGTGGTGACTATCACGTTAAGCAGGGCTGTGAAGTATAGTTCTTGCCTGTTAGTTCAATTCCATCATTTTTTTCCATTCGCGAGTGAAGGAGGGCCAGGCTACCCTGCAGTAATTCCACCTCAGCTTTGGTGTCGAATACATGAGTGGAACCTCGATCTTAAGGCGAATGGTCGAAGTTGACTTTTCTGAATACGCCGAGCACTAACTCTGATGCTCGCAGCGGGATGCGGTCGTCGCCCCTGGTTACAAAAACGAGGTCTCGGGTTGGTGTTCGTAAGCCAGCACCCTGGAGGCTCCGAGCTACTTGGTAACGAACAGGAAGGACAGATCCAATGCTGTAGCAAAGATGCTGAGAGGCTCACCTGCTTTCTCACTGATCTTGTAGGCCCAGTCAGAACGTGGGCTGCTGAAGTCCCCAATGTGCACTGCTGGGTGCGGGAAGTACGGGAGCGGTGGCAGTGGCCATGGCATGCTGGGGGGGAGGTTTGTAAACGTTCACGATGGTCACGTTATTGACTTTCACCCCAAGAACGCTCTTCCTCATCAGCAGTTTATGCTTCCGCAGCATACTTTATATATGAGAACGGCGTGTTTACATCGCCGTTTATATTCAGTATATACACACATATAGTATGTTACAATGTGAATTGTTGTATTATGCGTGTATGCGTTTATCTGCGTGCAGGATATATATAATTAGGCATATGCCGATGCAATGTTTCATATATTAAGTTTTTTTAACTCACGCTACATGTATCGAACCGTGCACATAAGATCTACTATTTAAGATTTGGACAAATTCTGCGCTCATGTTACATCAGGCTAATGGAGTGTGCAAGACTGTACAGGCAAGATGGATTAAACGAGATGATAAAACGGGATGGTAAAAATGAGACAAACAAAATCGACTTTTGAATCAAATCCCATCTCAAATTGTGATAATTCTATGACTCGCTGGGGGGTGTGTATGTATATGTCCGTCTGTGATGAGTGTTGTCTGTGTTTATGTCAATACCGTATGTAATTACTGTATGCATCTATATGGCGTATGTGATGTACTGTGTACGAATGTGTATCTTTGTGTGAACGTGTAAAAATGTTGTGCATACGTGTATCTACAGCATATGGATGTGTTGTGTGTGCAAGTGTATATATGTATATCAATGCATTGTTGTGTGTATTTATATGGATGTGTGTATGCGTGCATATAGTCTATCTGGTAGTGGTGAGAAAAAAATTGTGAGCCCCTTAAATATGTTTTTCTGCATACATTTGATCAAAAATGTGATCGCCTCTTTAATTATTAATAACGGAAAACCTGAAAACAAAAGTTGATTTTCCGTTTGTATGTCGTTGTTCTGACATGCCGTCCTATCCATAACTCTCTGAGCCCCGGGTGAAAAGCGCTGTCAAAGTGCAATTATGATTATTAAGCAGTACACGAAAAAATATTTTTAATTCACTTGAGCAAAATGATTCATTAAAAATCTGTTGGAAACATGTAAACCTTTAAAATTCGGTAACTGGTGGCACCCCTTTGAGTAGCATCAACCAAATGTTTCCTGTAACTGTTGTCAGTCCTGCACATCAGCTAAAGAGTGATTTTCTTCTTCGTCTAATTAGAGAACTGCTTCAACTTAAAAGACATATGTGAGCTTTTCTTACATGAACAGCCAGGCTTAACTTCCTGCCACATTTCAATGGGGTTAAAGTCTGGATTTTTACTTGGCCATTCCAGAACAGCAATTCTGTTGTAGTTTTACTTGCACGTTTAGGATTATTGTCTTGCTGAATGATCTACTTT
Source organism: Mordacia mordax (assembly GCA_036362905.1). Lineage (NCBI taxonomy): Eukaryota > Metazoa > Chordata > Hyperoartia > Petromyzontiformes > Petromyzontidae > Mordacia > Mordacia mordax. The sequence goes on from JAZEWT010000005.1 coordinate 26,073,695, forward strand.
CTGTTGAGCTTGAGCTTATGGACAGATGCCCGACATTCTTCTGTAGAATTTGCTGGCACAATCCAGAATTCATGGCTCCGTCAGTGATGGCAAGCCATCCGGATCCTGAGGCAGCAATGCAGCCTCAAACCATGATACTCCCACCACTGTAATTGGGACGATGTAATACTGCAGTGTTCGGTTTTCGCCGAACATGTTTCTCATTTTCAGACATATCATTTCACTTTCGACTCATCTGTCCACAGAACATTATTCGAATAGCCTTCTGAATCATCCAGGTGATCTTTGGCAAACGTGAGGTGGGTGGCAATGTCCATGTTTGAGAGCAGTGGCTTTCACCTTGCTATCATCCCATGCTCACCATTCTTTAGTGTTTTCCTGATGGTTAACTCACGAACACGGACTTTAGCCAATGCACAAGAGGCCTGCAGATAGTTAGACATTACCTGAGGATGACATGGATCGTTGCATGTATTGCTCTTGAGAGTGACTTTGGTTGGTCAATCGCTCCTACAAAGAGTAAGAATGGTATTGAATTCTCTTCATTTGTGCACTATCTGCCTGATAATGGATTGGTGGAGTCCAACATCTTTGGCAATTATTCCATAACCCTTTCCACACCAATGAGCAACGACTATTTTTATAAGATCCTCTGAAAGCTGTTGATTAGGCCATGACAGGCTTCCACAAACCTGTGTGGTGAAGACCAGACTGATGGTGACAACCAAAGTGTTGTTTTTCATGAAAGGTAGGACTACCAAAACTCACTGCTGATGGTCAGATTGATTGACACGTGTAATTCTAATTATCCCCTTAATTGAGCTGATTAGGTAACCTAGATTTTCACAAACTTTTTTCGATAAAGAAATTGAACGTTGGATCAGTTTGCTCAATAAGTAAATGAAAAGTATTTTTGTTAGTGCGGTATTTGTTTAATCAGCACCCTATTATCAATTATTAGGTCTTATATGAAAATCTGATCACATTTTAGGTCAAATGTATGCAGAAACAGAACATTATAAGGGTTTATGAACTTTTTCTCACCGTTACACTTGTGTATAATGTATGCATGTGAGTATATGTTGCACGTTTGTTTTTTATGTCGTCTATGTGTGCATGTGCGTGGAGTAGGGGTTGCTCTAGGGCTGCACGGGCGGAGCGAGACGGCTGATGAAGCCGATGATCCACTGAGAGGCCGAGCGCAGCACCGCTGGGCATGATGGGTTCGCCGTCGCAGACTCCACTGCCATCCGCAGCTCAGTAAACAACACGCTGAGTGCGCACACAGTACACGCGTCAACCAAGCGAACGTAATCACGTCACACGCCGATTACACACGCAGCACACGCGTGTGGTAACACGATATAAGTAGTAATGGTACGCTGGGTATGCACACAACACAATCGATGTGGTAACACATATGCCGAGGGGTCAAAACGGCCTAAGATATCATTCATCTTTTGATGTTACCTGTAGCCAGAAATTAACAGGACTGTTAGACTCATTGTGTAGTGTACTAACGCCTGTGCCACCACTCCACTCTCAACACAGATCACACTGTGGCCCAGAAACATGACACAGTTCCACATAATGAAACTAGACACAATAACAAAGTATATGACATGGCTATATCTTAAAAGTAACACCCATGACAACACCAAATATTTTATACCATAGTGGTGATAAAAACAAACACTGAAGCTCACTAGCAAACACACTATACAACAACTACAAAAACACACAATTACGCACACGGAAAAGCAACACAAAACAGTACACAACACACACTGCAATATAACACTGAGTGCACTGCATAACGCACATGGCTTGGGGCATATGGCCTGGGGCACACGACTATACACACAGCAAAACAATGCACGTAACATTATTCTTTGCACACCTGACCACTCTCTCTTCACTACCACACTCTCCCTTCCCTTCCCTCCCAAGGTCACCACACTCGCATTTCGCTCTCTCTAACGCTCCCGTCTCGTACCGGCAGTATGGGTTACGCCGGGATGCGTATCGCAGCGTCAGGAAGCGATAGTAGAAGAAGGGCAGGAACAGGCTGCAGTGGCCGCTGCGCTCGACAACACAAACACGCGGTGCCCTTAAAATGTGCATCGCACCGTTAGGATTAACAACAAGCGTACGTATTATTAGGATGATTCAGACATGTGGCAATGTGGGGTGGCTTCATTTGTGGAACTGCCCACACGTTTTAAGTAACACTACCTACTGACAAGCCTACACGGACCATGACAGTTAAAATTTAATTGATTCCATTATCAAAGCGCAATCACCAAAGCATAATGAATCAATTAATCAAATCGCCGGGGCATAATATGAAACAATTTATTACATTATTTACAATAATGCAGCGCACCCCAAATTCAGTGATGCCCCCCCCACACCTGAAGAGCATGAGCAACGTGGCAGGCATGAGGAAGATCTCATTGCACGCCACCAGCTTCAGGATGTTCTGCTGCTGGGCTGACACTCGCGTCAAGAAGGAGCGAATGAGCGGCATGGAGCCAGGGCCCAGGATCTTCCAGGAGAAACGCGAGGCAATGACAGAACACACATGGACATGGTGACAAGGACAGAAACATGAGAAGATATGTGTATACAGACAGGTTTGTTCCAGATTAACGTGTATGTACAGGCCTATACACATATACCACTTGAGGTGTGGACAGGTGTGTGCAGGTGTGTGCACGTGTGTGCACGTGTGTGCAGGTGTGTGCAGGTGTGTGGCGTTAAGGCGTGTGCAGGTGTGCGCCGGTGTGCATAGGTGAATGCAGGGATGTGCATAAGCCCAGTGGCAGGCGAATGCTCACGTTCAGCACTTTGAAGCTGTACGCCGTCGCGTGCAGCAGTGAAAACAGGAACACGGGAAGCAAACTCACTGGAGCACCGTTAAGGAAAACCTTCGACAATACCACGAACGTCAACATCACTCACATAATAATCAACGTTACTACCTATAGGTCCATCATCAACATTACCATCGCACTGCCACCAACACTTCATCGTGTGCACGGCTCGACATAGGGTTGGAATTAGATTTATTGAGGTTATAGTTTATGCTAGAGCAAGCTTAAGTATAGGGCAGATTCTGGTTAAATAGGTGCAGTCGAGGTGTATGCTAATGTGGACCATCTGTGGTAAGATTTGCCTACGTTAGGGTTTGCATTAGAGCTGTTTCCTGAAGACATTCGATATTTTAGGTGTCAGTATTAAAGTGGGTGTTAAGAGTCACAATAATATTAGTATTTGATATCGTAACCTATATACGCTCAGGCTTATAGAGCACTATATCAAAAACAAGTCATCGTCGCTTTAAGAGGCAGCATTATCGTTGGACGTAAGGTCAAGAGAGTTAGGGGCCAACGATAGGTTGAGAATACTGATGATGGTATGCATTAGCGTCTTAAGTATTACTCTATTATATATTTGTGGCTAAGTCCAGGATACTTGTGTTGGGCCAGTTTGTTCAGTTTAGTTCAGTATCAGTACCCGCATAATTCTCCACCGGGTTGTGGGAGGGCGGATTCTATCCCAGTAGACACAGGGTGTAAGGTGGGGCTATTACCCAGGATATGACGCCAGTACAATTCAGGGCACTTTTTTGGGGCAATTTACTCGAACAGGTAAATTAACCTTACCAGCAGCGTGACTTTGGATGCTGGGAGGGAACCGGAGAACTTGGTAAAAACCCACACCAACACGGGGAACCCACACAAACTCCACACAGAAAGGCACCCGAGCTCAGAACCGAACCCGGGGCTTCTTGCTGTGAGGCAGCAGCGCCACTCACTGCGCCACCGCGCCACCCCGTGCCAGTTTGCGTTCGGGTAAAAATTTTGTTTAGAGATCAAGAGCTTTGGATAATACAAGGATACTGGTGATGGGTTGGGCATTGACAAAGATGAGCGAGTAGAGGAGGTAGTGGCACGAATCCTCAAGCAGTGCCTGGGTCAGGAAGACGCGGCTCAGGGATGGGTGCGGCAGTCGCTGGTGCAGACGCAGCGCGCTCGTAAGTGCTGAGAAGAGCAGAGCTCGCTGGAACCACGCGCTCGCTTGGCCCGTCCTAGAGACAACACAGAGACATGCAAGCAAGAGCACATATACTGGAAACATAGGCAAGTACATGGATGCATGGACACATGTGAGTAACCACATGGGTATAAATATATTTCAGTTCACACACAAGTGTGCACATATGCATACTTTGAGACTTGTTGGTGAATGACTACCAGCATGACTTGTGAATTGGCACTGCTCTGGCTGTCCTCGAGCCTACAGGCTCGTTGTTGTTGCTGTGCCCCTGACACTTCTTCTGAGGCTGTGCAGTGACATTGCTCTGTTAGATTTCACATTTCCCTGCTGTGAGATGCACTTGTCTTTTCAAGCTATCAGCAAATACGTTTGTTGTTGATATTGCTATAGACATTCGACGCATGGGCCATCGCACTCAGCTATACTCGTGGGTACACACACAGGTGTGCCTATGAGTTCCCATATTGGTATGCACATGTGAGTAGACAAACTGGAAACATGGACATGTGATGGAAATATACGTTCCAGTAAAAAACACACATATGCGAACGTATATACACACATGAGCATATACATATGAGTACAAATATTTCCCCCTAAGTTTATAGGGTTCCTATATCATATACTCACCCCAGCAGAGGGATGAAGAAGAGGATGGAGGAAACTACGGTGGACAACCTGGCTATCCACATGGCT
>JAZEWT010000005.1:26083484-26095741 GCA_036362905.1 Mordacia mordax
GGGGGTATGCACGGTGTCTGTTGGGAGTGCGTTGGCACCCCGAGTTGGCTCGTAGGTTTTGGGCCAGGTGATCGATGTGTGCGATGGTGGTGATCGATGTTGATCCGCAGAGCGCCGCGGGGCTTCGCGCTTTGTCCCGGGATTCCGAGGCGAAGGAGGCGCACGTCGAGGCGGGCATCTACGGTGCCCACGACACCCTGCGCAAAGGGTGCGTTGCCGGGGTCACTGGTGACCACTTAATTGATCATAGGAGCCACTTCAATGATCGACGTGTTTTGACGGTGGAAATAGTGGTGACACTGTAATGGTAACCGTGGTTGACGGTGGGAATATTGGTGGTGGCCATGGCGACAGTAGTTGATGGTGGTGATTGATCTCACGAAGTTCTGAGGGTCCTGGGCTGTACAGTTGCATAAATTGGCTAAGGGTTTCTTCCCTTATCTAGCAGACTTTACTAAAATTGATTAAATTCAGTCTTGCACTCTATTGGACCCTAATACCGAGAGGTATTCAAGTTACCGGCGAAAAGTCCGTTTTCATTATTAATGGATACAAATTTACCAAATCGACTAAATGCATGAACAATTATTCAAGTGTTACACTTTGATAAAAGCAGGGATGTGATTGTGTGCGAAAAGGTGGTAAAGTTAAGTGCGTGCTAGTAGTGTTATTACCTGTGTTGCTTACGGATATGTATTGCACATTTTAATGAATGCGAGTGGCTGTGTGGTTGGTTGATGTGTGTAGCTAGGTGGCAGAATATGAAGTAGAGGTGATACATCTGCCAGTCATCTCAGAGTAATGACAGCAGTGGATGTAATCGTGTGGTTCGGTTGATCAAGTGGTATTCGCTGGTTGTGTTAACCCCGTAGCTGTTGGAAGCGAGATTGTGTCTACATCATTATGTACTTAGTGTGTAATGGTTTATGCGGTGGCTGTGATTATGTTCGTCCAGATTTGTGAGCGTGCAGAACAACATTACTGCTGCACATCCTTTAGAAGCCTCTGAAAAGCAGGTACATATTTTGCCTACTCTGCTGCTGTAGCATAGCTATTGAGTATCTGGGCAGTGTGATTTCACCAGACCATGAGCCAGAGGGGCCCAGACACCAGGCAATACATGGGGGGAAATGGAACATAAGAGGCTGCTTCAGTCCATGCACCAGTGCTCATGGCACTGTAAAGTAGGGGGGGGGGGTTGGTAGGAATGAAAAAAAATGCTACAAGGTTTTAATGACTTCCAAGAACTATTTTTGGATGTAAATAGTGATCACTCAAAAAAATATTTTTATTCGAAACAATGATGCTTTCTATAGGCATGAATTTGAAAGACGTAAAATCGACTGCTTTTGGAAAGCAATGGCAGTTGCTCGCATTGCTCATTTCTTAAATTCGCTGCAGGTTCTAATAGGAGGTCTCAAATATGAAAATTTTGTAGAAGTGGCAAGGGGAGGCGGGTGTCCAAATTTCGTGATTTTATAATTGCAGCCTTTGTGTCAATGTCCTCTGATACTTACCATGCCTTTATTCTCAAACCCCAGTACCAGCTGCAACAGCAGCAGCTGTCACTGCAGACCCTCCGACGGACTCAAGGTCTGCATGCACCACTGCGCCTGCAAATGGAGATGAGAGCTGCCTCACGGGTGGGTTATGGGTGAGAGTGGTTGGGTGGCAAACCGAGGGGGTCGTCTTGGCAATGACACACCTCCTAGATGTGTAGTTGGCAGATCATGCTCCGATTACCTTAATCAATAGGGCAATGATGTGCTTTCTGAAGGTGGCCGTTCATGTAGGCTTGTGAAGGTTTGAGTGTTCACTTTGTATTGATTTTCTGTGTGCATTTATGTATTCAACGTGAAATCAACATTATTCCAACATCCTAGCACAATGCCCCTCCAGAAAATCTCAAGACTCAGCATTTTCAGGATGAATTACAGGCTGTATGTAAATGAGCATGGGGTTAAGGAATTGGTGCAATGTGCCTGTCAGGTGTTTACAGCTGAAATGTTGAGTTACAAAACCAGAGGGTATGTGTAGGGGTTAGCTTTTTTTGATTAAGTAGCCCATACGTTTGTTTTCTTACATTAGCAGTTTAGTGGTGTTGAGACTTGCGTAGTTTTTTTGTGGAATGACCAACTTGAGTTGCCTTGGCTGGCCCATGGACACTCGGTAATTGTATAATCGCGTTTTAAAAATGAATGAAATGCGTGAATGCAGGTGCAGAGGCTGCCCTGCCTGCTCAGCTCTCGGGTTGCCGAGGACACCATCAGGGGTTTTGATGACTATTTGGGTTTCGAGCATATCCTGAATGGTATATATGTTACTGTATGTTGCGTGCATACACAATCATTGCAAGTAAAATACTTGCGTGTCAACTGTATTATATTGCTTGGTGTAGATACCACTTTTCACCCACACCCAAAACACATCACAAATACCCCAATAACATAATGCGGTCTTGAATTAGTTTAGTTATTGTCACTGTCCTTGAGATTGTCCATTTGCATCTCACCCTCACCTATGGTTTGTGTGACGGTAACGGAAAGTTTAGCCTCGGTCGCTCATTTTCCTAGGCCTTCCAATTACATAATTCTTATTTGTCATCTCTACCGTTTATGACCTACCCAGTTCTCGGCTTAAAACCTTTCCTTTCACCTCTGACCAATTTAATATTTAGTTTTCTGCCCTTTTTCTTTAACGTCAACATGCAATTTCACTTTAATTCGAATGAATTTCATCGATACACATTCATTTCGATGCAATTTGAATCCAATTGTCGTGTGACCTTATGTATGTGTTTTTATGGTGTTTATACGCGTGTGCAGACCCAGAATATGCCGAGGTGATGGGAGAGCCGCATGTGATGATGGAGAAGCAGCTGGGCCTGCTGTAGTAGTGTCATTGTGGTATAGCGAAAACATCTGCATGTACACACACCTTGTGCACACTCACTTGTACATACAAGTGTACACGTCTGTACACAAGCACACAGCCAAGCATTTTCATGCACAAATCCACGTGTTCTCACATCTGCAGATGCGATTAAATGAGCTGTACAAATGTGTACTTTTAAGTGTTGTGATCTCTGCCTGTTTTGCAGCTCTCCATGCCATAGTTTGGCTTAGATTCTAATGTTAGCAGGAACCAAATTATATGAAACTGGATGTGTGGAAAAGATGTAGTGTAACCATCATATCCGAGAGGAATTGCCTTGCAAAGTTTGTTTGCCACTTAATTATTGTAACAAGAGGTTTAATCGTTCAGTTAACATACGTTATAATTAGCTTACGTGCATACTAGCTCGTTGTTTTAAAACGACATGACTATTCCAACCTAAGTGTAACTTTACATCATTGCCAAGCTCCACTGGTATGTTAATGAAAAGTGGGACAAGTGGTCATTGGGGACTAGAGTTGAGAAATATAATGAACATTTCCTAGATGCATGTATTATAATGGAGTGCCTCAGGATTTCACCTTCACTCGGACATAAGTTGTAGTGTCAAACAAACCAATGCGACATCAGCAGTTAATGAAATGCAGCTGTGGACATGGATGTAATCGTTTTAATATTAAAAGCACGAGTTAAGCAGTCTACTCCCCTTTCTTAAATGTGCAAATAAATGGCAATGAAAACAGCGCGCATACTCTGCCTGGTCTCAAAATTCAGGTGCAAGCCTAATTTTACTTGGAAAGAATATATTGTACATGGCCACATGAAGCTTACCACAGAACTGATAATGGGTATTAGAGACCTAGAAAACTAATTTTAGCATGCTTAGGCACCTTGTAATTACAATTGATCAAGATATGTGAATGTGACCTGTCATGTATTTTAAATTATATTTGGGTTTCATGCAGGACAATGTTTCCCACACCTAAGGTACACTTGGGTTTTTTTTGATACACCTGACTAAAGATGACTAAAACAGTGCAGTGTTGCATACATACCCTAGTATGGTTAGTGAATTTTCTAAATGTGAGATGTCCCATTGACCAGATAACAGTATATCAAGTGGGTTAACCGTCTGCACATAGTAGGGTATTGCCCCCTTACATGTTCTCCCATTCAAAAGTTTAAGAACTCTTGAAAATGTCTTAAACTTTCCTAGACGATTTGTATTTCTAAATCAGCACGTTAAAAAGGTCAATATCCCACGAGCAGCATTGACCTTTACACGACTGCATAAATAAATACATGCATAAAGGGAAACTAAACATAACACTGCCGCCACAAATCTGTCATCTGATTACACAGCATATCGAAAGCACTTGAGGCTGGCACTGCATCATACGAAGAGCAGCAGTAAAGACAGCACGTACATTGGGGGATCTGTCCACCCCATTAGCCCCAAATCTTGTGCTTTAACAGCTGCAACCCCATCAGCCCCAAATCTTGTGCTTTAACAGCTGCAATGCATCCACAAGAGGGGGCTGATGTTGAAACGTGTATGCATACAACTGAATGCACAGGGTTAGTGAATGCCACACATCTTGTTCACTGCAGTGATGGGGGTGACTGCTATTACGAGTTGTTAGTCCCCTCCTGGGAGTTGATAATGTCAAAGTCAATCTCGATTTTCTTCATCTTGGGAGACAGCTGCCTGTGAGGGAGACACGGGTGTGTGTGATGAGAACACTGCTCAATTGAAGCACCAATACCAAAACATATTTTTACAGCGCTTTTGTCAATCCACTTGTGGCCTCCCCAAACCATATTTTACCATGTTGGTCAGTGTGCTGAGTTGTGAAAGTGGGGAGCATATACAGTACAGCAAAGTACAGTACAATGGCTTTTGCGACACGTCACTTCGCTGACAATGTAACCCCGCAACACCTGTTTTAGCAGTTATTCGGACTCACGAAAGGGTGTTAACGGTGGAATTGTTAGTGTACTGTGTTATTAACCTAACCTGTGTTGGATTCCAAACCGGGGCCAATCGTTATATTTAAACCAGTCCTAGACATCACTCCCCTTCTATCCACACTGACCACTGTAGTACCGGATAATGTGCTTACATGATGAACGTGGTGTTGTGAGCCCTTCATTCAGCAATGGATGAACGAAGGACTCGCTTAAACAATATATACATTTATCAGCCACTGAGAGATGAGAATATGATCTCATTGACATTGTTGGACAATTGCCTTGATCACCTGGTGAGATAATCAAGCCCTGTTAATAATGATCACGATGAGCAGTTTTTGATCCACTATGACATTACTTCAGAAACAGTTCCTGGAGTGTCGTTGAAATGTTAGCAAGAGTTGAGGGAGTCAGCGTGTGGTAGAAACGTTCAACGTGAACGGTGAAGATAAACGTTAAGAGAGAGCCTCACCTGTAATTAACCCGAGCCATGTTGAGCAATGTGCGTGATGCCTTCATCTCCGGACGGTCATGATACTTGTCCGACAGATACACGACCTCACGGATACCTGCACCCAGGAACACAATCATCCGAGTCCACAAATATTGTAATGCTTTATTGATTTATATCCTCAAGAAACTAGTCATGCATGTGAAAATTGATTACCTTTGTATGTATGCAAGTTAGATTACCAAAGCAGACTGTAATAATAATAGTTGCATTTATAGAACGCTTTTCATCCGAGGGTCACAAAGCGCTGCACAGAGCTGCGGAGAGAACTGCACGTCAATAACGACATTAGAACAGTAAAATCTGCAACAATTTTTTTTTTATATATATATATAAACATGTCGTTGTAGAACAACGTGTGACTGTACAAAGGACAGATTTTTTTAAATGGAATTAACACGACAATGATGCCGTGTGTACCATATAACAACTGTTCCATGTGCCAAAAATAGAAGCAAGAGCATGATTATGGCTTACATTGATAATACACTTTGCTACAAACAAACTTGGCCACCTGAACTTAATTCCCAGCCACATCTAATATCAGGGAGATATGAGATCTGAACTGGTCCCAGGCCTCCCTTAGGCCACAGAAGCTTTAAGTGAGTGCCCGGTGCAGTGTGCAAACATGAGCACGAGGGAAACAGTGGAGTACACCACCTCATTTGCCATTTTGGCCTTAGCTGCTTAATGACAACACGTGTCAAAACAGTATGAACAGCCGGATGTGCATGGTATCTTCATTAACAATTTCCAATATTTTATGCACATTGAGAAACATATCACAGAAATGTGTATGTAGCTTTTGAACAAATACAAGTCATTAAGAGTGCCTATCGCACAGCAAAGGAACCATTTCTACCATTACATTGGTCCTCCCATCTCTGCCTTGAATATCGTGTGACATTACCATACTCAGCTTTTGGTGTTAGCAAACAAAACTCACCCTCAAAGGTCTGAAAGAAAACAAAACAATCTACATATGTTTAGAGGCACACGTGGGTTATATCTGTTTGCACATACAATTGCATGTGCACACGGGAACGAGTATCGGAACACTCTGCGTGCGTGCGTGCGTGCCTGACCGCTCTGGATGATGAGCTTGGCGCACTCGTTGCAGGGGAACAGCGCCACGTACATGGTGCAGCCTCGCACGTCCGAGCTGTTCTTGTTCAGGATGGCGTTGAGCTCCGCGTGGCAGACTGCCTCCGCACACGGTGACGACACAGGAGACGGGCCACGCGTACGTGAGAACGCACGCGGCACGATCGGCACAGCGCGTGTGGACACAGGTTAACAGAGCATAGGTAGGATACACACGTATGAGACATAGGTTGGTAAGACATGCGATTTCATATGTTGATATGCCATGCAGATGTTGTTGACATGTTGTTTCCTCCACGGCTCTATGCAGCTCTTTGTGACCCTCGGGTGAAAACGGCTCTGGAAGTGCAAGGATTATTTTGTTTCGCGAGTGAATAATATTTGAATACAGCTGCATATATCAGTAAATTAAGGTTGCAGTTTTTGTTTTCAGTGAAGAATTATCATGTCACACAGTGGCTGGCTGAGCATGCGCTAAGTTGGCAGGCAGACACCTGATAAGTGACAGTTTATGGACGTGTGGGTTAGTTTGTAGTGACAGGGATAGTGGTCAGTGTGTAGTTACTGAGTTAGTGTCTGTAAAGAGTAGGTATGTATCCAGAGTGGAAGTCTGGGCTGCTGCTACATAGACTTTCCATGAGTGGGTGGGTATCTGGTGAGTGACTAGGGTTAAGCCCAGCAACTCTGAAGTTACTCCTGGAGATGTTAAATGTTTTAACTTGATGTAAATGCCATTACTTGCACTGTTACCATGAAAATCTCCCGGGCTGCATTCAAGTCACTGGGGCACCGATGCTGATTGCGGTACACTCTGGTAGAATGGCTGGGAGTTTAACCGAGGTGCGTGCCTTGAATGATTACATGTCTTGGTGGCAGACAGGCACACACCGTAGGGGTACTTGGTGTCGATCCAGTCGGGTGCGGAGCGAACCCAGGGCAGGCTGTCGTCACTACAGCCATTAGGCATCCCATTATAGCCGATGCCCACGATCTTGTTTTCTGGATTCACGATGCAAGCGCCCACCTGCACGGGAGTAAACACATAACGGTGTAAGGGAATCTGGCTCCAGTGAAACTTTGTTCCGATTCACTCGTATCTGTTTGTGTGAAAACTTGCAGATGTGCACACAATGAGATGACAAATGTACATCCCTTCTCTTAACCAATAGATGGGTTGTCAGTCATCGGTGGATAGTGCGTTGCGTTATGAATCTATTAACCCAAGTTCAATTTCCAGTCACAACGTAGGTGACCAGTGTTATCTGAACCAGTGCTTGGCTACGGTCTTCACAAACCCGAGAGGAACAGCGTTGAAATATCGTCAAATAAAACTTTTCGCTAAAGTTGTGCTGGTATCGCTATCACCGTTATATAAGTATCGCGCTGTTCGCTAACTGCTCCTGCCTGGGAGTGGGGGTCCTTGCTGCGCTGTGCCGAGAGGAAGGCGACCGCCATGAAGTATTCGGGCCACTCCAGGTACCCTTCCCTCTTCTTCACCGCACTCCTGACACGTGGGGGACACAGAGGGGGACATTAGCACGCGGTAATGGGGACATAGCCAGAGCAGGTCGTACAGATGGCCCCTTAAAACAGTCCCAGGTTCCTTCGAAAAGCTGCTCTCTCCAGACAGCCGCGTCGATCGCTTCCTCTCTCCACCTCGCGACGTTTCGCCCTCACACGATAAGAGGCATCCTCAAGCGCGGTGTGCGTGTGTCGTGCGTTGTTTTTTTGTCGCATTCAGTAGCAGCCAACTGTCATGTATCTCATCTCATCTCATTATCTGAAACCGCTTAATCCTATATCGGGTCACGGTGAGCCGGAGCCTATCCCGGAAACACAGGGCGTAAGGCAGGAATACACCCGACGACGGGACGCCAGTCCATTGCCGGGCAACTGTCATGTCATGTATGTACCTTGTAATTCAATGCCTGAGCGTGCCTCCAGCGTGTGCGGCGAAACGTCGCGAGGTGGAGAGAGGGAGAGCGATCGACGCGACGATACCGAGAGAGCAGCTTTTCCAAAGTAATCAACATGCATCGAGCCGCGAAAAACCTACATCATTACAGTCCCAGGTGAATAAAGATGTGTGCGGCGCTTTGTGACCCTCGGGTGAAAAGCGCTCTAGAAGTGCAATTATTATTATTATTCACATTTCTCCACGGTTTCGCTCATCCGCCCACCACCACCACTCATCCCACTACTATTCTGCTGATGTCTCATCTCATTGCCAGAAACCGCTTGGTCCTGTACAGAGTCGCGGTGAGCCGGAGCCTATCCCGGCAGACACAGGGCGCAAGGCAGGGATATACCCACGATGGGGCGCCAGTCCATCACCGGGCACTGCGGGCAATTTTGTCTGCGAGCAAATTAACCTATGCAGCAGCACGTTGATTTTGGACTGTGGGAGGAAACCGGAGTGCCCGGCGAAAACCCACGCGGACACGAGGGAGAGAAGCTCGCAAACTCCCCACAGAGAAAGCAGCGCCCGAGCCGAGATTCGAACCCGGGACCTTCTTGCTGTGAGGAGGCGACAGCGCTACCCGCTGGGGCCACCGCCGCGCCGCTCCGTCTGCTGATACCGAGGTCTACAAACCTCCTCATCCCAGCCGTCCGTGCTGCCAACTCCCCCCAGTCCGCGTCTCTACCAGAGGACACCAGCAGTGGATCGAACATGGCTAACGGTGACTAAGATTTGATTTTAAATAGTCCACAGAACCGCTGGAATCGATCGCATCACGCTTCAGCCGGCCTCATGCGTTCATCTGACCTCGGTAATGTGGACGTTAGTGCCGTCTTATTGTTTATAACGTCGTGTTAACCGTGTTATAGGCGCCATCGTAAAAGTCAATCAGCCGTGGTCGATCCACTGCTGGATGAAGGCCTCCGCGACGTTCTTTTCCTTCACGCTCCTTGCTCGTACCATCTCCCCGGGAGGACAAACTTCACCCCCATCGCTCGCTCCGTATCCAGAACGGTCGTCCCTCTGGACCCTCTCGTTTCATTTATAACTTTTATAAACTTAAATCCTAAACGCCTCACGCAGCCCGGATCGGGCCCTCAGACTTCAACCGCGTCGCTGACGTTAATTGAATTCTTTAAAACCGTTGCTAACACACCTTCATTTGTTTAAACGTAACATACGCAGCGTGTGTGTGTTTAATAGAATTACGAGGAGTGTGTAAGTTTAATGATGTAAACGCGTCGCGTCCCTCACCCGCTGTCTCGTCCCGCTTCCACGTCCATCGCCGATCGCGGTTAAAAACTGTCGACACGAAACGACAACGATTCAACAAAACAAGAAGAAACGATTGCTGGCTACGGTGCTACTCCTAGAAGTGGAAGGAGACAAAGTTGTTGTTGTTGTTAAGACTTAAACCGTGCGGGAGGAAGAGCGGAAGCTGCGCGTTTCCCGCCAAACCCCCCCCTCACCCCGAGAATGACCTCGGCGTCACGTGGTGTCTGCACCCGAGGGTCACAGAGCGCTGCACAGAACGGCACGTCGTCAGCATCTCATCTCATTGTCAGAAACCGCTTAGTCCTGTACAGGGTCGCGGTGAGCCGGAGCCTATCCCGGCAGACACAGGGCGCAAGGCAGGGGTATACCCACGATGGGACGCTAGTCCCATCACCGGGCACTGCGGGGCAATTTAGTCTGCGAGCCAATTCACCTACGCAGCGGCATGGTTTGTAGGACTGTGGGAGGAAACCGGAGTGCCCGGCGAAAACCCACGCGGACACGAGGGAGAGAAGCTCGCAAACTCCACACAGAGAAAGCAGCGCCCGAGCCGAGATTCGAACCCGGGACCTTCTTGCTGTGAGGAGGAGGAGGAGGCGACAGCGCTACCCGCTGGGGGCCACCGCCGTGTTTCTCACACGTCAACAACATCATTAAAATAACTAATTGGTATTTATTGAGCGCTTTTCACCCGAGGGTCACAAAGCGCTGCACAGAGCCGCGGAGAGAACGGCCACGTCAACAGCAACGGCAGAGAACGGAAAATTAGCAACAATAAAAAAAAATGTGCGTTTTTTTACAAAACCGAGCTGTGGAGAGAACGCCATATCAACAACAACATGAGAACAGTTCAACTGAAAGTCAAATAGCAGCAATAAATTATAGGACATCAAGTAAGCGGGAAAAAAATAATTCTTCAACAAGGAATAAATGTTTCCGAGCAGGCGCAGGTCGACAGAGAGCCATCATCCTGGCACGACAACATTGAGCAGCATCAACAGTCCTAGCCAGAGAACTTGAAAGCCATGTCGAGAATCTCTCGAAATGGACATTCTTAGAACATTCTTGAAACATCAAAGAGCAGAGATGTATTGTAGAGAAAATAAACACAAACAAAATAGAAACAATCACACCTCACAAACTGCTTCAATAAAAAAAAGTCTCCACGTGTCGATACATCTACAGATTGTTTTTTTACACAACCCATGGGCCAAACGGGCCTTCTGGCAGCAGGTTAAAGGGCAGACCCCGTTGATCGAGATAACAATATTTGCATTTCTAAAGCGACTTTCACCTGACGATCACAAAGAGACGACTGGTGGTTGCTCCGCACGGCCAACGTGCAGCGTTGTAGCCACCGGACACTCGCCTCACCGTTGGAGGACGACTGCCCTCCAACTGCTCAGCAACCTCGAAGGGCACCTTAGCGTGGAACTGCCCAGTAACCTCCTTCACGAGCATCATCCACAGAGGTCGAACTAGATGGACATCGTTATGTGCAAGTGTACTGAGCTAGACATCCTGTACCCTACCAGCCCATCTCCTCTCCATAGGGTCTCCGTGACTAGTCATGGGAATGTGTCACACGAAATATTATTGACCGTTGTGTCCGGCTTCTGTCGCAGTTGATTGGCGGAGCAATATTGTTGCTGTTTCTCCTGCCTTGTCTCTGCCTGCCAGGCTACGTTTCGAAGCTCCGTGACCCTCTGGAGGATTAAGTGGAGACTGGGATAGGGTTCATTGTTCCCAGAATAGAGCAACGCTATAGAAGAGACTTAACATGTTATCAAAGCTTCCTGTTTGCATATTTTGCCACAAGTATGTGTGGCAAAAGCCACACATACTTGTGGCACACCTGTTCTACTTATTACAAATGTACACTGGCAAAAAGTACCCATAGCGTTAACAGCTCCATCCGAGCTACTAAGCATTGATATTGCAGTGCCCTGAGCTGACTGCCTTTTGGCATCATCTGGCTGACACTGACAATAAGGCTCAAAAGAAAGCCATGTCTGGTGTGGGCCAATCAGTTTGAAGGACAATGCATGTTATCAAAGCTTTCTGTTTGCATATTTTGCCACAAGTATGTGTAGCTTTTGCAAACTCGACACATTGTGAAATGTCTATCTTGGTGTTTTTAGATCTTAACACCTGCATAATTGCCAGAAATGGTAAAAAGCTGTTCTACTTATTACATACTAGTAGCTACTTAGAAATAGGAGTCACACACGACATACACACAGTGCCTGAGGATGCCTCTAACGTGAGGCAAAACATCGCGATGAAGAGCGATCGACACGGCTGTCCCGAGAGCAGCTTTTCGAAGCAATCATCATAGCTAGTGTATTGGATTGACTATAAATAAGCATTGTATATTGTATTGGCTATTGCTATACAGCAGCTAAACCACTGATTACACAAAAGACATCATCACACTCAGGCGTGCAACCTTGCCTTACTCTCCAGGGAGGTCTAGATGATCTGTAACCCCCATTTAATAGGTTAATTTTTTTCCGGTTTGTGATCTATAACGAAGCTACG
>JAZEWT010000005.1:26105925-26118532 GCA_036362905.1 Mordacia mordax
AGGTGCGATTTACCATTCGACAGCTTAACGTTGTTACCTGTTATGTAGCTTTCCAGAATTAAACCACAATGTCTATAAAACTAAATGAGCCTACGAATAACATATCGCAGTGTCGGAGTAGCAGTCATCGCAGTGTCGGAGTAGCACAGAGATGAATTCAGCTTGTGTGCTGTGTTAGATGGACTGCTCCATAAAAAGACCACGATGGTGATGGCTTGGGGCGTTGTATCGATCGTGAACGATAGCGAGCTAGTTTTGATGTGCATGTGTTCATCACGAGCCACGATCTACCTACTGCTGAATGCAGATAATATGTTCACGCACTATTACAAAATCACAGTGTCGTGCGATGGTCACCTTTTCCTCTCTGGAATCTTCTCCAAAGCATCCTCGTCATCCCTTTCCTTGCTCGTGATCTCGGCACGCACCTTGCGTCCGTACGCATGCACACGCGTGAACACGCACACGTGCACAAGTGCACGCACAAACACAGGAACAAATAAAAAAAATTCGCCACAGATGCACACACCAAGCATGCATTTAACACTAGGTTTATGCAAATCAAATACAAATATTATTATCTCTAGGCTTTAAAAGGGAGACAAACTTGAGAGTTAAAACAAGATGGACAATAACGACTGCTTTTCAAAGCTGTTCTTTCAGGATAGCCATGTCGAGCGCTCCTCTCCTTCACGACGTTTCGCCTCTGGCAGTATCCTCAGCATCCTTTTGTGTACTAAGACTCAGTATGCCTGGGGATGCCTGAGACTCAGTGCGTCTGAGGATGCCTCCAGCGTAGTCGGTGAAACTTCACAACAGAGAGGGGGAGAGCTCAATATGGCCGTCCCAAATTAACAGCTTTTTGAAAGTAATCACCAAGTACCAGGCTGTGAAATATGGACAATAAAATGAGCAGAATATGATTCTTGCCATCGAGTCTTGACCCCGAATAAGGACAATTCAACAAATGACAGGAGAGGATACATCATTATATCATTACAAATATTTACTTCGTGTAAAGGAACAGAGGACTGGGGGTGATAGTCGGAGGTCTGTGGAACGTAGGACCAAGGGCAGTCAGAGGACAAAGTAAAAAGATCATAACCCATGGCACACAGGGGGGTACGAGCCATGGAGTGGAACATCAAACCAGGACGCAAAGCGTATGGGGCAGGTCCCACCTTCTGCAGAAGAGCGAAGTCGAGACCCTTCACCAAATGGGTGTGCTCCATGTCACCTCCCAAGAACTTGGACTCCTGGATGAGCTGCCGGCGCTTCTCAGCCGCGGACTTATCCCTGGGGATAAGTGCGGCACCGGTGACATGCAAGTGAGCCAATGCCACCACATCGTGGTTTAGTAGTTTCTGCACGTGCGTGAGTGTATACGTATGTATTTGTATATGAATGGATGTTAGAAAGAGTTGTGTAAAACAATCATAAATATTGTGTTATTTTTTATGTGTATTCCATCATTTGCCTGTTACTTTGTTGGTTGTCTCAACCACTATCCATCATGCCTTTTTGCAATGCATCCTGCATAAGTCCACTTTTATTAAGTCATGATGGTTCAAATTTGCATGTTTTCTAATCCATGTGTAGCAGGATGCATTTTCAAGAATTTGTTCTTTTCATGTAGTCAATACTAAACGATCTGGGGCAATGACGAGAATGGGATGGCACGGCTCAAATACATATATAACATTCAATATATGTCAATTAGGAGAAACAACACATGTATGATTCTCCTATGCAGCATGGAGATAAAGACAGAGTGTGTTTTTCAATTATATTAACCACGCCTTTTGGCTAGTGATCCTTAAATTCTTCACGTGGCCTCAAAGTGCCAGTAGCCTTCACACCACAGTTGTGATGACATCATCGCCAATCAGTGGCAAATGGCACTTGTTGAGTAAACACATGGCCACACGTGTATGTAGGAGCATGCGCGTGTGACCATGTGTGCCGTACGCCTCGGCGCTGGGCCCCACGGCGCGGTAGTTGGCCGTCGTGGAGATGGTGTCGGTCTCCTCGTAGTCCTTGTTGAGGCCATCGCGGCGCTCGCGTGCGCGGTCCCGGTATTTCTCCGCTAGCTCCCGCTCGCGCTCCTGCTCCTGCAGTTTCAGCTTCGCGTAGTAACTGCACAGACACAAAGAGCAGACTCAGCACTCGCGGAACCAACAACATAATTAAAACTGCCACCAGCACGACAAGCGGTAGCGTTCACAAAGCAGCCAATTGCACTAACACCACAATCATTAACGCAGCAACATAATTAACATAACAAGCATCTTCAAAAGACGATGGCACCATTAGCAAGGCTGCACTAATACCACCGTCAAAAGCACACATCATTAATTAGCATGGACATAATTACGAATGTAATCACCATTGCCATCACTAATATCATCCTCATCACCAATATAAACAGTGTCATATTTACACCCATCATAACGTGATTTTCAACATCATCCCCCAATCATCAGAGCCATCATCACAATCAACCAACACCCTTTTCCTAGTACAAACCTCTTTTTCTTCCTCCTACGGGCAGCTGGATCCTCATCCTCGTTGTACTCCCGAGGCATCCTGCACGTAAACACACAGCGCCACAGAGCAAACGCATCAGAGCACGTATACTGACTGACCTCTGTTCTTAGTGCCGTGTTCTGTGTGCGAATACCTGTAGTCCCACATGTACTGAGCTGCGCTTTAGTTCAGGTATGTGCAATCAGTCCTGTATGTGCATACCCTCGTGAGTGCATAGGAGAATACACGATGTATATTACATGCGCACGTGTGTACTTACTCATGTGTGCGGGCCCGTGCGGTCGGAGGTGCCGAGGACGGCGCAGTTCGGGGGGTCATGAGAAGTCGTCGAAAATCATCGTTGGTGAGTCGGGACGCACTGTGGGAACACAAAGATATTGCCAATGGAAACACACACGATCCCAGTGAAATATGAACAAAAACATAACACACGGTATGCAACAGAACTGAGATATCCCCAACAGCAGTTTAAAAAAATGTAGAATGTTGAGGATATCGATGATCGCTTCGAAAAGCTGCTCTCTCGGGACAGCCGCGTCGATCGCTCCCTCGCTCCCCATCGCGACGTTTCGCCTCGCACAATGAGAGGCGAGAGAACGGCTTTGTGAAGCGATCATCGTGCATCGAGCCGTGAAAACCTACATCACTACACTGTTGAGGATATTGACAGTCAATGTTTAGGAGATGTAGAAGGGTGATGCATAGGAGCTTGAAATGTAGGTCTAGAGTATTGGAATGTGGTATGTTAGGGTTTTTAGTTTTAGGTGTGAGAGATTAATGTAATGGTATCGGAGCTAGAAGTGTACATGGTGTGTGTAAGTATGTAGTAAGTTAGATGCAGTAGGTTGTGGGCGCAGTAGCTCTAAATGTTGTCCAGGAGAATGAGTTTTAGCAGTTTATGTTGTGGTATATATAGGTGTCAGAGGTTGGGCTGTAGTAGTGGGTGTAGGAGGCGGGGATGTTGTAGTTGGAGTCACACTTTGTTGAGGTGTATTGCTATGCAGATAACACCACACTTGTGTGTGTGGTTTGTGTAGGAAGTTGTTACAGCTCACTTGAAATCATCAATGTCATCCACATCAACACCGTCAGGAGCCAGGGGGTTTGAGAAAGCCTCGTCTGCTCAAAAACACCGACACAAACATCCAGCGACTCCGTTAAAAGTCGAGTTAACATTGCAGAGACCCACTGCCCGTGCAGATATTAGACAATGATGTTTAGCCATGGTCGCGAATAGAGCTGATGTCACCGCGTTGGCAGCGCAGTTCTCTGGCCAACTCGCCACCACCACTCGCCACACACATGACCGTCTCTGGCCACACGCACACGCGCACACGCGGCCCGCACACGGAGGCGCGGAGACGCAATGAGTAGCGCTGCAGCCTCACAGCAAGAAAACCTAATGTTCGATTCCCGGCTCGGGTGCCTTTCTGTGTGCAGTTTGCGTGCTCTTCTCGTGTCCACGTGGGTTTTCGCTGGGTACTCTGTTTCCCCCCCAGAGTCCAAAGACATGGTGCCTCGGTTGTTCAGCCTACATTGCCTCCGGTGCCCTGAGATATTGTAACTTGCTCACACTCCCAGCTGGACAACTCTTAAAACAGCTCAACAGTTCCTTCCACCTTAAATATAATCACATTAAATCAACAATGATCAGCCACGTTCTGCTCACTCCCAACCCGCTGACATAACGCCGGTTCAAGTCTCATTTGCATCCACATCAACGCTACATTTGGCCCTGAGCTTTGGCCGTAATCACCGAGTGACTTAGTCTGGCTCTCTGAGCCTCAAGCATTAAACCCTAAACACTCCCAAAGTGCATTATTCGGGCTCTACAACCATAGGGTATGAAAACAACCCCAGATTAACACCTTAGTCTCGCTACACAATTCCCAATGATTACCTCTAGACGCTTTGATCTGCCTCGACGAGAATCACGAGTTAACAATGAACGCTCATAATAGAGCTTAGTGCGACTCCACAATCCTCCCAGTTATTACCGGTGCCTTCGCCCGCCTATACGAGCTCCGGGGGGCATTACAAATGAAACACTAAACAATGCCTCAGGCTGACTCAATGAACTCTTACAACCGCTTTTGCCTATGCTCGTGAGACGGTAACGCAGAGAAGCCTGCGCGGAGCCTGAGCAAGGCCTCGGACCCAGGGCGAGACCGAACGCCGAGGCGGCGGCGGCGGCGGCCGCGGCGGCGGCAGCGACGACTTACGCTCGGCTGCTTTGGTCGCCGACATGTCTTGCGTGCGCCGTCGACCACCTTACGGCGGACGGGACTGGGCAACTGGGGTTTGTTTTCCGATTAAAAACCAGAGCAGGAACCTCGAGCGGCCACCGCGAGCGAGGCGCAACGACAACACACGGGCAGAGTGAGGCGAGCCCTGGGGGCAGAATTAGATCGGAGAGGCTCGATGTTTCATGTTTGAGAGCCGCTCTTTTGGGATAGGCGTGTCGAGCGTCCCTCCTCTCGAAAGAGCAACCCTCCCCCGACCCCGAGCAGTTCGCATCCACCGAGCCGTGGGATTCTACGTCAATGCGCCGTTGACGGTGTTTCCCCGAGGGCGGTTGAGCATTCGATTGCTCATCAACGGGAAGCGGCGGCGGCGGCGGCGCGAAACGCGATTGGTATTGAGCGTCACTCGTGGCGTGCTTGTGTTGATCCACTGCTGGATGAAGGCCTGCTTACGCAGTGCGGGTCGATGTACAGGCGAGCCGGTCGGTGCGGGTCTGTGCAGTAGCGTCGCCACATGTCTGGTTTCCCAGGTTTATCCTCGTTTTTAGAGGCGACTGACATGCAGGTAAATCCGTGCGCTTTACCTTGGAACGAGTAATTCAAAGTTCGGACTTTTACCAAGATACGCGTCATCCATTCCGCTCCATACATTTATTTACCCCATCGTTATGTCCCGTTTTGTGTGTGTGTGTGTGTGTCTCCAAGGTAAAGGACGTCAGCATATGTCGAAAGACATGGTGCTTAGGTTCCTCACTTAATTGTCGGCGATGCTCCCACATGTTGTAACTTGCTTACCCCTCACCGCTGGACAGCTGTTACAAAGAGCTACACAGCTCAACGGTTCCTTCCAGCTTAAATACAAGCCGACTGATATGTACGAGTGCAGTACAATGTTTGAGTGTGCAGAACCGCGCACACGTCCATTCCAAGCACTATGAAGCTGTAGGAATTAGGGCGCATCATTGATGTATCTGCAATAGTGCCTCCATGCATTTGGAATTGTCCTCACGTTGGTTAGGGTGGCACGGTGGCGCAGTGGGTAGAGAGAGAGAGATGTACACTGGCAAAAAGTACCCATAGCTTCAACAGCTCCACCTGAGCTACTAAGAATTGATATTGCATTGTCCTGAGCTGACTGCCTTTTGGCATCATCTGGCTGACACTGACAATCAGGCTCAAAAGAAAGCCATGTCTGGTGTAGGCCAATCAGTTTGAAGGACAATGCATTTGTTATCAAAGATTCCTGTTTGCATATTTTGCCACAAGTATTAGTGGCTTTTGCAAACTGGACGCATTGTGAAATGTGTCTATTTTGGTGTTTTAAGATCTTAACAGCTGCATAATTGCCAGAAATGGTAAAAACCTGTTCTATTTATTACATATGTACACTGGCAAAAAGTGCCCATAGCTTAAACAGCTCCACTCTGAGCTACTAAGCATTGATATTGCATTGTCCTGAGCTGACTGCCTCTTGGCATCATCTGGCTAACACTGACAATCAGGCTCAAAACAAAGCCATGTCTGGTGTAGGCCAATCAGTTTGAAGGACAATGCATTTGTTATCAAAGTTTACTGTTTGCATAATTTGCCACAAGTATGTGTGGCTTTGGCAAACTAGACACATTGTCAAATGTGTCTATTTTGGTGTTTTAAGATCTTAACACCTGCATAATTGCCAGAAATTGTAAAAAAAAAAACCTGTTCTACTCATTACACAGAGAACTCAAAAGTTTGCGAGTTCTCTGTCCCCGTACCCCCCGGGTACTCCGGTTTCTTCCCACCGTCCAAAGACACGCTTTCGCCCCCCCAAAAAGTGTACCCCATGATGTACTGGCGTCACATCCTGGATATTCCCCGCCTACCGCCCTCTGTCCGCCGGGATAGGCTCCGCAGGATTAAGCGGCTACTAATAATGAATTGGAGGGCGGCACGGTGGTGGCCCAGTTGGTAGTGCTGTCGCCTCCTCACAGCAGGAAGGTCCTGGGTTCGAGTCTCGGCTCTGGTGCCTTTCTGTGTGGAGTTTGGGAGTTCTCTCCCCGTGTCCACGTGGGTTTTCGCCGAGCACTCCGGTTTCCTCCCACAGTCCAAAAACATGCTGCTGCATAGGTTAATTGGCTTGCAGACGAAATTGCCCGCATTGCCCGCTGATGGACTGGCGTTCCATCGTGGGTATATCCCCACCTTGCGCCCTGTGTCTGCCGGGATAGGCTCCGCTCACCGCGACCCTGTACAGGACTAAGCGGTTTCTGACAATGAGACGAGATAATGAATTGGCTACGAGACAGCCAGCAGATGGCAATAGAGCAAATACTGTATATGATAACCTATGTTTATTCTCTCATCTCTCATTGTCTGAAACCGCTTAGTCCTATACAGGGTCACGGTGAAGCCGGAGCCTATCCCGGCAGACACAGGGCGCAAGGCAAGGATATACCGACGATGAGACGCCAGTCCATCGCCGGGCACTGCGGGGCAATTTAGCCTGCGAGCCAATCAACCTATCCAGGAGCATGCTTTTGGACTGTGGGAGGAAACCGGAGTGCCCGGCGAAAACCCACGCGGACACGGGGAGAGCATGCAAACTCCACACAGAAAGGCACCCGAGCCGAGAAATTCGAACCCGGGACCTTCTTGCTGTGAGGCGACAGCGCTAACCACTGGGCCACCGCGCCGCCCACCTATGTTTATTCATTATCAATATCGATCTGGGATGGGATGCCAGGCCATAGCAGGAAGCCGGGGGAAATGTATTCAGCAGGCTGTGTTCACCTACACACCATGTCTGGATGGTGGGAAGAAACCGAAGTACCCACGGACATTGAAACCCCACACAGGCATACCAGCCGAGAATCGAACCCAGAACTTTTTTGCTCCGAGGTGGCAGTGCCACTCACTCCGTCACACGTACCACCTTATCTGGTAGGGGCTCAGCGTGGAAGTTTCACACATCTGTACATGATCCGTCAACCCCACCTCTATAATGATCTGATTTATCTGGCTACGTGGCAATTACCAAACATCCGCAATCCCGTTTCGGGAGAACGCATGCCAATGTCATCATCGTGGTTTGCCTTCTGGAGGTAGATATTAAATGTGGAACCTCCATCACTGGCTCAGGGCCACCACCAGTCGTTGAGCACAGCACCATGGCCTGCTTTAGCAGAGGACTTTTTCCTTTATATAATACACTGCCAACACCCACAGTATTGTATAAGCATTGAATCAACAAGGTTAGTCGTGTGCTTGAACAGACAAAACGTCCACCCTCGCTGTAATTTTACCCATGGTCGAGCGCTGTGGATGTTTAAATCTTGAATAACACGTTATGGCGAGCGTCATTTCATTGGTGCTTGCAGGGGGTACCCCAAGTGTAGCCGATCGTTTTGTGTGGATTAAAGTCGGAATGGTGTTAAAATAGTTATCTTAAACCCTGACTTTCCACCACGAAAAACCAACGTAGGCGTTGGCATTACCCCTCATGCAAAATATTTTAATTGCTATAAAATGACAACAGGGCTGCGCGGTGGCCCAGTGGTTAGCGCTGTTGCCTCATAGCAAGAAGGTCCCGGGTTCGAATCTCTCGGCTCAGGTGCCTTTCTGTGTGGAGTTTGCATGCTCTCCCCGTGTCCGCGTGGGTTTTCGCCGGGCACTCCGGTTTCCTCCCACAGTCCAAAAAAAAGCATGCTGCTACATAGGTTATTTGGCTCGCAGGCTAAATTGCCCCGCAGTGCCCGGCGATGGACCGGCGTCCCATCGTCGGTATATCCTTGCCTTGCTCCCTGTGTCTGCCGGGATAGGCTCCGGCTTCACCGTGACCCTGTATAGGACTAAGCGGTTTCAGACAATGAGATGAAATGACAACAGAGCATACGTTTTACTTTTTATTTCAAAAATCTTAACCGTCATCACTGCGTCACTCAACATAACCAGCAACATCAGCACAATAATTAGCAACACCTTCATCGCCGCGTCTGTCGTTTCAGACTTGTATCCGAGCTCGCTACGAACACCACAGGACTTCTAAGAGGACGAAGTAATGTCTTTCGTCTGCATGACTCCTGCATGCATGTCAATATCTGAACAAGGCTTTTATGCAAGTCGGGTTAGCAGTTATCGGATTAGTTTACCACGCTTTCTCGACCCAGGCGTGGTTTCTGGCCGCGATGCACATCAGCGCAAAGTGGTGTAGAAATTTCGTCTGAGCTTGCCCCGAGTCAACCGAGTGGTGACCAAGTACCTTGTGTGGTCGTCATCGGCACCAGTCGGGCATGGTTCAGACCACAGCACGCTTCACTTGCAGTGCAGTCCCACTACGTCTATATTCAACTATAAACCATGGATT
Source organism: Mordacia mordax (assembly GCA_036362905.1). Taxonomy (NCBI): domain Eukaryota; kingdom Metazoa; phylum Chordata; class Hyperoartia; order Petromyzontiformes; family Petromyzontidae; genus Mordacia; species Mordacia mordax. The sequence goes on from JAZEWT010000005.1 coordinate 26,115,058, forward strand.
AAAACAACGTAAGCGCTGATTATATTAAATGTTGTTTACGGACTTCGTTTTTAAAACAACAGACATTGAGAGTGCAGGAGTCGTTAACATAATAAGAGCAGGAATTTCCAAACTTCAGTCTTTGGGGTCCACCAATCGACTTTTCCAAATGTAAGCATCTTCATTGCAACTGTAGAAGCTACACCCTACATTCACCTGGCGATTAGTAAACAAGCCCATGTGATACATAGACCACAACTTAAGGAACCCAAAGTCACATTCACACACACACACAAATTCCCTTATCTTAATTACAATTAGCACTTTCTATGTCACATGGAATATGTTTAGCAATCATCAGCCTTATGCAGTGTGTAAACTGTATTTGTACTTAAAGGCAGAATACTGGAGATCACATCACTCAATTAACCACAACGAGTGTTCAAAGGCGGCTTCGCTTTCCCACAAGGCAACAGGCCACAGTAAAATGTATCTGGATTCCGTGGCACGTGACTGCTTAGGTCGACGCCAATGGAATACGCTGAAATCTCCCGTCCCTTAACATGCTTTCCAGGAAAAAACGGAGCGACATTCACACAATGTATCTAAAAGCCACCAACTGAATTTAAAATGTGCATATAGAATTGTGATCGCTACACAAACCATATCCGTACAAAACAGAAGTCTTCAAAGTGTCAAGAGTTGTACGCATTCCGGAGATTACCGTGAAGCTTTCAAAAAGGCTGGTTGTGGCTGTTTAAGGCTGTTACAGTCGATAGATCTGTACAATAGGTGTTTACCTGCAATCGTGCATATATTTATGGAGGTACGGTAAAGCATAAATCTTGGTGTACTATGCGTATAGGCTTGTGTTTGTAAAAGACGGCCTGTGTGTGACCGAGTAGTGGAAGCGTCGTGGTTAGTGTGATACAAAGCCAGTGACTAGCGTTTGAGTCTTGCTCACAGCAAACATCACTGACTAATATATGAACCGGTCCTAGGTCTAATGTAAGTCAAATCAGCCTTAAATGAATACTTGATATGGTAACATCAGCATTGGGAAGAAAAAGGCGGCTGGGCATGGTGTTGGCCACATACACCTCTCATATGTGCCCTGCTAGCCCTAATAGGTGATCCCTAACAGCACTTGCACCAACATGTGAAAGGCTCTATGAGAGATATTCTCTTTGCGTGTGTTAAGGGCCAATGTATTTTTGGGGTCATTGGCCTGTGCTATGTCTAAAAGGCCCCTAATTTGTTAGGGATTGCATGTGTGTCTACAGGATCAAGCATCCATGTGATAGGGACCTGTGTGTTAGGGGCTCCTTTGTATTTACATTAGGGCACTCGTGTTAAGAGGATAGCAATGTTTTAGAGGTCAGGTGTGTGTGTCAAAGACCTGTGTTTGGGAACCTTATGTTAGGGTCAAAGAACTCTGTATTCAGATCCGTGACCTGTGTGGATTCGGGGCCCTTGTGCATTATGATCAGGCAACTGTGTGCTGTGCTAGGATGACATGTATAAGGATCAGGGTTTCCTGCGTATTAGCATCGTGGGATATGTGTATCAGGGGACCTCTGTCTATTGGGATCGGGAGCCTTCATCTGCATCACGGGCCGGGGTTCCCTGTGGGTCCTGGGGCCCGGCTGTGGCTCCATGCCCTCTGTGTGTCCTGCAGGGCCCGTGTTCTGCGGTCATCGAGCTCGACGTAGTGCACACGATCCTCCAGCGTCCGGGTACTCGCCTGCTGATGGGAGTTACGGGCGGAGGACAGGTGCATGACAAAATTACCCAAAGTGCACTCGATCCCATCGGCTCTCGCAACCGAATATACATTCCAATTAGAAATGGCAATGAACAACAGTGCGCTCACAAACAGCACGAAGGCATGACTCACAACATGGATTGCATGCACGTGATGTGACCACCACACTGCTTGTACACAATGCTTAGTCTTGTCTCGCCCACTTGATAAAGAGAGATTAACATAAGGTCGTATTGTTTGGATCTCCTATTCAAAAAGAGTTGAAAATGTGGTCTTCCCATCAACCAGCAGTGAAATATAACCATATCCAACTATTACGTATCTGCGATTAACAATTCACTGCTCCCACCCAGTGGAATATTTGTGCATGGCATAGCTGACATTTTCTATAGCCTTTTACAAATCCATCTCATTCATGAACAACAATGTGTTTTTAAGCTCATAGTTACTTTTCAAGTGCAGTAAAGCAATGTGGAGACAGGGGACACAATGGCACAGAGGGAGGTGAAGAGAACACAGGCATGAATGAGGGTGAAGGACATTGAATTATAAGGGACATATGACAAGACAGCTGGCTGCTACTGAACCCGACCAACAACACACACTAGGCAGGTGCTCTTAGGCACCTCTAAAGTCCTAGAACATGGAATAAAGTTCAATTAAGTTGACAGGGTCAAGATTTTGCATTCGTGTTAAGAATCAAGGATACGGTTAGGGTTAGAATTACAGTGAAGGTCGGGGTTAGGGTCATACCGTGCTAGGTGCAGTGTCCGATCTTCCCAGGTCCAGATCCAGATACTGCAGGTTGTGTTCCTTCTATGGAAACAAGCACAACCACACAGACGTATGATCACACATGCAATGAGCAGTGTTGAGAGTGATTTGTACATAGTGTGCAGTGTAAGCAGTGTTGTGTTGGTGAAGGATATGCTTTGTCAGTAATGGCAGTATCAGCGATTACATGCATGGCACGGATATGTGGTACGTAAGGTGAAGCACAGGCATTGTGGCTACAGTACTGTGTGCAAAGTACGCCTGGCACGAGGTATTAGATTGGCAGTGTTTAACATTGCATGTGAGTGATGAATGCATTGTACGTTCTATACAGTGAGAGGTTTATGGGGTTGGTGGCAGAGGAGTGGTGACGCGGTACTTGATTTGGGTTAAATTCCTGGCCACGGTAAAGTGGTGAGTGACATCTGAGATGGTTACGGGGGCCTCCTATAGGTCGAGTCAACCTTAAATAAGCACCTGGTACAGTGTATTAACATGACAGGGAAGATATAGGTGGCCTTCCATTGAGAAGGCCTTAAGTGCTTGTTAACACAACTTGCTCCAACACTCTGTAGGCTACGTGAGGGGTTGCTGTCGTTGCGGTCGGTAAGTTAGCTATGCGCAGTGTGAGTGAATGTTGGTGACGGCGCCGTTCAGTGAGAGATGTGTGGACCGGACTCACCGGCGGCTGCATGGCCACGTAGCTCTCGTCCTCTTCATCGTCGTGAGAGTCAGAGCTGGAGGCAGAACTGTGGATGGATGGTGGCCGTGGCCGTGACGGCCCAGGCAAGAGGAGCAAGCTGCATAGGCACACAATATGATAATCAGCTGTCGTGCACGCCAGTGAGAAAGGAGAACAAGTCGTGAGTAGGAACCTGTGCAGGTCTCATCTCATTGTCTGAAACCGCTTAGTCCTATACAGGGTCACGGTGAAGCCGGAGCCTATCCCGGCAGACA
>JAZEWT010000005.1:26134948-26146116 GCA_036362905.1 Mordacia mordax
CTCGCACTGTAAAAGTGCAACAAATATGTTTTTATATCATTGTTCCACTCACTGTCCCAAGTCAAGATAACCCAGTGAAATGTGTTTTATATATATTCAGGCTGATTTTGACCTTTTCAATGTCAGTCATTGTTAAACACATTTTATGATGCACACAATCATACGTGTAAGGAAGCACAATGAAACACACGTTTTCATAAACACATGCTTACGCATTCATTGCATCACATACATGATACATGCACACAAACCCCTACATGCAGGAACACAAAGGTAAAGATGCACTATGTAGCCTTCAGAGACTTTTGAGGCAAGTGCTGCTAGCAAGCGCCTATGAAGGCTGGTGCAGCACACGGACAGGAAGGATGGCCAGCACCTTGCCTGGCCATCTTTGTCTCCCTGGTGGCGGTGTTTACACACTAATAACCAGATAATTATTTGCGACTGAGGCGACCTAGTGGAGGCCCAGGTCCGGTTCAGATAATCGTCACTGGTGTTGAGCGTACAGAGGGAAGCTAACAGACGCATTCATGCACACGCATGCATACACAAGCACATGTTCACGCACACTTGTACCCAAACTCAAAGCCGCGTGCATTCACACATACAACAACTGCCATTCGCCACTAAGTGGCAGTGACCGCTAGCACTGCTGATGCGGCTCAGTGTTGTCGTGCCGGGATGATGGCTCTCTTCCGACCTGCGCCTGCTCGGGAACATTTATTCCTTCTTTGTTTGTTGCAGATTTTTTTTTAATCGTTTATTTTATGTCCTTCTAGAATGTATCGCTCTATTTGACTTTCAATTGAGCTGTCCTGATGTTGTTGACATGACGTTCTCTCCACTGCTCGATTTTGTAAAAACAAACAAACCTTAAAAAACCGTTAGTGCTGATCTGCTGTTCTCATCTCGTTGTTAACGAGCCGTTCTCTCCGCAGTTCTGTGCGGCGCTTTGTGGCCCTCGGGTGATCAGCACTCTAGAAATGCAATTATTATTATTATTATTATCCGATAAATGTTACAGTAACCATTTTCCAATATATGTATTATAAACACTGATTATTTTTCATTGTAAAATTTTAGTTGAAAGTCATCTCATATTTTACATGTTGTTCTGCAACAAAGTATATATTAAAAAAAAAACCCAAAAATGTCATTGTTGCTGATTTTTCCATTCTAATGTCGTTGTTGTTGACGTGCCGTTCTCTCTGCAGCTCTGTGCAGCGCTTTGTGACCCTCGGGTGAAAAGAACTCTATACATGCAATTATTATTATATGTATTTTGAGGTCACGTGACATGTGGAAGGCTCGTCCACAAGAGGTTTAGGGACAGACCCAGGTGTTATGGGTTGCCTGACTGAGATGACTGGCAGATGCACCACCTCTGCTCCCTACTCTGCCAGCTTACGGTTTTACAGCTGCCCGGTGCTCCGGTCGTTGTTATGAGCATCGCTCCTCTGCCCCCAGATGTTGTTGGAGGATGACTGTCTCCAACTGCCCCATAGCATCCTTCACAATCCTCTTCCGTAGAGGCCGATATCGACACCGCTGGAACCAGTATTCAGCGAGTCTACTTAGCTCCAGGTTCTGCTATGCTACTCTATCGAATTAAACAGAAGCTGCTTGGGCATGCGGTAGCTGGGCATGCGGTAGCTGGGCATGCGGTAGCTGGGCATGCGGTAGCTGGGCATGCGGTAGTTGGGCATGCGGTAGTTGGGCATGCGAGCAATATGACCCAGCCACTGCAGCCTCGCTTGCCGGAGGAGCTCACCAATGGTACTCTGTCCAGATCTTTCGAGAATTTGTAAGATCTTCATACAATCCAACCTGGTTCAACCCAGGATGGATCATAGGCAGGCCAGTCGGAACGTTTTGAAATGACGCAGATGTTCCACCAGGCAGCTTCACGTCTCACAAGCATTGAGGAGAGACCCGAGGATTTGCGTGGAACGACAGGCCAGGCGGCTTCCACGCGGCGTTACGCAGCCAATGAAAAGCTAATGCCCCCCTGACTGATCCGAAGCATGACCTCTGCTGCTAAACCAGAACTCGCCATAAGCACACTGCCTATGTATAGAAACGTCTCCACTGTCTCCACATCTGCCCCATCACTCAGGCAGGTGATTTGTTTTGGTGGGGCTGATTGTAAGACCCCACCTTTTTGTGACTTGCTCCATGTTCAACAGCAGAGCCCCCAACTTTTGCCCAAATTCAGGGGCAATCACCAAATCGTCAGCATATATAATATGGTTAGTCAACAGAGAGCTATCCCTTGACAGCACCCAGGCATCGACCAGCCTCCCATTATACTTGTACCAGACGGAAGTTCCACTGGTACGTCTATGGAAAGCCTCTCGAACTACGTGGTCAAGAAAAAGAGGTTAAATAATACAGGAGTCAGAGGGCATTCATGTCGCCTACTCAGGTGAACAGGGGGAATGACTGTCTCCCGAGCACGTAGTTTTACCCGGGTTTGGCCACTGTCATGAAGGTCCTGAATAACGGTGAGCAGAGAGTCAGGGACCCCAAAAGAACGAAGAACAACCCACAGCCCTGGCCTATTGGCACAGTAAACCTTGAGGAGGTCAATAAAGCAGAGATTCAGGTCCTGTTGAAATTCCATACAGCTCTGCTGTAGCAGCCAGACAGAGGATACGGCGTTTGTGCAAGATTGCCCCGGAATAACCGGGGTTCCACAAACCTCTCCTCAGCATGCCTTGCAAGGCGATGTTGAATAAACCTTGCCCGGATCTTTCTTGGCACACTGAGGAGCAAGATGTCACTGCAGTTATTCCAATCAGTGTGGTTACCCTTCTTAAAGAGGGGGCACACTAGGGTATACTTCCATTCCTGCGAAACCAGTCCTATGCTCCGTACGCTTTTAATTATGTCATATAGGGTGGTCTGCAGAAAAACACCAACTTCCTTCAACATTTCACTTGGGAGATCATCTCCGCCCGATACTTTTCCTGGTTTTAGGCTTGGGATCGCCTTATGTGCTTCCTCTACAAATGGCACCTCCACCAGCTACTCACTGGGGTGGCTACGTCTTCCATTACCTGAGTTGAGGGATATCCTCTCCTCCAACACATCACAAATGCTTTGCAAACCTGCCAACTTGTCCTTGGGGTTGGAGATACGATCACATATGTATAACTGGATCACTTTCAGAAAGGTAATCAGTGTGGCGTTGCAAGTCAGTCTTTTGATTGAATTACAAAGTAATTTGTGATCATGGACTACTGAGGCAGACTCCATGTTCTCAGCAGCCTGCAACCACCAATCATCCTTGCAACGCTGCACAGCTCTCTGAAGCTCCGAGCGAAGGCTGCGGTTAAACCTCTTTACTCTCGGGTGTGGGATGTTGCAAATGGTGAGAGTGGGCCAATCGTTTTTTCTTGGCTAGCTTTGAAGACCTCCTCCATCAGCCAGAGTTTCTGGGGCGGTCTGGACCGTGTACCCAGGGCAGCCATTCCAGCCGTATGAGCCACATCCCTAAACATTACCCATTTGTCCTCAGCGTCAGCAGGAGGGTGGACGACGATGCAAGCCCCAGCTGCAAACGATAATAAAATTCCCATTTACAGCTTTCATCAGCGAGCCGAGACCAGGCCACTGTGGGTTTGAATGGGGTCCTTGGTGAGCCCCCACCACTGCTGTAGAAGAATGGCATGCGGATCTGGGAGATGACAAGCCGATGGTCAGAGGGCAGATCAGCTCCACGGTAGGTTCTGGTGTGAAGGACATGGGCCCACATCCTCTGCTCCACCTCTATGTGGTCCAGCAGATGTTCTCTCTTGGACCCAGCATGCATTCATGACGTTGTGTGGATGCGCCAATGACGGAACAACGTGCTAGTATAGAAGTATAGCAGCCTTCTAGTTTTGTGGTTGAGCTGATCTGGTCCATGCCTTCCCATCACACCAGCTCAGATGTCTCCATCATGACCCACTTGGGCATTAAAGTCACCTAGCAGGACAACTCTATCCCATGGGACCACTTTAGCCAACACCTGGGACAGGTGGTCATAGAAGGCATCTGACACATCGGCCATGCCTTCATCCCTCCACTGATGTTCATCTTCAGTGGGAACTTAAGCCACCACCAACCCCATCCCTCGTCTCCCATTTATAGGGAGGCGAGTCCACAATAGCCTGGGACTCACAGGTTCCCACACCTCACCACCACGCTTTCGTGTCCCCTTCATTCTTTTATTCATAAGAAGAGTCGCTCCCTGTTGTTGGAAATTTCCTGACCCAAGCGGAGGGCTGTCCACCCCTCCTGATGACCGGAGCTACAGCGAGTCCACCAGACCTCCTGTATCCCACAGAGGTCCAGTTCCTGACAGATGAGTGACAGTATCTCCTCTGCAACGGGCGTTCAAACATTCCACGTGGCCACACGCAGCAGCTTTTCGTTGTTTCTGGAGGAAGCCCGGGGGTGGGAATTCAGTCTCCAAGCTCGACCAAATGGGGACTAGCCAGGAGATGTCATGAATGCCTGTCCTCCCAGGGTCTCCGGCACACGCTTAGGTTTTTCTCTACGTGGTTGTGTTGTAATTATCCGTCCAGAGTCCCCTCGGCCACTGTAGAGGCTGTGTGCAGCCACCACAGCTTTACCATCCGGTTCAATGGCATCCATATGCACACTCATATACATTGGTATGCACTTGCCTCCATACACACACACACTTGTACACTCACATCTGCACGCGCGCACACACACTTGTACACATCCCCCTCCATCCCCACGGCGCCTGTGCCAGGTCAGGTGCACGTATAGATTTCATCTATGCCCACGTGCGCACACACGCACTATAGATTTCTCACTAAGCTGCCTCCACCGAAATAAATTATTCAGAGAGCAGAGCGGCTTAATTTACACGCACGCACTCACAGACCGACGCGCATGCACACTTCAATGCACGCACAAAAGCGTCGCGGGAAAAGACACACGGACAATGACGTGAACGTGCTCACGCAAACACAAAAATGCGCCCACGTAACGGCCGCGCGTACATTTTACGCATGCACACACACACACGTGTGCAGGGAAATACATGCGCACGCAGAATGCAACCCTGATTCTGAGCTCAAACGCTAAACGGCGGTGATGTCAGCGTTGCATCGGTGCCAAGTCTTGAACAAAACAAGGCCACATGCAGTGACGGCAGTCTTGCTGACACGGGGGTGGGGGGCAGAGGGGGAGGGTGGCGCACGGGGCAGACCCAGGCAAAATGGGCAGAGAGACAGCAGCCAAGCCAACTGTGGCCCCCCCCTCCCCTGCCACGGTCACGTGATACGTTTTAGCCGTGCGACCGCTCTGCCCGATTTTGTAAACGTCACCCTTATGCCTCGATTTGTTGCTGGAGAGTGATTTCCACCATGCGTCCAGTGCAGCACCGTCCTTTACAAGCTTCCTCCACACACACACACACGGGCCGATCTCGACAAAGTTGATACTCGCGGTCAACAATGCCATTCAGTTTTCAGGTCTCCTTGTACCACTATCTGCCACCTCTTCTCCAACCAATATTGGGACTCTTCAGCTCACTTTATCCAGACCATCAGACGCTGCTTTGTCAAGCCATCCAAACTGCACTTGCCAGTAGAGCTCACCAAAAAACCTTTATGTTTCACACATGGTCATATTTGCAGTGACCAGGGGTGACTTAAAGACCAGTTTGTGGAAAACCTGAGGCAAGCACAGCTGTTAAGGCATGCAAGGAAGTACATTACACATAGGTAGTACCAATGATCCACCGATGGCATGTATAGGCTGTTTTGGGAAATGACACCTATTAAGGTCACCAGCACAGCACACGTGTGAATGATGTGGTCAGCAGTTAACGTGGCCGCCATTACCTTCCCAGTGCTAATAATTCTACACTGCACTCGATGCTAATTTAAGACTGAGTTCATCTAAGGGAGGCCCACTACCGGTTCAGATATTTGTCAATGAGGCCGGACTGATGGCACACATGCGCGCGCACACACACACACGCATGAACACCCACACGTGGTTTACGCCAATGCAACAACGCATGCACAACAGACTCACGAGCCACAGAACAAAAACTTATTGTTGTAAATGTCAAGCATCTCCACGGTCTAAAGAGCACTGGACTGTGCTCCTCATTCCCGGTAGCATTTTCGAGCCACTTATGTAAACTTCATATTCCTGTTGCCTCCGATGGGAACGGTGATGATGCTGATGATGACTATGATGATGACGATCAAGCACATTGATGATGATGATGATGATGGCCAAGACGTCACGATGCTGATAGACGTGAATAAACCCATCTGAAATTGGAACTCACGACGTGAGAGAAGAACGTATAGCCAATTTGAAGTGAGTGATGTAAATCGCAAGGACATTCTGGAAGGGCTTGCAAATATATACAGAGTAGAGATTATATATTAAAGTTATATTTAGTAGAGTTTAAACTTACAACTAGAAACATCCAATGTTGAAAAATTTTAAATCTGGATAGCCAGTAGCCACAATGTTTGACCCTAAAGTCTACTCGTTTCAATCGATTGGCAGAGTAATCTTAAAATTCTACATTGCACAATGTGAAATGCTAAAATGTTACAAATATAACAAGCCCATTATCATCATGATGAAGTCAACTAATTATTTTAAGTTTGACGCTAAAGCTGACAAAACGCCAAGAAGGCCCACTAGCAGGCACCAGCGTGACTGTATACAAATATATATACATATGTAACTGTGGCTGTACAGATTAAACACAATGTGCTACGGTTACTAATAACCATCCAGAGCCATCCAGCTATGCCTTACAGGTGGTTGGTGCTGTTAGCGATCACCTTACAAGGCCCGATTATTCCCTTAGATATCGAAAGAGAAATGTAGAGCCAATTGCTCAATCCTCACGCTCTCAGCCACGGCGATAGTTTGACCTTATTTCAACACGTTGGTCATTGAAGGGCGTGGACGTGGCCAATACTGGCTTAAACATCATTGGGGTTGCCAACTATGACTCATCAAAAAAAATCGAGACGCCTAGAGACGTAAAAAAAGTTAGAGTGCTATGATTAACTCGATATGAAACTGTCTAATGTTACACGTGCAGCAGTGATTCGTATCTATAAGTGTGGTCCAGATGTTTTGTGACCCCCATTCGATCAAACTCTGAACATGTAATGATGTAGGTTTTCACGGCTCGATGCATGATGATCGCTTCGAAAAGATGCTCTCTCTCTCGGGACAGCCGCGTCGATCGCTCTCCCTCTCTCCACCTCGCGACGTTTCGCCCTCACACGTTAGGGGCATCCAGCAAGGTGCAGAGAAGGAGCGATCGATGCGGCTGTCCCGAGAGAGCAGCATTTCGAAGCGATCATCAAACCCTAAACATTTCTTTTCCTTAGCTTATTCATTACTGGTTTAAATAAGCCTTACTTGTTTATGTCAGATATCTGATACGATTTCATATGCTATTGAAGAACGGCTTCTGGTCAGCGTATGGGTACATAGAAGATCACACACGGGGAATCCTGCTGTACAGTAGGCACGAGACTCACGGCGATGTCTTGTGCGGTTAATTGACGGGAGGCTGTTGTGTGCAGCTATAGTCAGTGGAGTACAATGCTAAAGCCAATGCAATGCAAGGACTGACTGTATGGTTCTTCTGTCAATGTATGGATGATGGGCTCGTAAGATTTCGTCGGTTGAATAATGGCTCACTGTTCAGGAAGAAGGGAAAACGTGGATGGACCTGATGTTGAGAGCGATTCTGAGCCTACTATTAGGGATCTGACGTTTAATGTCCCAGAAAATATTACAGATTTCCCAGGACAGTGGCCTCAAAAAGACAACAACGCTGGCAAAACGAGGCCAGGTGGAAACCTTAGATACCATGGGCCACTGATGATTGGGTTCCCAATGATTGGGTTCCCACACACAAGGAGCAGTGCGCTAATCACTGCGCCATTACGCCCTAAAACATAATTATACTGGACAAGGGATACCCGCTATACGTCGTTCTCTCCACAGCTCTGTGCAGCGCTTTGTGACCCTTGGGTGAAAAGCGCTCGAGAAGTGCAATTATTATTATTTCGCATATACGTCCACAACTTTTTTTAAAGGACATTTATGTTATATGTAATGATGTCGGTTTTCACGGCTGCTTTTTTGGAATAGCCACGGGGGAGCGATCGACGCGGCTATCCCGAAAGAGCAGCTTTTGGATGCAATCATCATTTACGTTGCACGCCCAACGATTCCCCGCACTTGCGTCCAACTCGTCGAGAGTGTGTCCTCCGCGCAGGTGTAATGTACTGTACAGACTGCGATGACATCAGCGTGACCCAACCATGCATCCCTACCCACAATTCCCAGTGTCTTCAATCTTTGATGGCCTTAAGAATGTCCTGCTGTGCACAGCACACCTGTAATCGGTAAAGTGTACCTGAATAACAACCAATTGTTATTCTAAAACAGCCGAGGTTACATTCATCTCATCCCATTGTCAGAAACCGCTTAGTCCTGTACAGGGTTGCGGTGAGCCGGAGCCTATCCCGGCAGACACAGGGTGCAAGGCAAGGATATACCCACGATGGGACGCCAGACCATCACCGCGCACTGCGGGCAATTTAGTCTGCAAGCCAATTAACCTATGCAGCAGCATGTTTTTTGGCCTGTGGGAGGAAACCGGAGTGCCCGGCGAAAACCCACGCGGACACAGAGAGAGAACATGCATTCAGCAAACTGAAAATTTGGTCTGAATGGGTTTAAAATGTTTTTTATTTGTTTCTCATTGCGTGTTATATATACTTATATGTTTATTGCCAGACTACCACTTGATTTGTGTGGGAAGAACGCATTTCACAAATATTTTATTATTGCGAGGCTACTTGACTTGTGCCGGAAGAACGCATTTCAAATGAATTAAGATTCTTGTGGGAAATAAATCTCCGTGATACGTGGTTTCACTTTATGTCCAACTGGTTGGGGAACAGGGCGGCGCGGTGGCCCAGTGGTTAGCGCTGTCGCCTCACAGTTTGCATGCTCTCCCCGTGTCCGCGTGGGTTTTCGCCGGGCACTCCGGTTTCCTCCCACAGTCCAAAAAGCATGCTGCTGCATAGGTTGATTGGCTCGCAGGCTAAATTGCCCTGCAGTGCCCGGCGATGGACTGGCGTCCCATCGTCGGTATATCCTTGCCTTGCGCCCTGTGTCTGACGGGATAGGCTCCGGCTTCACCGTGACCCTGTATAGGACTAAGCAGTTTCAGACAATGAGATGAGATGAGGTTGGGGAACACAGGTTGTACGTATAGTGAGTACCGCTCTATATACATCCAGTCTGCAACACACGTGCACACACTTGTATGCTGACCCCTAAGGCAAGCACACAATATCTCCAGACACCCCAATGCTCGACTGCATATACACCCCTACATAAGTGAGTGTCAGTACCCGCTTAATCCTGTACGGGGTCGTGGGGGGCCAGAGCCTATCCCGGCAGACACAGGGCGCAAGGCGGGGCTATTACCCAGGATATGATGCCGGTACATGTCGGGACACTTTTATTTGGGGGAATTTACTCAGCAGGCCAATTAACCTCGGCACCAGCTTGTCTTTGGATGAAACCGGAGTACCTGGAGAAAACACGTGCGGACACGGGGAGAACATATAAAGTGCACACAGAAAGGCACCCGACCCGTGGCACCGAACCCGGTTCCTTCTTGCTGTGAGGCAGCAGTGCTACTCACTGCGCCACCGTGCCGCTCACCCCTATTATCCATCGTACGTGCTGTTCTCTCTGCAGCTTTGTGCAGCGCTTTGTGACCCTCGGGTGAAAAGCACTCTATAAAAGCAATAATAATTATTATTATTATCGTATAACCCCGCCATACTCAACCCATCACCACTTAGTGCACTGTGGAGACCACATCCAAGTAGGCCATGCAAATGTTGAAAAGCCCTGGTATAGCCTATACAGGCTGTTGGGTCAAGCACTATTAGTGAGCACCTATGAAAGGCAGCACTTCACATCAGGGAGTGGTGTAGCGAGCACCATGCATATCCACTTATGTTTTCCCACTGCTGATGTTTACACATAGCACCATGGCTGAATCCTCCTAGAAAGGGCTGGTTCTAACAATTACTAGCCATCAAGGCCAACTCAGGTTGCCAAGTTCACTGTACTATCTGATAACCAATACACTGTCGCTCCCTTATAAACACACACGTTACATTCCTACAACAATCACCACTATTCACCGTTAAGTGGTGATGTCAACTCAGCACTTGTGTCAGGTTAGGTGCACTTTGAGGCCACCTGAAGTGTCGAACGCTCATTGGAAAGGGGTCACAGAATAATCACACATGTTATCTGGCCCTGGAGATAAATTTAGCAATCAAAGTGTCTACATTACTATCAACAAAATATTCAGGAATGCAGTTCAACATTCAAAATCGTACCCAGGAGCTGACAGTGGATGTGACCACGTAACTGTAGTTTGCACCATCAGGATAAGGCTCAAGAAACTTGGGCAACGGAAAACCTACAAGGAAGCTCGATTATAAAGCTCTAATGGAAAATTATCCTGATCATAGACAGTTGGGGACAGATTCTCAATAGCCGGTGCTATGCGGATGATGTAGTTTTATAATCGCATTCAGAGGCGAAGATGCAAGAAAGTCTGGATAAAGTCTAAAGAAGATCAGGGCTGATGTGATGCGGGAGAACCTGTAAACAGTGTCGACTTGCCGATAGCTGCTACCAGCCGTGTCAAGGTTCGTCTCTGTTGAGGAGACACGTAAAATACACGACTGGACAGAGGCAGCTGTCCTCCAGCAACAACGGAGGGCAGAGCAACAATGCTCACAATAAGGGAGCGTTCACCGGGCAGCTAAAGTGTAGCAAACGTGTACAGTGGATGATGCAAACGGTGCATCTGCCAAACCATTACATTGCCTGATAACGTCTTCTTCTAAGTACCATATCATTCAGGACGTTGGTGACCACAAATCTCTGCTCTTTGAACGTTTAAGAATGTCCATTGTTGATCATCCATCTCGAGAGACTCTTGACATAAGTTTAATCTGTAATGATGTAGGTTTTCACGGCTCGATGCATGATGATTGCTTCGAAAAGCTGCTCTCTCGGGACAGCCGCGTCGATGGCTCTCTCTCCTCTCC
>JAZEWT010000005.1:26230462-26246652 GCA_036362905.1 Mordacia mordax
GATGTCCCCACGGCACCTGTGCAATTGCAGAACGCTCCCAGTGTCAAAGGTTTGGCGACGGAAGGTCATGGGGCAGATCCAGGTGCCATGGGCTGACTCAGATTACTGGCCGAATCACCACGTGCGCTCCTTACTCTGCCAACGTGCTGAGCTTTAGCGGCCTGGTACTCCGCTCGCTGTTGTGAGCATCACTCCTCCGCTCTCTGTTGTTGTTGGAGGGCGACTGCCGCCAATTGCCCGCGAGCGACCTTCACGAACCTCTCGCACAGAGGCTGATCTTGACACCGCTGGTACCGGTCACTGGCAAGTACAATCATTCGTACGTCCTTCTGCACCACGTCTGTCCATCTCCATCTGACCAAACAGACGTTGCTCGGGTGTCCTGTGGCTTAGGCAATGCGGGCGACGCATCTTAACCCGACTGCAGGGCACAAGTGCCGCGAGTTTAGCAGCATTGAAGATCGACACGGCACACGAGGAGATGGGTGACCAGCACCACGCCCGGCCGCCTTTGTCTCCCCTAGTGGCAACGCTTACGCAGTCCACCGGGTATTCATTTAAGGCTGAGTCGACCTAGGGGAGGGCCCGGCACCGGGTCAGAAAACCGTCAATGGTGTTGGCCGTGGGCAGGATTCGAACTCGTGTTGCCGGGTTTGCAGCCCAAGGCGCTAACCGCTGAGCCACCGCTCCCCGTAACACATCGAGACGAAGATCCCCCCCATGCAGCCTGAACAGACCGTAAGGCTCAAGTGCCATTAGCGAGCGCCTGCGAAGGTCGCAACGGCACACGTACCTCAGTACGCGTACACGCATGCACGCGTGCAGGCGCGCGCTCCACAGTCGCTCGTTATTACGGACGCGCGCTTGCCGCGCGCACCCCGCGCGCGCACCTTTGGTCTTGAAGGCGAAGCAGCAGACGCGGCAGGAGTACGGCCGCAGGTCGGTGTGCGTGCGGATGTGCTTGCGAAGCATGCTGGGCTTCTTGCAGCGGATGCCGCACTCCTCGCACACGTACTTTCCCCGTCCGCGTCCGCGCACGTACACGTACTCCTCGTTGGACTTGTACCTGCCGGGACGGCGGCCCGGGTGCGGAGAGAGGCGGCAGGTATTGGGGGCGGACAGGTGGACACGCGCCTGAGCGCTGCTCTTTCGCGCTGGTTTGGTCGGGTGTTCCGCCTCTCCTCCGTTGAATGCCTCTCGCGCTCCAAGATCAACGGTGCGCAACGCACGTCCCGTGGGCCAGAGTCAGCCCGGCAATACATTTGTATCTGGCCGGTAGAAAATAATCTGAAGTGAACAAAATGGTTTCGAAATCAATTGAGTCGTGGCGAGGCGTGGAGCGAGACGACGCGTACCCACCCTCCCTTGAAGATGCGGATACGGTTGGGCTTGGGCCTGGGTGCACTGGTGTCGCAGGCCTCGGCGGCCCCATCCCCCCCCTCCCGGGCTCCGCTGGAAGTCGCAGCCACCGCCGGTTCCGCGGAGTCCTCGGGGGGGGCGGACGGGATCTCCACCTCGCCGACCTCGCCGACGCCGCCGCCGCCGCCGACTCCTCCTCCGCCGACTCCGCTGACTCCAATTTCTCCGGAGTCGACCTGCAAAATCAGGGTGGTGACTGAATGCGTCACCGCCACGGTCTCCATCGTCGAAATGGTTTGGGACGCCAGGCTTCAAGGCCACGATATGGCTCGATGTATGAGACTTGCTCTCAAGAGAGGCTCTTTTCGTAAAGTCGTGTCAAGCGTTCCTCCTCTCTTCATCACGAAGGAGAGAGGAGGAACGCGACACGCAGCGGTGGAGACAGGAGGAATACTCGACAGGGCAATCTAGAAAGAGCATCTGTTGAGAGCAATTCTCGCACCAGGATTAATTTACTGGAAACATTAACATGCAATAGTTGCCGCACAGTTGCAAATAAATTAAAATAAGTTTACCCAAAATCTGGATAAATCTCTTTGCAGATTCTCCATTATGGGAACCTGAGATGCTGAATTCCAATGAGATCACAGACAGACGTCACGTAAGTATTGCCTAGGGTGGTATTCACTGTGGCCCAATCATGATAAATTACAACTGATTTTCCAAAAAAAACCCCTTTCTTTTTACTGGCTGAACAGATGTTTCAAGTTGCCAAAAGTTGTTCGTTAGAAATGCTTTGCAGGTGATGACTGCCAAAGGTTTTCCCCTGGTGTATACGAGTATTCAACACGGCCATCGCTTTGGCTGTAGTCTCGCATTTGGAGGCAGAGTTGGTGGCGTGCACACAGACCACTGCGGTCGAGACATCCCTGCAGACAACCGCATCTGGCTTGGGGCCAAGCAGGGCCAGTAACAGGGCCAACAATGACAACATCGTGACGTCATTCGGCGCACATCGAGGACACGGCGTCACAGTGTCTGGGCTCGCGTGCGGCGTCCGTGGCACTGCTCAGATTCTGCGGTGGAAAAACAACCCGGTGCCTCCATAACCGTGCCGTACGGCAGGAAACGGTGTTAAGGATTCAGCGTCGATGACAAAGATTAAGGCTGAGGTTCCCGAAGGAATTGCCTTTTCCACGAGGATCCTCCTTTTCCACTAACACATGGGTGCACAACATACAGCCATCGGGCCAAGTCATGCCTGGCAATGAATATTATCTAGCCCTGAAAGAATAAACAGAAGTCAATAAAAATGGAATTGCATTAATTATTTTTTGCCCAATGCTAAACTACACTCATATGTTGTCATAGTCCTATACTGCTATAGCCAACTGTTAATGTGATTTGTACCTGCAAGTGGGGATCTGGAGATGGAGCGGGGGTCATGATCAGTTTGTGGTCCTTTTGCTGATCGTTTCATCTGGAACTGGCCCTCGCGACAAAATAAGCTGTGCTCGCCCACACTCACACATTCGAGCTGAACCGGCGCTTACGATCCTGGCCGATTTCAGAGATGGAACCACACGCTGGCCGCGCAAGACGTCCGAATCAGGCTCGGTAGATGTCCCTTCCGTTCTACCCTTCGTGATACAGTTCCTCCCCATATGCCACATGAAATATCCAAACAAATACCAATCATTTACAGCCGCTTGTCAGTCGTAATGGCGCTGTTTGGCCATACTTCACTACGCTGGTAGGCTAGGACCGGGTCAGACATCGCCACCTCACTAACATACGCCGTGACCAGGAGTCTAGCTCCGGTCACCAGGTTAACAGCGCGGTGCCATAACCAATGCTCTACCGCAAGCCATAATGCTTCGGTAAGACAAATAGCTTTTGAAGTGCACACTTTCTTTGCGGCTATTTATGACCATAACGGGAATTGGTGAGTGTTTACATTGACTAATTGGGCAGTGGTCATTGGCATGGATGCAGAGAAATTGAATTTAAAAGTGCACATTTTCCTTGGGGCTATTTCTAAAATTTCACTGTGTTGCTTTCAAGAAGTGGCATTGCATGAAGACAGACTGCTGATTTTTTTTTCCGTTGTGAAAGCAGATTGAAGAATACGAGGCGACCAGCCAGCCTTGCTAGTGCAGCCAGCCTTGCCAGTGCAGCCAGTCTTGCTAGTGCAGCCAGCCTTGCTAGTGCAGCCAGCCTTGCTAGTGCAGCCAGCCTTGCTAGTGCAGCCAGCCTTGCTGGTGTAAAACCAGCCAGCCTTGCTGGTGCAAGGCTGGCTGGTTTTACATTCACCATAGACAGTGCTAGCCACCATATTATGCAGATAAGGCATAATAATCACCATTATCATAATTCCAGGAGTAATTTGGCAGAGGTAATAACGCACGATGCACTTTCACAATGCTGGCAGGAAATATGCTCCGTTTAATGCGCGTTCCCCCCACACTTTGAATCATTTATTTAAGCCGGGATAATGCATCACAGAAATGTAAAACGAGTGCGGTGCGGTCTGGCGTCAGGTCGCATTCAGCCAGACTCTGGAAACTGGAAATAATGCGTGATTTTAACATTCCTTCAACACTGAAGATGAAAGATGAAAGTGAAAAAAATAAACACGCAAACATGTGTGGCTGGCAGTGAAGGGCACTACCTTGGCCAACCTTGGCTTCCACTGGCTGGACTGTACCACCTGGTCGGCCCGGCCGGGGGTGACCATCGTGCTGGTGTAGATGGCCACGGTGGTTTTCTGCCGCGAGCACAGAAGGCCCAGCGCGGCCTTGGTGGATAAGCCCAGGGGGTTGAAGCTCCCGCCGCGGTCCGGCTCGTGCGCCCAGGCCGCGTAGACCGACTGGGTGCTCTCGGCGTGCGGCGCCGGGCTCGGCCGAGTGTTCAGCAAAAAGCACCAGGTGACGTTCGTGGACGGCTGCAGGCTGGGCGCGTGCCGGGCGTCCGTCGCGAGCGGCTGCTCCGCGCCGATCTCGTGAGCGCGCGGGCTCGGCGACTCCTCCGTTGCGACGGCAGCCACGTCCGAGATGACGATCTCTATCGGCGGCGTCGATTCGGGAGGGGAACATTTCGCGGGGAGAAGTTCGCTGTGGACGGCGTCCGGCGCAGGCGGCACCCGGCCGGACAAGCGCACGGATGGCTGCACCTGCGTCGAAACGATCGGCTTGCATTCCCCTTCATTGTCTTCTCCCTGAGCCTCCCGCTCCAGCGCGGTGGCGACTTCCCGCTGGGAGGAGCTGGAGGCCAACGTGCGGGTGGCGTCCACCGGAGCGGCGGATCTGGCCTCCGATCCCTCGGCGGTGCGGCGCTGTCCGACCAGCGTGGGCGGCCTCGACCCCACCGGCGACGGCGCGACGACTCGCTCCGGTTCGGATGCCGGCTCGCCGCTCTCCTCCGAAGCGGCCGAACGCTCTTCCTCCTTGGCACGTTTCTGGTTCTGCCCACGGATTTCCATGGCGATCTCGAAGCTGCTCGCGGGCGAAAGCATGCGCTTGCCGGCCACAGGCACGGGCATTTCAGACGCGCCCACGAGTCCCGACACTGGCAGCGATGACAGCTGCGCCGCCTCGCTCACGAGCTGACGTTGCTGCCACTGCCGCTGCTGCTGCTGCTGCTGCGATGGTGCTGCGGGCGGAGCCTGCGTGACGGGAGACGCGCGAGCGCTCGCGGCCGCTCGGTAGTGCCCGAGACGGGGGCCCGACGCGCCCAACGCGCGTTGCCCGCTGTTCCACTGGCAGACGACCACCGGCTGCGGCCTGCTCTGGGCCTGCGTCACCAGCATCTGCGAGATGGTGGTGTACATGCTGTAGCTGTACGCAGGAAATGGAGTCTGGATCCTCACGGGAACCACGAGCGGAGTCACCGGCGTAAAAAGCCTCGCGCGCGCCACCGCGACCACCGTCTGCGGCGTTTGCGGCAGGTGCGGCGGGCGCTCGCGGGGGGCAAGGCCGCCCCCCGTGAGCGCGGCCTGGAAGAGCGCGCTCCCACTCGCCGTGGCGTCCGAGAGGTCTCGCGGCACCAGCGCGCCCGGCGCGAATGGGGACGGCGCGGGGACGGCGAGCGGCACGTGGAACCGCGGCACGCCAAGGTGCCCCAGGGACAGCTGCAGGTGCGACAGCGTGCCCAGGCCCCGCACCACGGGGATCTTCAGCGGGCAGCCGTAGACTCGCTGCAGCGGCGGCGGGCTCGCCACCTGCGGGATCTGGAAATGCAGCGGCAGCTGATGCTGGCGCAGCGGCACGGCCGGCAGGGCGAGCGGCACCCGCAGGTGAGGAAGGGAGTAAACGGGCCGCAGCGTTGCCACGGGGGGCAGGTGGCCCAGCGCGCTGCCGATCAATATTGGAACCGGAGGGACAAACGTCCCCTGTGCCGGCATTGGCTGTGCGTCGCGACGATGCGCCTGGGGGGATGTCGAGGGCTGCGGGGATGCCCTCCGCTCGCACGTTCGGGAAGAGGACCCGCTTGCCGGCGTTATCTCTTGGCTTTTGTCCGAAACTTCGCTCAGCCATGGCGGCCGACACGCTTCGCCCTGAGACGGGGTCGGCTCGGGGCTGTCCGGGCTTCTGCTCAGAGATGCCTGACGCACCAGGAACGCCCGTCGCCTCGTCGCGCCGGCCGTCGCCGTCGGCGCCGCGGTCGCCGGCGCCACCGGAGCGGGATGTCGAGCCCCGCCGCCCAAGTCCAGGGACTTGCTCCGCGTTTCGGCGAGCTGCACAGGCTGCTCCGGCGCAGGGCCCTGCTCCGAGGAAGATCGGCACATCTCCTTGACGTCGCGGCGACGGTGCGCGCCGGGCACGGCGAGGAACTCGGACAGTTTGGCGGCGACACCGGCCCCGGCGAGCCCTGCCCTCGCGACGCCGGCGCCGCTCGCGCCGGCGGCAGCGACGCCGGCGCCCGGCGCTTTGGTGGCCGCGTCGTCTCGCTCGAAGGACGCAGAGAAGCTGGAGCCGCGCGAGACGCTGCTCGACTCGCCGCTGGCGCTGCGCGACAGCGACGACGACTCGGTGCTCGACTCGTTGGACGAGTGCTGCAGGTCGGCCAGGCGCAGGCGCTTCTTCTTCGGCGGCAGCTTCTCTGCGGGGAGCTTCGACAGCGTCTCGCTCCTCTGCGGCCACTGGAACTCCTGCGCCGCCTTCTCCTGCCCCATCCGCGGGGTTTCCATCGAGTCTTTGTCCGTGTCCTCCGTCACGAGGATCTCTGGCACCTGAAGGGTGGCCTGCCGTACCACCTGCTGCTGTTGTTGCTGCTGCTGCTGCTGAAAAGGCACTGAGAATGTAATACCCTGTGTTTCTCCGCTGTCCGTCCTCTCGTACTGGCCCTTGGCGCTTTCCTTGAGTGCAGATGCAATGCCCGGCTGTGTCGGCGGTTCCCCCTCGCCATGCGCCGCTTCCACCGACTCCACCCTCTCGAACGAGCTGGGCCGGCTCAGAGACTTCGTGTGCTGGATCACCGAGATCTCCTTGCTGCTCGTCCGCGCCACGGCCGGCGCCGCCCCGGACGCCGCCCGGAGGTCGTCGGCCGCCGCCGCCGCCGCCGCCGCGTCGGCCGCGCCGCCGCCGGCGCCCCGCGACGGGGAGACGCGGTCGCCTCCCTGAGCCGCGTGGCCCTCGGCCGCCGTCACCGTGTGCGTGGCCGCCGGGCGGAAGCCCGCGCCCGGCTCGCCGCCCCTCTGCGCGGCGGCGCGGCTCGGCCCCGCGGCCGCGTAACGCGCGGGCGCGGGCGGCGACGCGGCGACGCCGCGCCGCCACGACGCCAGGAAGTGCCCGTGGAGCGGCGCCGTCGGTTTCGCCGGCGGAAACTCCTCCTCGTCCCCGGCCGTCTTCTCCTTCCTGCGCTTGCGGACGCCTGCGGCGCCCTCGGCGCTCACCGCGGACACCTTGAAGTGCGCCACCTGCGGCTGCGTGTCTCGCTGCGGCGACTCCGACTCGGGTGGCAGGTTCGCGGCCGCCTGTTTCACCTTGGGGGCGTACAGCTCGGAGCAGTAAAACTTCTTGTGCACCGCGAAGTTCTCCGCCTTCCTGTAGCGCACGCCGCAGATGTCGCACTCGTACATCGAGCCCTTGCGCCGCCTCACCTGCAGGAAGGCATCGTCCTCCGCGCTCTCCTCCTGGGAGCAGCTGTCCTCCAGGCTCCGATAGCGCCTTGTGTGAGCGTCACCCGAGGGGTTATCCGGCCTCCCCTCCTCCTCCATCGACGCCGACTTGAGCTCGGAAAAATCTGGCGGAGCCGCCTGGCTCTCGCCGGCCAGGGGCACCTCGATGGCCTTCTGCCGCACCAGGGTGCGCTGATGGCCCGGGTACGACGACCCCCTCCGGCGCGACGTCGCCTCGTCGAAGGAGTGGCTGGAGCGCGAGAGGCCACCGGGCGGGCCCGCCGCCGCCGCCGCCGCCGCCGCCCCGGACATCTCCGCGTGGCCGGCGCTCACCGGCATCGAGTTGCTGCGGTTGAGGGGCGTCCCCTCGGCGACCCGCCGCGCCACCCCCGCCGCCGCCGCCGCCGGCGGCTCGGGGCGCCCGACGAAAGCGCGGCCGGCGAGGCGGTGCCGCGCGGCACGCGACGCGTCCGCGTCGCACTCCGGCTGCTGCTTGGAGACGTCGAAGCTCCCCCTGCGGGACCACGACGTGCGGCGCGGCTTCACGCTGTCAAGCTCCTTGTCGTCCATCACCGCCTCGTTGTGCAGGATCAGCCTCGAGATGTGCTCCTCGATCAGCTTTTTCTCGAGCGGCAGCTTGCCCTGGCCGGGCCGCACGACCGTCTCAGCGACGGCGGCGGCGGAGGCGGAGGCGGCGGCGGCGACGGCGCGCGCGTCCGTCCCTCGCAAGCCGTGCGGCACGTTCTTGCCCAGCACCATCTCGCGGTACGTGGTGGCCGGGGCCGCGCTCGGCGGGCTGCCCTGGTGCTCGGCGCTGTCCGAGCGCGAGAAGTAACCCGAGTCCGTGCTGCTCTTGCTCATCGGGCTCAGCAGCTGCAGCGACGGGTGCGGCGGGCACCTGGACTGCCGCTGGAGGCCCTGCGCCTGCTCGCTCTCGAGCCTCTTCCGCTCGGCCAGCTTCAGCGTCCACGCCAGCTTCTGCCGCACGGCGTGGTGCTCGCCGGGGTGGCACGTCGCCCGTCGCTCCCGCGCCGTCTCGTACAGCTTGGGGCTCCCGCCGCGCGGCGGCGCCGGCGGCCGCGGCGGCGGCGCCGCGCCCGCGGGCTGCGGGTAGGCGGCCGCCGCCGCCGGGGCGCCGGGCCACCTCCCCTCCGCCTCGGCGAGACGCGTCGATGGCGCCGTCGTGGTCTCGCTCGCGATCGTCGACGTCGGCTCGGCGCCCCTTGACGAGCTCGCCTGTGCCATCTCCTCGAGGCCGCTCTCGTCCTCGCTGTCCGTGGTCTCGTCCCCCTCTGAGCGGCCCTCCCCCTCCTGCTCGTCCACGCTGCCCGACTCGAGGAAGGCCCCCTCCCCCTCGTCGCCGCCGGGGCCCGCCCCGGCCTTCATGGCGTGCGCGTGCGACTTGCGGTGCTTGTAGAGGTTGCTCTTCGTCTTGAAGGAGAAACCGCAGGGCACGCACGGGTATGGCCGCTCGCCCGTGTGGGACCGGATGTGCTTCTGAAGGACGCTCGGCTTGGCGCACGCCCGCCCGCAGTACGAGCAGATGTACCTGCCCGGCTTCTTGGGCCTCCTCTCCTTGCGGAGGAGATCGGCGACCTGCTCGCACACGGGCCGCACGGCGGCCGAGGCCACGGCGTGCCGGACGTGCACCTGCGTCGTGGCGGGAGCGTCGGCCGGCGGCGCGGCATCGCAGGCAACCGCCGCCGGCCTCCGGTAGTGTCCCGTTCGCTCCGCGCCGCAGCCCGGCGGCAGCGTCAAGCCGTAGACGTACGTCGCCGTGTGCGACGGCGCCGGCGGCGGCAGAGGATGAAGCAGCGGCTGCTGCGACGGCGCCGACGGGGAGGCCGCGTGGAGCTCGTGGCCCGAGGCGAGTTCTGGGTCACTGCGAGATCCCGGCCACTGCTCGGCCTCCGGGCTCTGCAGCTTCGAGGTCTCAGCGAAGGCGGCTGGGCGATGACGCGTTGCGTGCGCTGCGGCCTCGTGCAAAACGGAAGCTCGTGCCTGTGCGTCCGAGAGCGCGCTGTCTACGTTGGCGGCTGCTGCTGCTGCTGCTGGCTTGCTGTGTGCGAAATTTTGTCCTGGCTCCATGGCTCTCAGCGAGCCTGCCAGGGAGCGGTCGCATGCCTGGCCCCCCGCGGAATCATCTGCACGCGAGCAAGCGGCAACCCGAGCTCGTCCGGCGACATCTGGATCGATCCTTGACTCACTGTTGGGCTGCGGAGATTTCGGATTCTTTCCGCTCAACATCTAGGCGTACCCAAGGAAAACATCGCCCTGTGAGAACCCCACGTTTTTGCTGCGAGCCGCATTTAGCTCCAGTCCTGCTCCAGGAATACATAAAAAAATAAAAAGAGTAATTTGCACCGTCGAGCCTTCTCGTGTTGCCACGCAGCTGCCCTATTCTTAAAAGCTGGCCCCAGCCTCGCATTTTGTGTTTTTGGCCGAGCGGAGGCGCAGAGGTGTGCGTTCGTTCCGCAGATGCATCGCCGTTGGGAGCAGCTGGTTTCCTTGGGTTTTGTGGTACGCCTGAAGATCCCGTCTCCTGCCTCCCGAATCCCTAGGAGACCACAACGTTCCTTGTCACCCGCTAGCCTGAAACGACAAATGGCAAAGAACATTACTTGACACCACATTCGCCGACTCAAGCGGTCCACAGAAACCAGACTCACATGGATCAAGTGGGCCTTGAGGTACAAAAGGAAACCCTGGCCTTCACTGTTAAGACTACCTAACGAAGTTTTGTACCATATTTGCAGTCGTTCCTTCGTTCATGATCGACCAAAAACCAAATGATTCTTCAAATCCTGGAAAGCAAAGCAGTGCTCAGCCTGGTTAAACTCCGAGATGGATGAACAATCGGGCTTGTCGGCTGTCGCAGGCACTGGCTTGCGAGGTTGACAGCCCAGAGTGTGACCCCCTCGTATACAGTGCTGCGGGTTTTATCCAGCTTGTACAGTGTCGATGATGATTGCGTACTCCGTGCAGAAACGCTACGCAACACGAACCAGCGACACCATCGACAAGCCTGCCCATGCCTTCAACATGGGAGGCGCAACATCGCGATGGAGAGAGGAGAAACACTCGACACGGCTATCCCGAGAGGACAGCTACGGAGAGCAGTTCTCACTGCGCGCCCGTGAAAACCTCCAACGCAGCAGCCACCTGCGAGAGTCTTCAGATCATCGAGGCCTTTCTCTGCCCATAATTAGAATTGTTATTTATTATTGTTGTTGTTTATGCAGTCCAACATTTTTCTCAAGTCACCCTCGTAACAGAGAATTGTTGTCTCAATGCACTCCTAACAGGGCAAGCATAAAGAGACGATTGGTATCAAACACCAGTTAACCATTCATTGCATTGCGCATTTCGCAAAGAATTTTCTCTTTATGAGAGTGAAGAGAGAAATTACAAACGCGCGCATTCACCGCATTTTCAAAGGGCCCTATTGAGTGGTTGACTGGCAGCTCGCTGACAAACATAAATGCGCGACGTGAACTGTGGCGGTGGAAATGACAGCGCCGGGTTATTCGTCATTCGTGAAACGGCGAACGAGACATCGCGGAGCCTTTAACAGAACAACAACAAAAAATATTCGTTTCGCCACACAGAGTGTGTCTTTAAATAAGATCATAAAAAAATATTTTTTAAAAAGAAGCTTTTATTTCATAGAAATGCACTAAAAAATCCAACATGAAAATTATTTCAACTTCAAAACATTGAAAATTCACAATTTACATGGATTGTCCATATAAAAAGTACATATTTAAGTTAATAATTTTTTTGGAAGAGTTTATTTCTGGAGATGATTGATTATTGTATTGTCACCGAGAATGAGTAACTGTGCAAAATTTCAGAGTTGTAGGATGTTGGGAAGTGGGTGAAATATTAGTTGTAAGTTTTGCCCTTGACACCATACATACATTGTACGTTAAATAAAAGCTTCTAATAATATAATAATAAAAAAGGATAAAATTTAAACAACGGTGAAGGCTCAGCCTTTGCGATCGCCCGCTCGAGTCGCTGCTGCAACACCGGCCTCCACTAGAGAGCGGTAGCTCTCTGCGTTGTTCGTGGCTGGAAGCAACCCACAGTTGATCTCACCACACGCGACCCCGTGAGCCTACCCGCGCACCGCGCACGTCCGCCGGGTGGGAACGGGGCGGTGGTGTTTACAAAATCCGTGCCCGAGATTAAACTGCCACGGCGGAGTAATTGAATCGATTCGATGACCTGCGGGTCGTAATGCCGGCACGCGGAACATCACCCCACTGCAGTATCTCATGGCTGTTATATTTAAACAAACGCTCCAGTACAATTTCAGGATTAATAGAACTGCTTGTATAATCCAACTGTCTGGTGCATATCACATTCTGCAAGGCAATCGTTCTAAATATAATTTTTTAAAAAACCCTAAAATGTTATTGTTGCTGATTTTCCATTCTAGCACAATTGTTGTTGACGCGCCGTTCTCTCCGCAGCTCTGTGCAGCGCTTTGTGACCCTCGGGTGAAAAGCGCTCTGTAAATGCAATTATTATTATTATTAAAAACGATGTCTGCAACTGTGTACTTTGCACAGCTCTTTGTCTCTCAACTGGCAGATGAGGGCCTTCCCAGTCCGTGCAAGTCGCGGCGTAAATTTTAACCGAGTTTACCTCTAAGTCGCCGCACAAACAACTGTGACGCGAGGTCTCCGTAATTAAGGCACGTGGCTTTGTGTTCAGACGAGCGTGAGTTCGAGTCCCGGGCTCGGGGGCTGCTCCGCGTTGGTCGGAAAAGTGCCGCCTCGTGGGACATCGCTGATGGCCGGTCGCTCGGCAGGCAGACCGAACCCACCATAGCAATGTGGAGTGTCCAGCACTGGACTGTGCCTGCTCAGGGAGAGCTGTGCTACTCAAAGCTCCTTTGAGCACGGACTCGAGGCGTGTTAACGATTTGCCTCTTGCGTGATTGAGGATTACCCTCGCTGTCCTTAAGATCCCCGTGTCACCCGACGCTCAGCTACCTCCCCTCCCCCCCGTCACAGTCTAAAAATTATCGCGCCCAGTAATCTGTACTGACGACTCCCTGGCATTGAACAAGTCCCAGCTCAGGACCTTCAAGCTCTTCTCTTCCTTCACCTACGACTGCCTTTCTTCCCCTTGCGGAACTCGCCCCACGCTGTGCTGTACAACGTCTTGAAATGTGGTCGTGATCGTGTGCCAAACTCAACCTAAAATCCACAGTCCGTGAGTCGGCGAATCGCTGCATCGTTCACAGCCACGTTTTCGTTTCAGCCGTGTCCTCTCCATGGTGTCAGGGTCCTGTCAAAATCCACGTCAACCATACCTCTCGTTATGGACGTGGCAACTGGACGCGCGCATACTCCCGCTCTGCGAGTGACCTGGAAAATATTCAGCGAGAGATTAAGCCGTGGTTACACCACCACCCCCCTACCCCCCCCCTCCGTTTCACCCCTTCTCTCCCGACCGAGAGAGAGCTGTCCAACTGGCCGCGCCTCGAGGAGGCGTAAGGACAAGCCACCTTGTGCGAGAGAGGGGGCTCCAGAGAGATTCTTCTAGTGGCCGCTCTACGGCCACACTCCCACACCCGACGCGCGGCTTGAAAAAAAAATTTTTTTGCAAAAACTGAAAAAAAAATCACGTAAAAAAAGAACCCTCTTGTAAATTTTGAGTCGTTGCTGTAATGTTCTCCATGTGCTATCGTTTCCTGCTGTCCGAGCCGCTCCGAGCGGAATGTCAGAGTGGCTCCGTTTCCCCGCATTCCCCCCCCAATCATTCGCCGAGGTCCACGAGGATGGAAGGCTTTCGAGGGGAGGCGGGGAGCCAGCCCAGGGCCCAGCCAAGCGAGGCATTCGCGCCGCTGGGCCCTGGGCTGGCTCGCGGGGGAGAGACTCGGTAAAAATAAGGAGATGTTCGTTGCGAGGCCGTGGCGTGGAAGCCTGCCGGGTGACTGCTTCCAGCGTGGGAAGCGAAACGTCGCGAAGCAGAAAGGAGGGGGCGCTGGACACGGCTGTGTTTAAAAAAAAAACAGCTATGGAGAGCAATTCTCGTACATCGAGCCGTGGAAAGCTACATCGTTACAAATAAGCGGCCAGACGGTTTTGTTCAAGCTGGAAGAAACCGCTCAGCGATGTAGGGTTTTTTTTACAGTTGTCCAGCGGGGAGGGGTAAGCAAGCAACACACTCTCAGGGCATCAGCAGCGAGTCGGGACAATAAACCTAGGCAGCGTGTTTCTGGACTCGGCGAAAACCCACGCGGACACGGGGAGACCATCGCAAACTCCACACGGACAGGAGGCACCCCAGCCCGGAATCGAACCGCAGTGCCTTTTTCTGGGAGGCAGCAGCGCTGCTCACTGCACCAACGAGCCCCCTCCCCCTCTCCCCATCTGTTCCACTGGCGGAGAATGAAGAGGTGGGCATGTAAAGCGAGAAGCATCTCGGTGGAGATTCGGCTGCCCCTGTACAACCCGCCAACCCCTTCTACAGCAGGGCCACCAGAGCAGGCAAGGGTGACCCCGTCACCAACACGAGACGCTAATAACATTACAATTCATAACGTGCCGCGCAAATTCCACGCCTGTGTCTGCGGGGATAGGCTCCGGCTTATCGCGACTCCCCACGGATTAAAGCAGGCACCGACATTGCGTGAGTGACAATGAGGTTGTACCCATTGGAGAAGTAAATTCGGTCATTGCATTGAAATGAGATGTACAATTTACAACGCGCACAGTATTTATTCGTTTAAGGAATGCATTCTAAGAGGCGCGAGGCAACCGTAGAGAGGTGGGGAGTCAGTCATACGGTTACCCGGAGCCAACCCGCCAGACAATGCTTCCTATCTGTCCCGATGTTATCAGTCGATTCATTAACGGGTGTGTTTTTTAGAAGCTTTTATTTAACGTACAATGTATGTATGTATGGTGTCAGGGGCAAAACTTACAACTAATATTTCACCCACTTCCCAACATCCTACAACTCTGACATTTTGCACAGTTACTCATTCCCGGTGACAATACAATAATCAATCATCTCCAGAAATGAACTCTCCAAAAAAAATAATTAAATTAAATATTTACTTTTTATATGGACAATCCATGTAAATTGTGAATATTCAATGTTTTGAAGTTGAAATAATTTTCATGTTGGATTTTTTAGTGCATTTCTATGAAATAAAAGCTTCTTTTTAAAAAATATTTTTTTTATGATCTTATTGCTGTTGCTGTTGCAGGAGGAAAACAGAAAACAAGGGGGAAAACTACGCAAAACAAGTGGAGAACACATAAAGTCCGCACAGAAACGCGCCCGAGGTGGAATCCGAACCAACTCGGGTAGCAGGACTTTCTTTCTGTGACCTGCAGATGTTCCTCCCACCACATGGACGCCCTGCAGCGCGCTCCACAAATCTTGTGACCCGAATTCAACTGACCGCTCATTATTTTCTGACCTCATTGATGTACGATTTAATAAGTCAGTATCTCATCTCATCTCATTGTCTGAAACCGCTTAGTCCTATACAGGGTCACGGTGAAGCCGGAGCCTATCCCGGAAACACAGGGCGCAAGGCAGGAATACACCCGACGACGGGACGCCGGTCCATCGCCAGGCATTGCGGGACAATTTTAGTCTGCGAGCCAATCAACCTATCCAGGAGCATGCTTTTGGACTGTGGGAGGAAACCGGAGTACCCGGCGAAAACCCACGCGGACACGGGGAGAGCATGCAAACTCCACACAGAAAGGCACCGGAGCCGAGAGACTCGAACCCGGGACCTTCTTGCTGTGAGGCGTCAGCGCTAACCACTGCGCCACCGCGCCGCCCAGCGAGAAGGCTCTGTCACCCATTGAATGGAGGTGCGATCTGGGTGCATGCATAGATGCCAGCTCTCTGTTAGGCTCTGTCTCCCAGCATCTCCGCCTCGGTTGTCCGTTGTCTTTTTGACTGAGCCCACGTGTCTCTTTCCGTTTCAGCGCCTCGATATCTGTGTCTCTCCGTCTGCCTCCAGCATCCCTGTGTCTGCACACGTCTTTGTGCATCCGACCAGTTGAGATATTGACCGCAGCCGTTAGCCACTGACGGGAGCCAAACCCGCGTGGCTGGGACCGTGGTGCGACGCGCTGACCGCTACTCCACCGCTCTCCACACACACACAGATGCACACGCATAGCCGTAACAGTCAAGTGCTGTCAGCGAGCACTCATGAAGGTCGACACGGCACACGACGGGGTGGGTGGTCAGCACGACGCGCGGATGCCTTTGTCTTATGATTGGAAATGTTTACACACCGCAGCAGCGAATCACTTGAGGCTGAATCGACCGAGGGGAGGCCCAGCATCAGTTTTGAAACTCACGAGTGTTGGCCGTGATCGAGACTCTAACTCAGGTAGCCGGGTTTGTAGCTCACCACGCTCATCACTCAGCCACCGCCCCCCTCCCCCCATATAGCTTTAACACAGTTGGATCAAGTGGTGTTGGCGAACACTTGTGCAGGTCGACAAGGCACACGAGGAAGCGGGTGACCAGCACCACGACCGGCCGCCTTTGCCTCCCTCGTGGCAATGTTTACAAACCGCACTCGGTACTTATTTGAGGATGAGCCAACCTAGGCGGAGGCGCAGAACCGTTTCGCAAAATCGCCACTGGTGTTGGCCGTGGGTAGGCTTCGAACTCAGGAGGCCAGATTTGTAGCCGAGCGAACCGCTGAACCACTGCT
>JAZEWT010000005.1:26313505-26326693 GCA_036362905.1 Mordacia mordax
TGCCAGTATACCTGCATAATCGCCAGATACGGTAAAACCTGTTGTAATCTTATATAGGTTTCGTTTAGTTCGTTGGAGCTGGGTATGAAGACAATTATATTCTAGGACCCTCCGTTGACCCTCCTTATCTCCTGATCCACAGACGCTGCCCTCATTTTTAAAAGCTGTTCACGATTAGAATGTTATCTACAAGCGTTCCTGCGCCCTTAATTTATATCGTCTGGGAGAAACCATTTAAATTCCCCCTCTTCTTGACTCCTGACATGGACTGGCTCTTTGATACAACATTATTGGCACTTTTGTTGGGCCGCTTCAAAATGCTTGACGCACAGAGCGCCGTTATTATGTGAGCGATTCAACTCACTTGCGTGAAAGTGTTGTGAATTGTACGTGATTGCACGTGAAAAAAGACCGAGATTATCACCCGAAGCTGTGTCGGGGGCGACATTACTTGGGATTGAGATTTACTGTGGTGGCACGGTGGGTAGTGTCGTCGCCTCACAGTCAAAAAGAGTTCGATTCCTGGCTCGTGTGGCCTATTTGTAAGGCGTTTTCATGCTCTCCCCGTATCCGCATGGGTTTTGATCTGTTACTCCGGTTTCCTCCCGCCGTCCAGAGGCATGCTGAATAGCTTAATCGTCCTGAGAAATTGCTCTCGGTGCCCTGAGATGTTGTAATTAGCTTACCCCTCCCGCTAGACAACTGTTAAAAAGAGCAACATAGCTCCGCCGTTCCTTCTGCCTTATTACCGCATCCAGAGCTTGCAAGCTCATAGGGGTTTTTTTTTTCCTGCTGTAATAATAATAATCGATCTATAATGATCGCGTCGAAAAGCTGCTCTCTCGGGACAGCCGCGTCGATCGCTCCCCCTTTCTCCACCTCGCGACGTTTCGAGCCTCGCACGTTGGACGCTGCCTGGCGGGCACCCGTCGCAGACAAAACCCCAGCACTGAATTTCCAACGCCGCTCCCACTGCCGAGAAGTCACCGCGAAGGTCAGTAGCCTGACGTTACCCGGTCTCCACGGCGAGAGAGGAGGGGGGAGAGAGAGGGGAGAGAGGAGAGAGAGCGTTAAGTCACGACGCATCAGGAGGGGGAGGTGCCCTCTGAAAAGATGCCTCGCACTCGAGGTGCTCCTTACGGTACGCGCCCTCGAGTGACCTCTGGAGCAACCGCCTGCCCCGCTGCCCCCCACTCGCTCAGTGTGTATTTAAGCTGGAAGGAGCCGTAGAGCTGCGCGGCTCTTTTTAACAGTTGTCCAGCGGGGCAGAGGAGAAAGGAAGCGTTGCAGTATCTCAAGGCACGGGGAAGGGGGCGGCGGGGGGGGGGTACAATTTTAGTCAGGACAATTAACCGAGGCTGCAGCATATCTTTGGACTATGGGAAGAAACCGGAGTACCCAGTGAAAACCCACGGGGCGACTGTGAAAACTCTAAACCGCGCCACTCACGGCGACATCCGCTGCCAGTGGCGATCTTGGTGATTATGGGGTCTCAGGCAAAAGTCAATGATAGGAATCCATATTATAATTGTATCACCTAATATTACAATAAATAACGCGTGTAGGTTCCTCTCTTGTCAAACGTATACAAAGAGAGGAATTCAGAGACGCGAGGACCCCACAAAGAGGCGTTGGGGGGGGGGTTACCCCGCACCAACATTGCCCGACTCTGCATCCGATATATATTACGATGTTATCAGCCGCTTAATGAGTGTGTTTAAGTTATGGTGGGAAAAGTGGGGAACTCGGAGGCCCCTGAACTTTACTGGGCTTTCAGATGGTTCAGATCACTGGCGCTCGCTGCCCCACGTCTGCAGCCAAGACCCAGGGGCCACCAATTGTTTCGGAGTGGATTCAGAAACATCCCCGTACACACGGGGATGTTTCTGTATCGCCTGCCCACGCTGGCAGTTACGCGGCACGGTGAAGACGCGCTAACATTGGAACATGAATTGGAGACAAAACCTTATACGTTCATTAAAAAAACCCGCACATTTGGTATTTTACATTTACATACGTGAAAAAGTAACACGTGGATCAGAGAATGTATTTTCAACCGTGGGTTGCGACCATCAGTAGGGCCTGAGCGCCACCTCGTGATCCGTAGAGATCACACTCAAAGCCACACTGCCAAGGTTTAATGGCCTAATTAAATCGCCTCCGGTGCCGTGTGATGTTGTAACTTACTTACACCTCCCCAATGGGCACCTCTTAGAGAGAGAGCCACATAGCTCAGCAGTTCCTTCCATCTCAAATAAAAACTCACGGACACCCAGGTGGGCCAAGTGGGCCTTGAAGTTCAGACTGTTGAGAAGCCCTGAACGAGAGAAGACGCATCGCAGGATCGCGGTTGATGTAGGACGGTTAAGAACGAGGCCAGTGGCACACGAACTGGGGAACTCGCCTGGCAAGATGTTCACCGCGGAGGAGATGGAGCGATGTAGTCAGCTCGTGTACAGGTGCGCGGTGGACCTTTACGCTGCAGCACCGTGAGATACGGCGAGGGGCTTGGGCAGACGTTCATCCAGCAGTGGATTGATAAAGGCTTGAAATCACACTAACAAATCGTTGAGCTGTGCGAGACCCGTGATCCGATCTTCTCCACGATCGTTTCACACCTCCATTACAACCAGCGCACGCTCACAAGCAATAATAATCCGCGGTGCATTAAGGGAGGACTCCACCTCCCTCCCATAGTGCGCCCCCCCCCCCCAAGTAATTGTGAGCGTGCACTCGCCGTGTGTGCAGTGAGCAAGTCGACGTTTTCTCGTGGTGGCGCCCTCTGGCGGACGCACCGCGCAATCGCTCGGTGTTGTCGAGAGCCGCTGCGGAAGGAGGCAGTGCGGAGTGAATTGGGAGCGGTTGCGGGAGATGCAGGGAGAGGGAGAGAGAGAGGCCTGGAGAGAGCATGTGGAGAGTTGCTTTGCTGGGAGAGCAGACCGGTTAAAGTCGCGGTTCTAAAAGTAAATCAAATAAGAATCGCTCTCCAAAGCTGTTCTTTCGGGATGGCAGTGTCATGTGTTCCCTCTCTTCCTGCGCTGGAGGCATCTCCAGTAACGCCTGAAGGGAAGAGCTGGGGGCAGTGACCCCATCAATTGAGCATTACTCAGACACAGCTTCATGAACTTTGGAGAGAAACTCTCTTACGCCGAGCCGTGAAAATCTTCATCAGTAAATAATGAACATGGCAACAGATTGCGTGAGCGTTAGTTGATACAATGTGTCTGGGTTTATCCGGTCCGAAAAATTTAGTTTTATCTGGTAAAGATTTGGCTCAACAAGTAAAATGTGCGTGGGTTCGCTGATTACTTTTATTCGCAATAATATGTTAAAGTAACTTTAATTCGAAGGCTTTCGTGACCAACGTTATTGATGAAATCAATTTTTTTTGGTTTAGGTCACATAATAAATGTTTGTCGTAAACCCTCCACCACCCGACACGGTCAATTCGTAAAGTTTGTCAACACGAACAACACGTGTCAATTCCTCGCCATGTCAGCACACCGGTGTGTTGGCGAACAAACTGACAACATTTCACTTCACTTTCATGAAGTTGCTCGTCCCAAGTGGATGCGAATTCCTGATGATGCTGATTGCGATTATTAGCAAAACGTCAAATTTCGTTTGTAAATGCTGTGGGTTTACGCGTGAAGAATTGGCACGTTTTGTTTACGTTGGCAAATTTCACTAATCGGCCATGTCTGGTGGTTGAGTGTTTACGACAAACTTTTTTTACACGATCTAACCAAAAAAAATGGACTTCATCGATAATGTGGTAAAGTATTTGTGTTCATCTGGTAAAATGCACTTGAACATAGCTGGTAGAATGATTCTCGGCTTTAGTCGCCAGTGAAATATGTTTTAAAAGTAAAAAGATACATTATCTGCCCTTTGAGTAATTTCGGATTTATTTTATTGGAAATCGGTACGGGTGAGAATTCGAGAATCGAATACGAGCCACAGGGCTCAGGTGATAGGGTCTTACGTGACAGGGTCTTCTCACACTCCGCTGGTCTCAGCGCTGTTACAGCTGTGACATGCCGAGCCTAAGCTCGCTAACAGCACTCGCAGTCTCAAAGGCATTGTGTGGATACGTGTGAATTTCAGTTAACCCTTTGATTTATAGGGAACAGTTGAGGACAGTGACTGCGTGGGCGAAGCCTTGCTCTCACAGGCAGAGCGTGGTCCGTACTGAGTCAAACGGAATTGCATTTCGGAGAGGCGGTCACGTGGCGCAGGAGTTAGAGCAGGGGTCGGGAACCTATGGCTCGCGAGCCAGATGTGGCTCTTTTGATGACTGCATCTGGCTCGCAGATAAAACATAAAACATTCTCACGCGCGTTTTAATCCATCCGTCTATTTTAAAAGAATAAATTCAGAGGCTTATTATACTCACATTTAGTTGTATTCAGTCTTAAAATATATTATATGGCTCTCACTGAAATAATTTTCCAAATATTTTGCTTTCATGGCTCTCTCAGTCAAAATGGTTCCCGACCTCTGCGTTAGAGCGTTCAGCTGCCAACCTTGCAGTTCTTGGTTCGAATCCAGGCAGTCGCCTGTGAGATGCTGGTCTCAACCTAGTCACCAAGGACCACTCGCCAAAAAACACAACCGCAGTAATAATAATAATAACAACAATAACTTTGCATTCTATACAAATTTCGCTAGCGCGCGAAGGTATCACGGACGCTTGGAGCCTAGCTTCGTGATTTATTTTTTTCACGCGTCGACGAATCGCTCAGATTTTCGATGCCGTTTGAAGGTTGTGGAGGATTCCGGTTTGGTGAAGTCGAGGCGAAGGTTGTGCGTTAACGAGGTGCGTGGAGAAGGTGCTAGAGCAAATCACTTCAATGAAACCCCGGCGATGGACTGGCGTCCCGTCGTCGGGTGTGCTCCTGCCTTGCGCCCTGTGTTTCCGGGATGGGCTCCGGCTCACCGTGACCCTATATAGGATTGAGCGGTTTCAGATAATGAGATGAGACTTCAATGAAACCGTCGAGCCATGGGACACAACTCGGGGTAAATATTGAGAGCAGTATCAGTACCCGCTTCAATAATGTACAGGGCCGCAGGGGAGCCAGGGCCTATCCTGGCAGACAGAGGCTGCATTGCGGGGCTATGCCCAGGATGTGACTCCAGTACATCGCAGGGCACACTTTTTGGGGCAATTTCCTCAGCAGGCCATTTAACTTAGGCAGCAGCGCGTCTCTGAACGGTGGGAGGCAACCGGAGGACCTCGAGAAACCCTACGCGGACACGGGGAAGAGAAGCTCGCAAACTCCACACAGAAAGCAGCACCCGAGTCGAGATTCGAACCCGGGACCTTCTTGCTGAGAGGCGACAGCGCTACCCACTGGGCTACATTATTATTAAATGTGCAGTGGTGTCACCTGCGCTTTAAAGAATGTTCTGACCGAGGCAGTTCGATGCCTGCCTCGGGTACCTGTCTGTGTGGAGTTTGTGGGTGTTTCACCCTGTTACTCGTGGAGTTTATCTGTTTTCATCTCACAGTCAATATATATACACACACACACATTCATTAATTGTCCGAGAAATCATGGAATTTGCGCGTTCCTAACGGTCCGGATCGGCAACAACACCTCCGGTACGAGCAGACTGAGCGCTCCCTAGGGCTGAGCGCTCAGTCCATTGCTGTCCACCCTGCTGACGCGCGACTGCTCCGCCAATTACAGCTCTAGCCACGTAATTAAGTTTGCGGATGACGCGCCAACGGTGGGGCCTCATCAGCAACAATGATTATGAAACTGCATACAGAGGAGATGTGGAGGGGCTGGCAGTCTGGTGCAAAGACAACAACTTGCCTCGTAACGTTGACAAAACGAAAGAGATGACAGTAGACTTCAGGAGGGCCCACGCTGCCCACTCACTGCTGGTCATCAACGGCTCCATAGTGGAGACAGACAGACGCACCACGTTACTTGGTGTGCATGTTGCGGATGACCTCAGGTTGTCACTCAATACCGCAGCCCTGGCCAAGAAAGTAGAACAACGTCTCCACTTCCTCTGACGACTGAGGAGAGCCAGCTTTTCTCCACCCATAATCATAATGATTGCATTTCTAGAGCGCTTTTCATCCGAGGGTCACAAAGCGCTGCACAGAGCTGCGGAGAGATCGGCAGGTCAACAACAACGACATAAGAAAATAGATGCGTTGTTGTGTCCTTCGAAATGCTTTTGTCACCTACATCAATACAAACGTCAATACAAACGTCAATACAGTTCCATGACTTTATCTTCGGCAGTAAGCCTGAATACTGCTGTAACAGCGCACCAACGGGCCGGCCTCAACGCCACGAGCAGGCCGCCCGCTGGTGCGCCCTGCGTGGGTCCC
Organism: Mordacia mordax; assembly: GCA_036362905.1. Taxonomy (NCBI): domain Eukaryota; kingdom Metazoa; phylum Chordata; class Hyperoartia; order Petromyzontiformes; family Petromyzontidae; genus Mordacia; species Mordacia mordax. The sequence continues at coordinate 26,319,861 of JAZEWT010000005.1, forward strand.
GGCGCGCGTGTGCGTGGGACGGTGGCGCCATCCTTCTCACGCGCGGCAGCCACACCAGCGACGGGGACGGGAGGCTTCTGTCTTTCAGCGCCTTTATTCTATTCTAAATAATAACACCCCAGCAAACTTAAGAGCTCAATGTAACGGTAACACAGCACTGACACCGCGCTTCGCGCGCTAACGATTCGCAACGCCCTACATCACGGCTGGTCAGCCGTCAACCTCCCACACGACTCCGTCCACCCATGGATATCCTGACCAGCTGCCTCGCTGTCTGCTATGGGGATTGCAATGCCACTGACCGCAAGTCCTTACAGCGGAGAGTGAAGACACTGGAGAACATCATTGGGACCCCTCTCCCCTCCATTCAGGACATCACACACAGAGGCCTTCAGCATTGTGAAGGACCCCTCCCACCCACCATGAACTTTTAAGCCTCATGCCGTTTGGGCAGAAGGTACCGCGGCACTCTGGCCAGATCTGCCAGACTGTGCAACCGTTTCTTGCCATAGGCCATCGGGCTCCTCAATACCGTACGACACCGCGCTCATCGTCATCATAACAAGCAGGACCTAGACGCTGCACCGCCAAACGCACGGCTGCATCCCTGCACTGACCACTTCACTCGTCTATGTGTATGCGGTCCATACCGTTTACATGTCTTGCCTGCCCTCTTCAATGTCTATTCAGTCTTGTTTAGTTCTTGAACGGGGAGCCATGAGAAACGTCCTCCAGATTCCACAATGGTAAACGGATGAGACAAGAACAAACGTTCAATAATCCAGTTATAAAATTATTATTTGTTCGGTTGTTTCATCTGGAACTGGCCCTCGTGACAACCGAGGCGTGCGTCACTGCTCTGGACCTTCGGCTCCGAACGTGAACTCGCGAATCGCTTTGGGCGATCGTGCATTCAAAAAGCGATTCAATGACAGCGACACCGCGCGCAGCCGGAGGCACCCCGGGCGGATGAGTTGCTCCTGCACGGAACACGAGTGGCGACGCTCACGCGAGCCGCGCTGCCCATCAGCCACATTATCTCCAACGAGAGGGCAGCTGCCTCCACCAGTTTACTTGCTTGCTTGTGGTTAGTGTTTCTCCCGTGCAATGTTTAATCGCACGGTGGCCCAGCGGGTTAGCGCTGTCGCCTCCTCCTCCTCCTCACAGCAAGAAGGGACCGGGTTCGAGTCTTGGCTCGGGTGCTGCTTTCTGTGTGGAGTTTGCGAGATTCTCTTCCCGTGTCCGCGTGGGTTTTCACTGGGCGCTCCAGTTTCCTCCCACAGTCCAAAAAACATGCTGCTGCATAGGTTAATTGGCTCGCAGACTAAATTGCCCTCAGTGCCCGGTGATGGACTGGCGTCCCATCGTGGGTATATCCCTGCCTTGCGCCCTGTATCTGCGGGGATAGGCTGCAACTCACAGGACTAAGCGGTTTCTGACAATGAGATGAGATGAGACAATTTGATCACGTCAACCCGTTTTGTTACCCTCTGAGTTTCTAAACTGCTTGCGTTGGTTCGTTGAGGCTCTTGTCGTGTAGCAGGAATTCCGCACCTCGAACTTGTAAGCTCCCTGGATATTTTCTATTGCAATAATGAACGTCTATCAGTCAGTCAGTTTTTTTGTTGTTATTTAAGCCGGAAGGAACCGTTGAGTTAGGTAGATCTTTTTAACAGCTCTCCAGCGGGTAGGGGTAAGCACGTTACAACATCTCAGGGCGCCGGGAGCAGTTCAGTGAGGACATTTAACGTAGGCAGCGTGTCTTTGAACGGCAGGGGGAAAGGCGAGTGCCGGACACGGGGCGAACAAGCGACCTCCACACAGAAAGGCACCTGAACCGGGACTCTAAGCAGGGAAACCTTGCTGTGAGACAGCAGCGCTGCTCACCGCGCCGCCCGTGCTCAACAGTGGTGGACAGACATCGAGGCACGACCCGCAGCAGGAAGTTGTGAATGTAGTCCGATACAGCGCTGGTGGCGTCATGGAGGGGACATCTCAAACACGAATCCATAGACGCCCCATGTATTCCAGCGGCCTGCAGTCATCAATACTGGGTCCTTGAAAGGATGCGTAAATTAATAATGCATGTACGGCACAGCGCTTTGGTCAATCAGCTACTGGGTGAAGGCCTCCCTGTGTCGTGTGGGACGTGGGGGTCATTTTACTATCGACCGTGCTGCTCAGTGTGGGTTCTCGAGAGGCGGGGAGCAAAACCATGGGGGAATAGAATCACGGTCCGGTACAACGATGGGTTTTGCCGAACTGCCCTTTTCTGCCCCACCACGATGGCCCGTGGCTGGTCATGGCGACCTGGCACGCGCGGCAGGCGCTCATCCGGACGCTCTCCGGGCTCACTCATTACGGCTTGGATTCCGAGGTCCCAACGAGATGGGGAGCCCTCCGGGCGCTTTTTTGGCCGTGGGTGTGGTCAGATCGCTCACGCGGCGATGGTGTGGCGGTGAGGTTACGAAGAGGCTGGAGAGGGCGCGCATGACAGCGGATGCCCATCGGAGGAGGAGCTCGCACGCGAGAGATCGCTTCAACGGCATTGGCTCAGGCGAGCCCGAGTGGTGGAAATTTGGTCCGCATTTGTGCATTCCCAGAAAATCCGTGCTGTGTAAAAACAAAAGTTGCGTTAAAATAAAAGAGAGTTCGTATATTTTGTTCACCTGGAGAGACAACTGTTGGTCGGCGACGCATTATTTATTACGTCGTTGTGCTGCTACTCTCATCATTGTTTAGTTACTGAGAGAGATCACCTGGCATTAGATTAGCAACATAACGGAAACGGTGAAGGGGGCTGTAGCAGAGCGGTGAATGAGGCCTTGGTCAAGTTGCCTTGCTGGGTGGTCTCAGAGCATGCAGCCCCGAGCGCTGTGCCGCAGACATCACAGCCCCCCCCTCCTCCCCTCTCTACTCTCCACGGACGCAGGGGTCCATAGTTGCAAAGTACCTGTCTCCGTTCCTCCATCGGCACCCACACCTGAAACCGCCTCCCCTGCTCCTCCGACTAAACCACCGCAGCCTCAAACCCCTAAACAACAACAATTCGCCTGGAGATGCCTCCAACGTGTGAGGCGAAACGTCGCGAGGAGAGGAGGGAGAGCCATCGACGCGGCTGTCCCGAGAGAGCAGCTTATCGAAGCAATCATCACTTAATCTTTCATCCTCACACTGGGCGGCACGGTGGCCCAGCGGGTAGCGCTGTCGCCTCCTCACTGCAAGAAGGTCCCGGATTCTAATCTCGGCTCTGGTGCTGCTTTCTGTGTGGAGTTTGCATGTCCCCTCCCCGTGTCCGCGTGGGTTTTCGCCGGGCACTCCGGTTTCCTCCCACAGTCCAAAAAACATGCTTCTGCATAGGTTAAATGGCTAGCAGACTAAATTGCTCGCAGTGCCCGGTGATGGACTGGCGTTCCATCGTGGGTATATCTCTGCCTTGCGCCCTGTGTCTGCCGGGATAGGCTCCGGCTCACCGCGACCCTGTACAGGACTAAGCGGTTTCAGACAATGAGATGAGATTCCCACACTGAGATCGCCGCCGCCCCTTACCAGCGGTGTCTCATTGCTGACCATGCACGTAATTGTGTGTTCATTATTTTCAAACCGATAATCACAAGGATTGTTTTATTCCACAGCGCTAATTTGCTGAGTCGCTAAGTGCCCGCACGTTAGTCTTATTAAATATTGATAATAGTAATACATCAATGTACATACGAGCTAACAAGAGTAATAGTTAAAGTCCACACGTGGATTTTCACCAGGTACTCCGATTTCCTTCCGCCATCCAAAGACATGCTGCTGCCGATGCTAATTTGCCTGCTGACTAATTTGCCCCAAAAAGTGTGCCCTGCGATGTACTGGCGTCACATCCTGGATATTCCCTCGCCTTAAGCCCTCTGTTGGCAGGGATAGGCTCCGCCCCCCGCCCCCCTGCGAACTTGTTCAGTATTAAGCGGGCATTGATAATGAATGGGGCGGCGCGGTGGCCCAGTGGTTAGCGCTGTCGCCTCACAGCAAGAAGGTCCCGGGTTCGAATCTCTCGGCTTGGATGCCTTTCTGTGTGGAGTTTGCATGCTCTCCCCGTGTCCGCGTGGGTTTTCGCCGGGCACTCTGGTTTCCTCCCACAGTCCAAGAAGCATGCTTCTACATAGGTTAATTGGCTCGCAGGCTAAATTGCCCCGCAGTGCCCGGCGATGGACTGGCGTCCCATCGTCGGTATATCCTTGCCTTAAGCCCTGTGTTTCCGGGATAGGCTCCGGCTCACCGTGACCCTGTATAGGACTAAGCGGTTTCAGACAATGAGATGAGATAATGAATGTCAGAATCAAGGCCAAATAGCGCTGAAGAGGGTTGATGGTACAATGAGGCAAAAATCGGACTTTAAATCTAAAAGTTACCGTTTCAGAAGAGTAACAAAAGAGTGGGAACTAAAGCTGACTTAAGACACAAACGCCTTGGTGTTGTGCAGATATAATTTAGCGTTTATGAAGGATTCTAATCCGGTTCCCTTCGGTGCAGACACACACAAAAAAACCCATTCGTGTTGCTCTTGTTACAAAAACAAAAGTGTCACACATTAGCTTGGAGTTAGGACGAGTCAAGCATTCGTAGCCGCGCAAAAATAAACGGATAATTATAATCACAGGTGGTCTCTGCGTGTGGAATTCAGCAACAGGCGTCCAGATGGCAAAATAATTTGCGCCGCATTTGTTGGGCGAATTAAACGCGATCGGCGCACCGGCGTTACACGCGGTCAGAGTGTGTATCCGCGTGAACGGAAAATATAACATATTTGCCGCTCGGCTGAAATAAAACCTTTTTTCTTCTCTCCTCTCTCTCGCTCGACGCGGCAGGCACGGAAGTGGTGCCCTTTAAAAGCAAACACCGCATGGTTGGTCTCCAAGTTTCCAATAAAATGGCCCAAATGTGGAACAGCGCGACGTTAAGTCACCGCAGGAATATGCGGAAAATTTGACTCGGCACAAAGGGCGGCTGTGTGGGATTGCGTAGGGCCCGGTCCTTTGGGTTTCATCACGGAAGCATTTTGGCCGGTGTGGTCATCGTAATGGTGTTTAACGCCACCTCATTCAGGAAAAGGGGCCTTGTTTACGGAAACGCTCGAGCGTTCAGGTCAACGCGCTAGCAGATGTCGTCTTCTCTGACAGCGGTCGCTTCTCGTGACCAAGTTCGGTTTTGATGAAGAGGAACAAAAACGTTAAAATTGCGAAGGTTTTCATTCGGAGACAGAACGACTCAGCGACGCGAGGTAATCCCGGGGAGGGAGGGAGGGAAGGGGAGCCACGTAGTTAGCCGGCGCCAACCCGCTAGATTTCGCAATTGCACCCGATATATTATGATGCTATTGGCCAATTAGTTATTGCGATTTTTTTTAGTTGTGGGAGGAAACCGGAGAACCCGGAGGAAACCCACGAAGAATAGGGGAAGAACACACAATCATCACACGTAAAGACGCCCGAGGCGGGAATCGAGGTCACCTCGGGCAGGATTTTCTTTCTGTGAGGCCGCAGATATTAGCAATAATAATTGCATTTCTAGAGCGCTTTTCACCCGAGGGTCACAAAGCGCTGCACAGAGCTGCGGAGAGAACGGCGCGTCCACTGCGACACCATGGCGCCTCTGTGACCTACTCCCCATCTGCATCTATGTTGTCTGACATCCACTGATTCCGGTCCGCATCCCAATAACCGTGCCGGGTGCGATGCTCGCAATGAGTATGTGTATGTGTGTGCATGTGTGTGTATGTGTGTTTCCTGGCCTCAAGGTGCACCTGGCCTATCACGGGCGCCGCGGTGACGTCACCGCCACTTAGCAGCGAACGGCGGTTGTTGTTGTTGTTGTTCCTGCCTTAGGACACCAATAAAAATATGGACAATTGATGAAATAAAATGCAACTCGGTGACCGAGTTTGGTGCGAGACCAATAGCGGGACTCGTGGGTCAGGGAACGCAGGCAAGGTTCTCATCTCATCTCATTGTCTGAAACCGCTTAGTCCTATACAGGGTCGCGGTGAAGCCGGAGCCTATCCCGGCAGACACAGGGCGCAAGGCAAGGATATACCGACGATGGGACGCCAGTCCATCGCCGGGCACTGTGGGGCAATTTGGCCTGCGAGCCAATTAACCTATGTAGCAGCATGCTTTTTGGACTGTGGGAGGAAACCGGAGTGCCCGGCGAAAACCCACGCAGACACGGGGAGAGCATGCAAACTCCACGCAGAAAGGCACCCGAGCCGAGAGATTCGAACCCGGGACCTTCTTGCTGTGAGGCGACAGCGCTAACCACTGCGCCACCGCGCCGCCCCGGGGAGGCAACGCAAACTCTAAAACAGAAAGGCACCCGAGGCTGGGAATCGAACCCAGGTATTATCCTGCTGCGAGACGGCAGGCGCTACTCTCCGCGCGCCAGCGGATTAATCAATCGTGGAGCTGGTTGTGTGCGTTAACGGTTGGTGCTGGGAAAGGAGCCTGCAACGGAATATGGGGTAAATCATAGCATATTTATGATATTACAGGTATTACGCTATTGTTGCCACTTTTCCGTTCTTATGCCGTTCTTGTTGACATGCCGTTCTCTCCGCAGCTCTGTGCAGCGCTTTGTGACCCTCGGGTGACCAGCGCTCTGTAAACGCAATTATTATTGTTATGATTATCTAGCGCGAGGCGTAAACACTCGCCTTCTCGTGCGTCCCGGCGACCTGATGCTCGCTGACAGCACTTTGACCGCAGTTTGTCGAGGCTACATGGGGGGAATCTTTGTCATCGTCACCATCTGCACGGCCGCGCCACCCACGGGAGATGCACAGAGGGGGGGGG
>JAZEWT010000005.1:26373388-26385887 GCA_036362905.1 Mordacia mordax
AACGTCGCGAGGAGAGGAGAGGGAGCGATCGACGCGGCTGTCCCGAGAGAGAGCAGCTTTTCGAAGCAATCATCAGTGCCGTTTTCATGGCGAGAGGTGAAGGACGGGAAAATGAGAGTCAAGGGTGTTTGGAAGCAGTGGTGGTGGTAGAGGAGGGTTATTGGAGAAGGATTGGAGTCGGCAGATGCTGAAGGATCCTTTTGGAGGAGCAGTCTTATATATAATTATAACAGTGTCATCCAGCGTAACTTTAAAAAAACACAACCCCACTAATCTAGACTCGTATGGCTTACAGCTCTGTTTCAGCTCCAGTCCTCGCAACGAACCACTGTGGATTGCAGTCGCTGCCAGTCCTCGAGCACTCACCGTGTGCAGTAGCTTTGGTGGCACAGCTTACAGAGTGCCTTTTGTAAAATCTGAAGGCATTTTGCATCAGTGCCATCGGGAGTAGCGATGAAGTTGGGCAAGAGGTGGCTTAGTTAAAGTAGGAAACGGTCCTCTGAAAGAGAAAGGTTGGTAATGATGGGAAAGTACACCGTGCTAGATGTCTAGATGTTTATCTATACGGCTGAATGTACCCAGTGAGTTCGCAAGCTCTCGATGCGGGAATCCTGCAACACAACAAGCGTCTAAACGTGCTGGTTCATGAGCGCATAAACTAAGAACAACTGACTTGGAGGACTCAATGTGCACGTGTTTGAGCAATAAGCCCAACCAACTACGATGCTGGGTTTAAGATGTGGGTCTCAGCCACGTGTGGGTTGATCGTCTCAGCCTCCTTACCGATGACTGAACGAGATACGATCGGTTGACGGAGTGCCCTTGCTGTTGCTGTTCAACAACACTTCTCGCTGCTCATCAGCATTTGTGCACAAGCCAATCAATGCTGATGAAACTCAACAAATCATGACGAGTGCAGAGTTTACCTGCCTTCACAAATATTGACCCGGAATGGACGACAGTATATTTTTCTGGTTTTTAGTGCTGTTTATTGATTCTCGGTTGAACTGTCCTGATATGTTGTTGTTGACATGCCGTTCTCTCCATAGCTCACATTTGTAACGCTATTGTTGCCGATGTGCTGTTCTTATGTCCTTCTTGTTGCTGACATGCCGTTCTCTCCATAGCTCACATTTGTAACGCTATTGTTGCCGATGTGCTATTGTTATGTCCTTGTTGTTGCTGACATGCCGTCCTCTCCGTGGCTTTGTGCAGCGCTTTGTGACCTTCGGGTGAAAGGCGCTCTAGAAGCACAAGTATTATTATTACATGGATCCATGTCCTTGTGTCCGTATACGGATCCTTATCAATACACTTTCTGGATGAATGCCTATTCGTGCCGTGTGGGTAACGGGGTTCTTTGATCATACTTCACTATTCTGGCCAGCGCAATGTGTGAAGGAATGGGGGCCGTAGCTGACTTGGACTCCAATCGTAACTGATGTTAGCCGTGACCGAGAATCATGTTCTGGTTCGTGTCAGCCATGAATGGCTGTTGAGATGCTCAGCCTAAATATTTGCACACAGGTTCGTGTGAAAGGGTCGTGGCGGCAGTGAAAGCGCACGGCATCGAACGAAACGATCCCTCGGCATGACCACAAGATTCGCCTTGATCTCACGAGTGCGCATCGGCTGAAGCGCGTCGCTTGGCGCGTGACATCGAGCCGCGTGGTCCCGCTGATCACCCTAAATGTGGCGGTGCAGTGACCCTGAAGCGTTCCTCGCCGCGTCTTGCCCTGGCGCTGCCTCGCCTTCGAACGAGCGCCGCCCATCGCGCTGCACCTCGGGACCCGCTCGGGTCTGGTCTCCGCGGAGCACTGGGTGGCGCTCTGCGGCCCTGACCCTTAAAGCACAACTTCCTCTCTGCGACGTGTCATCAAAACCACGGGCGGCCGCTTGTTGACATCACACAAACGCGGACGCTCTGATAATAACTGCGGCTCAGCGGCGTCTTTACAAAAGGTTGTGAATCGGCGTCATTCGTTATTATTAGAGCAGCGCAAACATTGCACAGCCTCCGCATTAGTAACCGTATCCGGCTCCGACGCTTGCCGGAGCGCTCGTGCCTTCGGTGAAAATGTAATCCAGAGTAATCCTAGTCAGAACCGACCCTCGCTCTATGGGTTACTCAATAGTAACTCAATACAGGCGCTTTCTCAAGTCACTGTGGCCGCCCGCCCCCCACCCCCCATGATTTATTGTGCCGTGGCAACGTATCCCCAGTTGGTGAAAGAATAGATCGACTCTCGTTGAAAGGCCTGGCTATGGCATGAGTGGACGGGTGGCGATTACACACGGGCGGCCAGCCGTGGTGGTGTTTGGTGTTGGAGCACGCCTGCGATAGAGTGTTCGGCAGAAGGGGCTGGCGAATAATGCCACATTTCTGGGAGGCTCATCCAGGACGCACCGAGTCTGTAAGCCACGCCCATGTTTAGATATCCACGCCCACTCGATTACTAGCGGAGACACCGCCCTACGGGTCATGGTATTCCAAGCATGGTTTACGGATGTTTCGTGATGATGACATTTCCTGGTGAAATAACTGATTTGACCTAGACTTCTTGCTGGGTAATGGCGGAAGAGTGCGTTAAAGGGTTGAGAGCGCTTTGCTAAAGTGTGGAATTTAAAGCTGAAAGTGTTACACTTTCAGAAGATTAATAAATAAATGAGAAGTGAAGCTGAAATAAGACGGAATAGTTTTGGTCTTATTCCAGATGAGATTTGCTCTTATAAAGATTTGAACCACGTAACCTAGGTGCGAATGTACACATAACAAAAACACTTGTTCAATTATATATAGATTGCCTGACATTTGTCCACATCAGCTTGAAATGATGCCAGAAGATTTAATAACTGGGACAAAGTCTCGATTTTTCCAATAGCTTGTCGACACCAGGACAGACTTTCTGAAACTGAGACATTGGCAGCGTTGGCGTTGGTGGAACAGGTAATGATCGGAGAGTGGCAGTTCAGCGGTTAACGCGCTGGCCTACAAACCTGGCGGCTCGAGTTCGAATCGCACTCACGGCGAACACCAGTGACAATTTTACGAACGCGTCGTGAGCTTCTCCGAGGTGTACTCAGTCTCAAAGAGAACCAGGTGCGGTGTGTAAACAATGCCACGAGGAAGACAAAGGCGGTCGGGCGTGATGCTGGTCACGCAACCCCTCGTGTACCGTCTCGGCATTCATAGGTGCTCGCTAATTGCAATTGACCCCATCATCTATTAAGGTTATAACGGGGCGTCTTTGTATTTTTGATCGGGCTTGTGTCAGATGGTTGCACAGGCTTGTAGGCCGGGGAGATAATCATAACAATTGTGATTCTAGAGCGCTTTTCACCCGAGGGTCACAAAGCGCTGCACAGAGCTGCGGAGAGAACGGCATGTCAACAACAACATCAGGACAGTTCAACTGTAACATATTACGTGCGTTTGCAAAGGGGTCACCAGGGGGCCTCTGGGTAAATAGAAGTGAGCAAAGAAAGCGGCCGTCGCTAAGAATTATCTAAAAACAAACTCTTCGCGTGGGTAAAACAGCGGCATTACATTGAGGTCCGTGTTCAGCCTGTCGTGCAGTCGGTGTCACACGCGAGTCTCCTTAAAGACTCTTCCACAAGAGGTCGGATGTGGACCCTCGTGGCACGTGGTTTGACGCTGGCAATGCATCACACTCGCGGAGCCCTCGCGTTTTGAGCAGCAGGGAGCAGCAGCGCAGCAATAGCCACGCTCGCAATCCTCTTAACAACAGCAATTACACTTCCAGAGCGCTTTTCAGCCGAGGGTCACAAAGCGCTGCACAGAGCTGTGGCGACAACGGCATGTCAGCAACAACAATGGCATATGAACGGCAAATCAACAACAATAACGTTTTGTGTTGTGTTATTTGTGTTACTTCTGTGTCTGTGCTGCGCTCCCAATGTCACAACAACCCTCGCTGAGCAGCGTGGCAAAGTACTGTGTGGTCAAGCAACCCACGTGACCCACGCGATATGGGCCCAGACATCATCCCGCAGTGTATTGACAAAATGGATATAGAAGAATTGCTTTCGAAGGCTGCTTTTTGTTTAGCTAGTCGAGCTTTCCTCCTCTTGCCTTGCACACTGGAGGCGAAACGTCGGGATGGAGAGCGGAGGAACGCTCGACGCGGCTATCCCGAAAGATCAGCTTTGAAGAGTATCTCTCACGCATCCAGCCTCCTCGACAAAACCACAACACCGCACTGAACGGCTGTGCGTCTTCACGCGTTATTGGAGGACAACTCGCCACCATGGGACCATATTTTGGCCCACATTTGGGCCCCACATCACAGGTGGCTCTTGGTCGGTTTGCGGACTGACAGAGACGCCTCGAAAACATCTACCGCGTGGCCGCCAGTCTCAACCGGTGGGGTCGCGACCCGCGAACCATCTGACGATCCGTGCAGACCACCATACTCACGTGGGTTTGAGAGCGACGCAAAGCGCCGCGAGCAGCGGCACGCAGCCGGGCCGCGAACGCGAACCGCAAGTGTTCCGGTGATGTCTTCGCGAAGCCGCTGCTCTCGGGACAGCCGCGTCGTTCGCTTCCTCTCTCCAGCCGCGTCGTTCGCTGGAGAGAGGAAGCGAACGACGGCTTCGCGAAGCAGCCGTCACGCGTCGAGCCGTGGGAAAAACCCACATCGTCACGTGAGACTTCTCTCTCCGCAGGATCCTGTGGGTGCAGCAGACGGCGGGCATCGCCGTCTACCCGCTGCTGTCGAGGCTCGCGCGCCCCGCTCTGGGGGCCCTGCTCGGTGGCGCCGTGCTCGCCATCGGCTGCCTCTACGTGGCCGGGGAGAAACTGGACGACTTCGTCTGGGGTGAGGAAGGGTCCCCGCACGGCGCCGCGGCGCCGCGCATCTGCGGCGCCAGGTTTCGGTTTCAAGGCAGCGCGCTGATGGGGGAATGTCGTCAAGAAACAGCAGCGCTGATGGCGCCACGTGTCACATGGAGGCGCTTCAAAGCTGCTCCTTCGGGATAGCCGTGTCGAGCGCTCCCTACCCCTCCCCCCCGTCTCCTTCGAGACGTTCTGCCTCGCACGAAATGGGTGCAGCGAGTAGCGCTGCCTGATCACAGCAAGAAGGTCCCGAGTTCTATTCCCGCCTCGGGTGCCTTTCTGTGTGGAGTTTGCGTGTTCTCTCTCCCCTTGTACCCGCGTGGGCTTTCACCCGGTACTCCGGTTTCCTCCCACTGCCCGAAAACACGCTGCTGCTTAGGTTAAATGGCCTGCTGAGTAAATTGCCCCCCAATGCCCTGCGATGTACCGACGTCACATCCTGGGTCTAGCCCAGCTCTCCTCCCTCTGTCTGCCGGGATAGGCTCCGCCCCCTCGCGACCCAGTACCGGATTAAGCAGGTGTTGATAATGATGATGATAACGGAACGCTTGCTTCCAGCCTGAAAACAACCCGACTGCGACCGCCGGTGTGTCTCAGTGAGCAAGACTGCAGACATTGCCTCTTCCTCCACAATTCAAGTGCCCTCGAAGCACAACCGCGGTTCATCTGGAGCCTGTGCACATTCGCCCGCGTGATGTTGGCTCAGTTTTCACGTGGTCACGAGAGACGCCCATATTTGCTGCGGGATTCTTAGGATGGTAACGCCGGCGATGCGTTAGCATTCAAAGAATCCCTTCTTGGATGGTAGCCTCGAGTCTATCCACACGATGATGGCTTCTGGCTTTTGCTGAACGTGCCACACAATTCATTGACCCCAGAGCGAAGATTACAGTCTCTCATCTCATCTCATTGTCTGAAACCTCATCTCATCTCATTGTCTGATACCGCTTCATCCTATATAGGGTCACGGTGAGCCGGAGCCTATCCCGGAAACACAGGGCGTAAGGCAGGAATACACCCGACGACGGGACGCCAGTCCATCGCCGGGCACTGCGGGGCAATTTGTCCTGCGAGCCAATTAACCTATGCAGCAGCATGCTTTTGGACTGTGGGAGGAAACCGGAGTGCCCGGCGAAAACCCACGCGGACACGGGGAGAGCATGCAAACTCCACACAGAAAGGCACCCGAGCCGAGAGATTCGAACCCGGGACCTTCTTGCTGTGAGGCGACAGCGCTAACCACTGGGCCACCGTGCCGCCCAAGATTACAGTGATTTAAATGCAATTCATAGCGTGCGCAATTTCATAGAGTATGAGAACGACCCGGGCGCCAGGAAACCGCAGAGTGGGGGAGAGGGAAGTCATCCGCGCGGTCAGCCGGCGCCAACCCCCACCCCCCCCAGACACTACGTACCATAGACTATGATGTTATCGGCTAATTAATTAATGAGTGCTTTTTGTTGTTGATGTGGGAGGAAACTGGACAACCATGGCTCCTGAATGTTATTTGAACTTGTCACTGGCTGATCGACAGCTCCTCCACCTGGCCAAACCGTGAGACGAGAACGCGGAATTAGAAGGTTGCACCGCCCAGCACTTTGTATTAAAATACAGGAAAAGTGCTTTGTATGATCTGGGGAATACGAGAGCGCAGCTTTCTATCATTTTGTTTATAGAACTTGTTTGTTTGTTTGTTTTCTACAGGTAGAGAAGACGCGAAGAGTTTCAAATCAGACTAATGCCGAGTCACGGCTGAAAACGTTTTCATCTCGAGAAATCTGTTCTCTGGAGAGCATCGCAAGAGTCGCATTAACATCGCCCAAAGCGCAGCCTTGCAAGTTCTACATCACGCCTCTGCTGGTGGAAAGTCTACCGCACGAAGGGGGCTGGAAAGGGTATTTTCTGGCCTACTCTTTCACACTGGCCAGATGTCTTGGAAGAGGTGGGAGTTACCCACGATTTACCCCACCAGGGGAAACCTGCCGATTGACTGACTGTATTGAACCTCTTTATATTGCTGGCATGCTTGTTTAACGGTCATATGAATGCCTTTGTAAATTATGTCTGTCTCTCAAAGCGTACATCGCTTTTGTGGTTGGCTTAGAATATTTTCTTAAACTCAATACAGTAGCCATCAATTCAGCTGCACGGATGGGACTTTTAATTTGGCACAATAGCTACAGTTTTGATCAGAGAGAGCAACTCAGTTGAACCCTGCCCAGGTGACCTTTTGTTTTAAGGTCACGTTATTCGGGGGGGTGGGGGGGAATGGGAGGTGGGGCATGACACGGTCAATATTAGACCCGACATAAACAAATCTTACATTACAGACACAGTGAGTGATGAAAAATACGATCTGCCCTGATCGATTATGCATTCCTGCTCCAGCTCTCGAAGATTATTGGCAAACTGCTGTACTTGGAAGGAAAACTGCAAATAGTGTTAAACATTGCAGCATCTTTTTCAGCGCTACAAGGTTAACTCGATTGACCTGAGCTGGGCAGCCGGATCCATTTATGGCACTCTAATGAAACACTTAGAAATTAGAGATACGTTCTAAGTCCACGCCTATACAAGTTTAGAGCAATGTGCTAATTAATTAATTATCACAGCGCACGTATTGAGTCTTCGAACACGATTCGCTTGCAGAACGTATTGATTACGCGCGCGCAGAGGTTGTCATTGATCGAACGCACGGACTTTGAGGTGACCCCAGTGAAGGTCAAGTCAGGTGAACTCAGGGCATCTCATCTCATCTCATTGTCTGAAACCGCTTAGTCCTAGACAGGGTCACGGTGAAGCCGGAGCCTATCCCGGCAGACACAGGGCGCAAGGCAAGGATATACCGACGATGGGACGCCAGTCCATCGCCGGGCACTGCGGGGCAATTTAGCCTGCGAGCCAATCAACCTATGTAGCAGCATTACTTTAGGACTGTGGGAGGAAACCGGAGTGCCCGGCGAAAACCCACGCGGACACGGGGAGAGCATGCAAACTCCACACCGAAAGGCACCCGAGCCAAGAGATTCGAACCCGGGACCTTCTTGCTGTGAGGCGACAGCGCTAACCACTGGGCCACCGCGCCGCAACTCAGGGCATCGCACAATCGATCCACCTCGGCCAACCGAACACAAATGTCACGCGGAACAAATCGCTGCACCGGGAATCAGTTCCGCGTCAACGGATTGCCCTGCGCTTCTCCGGCGTCACCTTCCGCGGTCGTTCGCTCCGCTCTGCGCTTTCCAGGCGAAAACGCTCCTCATTTCCGTGCCACGACTCGAGGAACACAGTTGCGATGTGGTCGATCGCGATGCGCATGGATTTTTCCCAACTCGATGTCACTGAGGCTGTAAACTGGTGCAGCCGGAATGAATGAATTAAGAGCTGCTCATCGTGTGCATCTCGTCTCATCTCATTGCCAGAAACCGCTTAGTCCTGTAAAGGGTCGCGGTGAGCCGGAGCCTATCCCGGCAGACACAGGGCGCAAGGCAGGGATATACTCACGATGGGACGCCAGTCCATCACCGGGCACTACGGGCAATTTAGTAAGCAAGCGAATTAGCCTGTGCAGCGGCATGTTTTTCGGACTGTGGGAGGAAACCGGAGTGCCTGGCGAAAACCCACGCGGACACGGGGAGAGAACTCGCAAACTCCACACAGAAAGGCACCCGAGCCGAGATTCGAACCCGAGGCCCTTCTTGCTGTGAGGCGACGGCACTACCCACTGGGCCACCGTGCGGCCCATGTACATAAAAGTGTTTATTTCGGACAAAATGCAGCAGGAAGAGTGAATGCTGCCCCCTTCTGTCAGTTAGGATTCAGTGTTCAAACACGAACGATCTTGCTACTTCGGCAAAAAAAACCATTTCATTTACCTTGAAAATGTGTCCCCTCCACCCACACACCTATCCACCCACCTATCCATCTATCCAGCCACCTATCCACCCAACTATCCACCCACCTATCCACCCACCTATCCACCTATCCGCCCACCTATCCACCTATCCACCCACCTATCCACCTATCCACCCACCTATCCACCTATCCACCCACTTATCCACCTATCCACCCACCTATCCACCCATCTATCCACTTACCCACCCACCCACCTCGGCGCCTGTGTTCATCCACTTGTAAAAATGGGTGATCTCACAGTCGGTGGTGGGGTTATGTACAGGGACCCTAACCGTCTCCAAAACGTCTGCTTATCGTGGGATAATAGACCGCATATGCTATTGAGCTTCCTCGAGTAGATGCCTTTCTGCAGGCAGCAGCGCAAGTAAGCAATTTCAGGGCTGCACCTATACCTTTTTGTTACGCGTGACTCGACGCGTGAATCCTGCACACGGCTCTCCCGAAGGAACAGCTTTGGACCTCTGTTATGTTGCTGCTGTAAAACTGAAATACCCAGCAATGTGTTTTCAAAACAAGGGGCCAAAGTGATCCGCTGAGTCACAGCCAATCGAGACTCGTTACCTCCCACAGGAAACGCAACCTCTCGAGCCATGATTTAGCACGAGTAATGGATCTTGCGGTGGCTGCTGACAATAATAATAATTGCACTTCCAGGGCGCGCTGCACCCGAGGGTCACAAAGCGCTGCACAGAGCTGTGGAGAGAACGGCATGTAAACAACAATATATACTTTTGTTTTGTTTTTTTGATGCAAAAGCCTCATTATCTAGATTCGCGACAGCTCAGCCACAACTCTTGCTCGCGAAACTATTGTTGTGTTAAGAATATAGACAGCCCAAGCTCTTAGTGGGAACAACAACAATGTCTCGTTATTATTTTGTTTAAGGTGCCGGAGTTACTGACGTTCGGCGGAGCCTTCGGCTACTCGGGGCCAGATTTGCTTCTCACGAACACCGCTAGCTGGCGACGATGCGATCAGCTCCGAGCCGAGAGAACAGTCTGCAGCTGATCGGCGAGATCCTATGCGGAGCTGTCGCGTGACACGACCAGATTACAAAGGATGGTTCGGTGGTTGGATCGTTGTGGTGTTAACAGTGGTGACCCGAGTTGAGTTCCGAGCTGCGCCCAACATTAGAGAAGATCCTGGGTTCGAATCTCGGTTCGGGTGCTGCTTTCTGTGTGGAGTTTGCGAGTTCTCTCCCCGTGTCCGCGTGGGTTTTCGCCGGGCACTCCGGTTTCCTCCCACAGTCCAAAAATATGCTGCTGCACGGGTTCATTGGCTCGCAAACTAAATTGCCCGCAGTGCCCGGTGATGGACTTGCGTTCCATCGTGGGCATATCCCTGCCTTGCGCCCTGTGTCTGCCGGGATAGGCTCCGGCTCACCGCTTAGTCCCTGTACAGGACTAAGCGGTTTCTGACAATGAGATGAGATGAGAGCCCAACATTCGGGGCGAGCGATACCCGTGCCTCCCTCCTTCATCACCACGCGCTGAGCAGCGTTGAGTGAAGTATGGACAAACGGCCCCACGAGCGTCACGGCACGGCCTTCATCCAGCAGTGCATGGAGCAGGACTGAGATGATCAACAAACATACACCTCAAGAGATAAATCACGCTGCCAGTTGATAACGCGCGCACATTCGTTCAATGTCGAAGGTATTCAGAGAGTGAAATATTCAAGGTGCGAGGAAACTGTAGAGAGGAGGCAGCCACGCAGTTACCCGGCGCCAACATTCACCAAACGCTGTGTCTTATATGTTCCAATGGTATCGGCGAATTAATTAAATTCAGTGGGATTTTTATTCTTTCAGTTGTGGGAGCAAACCGGAGAACCCGGAGGAAACCCACGCAGAACGGGCGGAGAGAACACACAAACTGCACAGGCGTCATGCTGCCCAACACAGACAAAAGGTCGTCTCCTCCACATATGAAACTAATAGAATCCAAACGTTTATTCATCGAGGAATCTGAGTAAAGGCCTAAGCATTAATTCACTGCGCTGTGAACCCAGCAACCGAAGCTCGAGCAAATATACTCACGGTTGTTTAACCGGTTTGAGAATTCTAGATACCCCGAAAAAGTCTCAACGGCCTTGGTCGTCAACGGGACACAAGCAGTAACGTAAACAAAGAACATAAACTGAGAGCAGATCGATCGAGCGAGTCGAGGCTGAGTCGGTTTGATTGCCATCCACGGCTGCGATCGCTGGTGTGTGATCTCAGAACCGCTACCAGGTGCTACCGTTATCATACGTCAATGAAATCAGTTTTTTTTTTGGGTCAGGTCACGTAAACAATTATAAAATAGTGTCGTTTAAAACCTCCACCACCCGACACGGCCAATCAGTGGTGGTGGAGGGTTAAACGACACTATTTTATCATTTTTTTATGTGACCTGACCCAAAAATGGATTTCATTGATAATATTGGTCACGAAAGCCTTCGAATGTATCATGCGTGTTGGGAGCTCTCGGCACTGAATTCAGCTCCCAGCACGTGAATCGAAACGTCGGACAACAAACCGTATGATACTCATGGTAAAGGTAAAAAAAACACTTTAAAGTTCAACGCAGCACAAACGCGAAACATAATCTACGCGGGAGTTATCAATCATGGGACTTAATCGTGAACGCTCCTGGAGCTGCGACTTTCACCACGGTTGTGTCGAGTGTTCCTTCCCTCTCCATTGCGACGTTTCGTCTCCCACGTTGGAGGCATTCTAAGGCGGTCATTTCGTTTGCAGTCACAGAGAGTTTCCTGCTCGGGAGCGGGAGGCATAATAACACGGTCACCATATATGATCCGGCTCTAGGAATAGCCCCCTTCTAATCCCTTCTTGAGTGATGAGTCCCGGCTATAGTGTAAACAGCGTCCAATGTTTACGGGAAGAACCACAATAATGTAACACACGCCACGGCAATGTTTTATAATATCGCCCAAAGCCCAAACACGCGTGACGCTGATATACCGCACAAATGCTAGGATTATCTTAATGCCACAAACTGCGCTTGTCACAATCGTGTGACTTTACGAAGCCGTCTGACCTTATCAGGCTTTTTGCGATTGCCGTTGGAATCTTACTGACCCCTTGTGGGATTTATGCTTAAGTGCGGTGTAAATTCGACTCTTGTGATGAATTATGAGAAGAGATGAGCGAGCAATATTATTTTTAAAACGTAATTTAAGACGACAAAAAAACAGGTGCTACGCTCGGAATCAGCAGTTTACAGTCCAATCTGTAACGCGAATGCTGGAAATGTGGCCCTGGGTGGCCTTATTAGCTATGCCAAATTCACGTGTTTTGTTGATAGCGTCTGAGGGTAGCATACAGCCGCTTGTCGCGACCCATCAGTGGGCCGCGAGCGCCACCCGGTGGTTCGTGGAAACGAAACGCAAGCGCTCCGAGTGGGCCTTGCGATGGAAACGATTGAGGACCTCTGCTGTAGAGCGTGGGAAAAGGTAAACGTCTGGGTGGCGGTGGCTCGGTGGTTACTGCGGTGGGCTACAAACCAGGCGGACCCGAGTTCGATCCCCATTCACGGCCAACACTGGTCACAATTTTCAAAAACCGGTGCTGGGCCTCCCCTAGGTCGAGTCAGCCTCAAATGAGTAGCGCAGTGTGTAAACATCGCGACTCGCAAGACAAATGCGGCCGGGTGTGGTGTTGGCCACCTCGAGAGCCCTCTCGACCTTAAGTGGTGTTCGCTAACGACACTTGGCCATCCAATGACA
>JAZEWT010000005.1:26518009-26534977 GCA_036362905.1 Mordacia mordax
AAACCCACGCGAGCAGAACATGCAAATTCCACACAGAAAGGCACCCGAGCCGAGATTCGAACCCGGGACCTTCTTGCTGTGGGGCGACAGCGCTACCCACTGGGCCGCCCTGTACCAATACCTTTCTCATCACGCCCTTGAGGAGGCGCGTTGAGAGCAGGCGTAACAATGCCAACGGGGGCAATTGATGAACCAAGCCTCGAGGCTGTGACGCGCACGTGGATGGGATTTTATTTGCTGGATGCAAATGAAGCATTCCGTCGGTTACAGCTCCCCGGTTCCTCCCGATTGTGCCGTAAAATCTCTGGATTACTGTAGACGGGGGTGAAATTGTAAGCAGAAGCGCTGCCGCAACATTTCCTGCGATAAAACAAAACACACGCCGAGAGAGAGAGTACACAATCTCCCACGACATGCGGGTACCTCTGTCTCGGTGTGAGAGTGCTCGGGGGAATCCTTCATCCAGCAGTGGGTTGATCGTGGGTGATAATGATGATGATGATTCCCAACACACACTCGCTCACTTTGATTAGGATGGCTCGGTGGTAGCTCAGTAAGTCCTGCCCTAGGCAGTTAGATTCCTACCTCGGTCACATTTCTGTGTGGCGCTTGTGCGTTCTACCCCTGTTCTGCATCTTTTTTTCTCTGGGTCGTCCGGTTTCATCCCGTAACGAATTAAAGCACTCACGAATGTATTGGCCGGTATAATGTAACGATGTAGGTTTTCACGGCTCGATGCATGATGATTGCTTCGAAAAGCTGCCCTCTCGGGACAGCCGCGTCGATCGCTCCCTCTCCCTCCATCGCGACGTTGCGCCCTCACACGTTAGAGGCATCCTCAGGCTTAAGAGGAGAGGAGAGGGAGCGATCGACGCGGCTGTACCGAGAGAGCAGCTTTTCGCGGCCGATATAATATGTAGGAGGCAGTGCCTGGCTGTTTGGCACCGGCTGACTGTCTCAGTGCCCTCCTCTCCGGGGATTCCTCACGCCTGGCGTGAAAGTTTCGCTCGTCATGAATTTAATTTTTATAATTTTGAACGTGAGTTAACGGATGCAACAACAACAACAACAAAAAAAGCCCCAAAACAGTACCATTGTGCAGAGCAAGATAGCTCAGGGTTTGCGAATTTCAGTGGCGTCAAAGTAATTTCCTACTCAAATTAGTGTCAGCTTATTGCAGCCTTGAGCTGGTGGTAGGAATTCCACATTCCTATGGCGGAAGTCTTTTCACGGAACGACTGTTAGGTTCCCAGTACAGTAGTATTTATTTTCGACCCAAAACGGATGATGGGATGTTGGTCCCGCAAGCAGGAATAGTACTCATCAGATATTGAGCCAGGGCGGCGCGGTGGCCCAGTGGTTAGCGCTGACGCCTCACAGCAAGAAGGTCCCGGGTTAGAATATCTCGGCTCGGGTGCATTTCTGTGTGGAGTTTGCATGCTCTCCCCGTGTCCGCGTGGGTTTTCGCCGGGCACTCCGGTTTCCTCCCACAGTCCAAAAGCATGCTCCTGGATAGGTTGATTGGCTCGCAGACTAAAATTGTCCTGCAATGCCCGGCGATGGACTGGCGTCCCGTCGTCGGGTGTATTCCTGCCTTACGCCCTGTGTTTCCAGGATAGGCTCCTGCTCACCGTGACCCTATATAGGATTAAGCGGTTTCAGATAATGAGATGAGATGAGAGATATTGAGCCACCTAGAAAGTGGCTCTGCTGAATTCCATAGTGCAGGCTAGTCCAAATGTCTTACGAACACCATTTAATAAAATGCTTCATCTCATTCATATGTACTGGATCTTTAACAAATGCATTCTTAATCATTAAAAGAACGATACTTTAAAACGTGGTATCCATAAAATCCCCTGTGTAGATTAGATGACTTAAAAATGTGTCATAAAGCAGCCTCAATCCGACACATCCCATCAGTAAGGTTTTGTCACGTGAACAGAACGTGCCAATTCTTCACGATCTCAGCACGCCCGTGCGTTGGAGAGCAAACCCACAACATTTACAATGAAATACGACGTTCCGCTGACAATGGCAATCAGCCTTATCCGGTAACTCGCAGCAATTTGAGACGCGCAGGCCCCGTTAAATGTAACGTGTGTGCCTATATTCACATAGTGCTTCGCACCACATTACGCACCTATTGCTGTACAAATATATTAAATTTTAGCGCATGAAATGGAAGGGGAGGGGGCGTTTTCAAGACATCTGGACCACCGTTTATAGTGCTGATCAACACTTGAATTTGCAATGTGCACGTTTTCCTCCCGACGGCAAGAAGCACCATTATGATGGGTTACGCCTCCACAGCCCAGGACGCATGTGCCGGGGAGATGAAGATGCGAGTGCAATGCCCATTAGAGTTCATTTGGCAAAAAGGCATCATTAGCGCGCCAATTGGGACCGGAGGGGTCACGGAGTGCGAGACCAGCGGGAGCGTTGGAGCGGTGACGGGGAACGGCGCAGCGACAAAACCTAAAATCGATGTAACCGAGGCGAACATTTTAATAAAGCTAAGTGGGCCAACAGGTTTAGTAGCAACCAGATGTCGGTGTTGTGCGGTCCCGCGAGGCTGGCTTTAATAACTGTCGGGACAATAACCCCGGCACTCGTGGTGGGGGACCGCACGCACCGAGCCAGTATCGGCGGCGCCGCGTCTCTACGAGCAGAGGCCTGGGATTCGCAAGCTGGTCGCTCTCCGTATCCCCCTGAAGCTTCCACAGCTCGACGGTTAGCCAAGCGCCTTGCTGTGCGACCAGCCTATCGCTCCGAGTGGCTACGGTGACCATCAATCTGCTATCATTCTGAATGTCATCTTTGTAATCGGGCGGCGCGGTGGCCCAGTGGTTAGCGCTGACGCCTCACAGCAAGAAGGTCCCGGGTTCGAATCTCTCGGCTCGGGTGCCTTTCTGTGTGGAGTTTGCATGCTCTCCCCGTGTCCGCGTGGGTTATCGCCGGGTACTCCGGTTTCCTCCCACAGTCCAAAAGCATGCTCCTGGATAGGTTGATTGGCTCGCAGACTAAAATTGTCCCGCAATGCCCGGCGATGGACCGGCGTCCCGTCGTCGGGTGTATTCCTGCCTTACGCCCTGTGTTTCCAGGATAGGCGCCGGCTCACCGTGACCCTATATAGGATTAAGCGGTTTCAGACAATGAAATGAGATGAGAGATCTTTGTTATCGCGTGCGTTATCAAACGGCTGCGACCATTCACTAGCGGGCTCTTCTGGCTTAAATTATTCCCAGTACTCGAGACGGCAAGGTTCGTTTGTACCCTGTGATGGTTCGATGCAGGCTTTCACGGCCCGATGCATGATGATGGCGTCCCAAAGCTGTTCTCTCCGGATTAAACCGTCTCCAGCGCTGCTCAGTACGCCCGAGGATCCCTCCAAAGTGGGAGGCAGAACGTCGAGAAGGAGAGAGAGGAAGCGCTCGACGCGGCTATCCCGAAAGAATGGCTTTGGAGAGAAATAATCTGTGATGCTTTGGTTACAAAGTTTGTAACATCGTAGGAATCCCGCATCCAGAGCGTGTAAGCTCACTGGGTACTTTAGCCGTAATAACAAACATCTATGTATATCTACGTGTGATGGAATAGCGTCCAATACTAAATTTAACACTGCCTTGTGCCTGGCGCCGGTCCTCCGCGAGACCCTTCACATGATTGGGCATGAACTGACGGTGACGATGACTTTTCGCTGCAATAACGGCCTGTTTCTGTGCACCAAATGATTGCTCCATCTGCGCAGTGGCTGTTCTCTCGGGCTCCTTTCTTCCAGCAGCCATCATCTCTTCTGATTCCTTTTCATCTCCCTTTTTCATCATTTATTCCATTTTTTTGGTCCACTGTTCTGACCGTGGAAGCCCGTGACGTGTGCCGATTCACACTCTCTTCTCGAGGCACGAAGGCGCTCTGGTTGTTCTTGCCGGTTTCAATGGCAGCTGTCTGGTTGTTCCCGAAAGTGGAGATATTTAAGTTTAAATCCACAGCGGGATGCAATTCCCAACACCAACTTCCTTTAGCTGGACGGTCTTCGTATCTCTATTTGTCTGAAACCTGCCCCCCAGGCCCGTTCACTAAGGCAGACCCTACCAGGAGTACAAGACGCCAGGTGACGTAATAATAGCCAATGCAATTATTATTATTATTATTAAATCAAGTTATAAGGCGCCACGCAAATCCCACGCTTGGTCATGGACGAGACATGGATACGGAGTCGGAAGGAAACCTTCGAGAGGGGGCAAAGAAGCCAGGCAGTCAACCAGCCGGACACTGATACCTATATATTCTGATGTTTTCAGCCAATTAGTTAATTAGCGTTTTTATCCATTGTTTGTGGGAGGAATCCAGCGAATGCGGAGAAAAGCAACGCAGAACAAAAGCACGGAGAAAGTCGCCCGAAGCGGGAATCGAACCGCCTGGGGCAGGACTTTCTGGTAATATCAGCGCCCTGCCGCCCATAGCGCTGCGGTTTACCGGAGCACACGAACCGCTCTCGACCACCACCGCCACACTCCGGGGCACGGTCGCTGTGGCGCGCGTTTCACCGCGAGGGCATTTGCCAGAGCTGCGCTCGATTCGCCGGGACGACTGGGCGCGAGCACGTGGCCGTCGCCATCATGGCGCCCCCAGGCCGTGACGCGACGCGAAATGACGTCACGGAGAGCGTCATAATTCGTCACGTCGACATGCGTCTGCTTTGCCAAGACGCTCCGGGCGTTGATGGTCTCAGCAAAAAGTCTGTTTCGCACGGGAGGCACAGAACGGCATCGTCCTGTTCGTGTCGGCCGGGGAACCTTCTCAGCTGTGTGGGTCCACGACCCACAACGTATTTCTGCGCCCAGCACACCACATTCAGCATTACCGCCTCGCGCTGTGGCCATGGATACCGATCAGGGGACAGCGCGTGTTGCTCCGACAAGGTATTGACCTTCCGAACGTGTTAACGCCCTCTCCCTTCGGCCCGTGCGAACCAGACGGGTAAGTGTTTAATCAGAGTCTCACGGTGTTCTTGCCAAGTCCGTGGTAGAAACAAATGTCCGGATTCAGTGAAAGAGCTACTGGGTGATGCAGATGTCTCGTGACTCACATTTAATCCTCAAAAATATATTTTTTTATTTTGTATACAAACTGGTGTGTGATGTTATATCAGCAAAATGAACATGACATATCAGCTTTATTAATCCAACATTACTCAAAGTTATTTTAAACAGGAATAAGTGACGAAAACAAATGTTATTGTCAAAATGCACGCTGCTGCCTAGGTTAATTGACCCTAAAAGTCCCCTGCGATGCACGGGCGTCACACCCTGGGTATAGCCCCGCGTTGCAGGGCTTCGCCCCCCCCCCCCCCCCCGTGACCTCCTTGTACAGAATTAAGTGGGTTTTGATAACGCTGGTCAATAAAATTGGGGTCACAGGACATCTGGACCACGCTCAGCATTGAATATGATGGGGTGGGGGTGTAGTCACTGGTGACTAGGCTGAGACCGCCAAACTCGCTATACTTGACAACTAAGCTTAAATGTGGGTGGCGACCTCGGTTTGAAGCCAGCCTCTGGTGTCCGCTATGTATTCGTCATGATGTAATTCCTTGCCCACGTCGAGGTCTTTGCTTGGTCGGGCGTTTAATGAAAGCATTCAGTGGCTCAGCATAAGAACGCCAGCCCATTCCTATTCAAAGGGAGCCTGGTAACGCACGACAATGCAATCGTGAGCGCAATTCCATCTCGCCGGGATTAATATGCATCATCACGCGGTGGCAGCGACACTGTGCCGTGTGGTAATTATTTTCCCGCATTATAAGCGCCTTACTCGTAATGCAGTATTATAGTTACAGGTCGCCACAGTGCGTCTTTGTTTGACGGGACACAATCTCGCGAATGTACAACACGATTAGGGAATGTGGAGGCTTAACATTTCATTATGAATCGCATTCAGACGTCTCATCGTTTTAAGTTTGACTTCTGTGGCGCCGGCAGGGTCATGATTGCCGAATGCTGGTCGTGCACACGGGGTCCATCGATGGCAGTGGGTTCATCGATGCGACCTCGCTGTCAAAAACAAAACAAAAAACCCGACCACATTTCAAATACGGCACACACAAACAAACGAGCCGATCATTTTAACGCGGCTCTTGCCGTTCGTGGCGAGCGAATTGAACGCGCGTTGTTTCTACGAAACAACTTTGCGTTGCGACAAACTCGAGAAGCGCCAGTGAGTTTGCTGGCTACGCGTGAACATGATACGCCTCTGCAACAACGCGATTTCGAGACTGAGGATAATTGTGCATTCACGGTTGGGTGTGGAATTATTGCTGTGACAGCAACCAGACTCGGTGAAAATTGGTTGGTGGAGAAAGGGGCACACACAATTATAAAGAGCGTATAATGGGATAGCCTCGTGGATTCGGTTTGAAATCAATGGTGCTGATGGGTTGTGGTTAATACGATTAACTCTCCGTCCCAGCCAGGGTCACCGTAGCTTGACGGTTACGGTACACGTGTTGATTACATGAACGCAATTAAAATACGAACTGATGCTTTTCGTTGGGAAGACCCAATGGTGTTTCGTCCAGCTGCCTTTGCAGCCGGAAATGCAACCGCATTGCGTACGTTGATTGAAGCAGCGACATTTGTGCGTTGTGGTCTAGACACGCATCCTGCAATATTATACGGTGCTGTGTATATTCGCAGCGCATTGCCGATCCACTGCTGGATGAAGGCCGCCTCCTACGCCGAGGTGGTCGAGGCGGTTGTTTGACCATACTTCACCAAGATAGTCAGCGCAGATTGGTGAAGCAGCGGGCCCAGGGCCGGTTAATATGTAGCCATGACAGGGATGTAACTCGGACTGCAGGGTACGAGCCACTGTACCACCACTTCACTCAGTATAATTTGCATACCACGTATGGAAAAAAAAATATTCGACGTCTGGTCTTAACAGACTCTAGAGTTAAGCACCTTTAGCGAGCACCTATTGAAGGCCGGCACCGCACACACGAAGGAGTCGGTGACGATGTCTACACCGCACTCATTTCTCATTTAAAGCTGAGTTGACCTCAGAGAGACCCAGGACCGGTTCAGAAAATTGTCACCGGTGTTGGGAGCGAGTGGGAGTTGAACTCGGGTCGAAAGTTTTGTAGCCCAGTGCGCTAACCGCTCAGCTACCCCTGTCCATCATACCTTGTATGGCATTTATATACACCCGGTGTTCAGAATATACACATCACGCAAACCAACATTAATGTGACGTCTAATATCTGATTTTTATTTGGGTTCATGAAAAATAAATCTTTCCATAAACGTAAGTCTTGTAATTTCTTGCTAATAACTGCATTATGAAAAATAATTACTGCTGAGTCCCAAACAACAAAATGGAATAAAATATTTACGTTTATCTCCAGCGTCACGTGCAATATTTATAATTCCACCACCTCACCTGTCTTCCTGCGTGTGTATGCAAAAAAGCATAATGAAAAACAGGCGTGATTTTTATTTGCTATTTATTATATGCTTTCCATTTATACACAAGCCACTTGCATGATTCAAATTTTTTAGCCCAGACGAGAAATGTATCTTTACAAGAGAGATATTCCCTAATGGCTCATTGTTATTTCATGAAGTCCATCGTAAGGCAAATGTTAAGGCAAAGAATGCTAGGAAGCTTAAGAATTCTCATTAGGATAAAAACAAAAAAGCCATGATTGAAAGCATTTGACGAGATAACAAATAGCGACGGGTGGAATCAATTTAAAAAAAATTAAACTCAAAATATATAAATACATTTTACACGTCCTCAATCATTATAATAATAATATTTGCATTTGTAAAGCGCCTTTCACCCGATATTCACAAAGCGCTGCACATGGATAATCCGTCAACAGGTGAAGGCCCCCCCCTCTCTACCATTTTGGCCATTGACCGTTTTTTAACCATAGCCACTCAGTGCGGGTTGCGGCACGGGCTCTGATTTAATTCGCCACTCACGTTGGCCCTGGCTGGGAATGGAACTCGGGCGGCCGGCTTTGCAGCGCCGAACATTAACGACCGCACAACTGCCCCCACTTCAACATGACCGTAGTGTAAACTTGCAGTGTGGGTGTCACGACAGCCCGCTTATATACGTCGCTTGTACATTATTTTGACGATATCTTCATTCATCCTCATTAGCCACATGAGCGTAAAAAATTTTTTTTATGTTAAATTATTAAATTGCAGAACACTTTTTTTTTTCAAATCACAGTCAGTAAAGTCTTTTCAACGCCTTCTTTCTCCATGTTCAAACAATGGCCGTACAACCACGCGTTATCAGCATCAGGACAGAGCGCCGTCCCTTTCTTTCTACACTTTACTACCAACAATCATCCGTCATTCACAATCACCCAGCAATTACGGAACATAAAAGAGGAGAGCCGTTTGTGTGCATGTGTGTGAAAAGCTCTTTGAACGGCCGGTCTCAGTCACTTTTTTGACAATAAAATTTGCTTTCATACCGATCTGATTTTTGGAATGACCGGCTTGCCGGTAATCATGTGTTCGCCAGGAATGTGGCTTACAATGAAGTCCTGTAATATATTTAATGACTACGAGACTATGGCGTGAGAACAATAAATCAAGCTTTTTGAAATGTTAATCAACAGAACGCAATTCTTACACCACGTCATTTTTGACCGGCAAATACACGTGTCAGGATATAGACATATGCCCAAACATTAACAACACAGACATTAGCCACCGGCGATGGACTGGCGTCCCGTCGTCGGGTGTATTCCTGCCTTACGCCCTGTGTTTCCGGGATAGGCTCCGGCTCACCGTGACCCTATATAGGATTAAGCGGTTTCAGATAATGAGATGAGATGAGACATTAGCCAATCAGCTTTCGTTGGCAAATGTCTCCAGAGTGTTTAATAGCGTTAGACTGCGAGCGCTCACTTGTCATAAGAAATGTAGCTGAGATGATAACACGATACCATTTCTCATCTCATCTCATTATCTGAAACCGCTTAATCCTATATAGGGTCACGGTGAAGCCGGAGCCTATCCCGGAAACACAGGGCGTAAGGCAGGAATACACCCGACGACGGGACGCCAGTCCATCGCCGGGCACGATACCATTTGGCCGGATAAATCCTGTGAGCTGAGACATAGCGAAGGCAAAAATTTGGTGCCTTTATTCAATGCAGCCATTACTCGTGGTGCTAAACAGCATAGGACCACGTAGTGCATGTTTGGGTCACTGGGAGTTGACCGAGATTCTAACCAGGGATGGGCTCAGCGATTCCGGGGCCCCAGGCAAAATTCAATGACGAGGCGCTATTCACACTGATAACAAAAACCATCACTGACTACTCCCAATGAATGTGGCAATACTGCACTTGAACTTTGGAATGTTAGATTGACTAGATTTTTCTTAACAAAGAACCAGGCATAATACACACATTTTTGTGTACATGACCAATCAATCGTGACACTTGTGTGAGTTTGTTTATATGCCAAACGGCTGGCTATGGGGCCCTCTTCCGCGTGGGGCGGGGGTGGAGGAGAGCTCAGCAATAGCCTGGTTTGGTCCGTGGTCAATATCGCTGGTGGCTCGAAACCAGCAACCTGACAATGCTGCCTCGATGTCGCGCTACCAACCAACTGGGAGCCACGCAGCTGTCTCAGTTGAACTACAAGGCGAGCGATAAATCCTAGCCCGAGCTCGTTTGCTTCCGCAGGTGCGTCTGCTCTGAGTGGACACGAGTGGGAAGAGCGACTGCAATGTGTGCAGCAGCGAAGCGGGGAGAGACGCGCGTTCACAATCACAGTCTGACGTCGCACTGGGAAAACGTGGATGGCAGCGAGTTCACGACATCATTCAAACTGTGAACAAAGAAAAGTGGACTTGGGCACGGAGAAGGGGGCTCCGCAGGGGTCTAAGGCCGTTTGTTCAGAATAGAGATGCTGTTGTAATCAAGATAATAGCGTGCATGCGAGAGGGCATTCACAAACTGGCACGGTCGCATCGGTTGGTGTAAAGGTGCTGGGTGGATTATTACATCGCAGGACCACGAGACAGGGAGCAATTGTCACATACATTGTTGGGGCGCCCCCTTGCCCTTCGAGTTGACCTCTGGTGGGAGTGCTTTGAGTTGTCCACTGAGACCCTGAGATGTTTGCAGACTGCACATGGGCGCTCTCAGGCCGAGGTCCACTGCGTAAGTAGATTTTATTCTATCTGATAACACTTGCAAAACAAATACTCTGCCCACTTGTTGTTAAAGTCGTACAGGTTTTAACGGAGTAAAGGTCGCACGTAGCGAATAATATATTAAGGTAGTAAAATGTATTCTTAAAGGGAATGAATAGGTGGTGACGCAGCGCGGTGACGTAGCGGATATATGACGCTGCCGCCTCGTAGCAAGAATCACCTGAGTTCGATTCCCGGCTCGGGTGCCTTTATGTGCATGTTGGCACGTCCTGTCCGCCTTCGCGTGATTATTCGCCGGGTACTTCGGTTTCTCCTACCGTCTAAAGACGTTGGGCCACTGACAATACAATTGTCTCACAGTGCCCCACGATGGACTGGTCATAGTACTGCCTTGCGCCGTGTGCCTGCCAGGATAGGCTCCGACCTCAACGCGACCTTCTGGAGGATTAGGCATGGACTGGACACAAACCAAGGCATGTGTTTCGGTGGCGTGCCGTCGCAGTGCCCCGTTTATAGGCCAGGGGGCCACGTGCGTCCACAAGCCATGCCGCAAATTCCAGACACTGGTTAGCACGCGTGGTAAAGTCCCAACAACCTCCCGCTCGACATGGGTTGTTCAAAATATATAAACCACTTTGTGGCACGTGAAGAATGACCTCAACTCTCTTCCGCCACACGCACGCACGCACACACAGTGACACGCACTGACACACAGCACACACCCACCAAGACAAAGATCCCCTCCCTTCCCCCCATATAACCTGTAGTGTCAAGGGCTGACCAGCATGGCACGAGAGGGGGGGTGGGTGACCAGCACCGCGTCCGTCATTTGAGGCTTATTTGAATTCGGATCGGGTCAGAAAATCGTCACCGGTGTTGACCGTGAGCGCGGACGGACCGGTGCAGCCGTGGTTTGTGTTGTGCAGCGCGCTAACCGCTGCGCCACCGCTCCACTCACCACACAAACACGCACGCACGCTTTGCAAAACACAGAAGAAACACACGTACGCGCCTACACGATCACGTGCACACATATGCAAACACCCTTAAATACACTGACACATGTTGACACATACTGTACTTGCGCGCGCAAAGATAGAGGTGCCCCGTATAAGCTTGGCACACTTTTGGGGCAAGTGCCGTTAGCGAGTACGCTGGTACAAAGACAAAGATCCCCCGATAGTCTTCGCCAACCGCAGGGACAAGTGCTGTTAGCGAGTACCTAACAATAGCCAGCACGGCACACGAGGAGGCGGGTGGCAAGCACCACGCCCGGCCGCATTTGTCTTCCCAGTGTCGATGTTCACACACCATACCAGGCACTCGTTTGCGGCCGAGTCGACCTAGAGGGGAGGCCCACGACCGGCTCATGAAGTCGTCACCGGTGTTGGCCGTGAGCGGGAATCGAACTAAGGTCGCCACGTTTTGCAGCGCAAGCACGACGAACACGCGAGCGCACGCACAGGCGCTTGCTGACGAAGACGCGATTGGGATTACACCAAGCAATTGTCACATACAACTCGCAGGCTCATGTCCTGCAACACTCGGCTGTCTTGAGTTGCCACCTCGTTTACCGTGTACGTGTAAACGCGCATTCGCTCGCAGGCAACACATTGCCTTTCTCGATGGGTACTTTTTGCCAGTGTACATATGTCATAAGTAGAACAGGTTTTAACCATTTCTGGCAATTATGCAGGTGTTAAGATCTTAAAACACCAAAATAGACACATTTCACAATGTGTCCAGTTTGCAAAAGCCACACATACTTGTGGCAAAATATGCAAACGGGAAGCTTTGTGAAATGTGTCTATTTTGGTGTTTTAAGATCTTAACACCTGCATAATTGCCAGAAGTGGTAAAGACCTGTTCGACTTACATTGCCTTTCTGGTCGTGGACCACAATGGTACTACAACCCGCAGCACTTCTGCGCGAATCCCGAGTCAAGCAGGAGCGCGCTCCGGCCGATCCTCTCGAGGCGCCACCGCTCCACAATGAGGTCCTCGAGGCACTGGAAGCTCTGCGTGGTGGCCACGCCGTCACCCAGGTGCGTCTGGAGCAGGTACGGCGTCTTCCCGATGCGCAGCTCCAGCCCGGACTTGAATTGCCTCTTGCCGTACCTGCACCACGCGGCGAAGCACTCGGAATTCCTCCACGACCCTCCGTGCACCTGCCTCCACTCGTCATCTCCATCGCCGCCGTTCACCATCACCACCTCCTGCTGCCGCTGCTGCTGCAGCTGCTGCTGAAGCAGCACCTGGTCCAGCGCCCTGCGCACCACCGTCTCGGCAGACTGCGCCTTGAAGCGGTACCAGTCGCTCACGACGCGGCCCCTGCGGCCGGCGCTCAGCACCGACACGGGATCGCTGCGCACTTCGCTGTGGTGCAGGTAGACCGCGCGTCCGTCACCCGTGCTCACGGCCCAGTGCGTGCAGCTGCTTCCGCCGACCACGCCGTCAGAGACGGGCCCCGGCGCCGTGAACTCCAGAAGGTCTCCGGCCACGCTGGCCTCGAGCAGGTCTGCTGGGGTCAGGAAGGATGATGAGGATGAGGAGGATGATGATGACGCGCAGCGCGCGTTGCAGAAGATGCACTCTCCGGCGCAGTAGGCGGTGAAGTGCAGCTCTTCGCGCAAGGTATGCTCCTCGTAGTCGTAAATGTGCTGCGGGGGGGTCGCTCTCTCTGCTGGGCCGGCGCTGCCCCCCTCGCCAGTGTGCAGCTGCTGGACGTCGAGAGAGGAGGTGGTGTTCGTGTCCGAATCGACGTACGCGGAGCCGCTCTCGCTGTCCGGGTACGAGGGGTCGCTCAGCGGAACCTCGTCGTAACGGTGATGAGTGAGGCGGTCGATTTGGTTTCCCATTAAAAAAAACAAAAACTGTGCCCACACCTCTCCCCCCGCTCCGCCGCCCTGTCGCAAGCAATTCACTCCGCCGGCGCCACCACGAACGCGGCCCCCGCTCCCTGGGCGCGCAGCAGCGGCGCCCCGCAGTACGCGATGGAACCGTTCTCGATCCAGGCGTGCGTCCGTCGCGCGTTCGCGGCTGCGTCATTGACAAGCGGCGCTGCGTCGAACGGTCGGGACGCCTGGCGCGGGTGACGTGGCTGCGCGGCGGCGAGAGGCTCTGTCCGCCGATCCGGGCTCGAGCCCGGCGGCAGTGCGCGATCCGCGCTGCGCCGCGACCCGGCGCCGAGGAGTCACGTAACGCGTCCCCGGCTGGGGGCGGGCGGGCGAGCAGCCGCTCGCTCCGAGCGCCGTCTGCGAATCGCGCCGTCCACTCCACTTCATCTCTCGCTCATCAAAGTTGCTGCTGCTGCTGCTGCTGTGACATCGCGCTCTTCGCAACCACCCACCCGACTTCCTACTGCCCCGTCACCCATCGCCGTCCCTCGCCCACTCGAGATCTCTGCGGGGGAGAGGGCGGTGGAGAGCGGGCGGCGCTTTTGTCGTGAGCCGAGAGACGGAGGCGACACTTGTTGGCATCGCACGCTCTCGCCGCGCGGAGCGTTTGAGCTGCGGGGAGGATCGTGGAGCGGAGCGGCTGCGAGGAACTCCGCCTCCGTGCAGCCAACACCACCCCCACCGCTCCTCCTTCTCCGAGCGCGCACGCACACACACACACACGCGCACCGACACACACCGCCACATACAACTGTAGATTCACTCGTTCGCTCACGACACACGCACAAACCTACGCGCCTAACAACCACCCATAGTCACATCCACACACCGCACACACGTACCACAAACCTGCTCCCCTCCACTAACATCACCACCGCTCCTCCCACTCTCTCTCACCTCACCCCAACAACCACAACTGCCATTCGCCACTAAGTGGTGGTGTCGTTCCCACGGCGCCTGTGCCAGGTCAGGTGCACTTTGAGGCCACGCAAGGGGCCGATGTCTCGCTGACAGGAGGTTACGGAACGAACCTAGGTGCCGTGGATTGAATAACTGACCCGACAGGTCGAGGCACCTCCTGTGTTCGCTACTGTACCAACTCGCTAGGTTTTAGCCGCCCAGCGCTCCGCACGCTGTTGTGACGGTCGCTGTTTCGCACTCTGTTTGTTGATGTTGTTGTTTGTGCGCGACTGCCTCCAACTGCCCAGTAGTGTCCTTCAGGAACCTCCTCCACAGAGGTCGACCTTGACACTGCTGGTACCAATTATCGGCAAATCCGATCAGCTCCACATCCTTCAGCACCACATCAATCCATCATCTATCACCCCCCTCCACACACACACACACTGACACCCACTGACACATACATTGACATACTTGTTTACTCACTTCACCCACACATATACCTACCTGCACGCCTTTCTCTAGCCACATCCACTCATCCACTCACTTACATACACCTACCTCCAACATCCCCTTCGCACGCATACAAAATAACAAAGACAAAGATAACCAATGGGATTGTGTCCAGATATTTAGACAATTTGTGAGCTCCTCACACACTATAACCTGGTTAAACCCAGGATGGATCGTAGGCAGGCCAGCCGCAAAGTTTCAAGACAGCGCAGATGTTCCGCCAGGGGGGGGTCCACGTTTGCGCAAACATAGAGAAGGGAGGCCATGACTGCAGCTGAGAAGACCCGAAGCTTCGTGTGGAGCGACAGGGCCAGGCAGCTTCCACACAGCGTTACACAAACACTCACCCACACACACACCGACATCCACCATCATCCCCACAACAACAATAACAACAACCACCGTTTATCATTAAAGTGGTGGTAACGTCATCATGGCACTTGTGCCAGGCCAGGTGCACCTTGAGGCCAGGTGAAGTGTCGAAGACTCACCAACAGGGGATCATGGGACAGACCTCGCTGCCATGGGCTGCCTGACTGAGATGACCGGCAGATACATCATTTGTGCTCCCTACTGTGCCAACTTGCTTTGTTTTAGCCGCCCGCGGCTCTGCTCGTTATTGTGAGCGACACTCCTCTGCTCTCCACTGTTGTTGCAGGGCAACTGCTTCCAACTGCCGCGTTACGTCCTTTACAACCCTCCTTCACAGAGGTCGACCTTGACACCGCCGCTAGCAGTTTTCAGCGAGGCCACTCAGCACTGGCTCCCCTGTGCTACATCGGTTCGTCTCTTTATCCAGTCAGCGCCGCGCACGTTCACCCCCCTCTAAGCGGCCATAGAGAAACTGCTTCGGCATGCGGTGGCTCAGCATGTGGACTAACATGACCCAGCGACCGCAGCCTCGCCAGCCGGAGGAGCCCATCTATGGGACCCTGTGCAGATCTGTCGAGAATTTGTGAGCTCTTCAAGTAATCCAAACTGGCCAATCCCAGGATAGATTGTAGGCAGACCAGCCGGACAATTTCAAATCGGCGCAAACGTTCCGCCAGGAGATGTCTACGTTTCACAAGTATACAGACGAGAGGACACGATTGCAGCCGAGAAAACCCGAAGCTTCGTGTGGAGCGACCGGCCGGGCAGCTTCCACACAGCGTTAAGCACCCAACGATTAGATAACGCTACCCGACTTATTCGGAGTGAGACCTCGGCTACCAAACTGGAGCTGGTCGTAAGCACTCTGCCTCGCCTAGACAGTCTTTGGAGCATTATAGCCCCCCGGGCAAAACAGTGCACCTGAGTATTTATTTACTTATTAACAGCAAGTCACAACATACATAGAGTAGCATCGAGCCCCCTATGCTCGTGGGGCCCCCGGGCAACTGCCCAGCGTGCCCATGCGTTAAGATGGCATTGTGCCAAGGTATGGAAACTTTTCCAATCCCTCCAAACCTGTCCCATCACTCATGAACTCTCTTGACTTTCGACCAATGTCATTGCTTATCCGAGTACATTTTTCAAAAACACAAAATTTCCACGAAACACGGCACAAATAATCCGCACAACCTTCAACAGCCTGCGACCCACATCCGCTTCAATACTCTTCATAACTTTCAATTTACAATGTACGATAAAAATAATAATAATAATGGCACTTCCAGAGCGCTTGTCACCCGAGGGTCACAAAGCGCTGCACAGAGCTGCGGAGAGAACAGCGCGTCAACAACAATAATAACGTGTTCTTTTTTTCTCTTCCTCACACAGACATTCTACTTGTTCTCTCGCGTTTCAAAGACCGCGTGTTCGCACGTTGAATGATGGGGGGGTCCTAGAGACGGTCGGTAAGACTCGCGGAGAAGATTTCACATTAAGGCATGCAGCGGAGGATCCATATTGCTCTTCCCAGCACATTTTTCAAAGACAACATGTACAAGAAATACAATATAAACGATCCATACAACCGTCTTCAGCCCGCGGTCCACATCCCGATGTCTGATTTTATTGCTCTTAACGAGCACAGTTTTCAAAAACAAGATGTACACAAAAAATAGCACATTTTTCAAAAGTAGAATGCACAAGAAATACAATAAAATGCAATCCGTGCAACCGTTTACAGCCCGTGACCCACATCCCCTTCAATACACGTTAGAACGTGTACATGGTCAATTTACAAATATCAGCACGTGGTGGTTCCTCTAAGTAAGAGATCAGTACGCGGTGGTTCCTCTGTGTTTGAGATCAGCACATGGTGGTTCCTCTATGTTAGAGATCAGCACACGGTGGTTCCTCTGAGTTAGAGATCAGCACGCGGTGGTTCCTCTGTGTTAGAGATCAGCACATGGTGGTTCCTCTAAGTAAGAGATCAGCACGCGGTGGTTCCTCTGTGTTAGAGATCAGCACGTGGTGGTTCCTCTATGTTAGAGATCAGCACGTGGTGGTTCCTCTGTGTTAGAGATCAGCACGC
>JAZEWT010000005.1:26558900-26573377 GCA_036362905.1 Mordacia mordax
AGCCGAGAGATTCGAACCCGGGACCTTCTTGCTGTGAGGCGTCAGCGCTAACCACTGGGCCACCGCGCCGCCCTTCATCAATAATAACATCATGAAATATCACCACCGCAATGATTGCTGTTAACCACTAAAAACATCACTCACTTAATTTGTTTCATTGAACCGTTCATAAAATCTTATAATGACAGTGGTTGATAATAATCGCACTTCTAGAGCGCTGTTCACCCGAGGATCACAAAGCGCTGCACAGAGCCGTCGAGAGAAGGAAAAGATAGAACATTAGGTATTACGTCATTGGCGAGAGTGGGCAAGAAATATGCCTTGGCACGGAGGGACTTAATGACTGAACGAAGACGGGATATTTATATGGCAGTGTCAACACCACGCTTCTACAGCTGTAGAATGTCTTTGGAACATGACGTAAATATGTCGTCTGTTTTGCTAAGAGCGCTTTGAGATGCTTTGGCATTTAGATGCCACACGCATCCATATTGCGTCTCATATCGCAATGCATGGTCGCGTCGACAACTATTCTTGCAAAATTGATTCTTATTCCCAGGAAAATGCACGCAATCGTTTGTGTCAGAATCAGACAATTACAAATGATGCAGATGGCATGCGATTGGTGAACTAATGTTGCATTAGCTAATGGTGCAAACACAAAACTGTATAAATGTATTGCATCGTTATGTCGCGCTAACATCGCGTATCTAATAATAATATTTGCATTCCGAAAGCGCTTTTCACGTGAGGTTTCGCAAAGCGCTGCACGGACCTGCGGAGAGAACATCATGTCAACAGCATTAAAACAAATCAATTAAGTAAACTAATGACTGAATCAATGAAGGACATAAGTGACAAATACAATAATTGTTCAACTAACAAAAGGAAGGAAGGAAGAAATGTTCCTGAGCAGGCAATAGAGATGATCCTTGCCCACAAGCCTTTGACACTTCACAAGCATTGATTCAAGCAACGCTGACTGCTGATGAGACACTGAATGTCAAAACCAGCCCGCAGCTTGCCTGTGTCGAACCACAGCTGCTGAACAAACACAAACATCGCTCCGAGACGGCCGTGTGGTCACAGAGACTTGTCCAAAAAAACACTGGCGTGTTGTTGTCTTCCAAGTGACAGATACGCATACGGGGTCTGCCGCCTGCTCGTTGGGTGCACATGAGGTTGGCTGAATGAGAAAGCAAAGCTGACATTTTGATAACGGGCTCGAAAAAATAGTCGTTTTTAGAATGGAATCGATGGGTTAAAAAGGAAATCGCACGCCTTCAGAGGAGGCCTGAGACGGGTGTGTACTTGCCTTAAGATCAAAATACCACCCCTCAGTGTAAATAACCCGAGACATGGTCGAGGATGAATCACTCCAGTTGTCGGTAGGGTCTGAACAATTTAGAGAGAGAGAGAGAGACTTTCATGTCACAGTGCATTAGATTACCACCAACGTGACAAGCTCACAGAGTGGCGCTGAATGAAACCTCCCCCATATTAAATGACGCTAGAATCTCCACTGCCACGTTTTTTTTCTACAACAATTATAAAGTAAATGCCATGAAAATTCTGGACGCGGAAGTTCGCCTGTCTTACTCATTAGCGCTGCCGTTAAACGCTGTGTTAATTTACACAGTACATGTATTACGTGGCACGGGGATTTAATAGTAAGGTGGATATCAAGCACTCTGTGCTATGAACCTGATCGCTTAAGTTCGATTCACATCCGTGGCGAGTGGTCTCAGATGCAGTATTGGGCCAACCCCTGTTATCAATCAGTTTGCAATTAAGCCGAAAGGAACCGCTGAGCTACGTAGCTTTTTTTTAACAGT
This sequence comes from Mordacia mordax, assembly GCA_036362905.1. Taxonomy (NCBI): domain Eukaryota; kingdom Metazoa; phylum Chordata; class Hyperoartia; order Petromyzontiformes; family Petromyzontidae; genus Mordacia; species Mordacia mordax. Next base: position 26,560,736 of record JAZEWT010000005.1, read on the forward strand.
TGTCCAACGGGGAGGGGTAAGGAATTTAGCAGATAACTTGGGTTATATCTGAGATGGGACGCCAGTCTACTACAGGGCACCGGGGGTAAATTAGTCAGGCCAATTAACCTAGGCAGCATATTTTGGTACTCCAGTTGGGAAAGCGGAGTACCCAGCGTTAAAGCACTCAGACACGGACAGAACGTGCAAATGAAGGTTTTCATGCAAAGTCCACACAGAAAGGCGCCCGAGCTGGGAATCCAACCCAGGTGCTTGCTACCGCGAGGCGGCAGCGCTCTCCACGGCACCACCGTGCATCCCAGTAATTCCCTGTTCACCAGCCCGCACTGGCTAGCGTGGTGAAGTATGATGTAAACAACCCTTATGACTATGGTGGCGTGCTGAGGCCTTCAGTTCGCTTTGGATTGCCAAACTATTTAATTTATTGTTATTATTGTATGTGGACTGCATGCCCAATATGTTTTTTTTTGCATGTGAAGGAAGTATCATTTTATTTTTAAAAAAGAACTACCTTTAATATTTCTGGGCAGTGCTAACAGGCATATTAATAGGTTTGAACTATATCCGCGGCCAGGCCCAGACACCTCCCTTGTAAACTTGGCTCTGCTATTATTGCTAAGGTTGGTACCGAAAAACATGTACGGATGTGTTTACGTTTTTGCATATATTAAATAAGTATCGTCGTGGTTTTTTTATTCGTCCAATGATATGATATGCGGAAGGAAATCATGTTGGATTGTATTATATCATCTCATTTTCACTGTTTCACTTCTGCTTTCCCCCCCCCTCTGGTTCGCTGCTCGTGTCCACGTGGGACGTATCGCACACGTCCTTTACGCCGCGTAATGAGGAGGGTGCAATTACGAAATGTCACGCACCTCTGTACATGAGCAGACTGTCATAGTGCCGGTGAAGACCATTAATCAGCAAAACAATCAAATCCTTTACGGAAGCTCAGCGATAGGCCATTATCAAGTCTGCATGCATCTCGTGCGCTGAGATACAAGTTTAAGAAATTCAGTCACGTCAACGTCAAACTGTCTCCACGTGAAGCAGGCATTTATATATATATTAAAGTGTTCTTTTTTCCCAATCTTATTCCATTTGCACTACTGGCATGCTGGTAATAAGACGACCAATCCATTCAGAACCCTTGCTGTCAGCCGTGTATTACCTCCACGTGTGTGAGAATACTTGGAAAAGATGGGACATTTACAAAAATATACTTTTGAGAGGTCTATTTTTTTTCTGCATCTTTAGGGAGTGCACTCTGGGCCCTTCTCTATTTGCAAAGCGATGTTTCATCCTATGGCAGATATGTTATTACTGCCCATCTCTGTTACGGTGGAAATCGCACATTCCTATGAGACATCATTGACTTCTCACAAGGTGGCACTCATTTTACCGACCTTGGAGGGATGGCGATGATGGATTGAGTTGGCCCGCAACTGGTATTTCGTCAATATTCTGATTAAAGAGTCAAGTGTTGAGCTCCACAGCCACCTGGCCTGGGGGTCACGGGATGGGCAGCAGGAGGGTGCAGTGGTAACATCTGCGGCCCACAGGGAGAAAGTACTGCCCGAGACACTTCGATCGAGCGCCTTTCTGCGTGGAGTCTCCGTCTTATTCTCTTCTCCTACCCTGCGGGGGGTTCGTCCGACTTCTCGCGTTTCGTGCCACGATTAAAGCGCACTCATTATTTACTTGCCTGATAAGGTAACATAACTTCGTCAGTGTCTGACGAGTTGGCGCCGACTGAGCGCCTGGCTGACCCCCACCACCCCTCGACGTTCAGTGCGGTGGGTGAGTGTGTGATGGTTGTATTAATAGAATATTAACTGGAGCCAGCCCGTCCGAGAGATTGGGTGAATATTCTTCGAAATGACCACCCCCTCATTAACGTCGCGGTCATGTATAAGCAACCTAGAAATCTCATAAGCCTTCAGCAATCTACATTACACCACTCGCGGCTTCCCTCATTACTGGATACCCACTGATTCACACGTGGGAGATTGAGCTTCTCATGAGGCAAAACTGTACTGGGTGAAAACACAATACTCACACCTTTCATAGTCGTGGCTGGTACCGAATGGTGTTATATGTCACCATTATACGCGTATGCTGCCCTCTAGAGTGTTATTTTAGGCTGAGGGCATAGGTGGTATGTGAGTCATCGCTACCAGAATAGAGATCTGCGGGTTTTTTTTTTAATTTTGGCCACAATGTGCCGCAGCTCGGCTATTCCACGCTAAAATCCACCCATCGGAGTGCTCTCACGGACAGACGCGTGACGTTCGTGACGACTGCGACAGGGGCGACACGGTGGCGTCACGGGCAGCGTCACGGGCAACGCTGCCGCCTCGCGGCAAGGAGATCGATTCGTGGCCCGGGTGCCTTGCCTCTGTGGCCTTGTACATGAACACCGACATCATGATATTTGCACTGCCTCCCCGCGCATGCCCGAGACTTTTCGCCGGCAATCCGATTTCCTCCCAACTTCAAAGACGTGCGGCGGCCCGGGTCAGTCGATCCGCTGGCGAAATCGTGTGCGACGTCCCGCGGCGGTCTGGCGTCGCGTCGCGAGTACAGCCCTACCTCTCGTCCCGTGTGCCTGCCTGTCCCTCCACGCGATCAAGCGGACACCGAGAGCGATTGCGACTTCGCGGCTGCTCACCAGACAGGTTCCACGTGACGGAGAGCTCCTTCAACCCAGAAGACGGTGCCGATGATTTTCGCCACTTTGGTGCCAACATTTTTGGCACCAAAGTGGCCCAGTGGTTAGCGCTGTCGCCTCACAGCAAGAAGGTATAGTCCTATACAGGGTCACGGTGAGCCGGAGCCTATCCCGGCAGACACAGGGCGCAAGGCAGGGATAAACCCACGATGGGACGCCAGTCCATCGCCGGGCACTGCGGGGCAATTTAGCCTGCGAGCCAATTAACCTATGCAGCAGCATGCTTTTGGACTGTGGGAGGAAACCGGAGTGCCCGGCGAAAACCCACGCGGACACGGGGAGAGCATGCAAACTCCACACAGAAAGCAGCACCCGAGCCGAGAGATTCGAAACCGGGACCTTCTTGCTGTGAGGCGACAGCGCTAACCACTGGGCCACCGTGCCGCCCAACACGCATCCTTTCAAAGTCTATTGTGTGCCGTCCGTCTACAGTGTGAGCTGCTGCTGCGGATTTCTCTGTGTGCAGCAAACACACAGCAGGCTCGTGCTCTCTCTTGCTCGTGGCGGCGATTGCTCAGCTCGTTTGGCCGATGTAGACTTCGTCACAATTGCTGCATGGAACGCGATGCACACCCTCTGTCCGCAGTGGCAATTGGTCTTTGTGAGATCATACCGGACAGTGGCTTCAAAAAGGAGAACGAGCCTGGGAAAAAAAACGAGTACAGGTGGCAAGACTGTCGACTCTATGTGGAGAGACACGCAATGGATGGCTGGGCAGAGTTGGTTTAAAACAACTAACGAGCTTTGGCTATAATATAAGCGCGATGCCGCTAGGTGAGAAGTCTCTCTGGAAAATATCACCTTGTAATGTATTCAGTGAGCACTTACCTCCGACGTGTGTGACAGTCCGACAGTGATTGACTTCAGGTTTGATGGAGTCTGACAGTTATTGACTCGGGTGTAAGACAGGGTGACGGTGATCGACTCAGTCATGTCCTGGCCGTGGCGCTGCATACGTCCGGTGCTCTGGGCCCGAGCGGTCAGGGCGTCCTTGAGGGCCATCGTGGCCCACGTCGTCCCACTCGACACGTTGGTCGAACCACTTATTCCCGGTCTCGTCCACAGTCGGCGTCAGAACACCGAGCAACAGAACAACGACAAATGCATCGCAATCTAACGTGCAGATCGATCGCCTGTGTATCTGGTCACGTGGCACTGTGGCTGGAGAGTTGAACTCTCACACGGGAATGCTGTGAGTTTAAATGATCGGTTAGGGATTGATTTGTTCCATCGTCCCTCGAGAGTCAATACATTGATTACTGCTCTCTGGGAAGCCAACAGTGCTCAGCATGTGCATGCCCAGACAAGCGTGCGGCAGCCCTGAATCAGTGGTGGAAATTTCGCATTCCAAGAACTAGTCTCCCCTGAGCTTGACACTCATTTACGTGATTCCAGAGGGTTCATGGGTTAAGTTAACCGCTACCCAATATTGAGGGCCCTATCACTGCTCTGCCTGGCCATATTTTAATTACTACCATTAATAATGGTTCCTTTTATCTACCAACAACCGTCTCACCAAGTCCCAAGATTGGTTTTCAGAAGACTCCTGTGTTCTGCTAACGCTTGGTTGGCTTCTTGAAGGAGAAAACCCGAGCCCGGAAATGAACAAACCACACTTGTGAGGGGGCAACACTCAGCAATGCCATCTCTTTGCCACATCTCACTTGTCTCATATTTACAACCGTTGGCAAGTCCTGGAGGCCACGCATCCAAGCAATATCTTCCATCCTGCTTTGCCTCTGAGATCTGATATAATCGGGCACATCGGGGGTGATCTGGCCTCGGACAAATTAATTCAGAAAAGACGAACAAAAAGAATGCCATAGGTTCCTTGAATTCAGATGCTTGGTCAATTGCCGATTAGATATGTGGGTGGAGAGTTGAATTCCCAGAGAAAAGCCACACAATACAAGGAGATACCACTCAAAATGCTGCACAAAGCACGTTAACAACCGGCTAAGCACGCTGCTTCCACACGGGCAACTCACAGTTGGCTTAGTATATTCTTCACACGCTCCATGAGAAACATTCACAGTGGATCTGGCCGCGACGATGAGTCAATGCTTTTTTGAATGAGTCAGACTAATTGCAAGGAAGGAAATCGCTTCCGATGATGTTGTGTCAGCGTGATGACATACCGACAAAGTTGCGTGACACTTAACTGCGCTGGATCGGCCAAACTCATTGCAATCTCACGCGCGGAAACACCAGGCTTGTGAAAGACGCTCATTTGTAAATTGAGTGTTGGTTGTAATAAACCAAAACAAAATGTGCACAAACCGATTGTTAAGCAAGTGGCGGGTGGGTGTTTATTTTGGGTGAATTTCAGCGACTTTCAATGACAGTGCCTTGTTATTCACAGCGATATGAGACTTGACTGGGGATACAACTTCAATTGTCAGGTGTGCCGGGTAACTTATAAGGAGAGACGGCTGTTGTTAAACTCCATGTGGCTGGACGTTGTCAAATGATGCGTATGGTCTATGTAATGTGATCCCATTGACCTCTTCATTCATTTATTATCGATGCCCGCATAAGGGTCACGGAGGGGGGAGGGGAGGCTGTCGCCTATCCCGGCCGACAGAGGGCGCAAGGCGGGGGAATACCCAGGATATGACGCAGAGCACACTCTCGAGGGGAATTTTCTCAGCAGCTCCATTGACCAAGGCGGCATCGTGTCTTTGGACGGTGGGAAGAAACCGGAGTACCTGGCGAAAACCCTCTTATTGTTCAATCTATCATTGGGTTTTTGTATTCGTAGAATATTTAACGGCTATTTACGGACTTCTGAAACAACAGACGTCCTCTATTTGCATCTGCATTGGGAAAAATATATGAAATAATTAATTAATTACTTCACTGTTTTCATTGCTGCTAATCCATAGGTGTATTGCTCTGATTAATGGTGTTCAGAATATACAGGCTGTTATAAGATATGGTCATTACCGTGTACATGACATCATAATATTAACGTCTTGATGTGTTCATACTCCTGGATATCCTAATAGTTCGTTAAATCGAGGTTTAATTGTCGTTTCCAGGCATTTATAATCCATCAATCAACGCCGGATGAATGCCTCCCCCACACCAGATCCCAGTTAGAATTGAAATGTCTGTCTCGTTGTGACTGCTGATCCTGATTTGTGTTGGAAATGTTTCAAATTTTACAAGATTCCCTCGCAGTGTTCAATTCGCTGTCATTGATATACGTTAGTGTTATTTCACTATCGCAATGCACAACCTTATTCTTACCTGTTAACTTGAAACATTTGTGCAATGCTATGTCCTTTTTTACTCTTCTCTTTGAAAAATGTGTGAAATGATTGCTGTAAATGTGTTTTTGTTCGTTGATTTAAATTTGCAAATCTTTGAATCCTGTATATATTTTGAAATTATTTTAAATTAGTTTCAGCAACTCGCATTTTTGTTGTGTCGTAGGAGTCCTGTGAAGAGCTTTCAAGCTCACTGGGGACATTTTTCTGCTGTAATAATAAACATCTATCAATCATTCCAGATGAAGGGGGGAGGGAGGGCGAGGGGTGAGGGTGGATATCAGTCACGGCTGCGATTTGAGCTTGGATTGCCAAGTTCGTAGTTCTGCACACCATCCAAAAGGATAAGGCATTAGTAATAGACATAAACTAGTGGGGCAGCACGGTGGCCCAGTGGATAGCGCTGTCGCCTCCTCACAGCAAGAAGGCCCCGGGTTCGAATCTCGGCTCGGATGCCTTTCTGTGTGGAGTTTGCAAGTCCTCCCCGTGTCTGCGTGGGTTTTCGCCGGGCACTCTGGTTTCCTCCCACGGTCCAAAACCCATGCTGCTGCATAGGTTAATTAGCTTGCAGACTAACTAAATTGCCCTCAGTGCCCGGTAATGGACTGGCGTCCCATCGTCGATATATCCCTGCCTTGCACCCTGTGTCTGCCGGGATAGGCTCCGGCTCACCGCGACCCTGTACAGGACTAATCCGGTTTCTGACAATGAGATGAGATGAGATAAAGGAGTGTGCATAGAATTTATCTCGGCTTTTTTACAACTGCTCCGTTGGAATCATTAACGAAGTCAAAAAACGTTCTTCTTACGTTTCATCTCATTAGGGAATCGCTCCAAAAATAGTACCTTGGGATTGCTTCATGAGATGGAGCTTGAATTAACATTCTATTATTAACTGTTTCCGTTAGAGCCGGAATGGGCTTATTAAGTAAAAAATAATAATTTCCTATTATCGCACCCAGTTTTGGACCGATGTTGGACAAAATAACTCTCGCGAAGGAGGCTCGGGTAGCTACACTCTCCACGAGAGACTGATGCGCTTCGTGCAAATGTATTTGAGAGTCTTTTTTCCAAATCTTGGATGTGGTCGGGCGGCGCGGTGGCCCAGTGGTTAGCGCTGACGCCTCACAGCAAGAAGGTCCCGGGTTCGAATCTCTCGGCTCGGGTGCCTTTCTGTGTGGAGTTTGCATGCTCTCCCCGTGTCCGCGTGGGTTTTCGCCGGGCACTCCGGTTTCCTCCCACAGTCCAAAAAGCATGCTGCTACATAGGTTGATTGGCTCGCAGGCTAAATTGCCCCGCAGTGCCCGGCGATGGACTGGCGTCCCATCGTCGGTATATCCTTGCCTTGCGCCCTGTGTCTGCCGGGATAGGCTCCGGCTTCACCGTGACCCTGTATAGGACTAAGCGGTTTCAGACAATGAGATGAGATGAGAGAGACTGTAAGAGGAGCACGTGGGTCAGACAAGATGCGCATGTTGGATGTCTCTCACATTCGCGTTCGAAGAGTTTCGATTTAAGCCGGAAGGCACCGTTGAGCGATGCAGCTCTTTTTCGCAGTTGTCCAGCGGGAAGGTGTATGCCAGTTAGACCATCTCAGGGTAGCAGGGGAAATTTAGTGAGGACATTTATCCGAGGCAGCATGTGTTTTGGACTGTGTGTAGAAACCGAAGTACCCATAGATGACTTGATACATATGACTTGATGGAGAGCAAGGCTGTGAGAGAAGGCGATGGTGACGACTCAACACGGCTATACCGAACGAACAGCTGTAGAGAATGATTCTCACACAACGAGCAGTGGAAACCTACATCAGTGCCAGAATGGATTAATTATTCACGAGGGAGTCAAGCAGAAGCGGCTCATGGGCTTCAAAACAAGTGAGCTGATGCACATTTTTAGGAGATCATAATCATTATAGATAGCCGATTAATCATGTACGGTGACGGAGCCTGTTCGGGCAGACAGAGGGCAGAAGGCGGGGCTATAGCTAGGATGTGACGCTAGTACCTTGCAAGGCACACTGTTTGGGTTGATTTACCCAGAAGGACAATTAACCTAGGCAGCAGCGTGTGCTTGTACGGTGGGCAGAAACCGGAGTACCCGTCGAAAACCTAAGCGGACACGGTGATCCCCTTGCTGTGAAGCAAGAGCGCTGCGTGTGTAACAAGTTCCTGCGGGGATATCTGATTCTTTAACGAATCGATTACCCTGCTGATTATAAGTTCGATTACTCAACTAGCCATGATTCATCAGCCGCGACATGATTGATCAGCCGCCTCATTGGGGTTTCCAGCCTTCTGGAAGCAGCATGTGGATTGGCTACTGTTTTCAAAGCCACTCGAGTACTTGATCTCAAGTGAGCCGGCGTTTCGAATTGTTAGTCGATTAATCGAACCCAGGGCGGCACGGTGGCCCAGTGCGTAGCGCTGTCGCCTCACAGCAAGAAGGTCCTGGGTTCGAATCTCGGCTCGGGTGCTTTTCTGTGTGGAGTTTGCATGTTCTCTCCCCGTGTCCGCGTGGGTTTTCACCGGGTACTCCGGTTTCCTCCCACAGTCCAAAAAAACATGCTGCTGCATAGGTTAATTGGCTTGCAGGCTAAATTGCCCGCAGTGCCCGGTAATGGACTGGCGTCCCATCGCGGGTATATCCCTGCCTTGCGCCCTGTGTCTGCCGGGATCGGCTCCGGCTCACCGCGACCCTGTTTCTGACAATGAGATGGGATGAGATTAATCGAACCCGTTTAACGCGTTTGTCTCAACCTTGTGTGGTTAAGAAAGAGAATCAAGGGAGATCGGGCAAACACGTGTGAGGGTGAGACGCACGGGTTCCCTAGGTATTTAACGCCGATGCGAGCTTCACAAATGTAATTAAGTGCAGTCGCCAGTGCGAATTGAAGGAACCTAGAAAACGCACAGCGGGATTTTGAGATTAAAGATGGAACGGATTCAGGAGATGGGAAGCATTTATTTTTTTCAACAGATAACATGTGCAAATTAATTTCATGTTAATTTCCACTTTTATCCAGTTAGAGCACGATTCGATCATCTGTTATATGAAAGATGCCTCTGAGGCTTTTTTCTGGGTATGTTAGTGTGCTATAACAATTTATAATATTTATAATATCATAATTAAATTACTGCTAATTTTACTTTGCCAGAAACACCCAGGTCCGATTGCTGGCTCGGGTCCCGCCTGTGTGGAGTTTGCATGGTCTTGCCATTTTAACGTAGGGTTTCGCCAGGTACTCCGTTTTCCTCCCACAGTCCAAAGACATGACAATGCACTCGATCGTTTTTTATATTTTTGGCTAATGGTCGATGGTTAATTTTTCGAAAGGATGCCTCTAGCATCCACAAAATGAGTTCTATTTTGTCATAAATCATCAGTGGTATTGCTATGCAGAACATTTCCAATACCATAGGAATGTGAAATTTCCACCAAGAACTCAGCGCTGGCAATGTAGACAATCGCCTCTTAATCAATGCACATTGCAGCAAGAAGACACTTAAATCTAACGGAAGTTGAAATGAAGGCGGCAGTGTTACGAGCGATGTCATGACGTAGTGGCAGCCAGGTATGGGATCGCATCTACGTGTATAGCCACCGATTGAGACGCTCACCCACGGAATGGAGTGGTGAGCATCTGCCAGGTGACCACGACGCATGTTCGACAGCAGCTTGGTGAGACCTTTGTTCAGCGGTGGATTGAGCATGGCTGCTGAGGACGATCAGGTTAATCTACGGAATTCAAAGTCTGCCTCCATTGCGGGCGGTTTGAAATTCCCCGATTCCGAGCATTGTTATTTAAAGTGCATCGTAATCAGCGGCGCCGCGATATTTACCCGAGACCCATCATCACTCAGCTCATCGCCATTACGTGATCACGGCTATTCTTGCAGGCATCGTTTTCCTAGATTACCATAATCACACTGTTGTGAATCAAACATTGTCTGTCTTGGAGCCAGACACGCTGACAACCCAAATCACCGACCGCACGATGGGGGCATCATCAATCAGTGGCGGGGTAGTGGCTGGCACCGCTTGCTCACTACGTAACAATACCACCGACGGTGATTATCGCGTGCGTTGACGACGCTCGATGCTGTTATGATCGCCATTTCGATGCGGACGAGCTGTGTGTACCAGCCAATTGTTTTTTTGCTGTCATTTGTTGTTTGCAGGTGACGCTCTCAGAAAATGCAGTGGTGCAGCCTCGCAAATTCACAGCTCCCATGACTGCTGGCGGAAGCGTTTCATCCAGAGCTCGCTACCTTCCACGGGCAACCTTTGATCCCAATTAGAATTAGAATATCTGGCTGGCTGTGATTGCAAAGAGCGATTCGTGTTTAAACTCTTGCTGATGTTGCATTTTTTCCCTCTCGATGTGCAATATGCCGCCTACAAAATGTATAACGTTTTCCCCATTGCCACGCTTTGCTGTGTTTTTATTTAGTTGTATAATTATGTGCAATCCTGTGTGTAAATTTTTTTTTATTTATATACTTTGCTCGGTTAATTTGTTAGCGATATTTATTCTTTTCATTTTTTTTTGTAACTCGCTTGCTTGTTGTGTCGTAGGAATCCCGTGAAGAGCTCGCAAGCTGTGCTGTTGTCTTATTAATTTGAAAGAGAGAAAAAAACTGGATAGGTTGATTGGCTCGGAGACTAAAAATTGTCCCGCAATGCCCGGCGATGGACCGGCGTCCCGTCGTCGGGTGTATTCCTGCCTTGCGCCCTGTGTTTCCGGGATAGGCTCCGGCTTCACCGTGACCCTATATAGGATTAAGCGGTTTCAGATAATGAGATGAGAGAAAAAAACTGTGCGTGTGAAGAAACGCAGTTTCGTTTTGTTTCCTAAAGACGTGCTTTCCTGTATTATTCGGTGGGAGCCCATTGACACGCCATCTGTTTGGCAAACGGCGATCTCGGATAGACTTTAAGAGCCTTGCATTGTGTGCTTATGTCGCCACCGCAAAAATACCGCATTGGCAACTGCGGCTGTGAAATGGGCAGAGACTGATATGGATGGGAGACGTGCATCAAATGGGCGACACGGTGGCCCAGTGGGTAGCGCTGTCGCCTCCTCGCAGCAAGAAGGTCCCGGGTTCGAATCTCGGCTCAGGTGCCTTCTTTCTGTGTGCAGAAACATGCTTCTGCATAGGTTAATTGGCTTGCAGACTAAATTGCCCGCAGTACCCGGTGATGGACTGGCGTCCCATCGTGGGTATATCCCTGCCTTGCGCCCTGTGTCTGCCGGGATAGACTCCGGCTTCACCGTGACCCTGTGCAGGACTAAGCGGTTTCTGACAATGAGATGAGACGCTTTCAAGTGTTTTTTTTTGTGTGAGCCATACAGCCGCTGGAGGCGCTGTTATTCAGTGCATCACAGTGTTGAATCCTGACATTGCAGGCACTCCCTGGGAGCAGGTTATCTCTTGGGACCGCCATCAGAGGCTATTACACAATAGGCCACCAGAGGGCAATATTAACCTAAAGTTCACAGCCCAGCGTGGAGTAAACTCGAGTATCCACTATGTATATGTCCGTCAGTCAATATCAGAATCCTGTACAGGATCGCGGAAGGCCGGAGCCTATCTCGGCAGACATATGGAGAAAGGCGGGGCTATGCAAGGGTCTGACGCTAGTAAATGGCAGGGCACTGGGAGAAATTTACTCAGCAGGCCAATTAACCCAGGCAGCAGCGTCGCTTTGGACGCTGGGAGGAAACCGGAGTACCTAACAAACCCCACGCGGACACGGGGAGAGAGAGCACGCAAACTCCACGCAGAAAGGCACCGGAGCCAGGGAACCTAACCCGTGACCTTCCTGCTCTGAGGCCTCTCACGTATGTGCTGAAATGAAAATTCACCGTATTTTCAGTTTAGTTCCATGGCATATTCTGCCAGTTCCATTAAAGTGTTGTTTGGCTTCGTATAAGAGGAAACTGAAGAACGCGGAGAGGGGTTAAAACTCAGCACTGACATCTGGCCACCTCTGAGGCCATGCCTGCACCATCTAGCAAGCCATGTTGGTCTCCCCATCCTGGCATTAATCCAGGCTCACTTCTGATTAACTTCCAATATCCGTTGACGTTGTGAATGCCCAGGTTGGTTTGCTCGCCCATGACTTGCACAGCCAACTGATTATAAGCCGTGCACAAGGGGTGAGATATTCCTTATAGGTGTACGTTTTTGACGGCTCCATGCGTGATGATTGCTCTCCAAAGACATAATTTCTGGGTAGCGGTGCCGAGCGTTCCCCCTTTCTCCCACGCGACGTTTCGCCTGCCACGTTGGAGGCGTTCTCAAGGCTCGGAGATAGGATGTGGGCATTCGGAGTCTCAGAACGCCTGAAGATGCCTCCAACGTGAGAGGCGAAACGTCGCGAAGCGTAGAGGAAGAACACTCGACACGGATGTCCCCCAAGAACGGCTTTGAAATCAATCAGATTCCTTACAGCGAGCTTAAAAACATCACTCTGTGAGCTCGTGGGATAACCTGCATCAACTCGCCCATCATCCCACCACAATTATTTACATCTTAGCGCTGACGCCTCACAGCAAGAAGGTCCCGGGTTCGAGTCTCGGCTCCGGTGCCTTTCTGTGTGGAGTTTGCATGCTCTCCCCGTGTCCGCGTG
>JAZEWT010000005.1:26782067-26793067 GCA_036362905.1 Mordacia mordax
GAACTGTCCTTTACGATGCGCCGTTTCCTGCAATCACCACTTGGGAGCAAATGGAGAGGGCATATGCCCCGAGTCATTGTTCCAGCTGTCAGAAAACCACGCGGCAATGCGTGGGTCTCACACCACCGCGAAGGGCCTTCGCATTTAGTACTTCCCACTTCCCCAAATCATTAGGTGCATAAAGGTTTCGTTTGTTTTGCGTGGGTTGAGCCCCTTTAGGCTTGGCTGCATCCGCGTTTCACTTCTCTTATCGCATGACCAGGGATTAATCAGCCGTGGCCGCACGACAGAGCGAGTGGCATTCAGGCCATCATGCCACCGCGCTCGATAAAATGCCCACCGCTTTGCGGAGACGTCAGCAATGATCGTCTCGTGGGTCGACCCTACCCCGGCGTAGAAACGTGGAGTTCACACACTGGCTCAGGACTGTAGCCTGGCCATAGCGAGACGACCAGTGGTCTATGGCATGAAACCGCCGTGTTTTCTCATCTCATCTCATTGTCAGAAACCGCTTAGTCTTGTACAGGGTCGCGGTGAGCCGGAGCCTATTCCGGCAGACACAGGGCGCAAGGCAGAGATATACCCACTATCGGGCGCCAGTCCATCACCGGAGACTTAAGGCAATTTAGTCTGCAAGCCAATTCACCTATGCAGCAGCATGTTTTATGGACTGTGGGAAGAAACCGGAGTGCCCGGCGAAAACTCACGGGGAGAGAACATGCAAACTCCCACACAGAAAGGCACCCGAGCCGAGATTCGAACCCGGGACCTTCTTGCTGTGAGGAGGCGACAGCGCTACCCACTGGGCCACCGTGGTTTCTTGTTTGTCTAAGTGTTCGTATCGAGGCTGGTGAGCCACTCCTCGAACTCCGTGCGGATGATTTGCGGTGCTCTGTACAGGCCTTTGTGTTGCCTCGGTGTCAGAGAGATGTCTCGCGGACACAGGGTGGTCAAGGTAACGCATTTTATTTATCGTGAGCGCAACTGTCGGGTTAACGTAGAATTTAAAAAAAAAATCATGTCGAATTGCCGATACGATACCCCACCATCGTCCCGGGAACCCGTGAGTGATCGAATAACGACTGAGCACCTCAAAGAACGTTTCCTCCTTCATAAGAGTGTGTGCTTAAGTATAGAAATGCCGAGGAGGGTGGGGGGGGGAGCGGTGGTGCACGCGTTAGCGCCATGCACTGTGAACCCAGCATCCCGAGTTTGAATCACAGTGGTGGAAGGACATCTGAAGTGGTTCCTGGTCCCGTCTCTCCCTCTATACCCACCCGCCACACCGCATGCCTTCGCCACACACACCATCTACTCACCTATTCCAGTGCACACTGATCAGAGGCGAATAGCGCTGCTGCCTCGCAGCAAGAAGGTCCCGGGTTCGATTTCCGGCTCGGATGCCTTTCTGTATCGAGTTTACGAATTCTCTCCCCGTCTCCACCTGGGTTTTCTCTGCCGGGTACTGCGGTTTCCTCCCACCGTCCAAAGACGCGCTGCTGCCTGGGTTAATTGGCCTGCTGAGTGAATTACGCTCAAAAAATGGTCCTGCGATGTACTGGCGTCACATCATGCCTACCTTGCGTCCTCTGTCTGTCGGGATAGGCTCCAGACACCCACGACTTTTTTTTATAGGATTAAGCTGGTACAGATAATAATAATAATAACTGCATTTTGGAGCGCTTTTCACCCGAGGGCCACAAAGCGCTGCACAGAGCTGCGGAGAGAACGGCACGTCAACAACAACGGCATTAGAAAGGAAAACCAGCAACAATTAAAATGTTGAGGTTCTTTCTATTATTATTAATATATACATCGAGAACATGTAAAATATGATCTGACTTTCAGCTATAATTTTAAAATGCAAAATTATCAGTGTTAACAATACATATATTGGGAAATGGTTTAATGTAACGTTTATCGTATGATAATAATTGCATCTTCAGAGCGCCCATCACCCGAGGGTCACAAAGCGCTGCACAGAACTGCGGAGAGAATGGCACATCAACAACGAGATAAGAACGGCAAATCAGCAATAACATTTTTTTTTTGAGTTTTTTTTTACAAATCCGAGCTGTAGAGACAACGGCTTGTCAACAATATCAGGACAGTTCAACTGAAAGTCAAATAGTAGCAATGACTTATACAAGGACATTTAAAAAAAACACAGATACTAACTGACTTCTGAGAATAAATGCGTATTTATAACGCGTGCCATAAATTCATTCAATTTCCAAGGAAGTCAGTCCGAGGACGACGCTGAGACACGAGGTAACGCAGAGAGAGGGGGTGGGAGATGCGAGCCCGCGTGGTTACCCGGCGCCAACATTATCATTCAATGCAGTGCGCGGTCATCATTGCTGACGTTCCTTCCGATACAGCTTCGCACTCAGGCCATCACCCCTACTCTAGAGTCTGTGGTGTAGAGCTCTCCCTATCCCGTGTCCCAGAGCTTTAACATCAGCTGACAGGCGCGTAAAGATATATCTCGT
Organism: Mordacia mordax; assembly: GCA_036362905.1. Taxonomy (NCBI): domain Eukaryota; kingdom Metazoa; phylum Chordata; class Hyperoartia; order Petromyzontiformes; family Petromyzontidae; genus Mordacia; species Mordacia mordax. Next base: position 26,784,560 of record JAZEWT010000005.1, read on the forward strand.
CTTATAAATGAAACAATAATGATGATAATAATAATGCATCATCACAGCAGTAGCAAAGTAATCGTCGCTATTTGAAGTGTCGGGAAAGTGGTATTGGGAATCTTTGGTGAGGTTCCGATGAGACGCGCGCATTGTCTTTTTTCGACACACGCCGTTTGATGCAGCTGAACAGACAAATCATCTCATCTCATCTCATTATCTGAAACGGCTTAATCCTATATAGGGTCACGGTGAGCCGGAGCCTATCCCGGAAACACAGGGCGTAAGGCAGGAATACACCCGACGACGGGCATTGCGGGACAATTTTAGTCTGCGAGCCAATCAACCTATCCAGGAGCATGCTTTTGGACTGTGGGAGGAAACCGGAGTACCCGGCGAAAACCCACGCGGACACGGGGAGAACATGCAAACTCCACACAGAAAGGCACCCGAGCCGAGAGATTCGAACCCGGGACCTTCTTGCTGCGAGGCGTCAGCGCTAACCACTGGGCCACCGCGCCGCCCCAGACATATCATATCTTATCAATTTCTTTCCATGGCCCGGACGCACACACGCGCACACACGCGCACACACGCGCACACACGCACACATATACACGCACACACACAAACACATACACACACAAACACATACACACATACGCACACGCGCATGTACGCGCACATACACACACGCGCACACACGCAGGCGCACACACACACGCGTGCCTCTCGCTTCCATGAATCCTAGCCCGACCGCTTTCCTCCTCCAGGCTAATTCTCACATTTCACACAGCGGTCCGTAATTACAGCTTCGACGAGCCTCGGGCTTGTGGTTGGCAGGTGCTGGATTTGGAAGTTCTACCCGGTGAGCAGAGGAGCGGTTTGAGGTTCGGGCTACCAAAGGAAACTTTCACCGAGAGATGCGCTTGAGCGGTGTCACATCCCTCGCCTGCCATCGACGGGCGCGAGACGGTGGCTTAAGCCGTGTACATTCTCCAGCGATGGTTAAGGGATTTCGGGGGAAGTGAAGTCTCTCCCACATTGAGCTGTCCTCCCACTAAAGAATGTGGAACCCTTCGTCTGATGGTGAAGGTGAAAACACTTTGCCGAAATGCATAATAAACGCGAGTTGAGCTAAGGCCGTTTCATCCCAGACTCGGCAATACGATAACTCCCCCACACACCCCCACCACCCCCCCGTTTGTCAGCTCCATTCCCAGTCTTTCTTTACCCTCCGATAGTCACGTTTTCTTTCCAAAGGATCCTCCAAAGTCACAACAAGACTGCCGCTACTGTCAGTTCCGGGACATGCGTGAAGGTTGTTGGAGAAACTGCAAAAAAAAAACAACTTTCCAGTTCAGAAAGAGACAAATATTTACCAAGTTATCTAAGATGACGGTTCGGTCAGAGTTTAGAGTGAGGGCGCAATCGCGTGGTAAACGCTTACGTGAACCGTGCTTACGAGGAACGCTGCAACTCAATTAGGTAGAGTGTTGACGTGCGCAGACATAAACAGCAGCTAGCAGACATACCTGCGAGCGGTGTTTTGACTTCATTGCAGAATCCTTGTGCAAATCGGGCACTCACCTGTCCGACAGAGCGCGCTATTTATTCTTCACCTCCATCGTGGTACTGTAGAAAGGCAGTGTTGTGTTACTCGGGCAATCAGATGGAGCGCCATCTCTTATCAGTGAGCCTGTCCTAATTTATAGCGCTCAAGTCCATATTCAGTCGAATGCCTCCCTGCCACATGGGGTAAGCTGAAAACGATGCACTGGTTTGCGATGCATAGCAAGATTGGGGTTTTTTTTTATGTGTGTAATCTTAAATGTGCGCATTTTTACATCTGTTATTTGTAGGCAGCTTGCGCCCTTCTGTGCTGCAGCTGGTGTCATTTTCAAGATGCGTTACAAGAGCTCTGGCCTTAGCCCTTCAGTCCGTCATCGTGCTGCGATAAAATAAAATGAGTACCGCTTCGTGGGGAGCCGACGGTGGTTGTTCATTGAATAATAATAATAAATGCACGATGATTGCTTCGAAAAGCTGCTCTCTCGGGACAGCCGCGTCGATGGCTCTCTCTCTCTCTCTCTAGCGTGTGAGGGCGAAACGTCGCGAGGAGAGGAGAGAGAGCCATCGACGCGGCTGTCCCGAGAGAGCAGCTTTTCGAAGCAATCATCATGCATCGAGCCGTGAAAAACATACATCATTGCAATAATAAATACAGTTTCTAACGCGCACATGTTCCATTTCGGCGGTGTTCATCCCAGCACGGAATAAATCGGGAGCGCTAGGGAACCGCAGAGGAGGAATGACTCATCCACGCGGTCAGCCGGCGCCAACCCGCCAGACACTGTGTCCTATACATTACGATATTAGCGGCCAATTAGTTGATGGGTGTTTTGTGGTTGTGGGAGGCAAACCGAGAACCCAGAGGAAACCCGAGCATAACAGGGGAAGAACATACAGACGTCACAGAGGAAGGTGCCCGAGATGGGAATCAAACCGCTTCAGGCAGGAATTCCTACAAATGATTCAGGGCTGTGAATTTTAGATGAGCGGTGCATTGCTTATTTGAATAAAAAGCAAGAGGCACTATGACTTTTGAGAGACAATACAGGGTTTGAGCACTTCATTAACAAAGAGAGGTCAATATTTTTTTGTTTGTTTTCTAAATCTACGTCATCGATATTGTGACGGTACAGTTATGACATTGTCTTTAATAGAAGGGGGCAATTAGGTCTGGCTCAATGTTACAGAAAACCATCATCGTAAACGCTGCCATTACCCATCTTATTGTCAGAAACCGCTTAGTCTTGTACAGGGTCGCGGTGAGCCGGAGCCTATCCCGGCAGACACAGGGCGCAAGGCAGGGATATACCGACGATGGGACGCCAGGCCATCACCAGGCACTGCGGGAAATTTAGTCTGCAAGCCAATTAACCTATGCAGCAGCATGTTTTTTTTTTACTGTGGGAGGAAACCGGAGTGCCCGGCGAAAACCCACGCGGACACAGGGAGAGAACTCGCAAACTCCACACAGAAAGGCACTCGAGCCGAGATTCGAACCCGGGACATTCTTGGTGTGAGGTGACAGCGCTACAAACTGGGCCACTGGGCCAATGGGCCACCATGCCGCGCCGCTGCCATTATGATGGCAGTAAAGTTGTGCTGTTGTTCGTGAACATTATTTTTACGATTTGGTCGCAACTTCCACTTTCAGGCTTCAGATATAACATCCTGGAAAATCATTCGCGTGAAGTACGCGGGGGGGGTGGCTGTGGGGGCTGGGGGTAAATATGCGTGGGCGCCGTGGCAGATTTCACACCGTCCTCCAATGCGTAGTCCTGTCTGCACTACGTACTGTTCGGCGCGTTCTGCGTCGTTTTGCTCCACGTGCTGCGTGGTTCCTTCAGTTCGCGATGAAGCCTCAAGGCACGGCGAGCTCCTGCAGGGGAACTTGTTTTGAAACCGCTGCTTGGTCGCGTCTTCATGCGGCGGTCACGAGACACGGTTTGGACGCAGACATTTGAACGGCAGGCACTGGGAGTGGATGTTCTAATGTCCGTGTGCAGAGCGCGTCACTGACCGCTTATAAAAAGATTATATATATAACGTAAACAAAAATTGTTAATTTACAATTTAGAACGGGTGGTACGGTGGTCCAGTGGGTAGCGCTGTCGCCTCCTCACAGCAAGAGGGACCCGGGTGCGAATCTTGGCTCGGGTGCCTTTCTGTGTGCAGTTTGCGAGTTCTCTCCACGTGTCCGCGTGGGTTTTCGCCGGGCACTCCGGTTTCCTCCCACAGTCCAAAAAAACATGATACTGCATAGGTTAATTGGCTTCCAGACTAAAATTGTCCTCGGTGCCCGGTGATGGACTGGCGTCCCATCGTAGGTACATCCCTGCCTTGCACCTTGTGTCTGCCGAGATAGGCTCCAGCTCACCGCCACCCTGTACAGGACTAAGCTGTTTCTGACAATGAGATGAATTTATAACGCGCGCACATTCACTCCGTTTCAAAGATATTATTGCGAAGAGTGAACAACTCGACGAGGCGTGGGCTTGTTAACGACCGATTAATTAGTGAGTGTTTTTTTAGTTGTGCGGAGGGAAACAGAGAACCCAGAGGAAACCCACACAGAACAAGGAGGACAATATGAGCGCCACCCAGAAAGTCGCCCGAGATGGGAATCGAAACGCCTCGAGCAGATCTTGATTTTTGCGAGGTACAGACGTTACCGCTGTGTGGCCACCCTGCCCTTTTAGTTTTTTTCACACAACCCTTGTAACACTGGACATCAATTTGTAGTTTTATGTCGGTCTGTCCACGAGAGACTACATGCAATACGCGCGCCTTTATTGTTGCCAGACACAAACAGTGGTGAGGGAAGCTTTTGTGTGTCTGTGTGTGTGTCAGCACAGAGTCCCGACTCTTCTGTTGGATAATTAAAACACGGGGCCTTACATGTTCACACCAGGGCATCATTTCGTTTGAATTTCTCAGGGCAGTGCTCACACATTCACCGTTTTAACGACGTTTGCTGTGAACCCAGCCTTCCTGAAATCCCTCTCAAAGGGCCAGATCTTACGAGGCCCGGCCACTGCGGTCTGCTGCCCGACTGTCAAATGATAAATGAACGTGCGACCCCACAGACTCACACGGACACGCATGTATTGAAAGTAACAACATACCATGATGGAAAGAATTTGAATAACGCCGATAAGGTCAATGTTTTGAAATTCCTTAAGGTGTGACCCGTTTTATTTTGTTAACAGTTTACCCAAGTATTTCAATAGGAATAATCGTTCTCGTCATCATTGTTATCATCATCGTTATCATCATCGGCCATGATCGATCCACTGTTGGACTGGGGACTAATAGCCATCGGTCGAGCATCGGAACGCGAGCTTTGTTTCCTCGTTCCATCTCCACTGAGGACATCTCTGTCTGGGCTGAGCCGTGCTTTACTCGGCACACGATCATTATCGTTCGACCAACACCCATCAGCCATCACTTTCGCCCTGTGCTTCCGAGGCCAACTTTCTTTTATCGGTACAGAGACTCGGCACGCCTGACGATGCCTCCGTCGTGGGAGGCGAAACGTCGCGATGGAGAGAGGAGGAGCGCTCGATACGGCAGAAACGTACAGCACTGCAATTTAGTTTTCGTAAAATGCAATATGTTTACTTTAAGGTCGGTGGAGTGGTCGCATGTACACCTCACAAACATAAAGCCCTGTCCGGAGCAGATTAATTCCCATCTCGGGCACCTTTATGTGTGAAGTTTGTGCGATCTCCCCCTGTTCTGCGTGGGTTTTCTGCATGCTTTTCCCATATGCAACCACAACTGAACGCGCACTCATTCATTCATTTGCCAATAACATCACAAAATGTAGGGCACAGTGTCTGGCAAATATTGGCAGCGGTCAATCTTGCCCATCCCCGCCTCTCGGCAGTTTCTTCGTTCCTCTGAGTCATTCTCCCTTTCAACAAATACCTTCGACATTGAACGGATGTATAATAATAATAATAATTGCACTTCTGGAGCGCTTTTCACCCGGGGGTCACAAAGCGCTGCACAGATCTGTGGAGAGGACGGCGTGTCAGACACAACAACGACAACGATGTATGAACGGAATATCAACAACATATTTTTTGGTACGCGTTATAAATCACAATTGTTATATTCCACTTTAACTTTGCATTCCTTCACTAATCTACGTGCTCTTTTTGCTGCCGCTAAGTGTAATTCTCCTCCAGTGCACACTTTTGAGATGTTTATACCATTTTATTTACCCTGTACCAATGTTTATTATGAGTAGGGTAAAAACAAACTCGATGATAAATAGTCGTCGCGTTGAATGCCTTCCAGGAGTGTGTGCGTTGGGCTTTTGAAGAAACGTGCTTATTTGGAGGTAAACTGTGAGTGGGTTTATTTTGTGGATTGCGTGAAGAGTGGGTGCTTGGTCACTCTGACAGCCTCGCAGAGACGAAGTGAGTCACGCCGCGCGCGGCCCGTCTCATCTCATTGTCAGAAACCGCTTAGTCCTGTACAGGGTCGCGGTGAGCCGGAGCCTATCCAGGCAGACACAGGGCGCAGGGCAGGGGATATACCGACGATGGGACGCCAGTCCATTACTGGGCACTGCGGGCAATTTAGTCTGCGAGCCAATTAACCTATGCAGCAGCATGGTTTATTTGGACTGTGGGAGGAAACCGGAGCGCCTGGCGAAAACCCACGCGGACACGGGGAGAGAACATGCAAACTCCACACAGAAAGGCACCCGAGCCGAGATTCGAACCCGGGACCTTCTTGCTGTGAGGCGACAGCGCTGCCCAGTCTCGCAATGGGATTTAAACCCTAAACCTTCCGATTTGGAGGAGCGCCACTCGAGCGATTTGATATCAACCGCCACGTTCATTACGACCGTAAATCTCTTGTGACCGAGACGAACAGAGCCCAGGGCAGGATTCGCTGGTTTAAAAATATGCGCCGATGCTGTTTGTGGTGGGCCTATTGAACATCTGCCACTCGTAGGAAACCCTACATTTCTGGAGCCCTGATAAAGCTGACATTTGCTTCCTTGTTTCATGGTTAAGTAACATGCAGGTGCCCGTGGTGCATTGCTCGTGCTTGTAACAACGCGGGCAGCTGTACAATTCGTTTTCGTGCAAATGCCAATGGCTGGCCAACAATACTCTGGATATTTCCACGCAGTTTTGCGTGGTCTCTCTCTCGCTCTCTCTCCCGTTTTTGTTCCCGCAGCATTTCAGGAATCAGAAATGCATATCGGGTGTCGCCCCGAACCGATCCGTTGCTCCTCGCTGAAGGTCACGCTCTTGGGGAAGCTCTGGAAAGCCCCGCGAGAGTGTAATTAAGCAGCTCTTATATCAGCAAGACGCGTGACTTGGACAAAGCGAAGCGCTCCAAACCTGGTGACGCGAGTTTGATGCCCGCTTACGGTCAATGACGACTTTCTGAACCGGTCCTTGGTCTCGCATAGGTCCACTCAGCCGCAACTGTGTTACCGGGTGCACTGCGTAAACATTGCGTGAGCGCTGGTCACCCAACCCCTCGCGTGCTGTGACGATCTTCATAGGTGCTCGCTAAGGGCACTTGACCCTACAGTCTGTTAAGACTACAGGGGGTATCTTTGCCTTTGGGGGTTTCGAAAACGTGACCGTCGGTCAGCTGCCACGACCGGAGATCGAACCGGGAGAATTCTTGAAGAATAAACATTATAAAATCAGCACAACACCTGACATTCTCTTTGGATTTATTCCCGAACACCCTCGGTAGCTTTACCAGCTGGGACGCTTGGGAATCACTCATGGAAGCAACTTAGGAATCACTCATGAAATCTTGGGAATCACTCACGAAAGCACAGGGATCACTCATGGAAGGCGTGGAGCCGTTCGTTGCTGGATGGCACCAGAGATTCCACATTTCCCACGCTGTCAGTCCGTGGGAGATGCAATTCCTGAGACAATGACGGATGCTGCTGCTGACGGAATTAACAGATGCTACATTTTCTGCTTCGTCAGGGCTATGTGTCCAGCATTTGAAAGTAGCTTTAAGAGCGCACGCTTTATAATATTTAACCACCGTCATATCGTAGTGGTTATTGCCAGCATTTGACCAAAATAGCAGCCAGCTAAGTTTCAGTAAGCTTAACCACACCCCTGATATTACTGTTGCGGTGTATTTTCAAAATAAATAATAACAATAACACAGGAAGCAGCACCCGAGCCGAGATTCGAACCCGAGCCCTTATACAGATGTAGGCTTACACGGCTCGGCGCATGATCATTGTCGCGTCGAGCGCTCCTCCTCTCTTTTTGCGGAGGAGGAGCGCTCGACATGGCTATACCGAAAGAGCAGCTTTGGAAATCAATTTGTCTCTAAAGATAATTTACAGCCCTTTGTCAATCCCCCGCTCGATAAAGTGTCCACCCCCCCCCCCATCCCCTGGTTCGAGTCAGCCATGGGGCTTATTTGACCATACTTCACCATGCTGGTCCTTGTGGGTGTGTGAAATTGGGGTCCAAAGCGGTTGAGCTATCACTCACCACTGACCTCATCATGGCTAGGGAATCAAACTCAGGTCATGGGGTTCAGAGCGCGGAGCGCTCCCCAGTGCAATCGCTTCCCCCATTGTATCAATAGCACGTTTTAAAATAGCGCAGGCTTTCCCATTTGCTATACTCGGCTGCATGACATTGTCAGCGATTTAATATTTGCGAGTTGCCCATCCCGTGGGTTCAGCTGCTGCGCGCTGGTGGGATGAATGCAAAGTGGGTGCAAAGTTTGCGGATGGGTTGAGAGACGGTGGGGGCCGTGCGCCAACGAATAGCATCAATAGCGTCCACGCAAAGGACCGCCAGATGGAATTTCACAGCCAATTACCGTAATGGCTCTTTAGGTATTTTATAATGTGTACGCGGAGCTCGTCACTGGTGGAGAAGTCCGCAAAGGTGCGATCTCGTACGTGGGAAGAGACTGGAAAGGCGTGAAACGCCACCCCCG
>JAZEWT010000005.1:26834827-26873370 GCA_036362905.1 Mordacia mordax
GGGGCGGGCGTTAGCTAGGGGTCAGCCGGCGCCAGCAAGCCAGGCACTGCTTCCTATTTGTTGCGATATCAACCAATTCGTTATTTAAATACAATTTTCGTGGCAGGCAACCCGAGAACGCGGAGGGAACTCACGTAGAACAGGGAGCGACCACGCAATGTCCACACAAAGAGGTGCTCGAGACGGGAATGCAACCGCCTCGGGCAGGACCTTTTTTCTGGGAGGCGCAGCTGTTACGACTACACCCAAGCAAGACGACAATAGCACGTTCCTGACATATCTGCTGCTTGTTCAGAGTTTTCATTGTGTATCTAGCACGTGTGACTTTTCTCCTGCGTTCTCAAGTTTCCAACCACCTACCTACCCCGCACACGGTGAAACGTTGCATTACGGAGTTGCCAGATATCCGAACCAGGATCCTCCTTCAAAGAAATCATTAAAAAAAAAACATATCAAGACTCACTGAGACCTCGCTGGCTAAATCAAAGGGCATCACAATTATTCATCCTTTGTGTTCAGAACCCGCTACCAGCGTAGGATCTTAGCCGGTACTTCTGGGGCAATGCGGTCTACAATAAAGCGACCCCCTCTCGCCACGTTTCCTTGCCGCTGATTGTCCAGAGTCGTTGATGCGAGTCTAGGCGCACAATAGACGCCGTGTGCTCAATGTACATCTTAACGTGCGCAGTGTTAACAAGTGGGTAAATATCCTGGCTCTCACACCGCTCGAACCCTTGACCATTAAGTCACTGCAATTTACTGTAATAAAACCTCCAGCCGCAGGGCTTTGAAGTAGATTAACGATAATTGATGTATTTACGTTGGGAGTTTATGGTTTGTGCCAAAATCAAGTTATTATGTTGTTCGCTCTGCATCAAACGCAGACAACTTGTTAGTACAGTGCTGTACGTAGTGCTTTGGGGTAAAAAAAAAAGCCACAACATTCACCAAAACAACATTGACCATTGTCCAAAGACATGCTGTCGAGTTTTATTGCTCTGACGAATCTGCCCCCCGGTGGTCTGAGATGCTATTAATAATTATTTTGCAGCAGACGCCCTTATCCGTGGGGTCACTTGCTTACCCCTCCCCGCTGGACAACTGTTAAAAAGAGCTGCTCAGCTCAACGGTTCCCAGTCTAAATGAAGACTAAGCGAGCTGTGAAACTGACACGTTAGCGCGCGTTTCTCTTCGCGGCTCCGCGCAGCGCTTGGTGCCCCTCGGGTGCAATGCGCTTTAGAAAATGCAAATATTGTTCTTTTTGCGCGGTTTGACAATGTCTCATTATCTGAAACCGCTGAATCCTATATAGGGTCACGGTGAGCCGGAGCCTGTCCCGGAAACACAGGGCGTAAGGCAGGAATACACCCGACGACGGGACGCCAGTCCATCGCCGGGCACTGCGGGACAATTTTAGTCTGCGAGCCAATCAACCTATCCAGGAGCATGCTTTTGGACTGTGGGAGGAAACCGGAGTACCCGGCGAAAACCCACGCGGACACGGGGAGAGCATGCAAACTCCACACAGAAAGGCACCCGAGCCGAGAGATTCGAACCCGGGACCTTCTTGCTGTGAGGCGTCAGCGCTAACCACTGGGCCACCGCTTGACAATGATTCATCCCAAAGGGACCCACGTCGGCTGCGCGCGCTCAGCCGCGCAGATGTCCCGTGGCGTCGTGACGACGCGGTGCGCGACTGCGCATCGCACTGTACGAGCGAGCTTCACGAACGGAAACGGCAGTGAAATATCCTCCATGGAACTGCAGGGTCCCGGGGAGCGACCACCCACTTCCCGCACCGCCACCCCCGCTACCCCCGACCCACTCCCCCTCCCGGGGCGCCGGGTTGAATCGCGCGCGATTCACGGGCGCGGGAGACGCCGGGCAGAATTCATCTCCTTGCTGTGAGGCGACAGCGCTACCCACTGGGCCACCGTGCCGCCCTGGGAAATATCTCATCTCATCTCATTATCTGAAACCGCTTAATCCTATATAGGGTCACGGTGAGCCGGAGCCTATCCCGGAATCACAGGGCGTAAGGCAGGAATACACCCGACGACGGGACGCCGGTCCATCGCCGGGCATTGCGGGACAATTTTAGTCTGCGAGCCAATCAACCTATCCAGGAGCATGCTTTTGGACTGTGGGAGGAAACCGGAGTACCCGGCGAAAACCCACGCGGACACGGGGAGAGCATGCAAACTCCACACAGAAAGGCACCCGAGCCGAGAGACTCGAACCCGGGACCTTCTTGCTGTGAGGCGTCAGCGCTAACCACTGCGCCACCGTGCCGCCCTGGGAAATATCTAACGAATGTTAAATGATTCTGAGAAAGTCGCACATGTTTAAGTAGCAAGTGGTACCACTTTGTTATCCTTTAGTCTGGAACGCGCTATGCCTGCTTATCTCTGTTCACGTTCAGGCTACGGTCTCTGTTTAATCTTGGTACAAGTTAGTGCTGTGAGTTTGCTTATTTGTGCAAGGTTATGATTACTTTTATGATTGAGGTCAGAGTTTCATTTTTACAGACATTGTCGGTGTAAGTGCATTTACCCTTTCATTTTGTGCGGAATCAACTTTGTTGCATTGGTCACTTCGGAAGTTTGTTGTTTCGCAGGAATGCCAAATCTAGAGCTTGCAAGCTCACTGAGCATTTTCTGCTGTAACAATGAAAAAATATCTCTCTATCTATTCTCACCAATGCTGCATTCTAATTGTATTTCCACAACATGACATTTTCATTTCAAAAACACACTCCCGCCTGTCATCCATCGCAACGTCTCTTCTCGTAGGAAGCCTTCGAAGTTGCAGACGGTGCAAATGTACAGACACAGGCCGAGAGTGGCCCAGTGGGTAGCGCTGTCGCCTCCTCACAGCAAGAAGGTCCCGGGTTCGAATCTCGGCTCAGGTGCCTTTCTGTGTGGAGTTTGCGAGTTCTCTCCCCGTGTCCGCGTGGGTTTTTGCCGGGCACTCCGGTTTCCTCCCACAGTCCAAAAAACATTCCGCTGCATAGGTTAATTGGCTTGCAGATTAAATTGCCCGCAGTGCCCGGTGATGGACTGGCGTCCCATCGTGGGTATATCCCTGCCTTGCGCCCTGTGTCTGCCAGGATAGGCTCCGGGCTCACCGCGACCCTGTACATAACTAAGCGGTTTCTGACAATGAGACGAGATGAGGCCGAGAATGGCCAGGTGCCTCGGCACGAAGAGCGGAGGAACTGGACCACGGTGGCGGTCAGGTTGAGACATTTGGTTGCTTGCACCAGGGTCCCATGCCAACCATGACACAACCCCCCACCCCCCACCCTTGTATAGCATGTTTAGATACAGTCGTACTTAAACGCTTCGTGCGTGTCGCATCGCCCGCAGAAGGTCGAGGCGCAGCCCTGCAATCGCCTGCTCTTTGTCACTGGTGGCGGAAGACCGTCCACTGGAGGGCGCTCGAGATAGCTCCTCCAACAGGGTGCTTTTGCCTTCTCTGCCACACCGGCCCAATGTCTCTGACGAGGTGGGAGTAGCCAGCCACACTCCAGCCACACTCGACCCCATCACTTGCCACTCGCTCTGACGTGCCCATGATGTGTGTGCACTGCTGAGTGGAGAGCGAACCGGCGACATCTAGGCTGCAAGCCCAGTGCGCTGCCCACGCGTTGCGGGGTCGCGTTTCCCATCGGGTCCTGGCGCGCATCTCCAAGGAAGGGCTACATCATCAGCAGCACATCCCTTGCTCCGTAACCCCGACACGCCGCAGCTGTTTGTTTGACATTACCCACACAGACCCTTCCCATTTCCATTCCCCTAAATAGACTCAATTAGCGCTAATTACATTTAATTCACTTCCCGCACTTTCAAACTCTTGAGCGCAGGGGCCGGGACCTTAGGAGCGAGATCGTGCCCATCCCCTTCACCTCGCCCACCTCCCCGCCCTTACCCACAACGACAAAACCCACACGCCGATGTGAATCGACAACGAGGCGTTTTGGCTCAGCCTGCCGTCGCCTGCCCGTCCGCGGTTGTGTTGTTGGAGTCGGAGAGGGCCTTGTTTGGAAAGGGAAGCGTTTTATTTGCAGCTTGTGTACTCAGGGCCACTCGGTTAATGGTGATAATAAATCATTTCATAGCCGAAGAGCACCGCGATTCAAAACAAGTAAACAGAAAACAATAGCAGTCCATTAGGCTACAGTCAATTACCAGCCGGGGCTCTGCGCGAACGTAGCGGCGTGTGGCGCAATTAGGTAAACGTTCGAGGTGGGCGGGTGGCCCTGGGTTCGGCGGGCCCACCGTCGAGCCGCGTTTCATGGGGAGCCGAGTTCGAATCCCGGTGCCCGCCTGGTAATTTCTGCAGGGACATTCCAGAGTATCCCTCGCCCTGCCCTACGGTGGATTATAAATGATTGGCATAACTCACGGGAACAATTCCCAGCCACAATTACTCAGCAAAAATCACATTGGAGATTCGCTCAGCTCCATTTTTGGCCCTGAACCAGCATTGGAAACTCTAAATTTTTATGGTAGGATGCCTATTAATAAATACAGGATGCGACATTAACCACTTTACCGAGAATAACGATTTGATACGCGACGCGTTTGTGGCTTTGAATAACAGTAATAGTGCCTATGATGCAGGACGCTTTGAACAATTTCTATAACAACTAACAAATAATATTGCTCACAAAATGATTTCATTAGCCCGGCGATGGACTGGCGTCCCATCGTCGGTATATCCTTGCCTTGCGCCCTGTCTGCCGGAATAGCCTCCAGCTCACCGTGACCCTGTATAGGACTAAGCGGTTCCAGACAATGAGATGAGAGATGAGATGATTTCATTATTATCGGTAAAGCGACTTATGCCGCACTCTGTATGTGCTGGTCTGAACATAAAAAAACGTTATTCGCGTACCTCTTGCTAATTAAATAGCGCACATTAGCAAGCTCTCGTCTGCTTGTCGCAAGTTTGTTGAAAAACTTGCGAGTGAAAATATTTAAATTTGCAGCCCCCTATCAATCTGCTGCTGGAGGAAGACCTCGGCAGACATTGTTGGTCATGGGGGGTTGTTTGTCCATTCCATCGCTGACCAATGTGAGTTGGTGAAGGGGAAGTGGGGCAAGGAAAGGTGGGGGTGGGGGACAAACCCAGTGCAGATATCACTCGTCACTGACTCGGATGGAAGGGTTCTGGGCGTACTGCGCCGCGGCGCAACTGCTATCAGATGGGAATATATATACACACACACATTGTTTGTATTGAATTGCAACCTGCAGTTGATCATTGTCTTAGATGTCGTGAAAGCGTCTCGATAAAAAGAGCCTCTCACTACTTTTCACTAACTAGCCAAAACAACACACGACTGCTTATTTCCGTTTGGCAATAAGGCAAGCTGCCTGATATTAAAATGGGTGGCATTTTCAAAGTGCTTCTTGTTTATTTACATTTTTGTAATGTGTAATGGTGTTTTTCTTCTTTCCCTTTTTGATCATTGCTTGTTTATTTTCCAATTAAACCGACCGGTTATCTGCGTGGTCCTTTAAGGAACATCGTAAGCGTAAGGGATTTCAAGATGAATGTCTCCCTTTGGATTTACGCAGCATTGCTTTTAACAGTCACTCTCTCAATGTTTGGAAACGGACAAGTCCTTTAAGCACCGCACGGCTTGTTTGAACATTTCACTATATTTCACTAATGTTTTCCAGTTGACCATCTTTTTACGGCTCCTTTATAGGACAGTAAAGTGGCTTTACGGTTTTAAGGTGGTCAATGCCATCTTTTGGGGCAAACAGAGCCTAAAGCTTTACGGGCACTTTTAGAAGGATCAAAGGGAAAGTGGTTGCCTATGCTTTCACCCCGTCTTGTCCCTGTGCGGCAACATCTCACAACATTGGCCACTTTATAGGTATATTTGGTACAATTCTTTCAAACAGCGTCACTGCTGCCCGAGATAGAAAACTCCATTGTACACGCGCGCGCGCGACCTCTCGCTGTGCCGTAACATCGTGCTGGGCTTATCTCTGCGGTTAGCTGTTGGGGACTCCGCGAAACAAGGCGATGTGGCACGGTCAAAAAAAAAGAGAGATCGACATTCCAGCCCGTTTCCAGAAACACCCCAGACTCTGGCTCCCTGCGCGCCCCCATAAGCCACCCGCGTGCGGGTCCCTTATGCACCCACCCAGCCCCCCCACCTCTCCGCCCGCCCTGCGCGTTGCAGGCATTGTCAAGGCTAATTGAAAAGTGCCAGGACGGTAATAAATGGGTGGCGAACGGAGCTGAGAACACAGCCGGCCGGGTGTTCACACAGCCGTCGGTGGATTAGAATGCGCCCGGCACCCGTTACGCCGGCCTCCGGGTCGGTGAATGGCAGCGCGAGTTATTCATTCGTGGTCTCTGATCAACCAGCGGTTGCGATTTATTGCGTCGAATTGCCACCTTTGGACTTGAACTCCGCTCCGCGGGCGCTTTGAAGTTCGGGCCGCCGCGAGGCAGCGCCGCGCAGCCGGCCGAGCGTTACAAATCCACTCTCGAGCGGCAGGAAAGGTCACCGTCGGCCGCACATGCACGATCCATTAGAGCCACTGTCCGCACGAGGCCCGTCAATGACCGCTCGCCGTGAGTAGACACAGGCCATGTGACAGCGTTCGCATTCCAGCCCATGTGGCCGACGAGCGAGCAGGATTTTGGGGCAGTGCGTCTTGGGTCGAGCGTCTCGGTTTCGCGTGCATGGCACCGAGCCGGTGATTCGAACTGAACGAGAGTTGGTGGCGATTCGTGACTGTAAGCAGGGAGCTTAGAACACATCGCGACCCGTCGCGATTGTTGATGCCACGCTCGGTTATCACCGCCGTATCATCTCTAACGCGTGCTATGTATTCTCGTACTCAGCATGAGATCCTATCAGGAATTCCGTACAAAAAGCTGAAATATTGTAGTCTGGCTTACTTTTAATTCCTCTCTTAAGTGTTAATATCTCGCGAGAAAATGCCACGTTTGTAGGAGTGGCTGATCTGACTCTAACGCTGCGTTGCATAGTGTTATTTTTAACAAAGGAACTCTGGGTTTGCCGTTTTTTTGGGGTGAGGATGTTGTGGTAATTGTGGTGAACAGAGCCATCAAATGAGATGATTGATTTACTCTGCAGACAGGTGCTCCACCATTCGAATAACTGTCCCAACCTCCTCGATTTAGTACTAAGCAAGCAAATTATTATCGCCATCACGAACTTCGAACGGAATAATAACGGGTTATTACTGCTAGCCTTCTACGTGGAAAAAAAATGACACTTGTGCACGTGGTCACGAAGGTGGAAAGTTAAGTTATTCCACTGCTGGATGATATGCCCCATTGTTATGAGAGTTACTTGACCATACTTCACTATGCTGGTCAACGTAAGTTGAAGGGTGAGGCTGGGCTGGGGTAAAGTATGCAGCTCCGTTCATATCACTTGCTACGGATATAAGCCTTGATCAGAAAATGAGCTCAGGTCATAGTAGTTTGTGTGTAGTCGCTATTGATGGGAACAACATCTAAACCAGCGCCCAGTGAATATCAATGCAGGACCAGAGTAGCACACTCAGAACACCAACCAAAATAGGTCACGAACTTACTTACTGTACCGTACTGACTTCGATAGGCCTGCACGTCGTAACAAAAACTAAAGTTGCTTCAAAGTTAAAGGCCATTAAGACAAATATCTCCAAAATGCAACATGGGACACAGCAAGCGGCGATGAATGTTCTATTGAATTTAACTGTGACATGACGAGTGAGGCTGCAATAGAATATTACATGACAAAGCCTGCTTTAAATTGCGGAGGATGTGACGCTTTGAGGGCATGGAACATTCTGCAGGGGAGCTTCAGAGATAAACCTGCCACCGTTAAGCCACCCCTTCCTTCCCATGCATTGTGTTCAACTCCCTTAACTGTTGCACAGCATCAACGCCTGCTTACACACAAAACTGTGCCGCTAACGCAACTACCTTTCACCCCCAACACCAGTCCTTGATGCACCCACCGTACCAGGCTACAAGGAGATTCGTCGGTTGCAGTCCTAGCTCGTAGCTTCCTAATCAATCTGCACCAACATCTCAGGTGATGTTATCCGGACAAATTGGAATTTTCTGAGTTGCTGTTGAAGACACCTTGTTGCCTGTATATTAATGTGGATTCAGGAGTGCGTTTTCTCTTACGTACACTGGTTTAGTTCCACACATTTAAATTCTCCATAAAAATATGTTTTACACATCTCTAGCAGAATGTTTTAGAAAAAGGATTCGCGTCTCAGTGTTGGGTTTTTTTTTTCTGGAATGCTATTAACATACCTTCGAAATGTAACATTTTCATTGCTTGCCGACTAAACAATGCGCACGACCCATTGACAATTTTATTGATTTGATGCAGTAGTTAGTATCCTGGCGACCAGTTTGTTTCTTGGCCAGAGCGATCGATCCACGGCAAATGATAGTCCAGGTCACCCACGCCACGAACCGACACATTGAACTATGCAACCCCCTTGACCAAATAAAGGAGCCATACATTACTTTACTTAAGTCTAACGAGCTACGTCTGGTGAAATAGGGGTAGCATATGATGAAATAGCCTCCACGAAGCGTATGTCGTGGGAAGACCCTCATCGAGTAGTAGTTTACAAAAGGGCTCTAAACGTGCATGTAAATGAGCTCCCTCCGGTCCGATTCTGCCATTCCAGCTCCGACTGAAATAAAGGCCCCCACATTTGTAAAGTGGGATGGAGTCTGCACTGTTGCCGGTGGGCTTTCTTCAACAACTTCCTCTTTGCTGAGAAAAACGTGGAAAAACAGGAAACGTAGTTCCTTGTGGGTGTCCCCTAGCACAGGACGGCACAAATTTACAACTCACAGCTCCCGCAAGGCAGTGGCACCACCAGCTGTCCTTATGGGATCCTTCCATCGCGACAGCAGAGGTTTCGTCATTTTTACCACTGTAGATATTTCTTCCGTTCGAATGAATTTCAGTGCTGCCACGTCACAGCAAGAGCCTGGGTTCAACTCCAGGCTTGGGTGCCTTTCTGTGGCGTTTGCATGTTCTGTATCTGCGTGGGTTTTCGCTGGACACTCTTGGTTTCCTCCCATCGTACAAAGAAACGCTTCTGCCATGGTTAATTGGCCTGCTGACGAAATTTGTCTCCAGTGACCATCGAAGGACTGGCATTTCATCATGGGTATAGCACTTGCCTTGCCCCTTCTGTCTTCCAATATCAGCTCTGGCTCTTCCAATCCTCGCTGAACTAAGTGGGTACTGATAATGACCAATTGGTAGCATCTATAGACAAATATGAGCACACCACGTGGTGAGGTGTCACATTAGCAGCATCCTCCTCTATACTCACAAGACTTGATAATGACAGGTCAGAATATCTCACAAAGATGTACATATTTTATAAGCTACCAAGATGATGATGTGCTAATTCAAATCTCAGTTCACTCCCAGCTAGGATGTGAAGGTGCTTATTCTCTACCCGTTAGGGTTAATCAAGTTCAACCTTGTTGAGTTTTTATACAAACATTACATACACGGGCAGGTTAACGTCTTTACAACTTGTACCACATAGAATCTAAACGAAATTGTACACTCGAGCAGTAAAACTTTCAATTAACGTGTACATTTCATCTGCTTTGCAATGTAATATACCATTGTAAAAATACGCAGTTATAATGCAGCGGAGGCTTAAGGTAAAGTCGCACTGGCACATATTTCTGGGAATCTAGCACCACAACGTGCAGTACTCGGCAAGTGCACAGGCCGCAAAACGTGTGCATTGTGAGGGCGTGAACAGCAGTGGCTGTGAGTTTCAGATTTCAGGACTATATGTTCACAAGAAACAAATATGTTGTTGACAGAAAATGCAATGCTGAACAACTCTCGTACTGTACTATGCGCCTTATCTTCAATCTCCAATTACCAGTATGGTGAAGTATGATCAAATAACCCGAATGAGGCCAGTACATGTAGGACAGCATTTTTCCCATGGCCATGTGGCAATTTAAGGATTAGGCAATCAGCATGGGCATCAGTCATTTATGTTGAATTGTCCCTAAACCACCTGTACAAATGACTACTCATCCCGTAGGAATATAAATCAGATATTTCAATGTTCAACTACATGACATTTACTTAGCGAGATCTCACTTACATTTCCTCTGTTCTGAGGATTTTGAAGCCAACTGTAGTTCAATGTAAGATCACACTCAAACTAAGTCACCCCGTTAGTAATGACAGTGAATGCAGAGTATGATTTATGCTTTTATTCACATCTGGGCTCGTCAGGTGTGCATCTTGACAGTGAACAACGCCTATCGTTACTAAGTGTTGGAACCAACTGAAGATGTTGATAAAATCCTTGTTCCATTTTCCTTCCTCTACGTAATACATTTTACATTCTGCAAGCAGTACGACATTAACCAGTGCTGTGTAAACCTTTATGACAAAAGAGAACTTAAATCATCGTTAGTAGCACAACTATAACTAGTTCAGGAAACTTAACATTTTGTCGTAAGTTTTTGCCACTGCGCTACCCTCGTGATTTTTAACATAAAAATTGCAGACACCTTGTAAGTGTAACATTCTCCAAGTTACGAGGCGCACTTTTTTTTTCCCCTCATGTAATTTAAAGAAAGAAAGAAAACAAACGGAATCGCATCGTATAATCCGGTAGCTGCATACGTGGCACCCAGACCGCTGAAACGTTCACGACAGCGGGTTCTGCGTGACGTTACTTCCCGAGGCGTCTCACAATCGGCACAACGCGGCAGGCGCTTCATGAAGGTCGGCCGCGAGCTCAGAAGGCGCGGAACGCTTGGTTGGGAAGGAACCCCAGTTGTAGGAAGGATATCTGCGCCTCGCTCTCAAGAGCGGCGAGCTCCTGCACGCTCGGGGCCAGCAGGTCCACGTGGCCCTTGTAGCCGCTGCCTGTCATGGGCATGAAAACACATTCGCCATGAGCGCGAGCTTTCCGAAGGCTGCGTGATCTGACCAGGTGGCTCAGGGGGGTAAAGCACATTTGAGCCGACACCACTGGTATCATGGGTTGAGCCATGACGAAACCGGTTGCTCATTTGGAGCGAGCTGATAAAAACTCAGCCAGGGCACTCATTACTCTGTAAAAATACATTACAATACATTTCTTAATGCACTTAATTCACTCTGAGAAAGCAACAATCAGTCTGCCATATTCACTGTCTTGTGACAAACATTACTCTGGTTAGGTAGAGATGGTGGGAAAACACTGCCCCCTCTTCTAGAGAACAAAGGTCCCTTGAAGGCATTTCAGGGCTAGCTCTGTGATATCCTCTTCCACTGCCTGTCCGCGATCATGGCAGAGTGATCACACCGTGCGAGAGATCTGAACACTTCCTCCCAGTACGTGATGCCGACACCACAATGGGGATGAAGTTCCTGACGAGGGTCGGAGTCTTTCTCTGGTGTCCCTCGAAACTGAAGCGTTATGCGCGAAGTTACTTGAGCAGCGAAACACCGGAAAGCGCGTGGCCTTGTCCGTAGCGCGCTCACAAAGGATTGTGATGTCACATCCTGTCCGATGCCTTACCTCGGGCCATGCCCCCGTTGGATTGCAAACTTAGAGCACATTTGTGGTTGGAAAGAAAA
The DNA here is from genome assembly GCA_036362905.1 of Mordacia mordax. Taxonomy (NCBI): domain Eukaryota; kingdom Metazoa; phylum Chordata; class Hyperoartia; order Petromyzontiformes; family Petromyzontidae; genus Mordacia; species Mordacia mordax. The sequence continues at coordinate 26,846,460 of JAZEWT010000005.1, forward strand.
GAATTGGTTTCCACTCTGGGTGCAGACTGATTGTTTCACACAGCAAAATAAAATTTAAAAATTGCCTACGTGCGTATAAATGCTTTAAGTATCAGTAAAGTACGTTTCCAGGATTAATGTAATCCCTTAACAAACATTACTCGTTGAATAATTAACATTGATCATAAGCAAGAGGAAGAGAGGAGTGAAGGAGTTAATGTGATCGCCACACTTTAATAGCCATGAATAAGCAAACGCAGCACTTTGTCGTGACTTCCAAATGGGAAGCAGGGAATTTCCACTCAAGTTTCATCGACATCTGCATAAAAATCACAATACTTCAACCTTATGACACTGCGTAGCTTGTGCAGAGATCGAAGTGCTGATGAAGGGCTGTTTTTTTTTTTATAATCGCAACACAAGGGTGAGCAGAGGGAAACCAAATCACGGAAGCAAGAGGAAAGATAAATGATAAAGTGTCATGAAGTTGTGCAGATGACTGGCATTGCAGGGCTAAAGCACAATAATGCAGTCCCTATTAGCAGCCAGTGTGGCGTCACAGTGATGACACCAGGAACACCGATGGATCGCCTGGAGTCGAGGCGACATTTTTCAGGAGTCAACAGCCACAGTGATCAAAGCACCGACCAATAACAGCCGGGCATGAACTCAAGATGAAGAATTTGCGGAGCCAAGCAATTATTATCAGACAGCGGAGCCGTGAATGTGTTCAGCGATAAGAAGTCAGGATGACTGTTGTGACCGGTGCACGGGTGAGTGCGTGCGTAGAGAGCTCGTACCTCCAGCCGCCTTCTTTTGGCCGTACACAACCTTCCCGTCAAACTCGTCCGCGGGCACTTTGATGTCGGGCTCTACCTGCTGAATGGTGATGCCCAGGTGTTCCTCCACTTCTGCCAGCAGCTGCGCGTGTGGGACGGGGAACAGTGCAGCCGAGAAAAACGTTATCTCACTCGAGCGCCTCGGACTGTACATCACTCTTAAAATGGAAGGATACGATGAGCAGTAGTTTATTTTCAAGGGTGTCATCTGATACCAGGTGTGGTGAAGAATGGCCAGAGCTTTGCAGAAGGGTTAAACGTGATAACTGGTTGTGCGATTCACCTATATTCTATTGCTTTAGCATCATTCTTCAAACACGTGAACATATTAGACATTGATAAAATAGTGCATGATTTCGACTCGGCATGCGAAAAAAACCTCATTGTTTGCGTAAAAAAAAAACTGTCCCCCTTATCTTCGGGGAGACTAAACATGATTCACGTGGATCCTTCGGGTTTGCTCGCCATAAAACAATACTCAACTGTATTGTTTTTCCACATTATCGTTCCTGGCTCTTAGAACCCATCAAAGGGGACTGTTAATATTACTCTCAGCCACTCCTCACTCCAAATCCGCAGGGCTACAAGGTGGTCAGTAGAGGGCAGTATAACAAGTCGTTTGCTTATGCATTTAGACAGTTTTAAATATTACCTCATAAGCATGTGGTTTTTTTTCTTCGAATTATTACGTTCAGTATGAATGCATTTTGTTACAACTGCTTTGGTACGATAACATTTAACTGGCAAAAAAGTACCCATAGCGTTAACAGCCCCACCTAAGCTATAAAGCATTGATACTGCATTGTCCTGAGCTGACTGCCTTTTGGCAACGACTGACACCGGCAAATAGGCTCAAAAGGAAGCCACTGCCAGGTGAAGGTCGGTCAGTTGAAGGACAATGCATAGGTTATCAAAGCTACCTGTTTGCATACTTTGCCACGAGTATGTGTGGCTTTTGCAAACTGGACGCATTGTAAAATGTATCTATTTTGGTGTTTGGGATCTTAACACCTGCATAATTGCATGGCGATTATGCAGGTGTTAAGATCTTAACACCTGCATAATCGCCAGATACGGTAAAACCTGTTGTAATCTTAAATTTAGCGAACTGTTAAGCAGGCGGTGAGCCTGGACGGTAACTTAGATTGGGAGCCCACAACAGTGTGTGAAGAGGGTGTTTGGGCAGCAGAGGGCAGTGCAACGACTTTGCTCATAAACCCACACCACCGTCACGTTCGATCAAAGAACTCCCACGCTAACAACTGCACTTCAGAGCGCTTTTCACCCGAAGCTCACAAAGCGCTGCACAAGGCTGCGGAGAGAGCGCGGGGCGTGCAGTGAACCTTTATCTTCTTCCAATGTGGGGCTTTGTACGGCGCTTTGTGACCACTGGGCGCAAGACAATTTGAAAGTTTATTACGAACTCGTGGGGAACGCGCGCGCGCGCGCACACCTGTTGCTCGTTGTACCAGATCGTGCAGCCGCCTTCATCCTTGAGCCTCGTGTTGTAGCAGCCGCGACCGCGGTTCGCGCACACGTGGTACCACACCTGTGCGAGCGGAGGAGGCAACCGCAGCAAAACTCACAACCCGGCCGAATCGGTAACGAGCCGACGACACAATGAGTATTTCATTTGCAAAGTTGTCCCCCAGTTTGTATAAGTCATTGTTAGAAAGTTCATATATGTGTGTGCTTACCTTCTCTCTTTCCGTTGCTACCAAGGAGATGGCCAACCCCATTCTAAAGTAAAGAAACCACACGTGTAAACATTGCACATTGGCATATATGTGTTCTCATATAAGCACTTTTGCAAGTGTACATTTGTAAAGAGTGTAAAAGGTTTTTACCATTGCTGGCAATTATACAGGTGTTAAGATTTCGCCACAAATATGTGTGGCTTTTGCAAACTAGACACTTTGTGCAAGGTGTCTATTTGGTGTTTTAAGATCTTAACGCCTGCATAATTGCCAGAAATGGTAAAAACCGTTTCGACTCTTGACAAATGTGTTCTCAAATGTTTAAAAGCTGTGAGCATCTCACCGTACCTCTCAGCTCTGCCTACTCTGCCAATGCGATGAACGTAGTTCTGCTTTTCGTCGGGAAGCGTAACGTTGATCACTGAAATACACACCGATTTGCACCTTTAGTCCTCAACAGATACACAACGCAGTGTGGTATTTTATGTTAATTTGAAGGGAGAGCGTGTGTATAGTTTACTTGGCGATGTGTCCAAGACTCACCAAAAGGAATCCCAGTGATATCGATGCCTCTTGCCGCAACATCAGTGCAGATCATGAACCGAACGTCTGCTTTCTAAAAACGAATTGAAATAAATACTTTAGTATTAAAAGGTAGTTGATTGATTGGTTGCTTGCTGTGGGGAAAGGTGGAGGTACTCCCGTCTCTTTCGAGATCTATCCATCGTGAAGGTTAAACCAATACCTTTATAAAAGGGCTCTCTAGAACAGGGGTTCTCAACCCATTACACTTCAAGGCCCGCTTGGGTCTGGTCTCCACGGACCAAATACGTGGCACCTGCCACTGCTTGTGACATATGCCATTCCCTTATCCTTTTAGTTTTGACGTTACAGCCACGTGCATTATTCAATTTCAAACAAGGTTTTAAATATGGTGTTAAAATTTACAGCATAACTGACGATTACCTTAAACCTCTCGAGGTTGGTTTTGCGTTCATTGGGTTTTCGGTCGCTATGCAGGCAAACGCAGGAGAACTGGTGACCTCTTTTGTCCGGCCCTGTGAAACAAGGTGACATTATGGGCACGGCAGAAGCATAGCATGATGCATGTGCCACAACCATGATCAAAGAAGCTCACGACCCAAGTGAATGGTGCTCATCTCTAATGACGGAATGGAGCCAATCCTGGAAAATTTCAATGTCAGGGGGGCAATGAATTTAAACTAATATTGACTTACTCACAACGATGGGCTGAGTTAACCTCTGCCCTCCCCATCAGGAAAAATAACTCGGGACCTTTCCAATGTGATACAAGCACTCACCATACCATCACTCATCGGCACGTGCAAAAACTACAAGCCTGCGCCAAATGAAAACTTATCACTGACACATTAGCTCAGACTTTTATGAAGACCACGCATAACCCATGGATATTGCAATACTCTCCATCATGTGTACATGTTTGACACACAATGCATGACGTCATGAGATTGTGTCACGCGCAAAGCGGAACTTTAGGTGCTGCTTACTGTCGCCACATTTTCGGCTAACCCCTTGATAGAATTCACCTATTTTCTGTAGGTCAAGCCAGGAATATCAACAATTACTATAAAAATGACTTTAGATTATCTTTACAAGAGGCATTATATCCTACGGTTACAGACTGATGGACGGCCAGAGCTAATTCATTCATGCGGTCAACATTCATTGGAAAGCACTGATGAAAAGAGTACCGGCGATGGACTGGTGTCCCGTCGTCGGGTGTATTCCTGCCTTACGCCCTGTGTTTCCGGGATAGGCTCCGGCTCACCGTGACCCAATATAGGATTAAGCGGTTTCAGATAATGAGATGAGATGATGAAAAGAGACTTCAGTAAAGCCCGTGTGGCACAAACCTCCTCCGAACTGAATCATGTACTGCTCCAGGTTGTCGCAGTCGAGTTTAGTGCGGCAGAAGATGATCGCCTGGTCCATTTTATGCTCGCGGATGGAGCGCAAGACGTACTCGCCCTTGAGCAACTTGACGGCCTCTGACCACATCTCTGGAGAGACGCACACGCAGACAAAACGGGCTTGTTGCTGCCAGACGTGGAAACATTTCAGCGAGTGCTAACATCGGTCACAGGCACGCCGTCGCTTTCAATTTGTCTCAAGGTGGATTTTCTCCTGGCATTTTGAAGGTATCAAATAAAAAAACACATAACATTTACCAGAGCTGTTGGCTCCAGGTCTTGTATTGTCCTTCTGATGCACACCATCTGTCTGAAAATGACGAACAAGTGTTGTGCCGCGTTAGAATTTTTTGTCAGCGTGGGCTAATGTGGCAAACATTTTATCAATGAATATTTTTGCGCAGCAAAAGATATGCTTTGAGTTCACTAGGTTTAGCAAACCCAGTAATAGATGTTATTACAGGAGGAAATACCCAGTGAGCTTGCCAGCTCTGGATGCGGGATTCCTGCGATCCAACCAATGCTCAAATTAAGAAATGCAAGAGCAAACAAGGTTTTCTTTGTGTTTGGCCAAATGGGCACTTGTAGTTACATAACTTGAGTATTCGTTTACACACTTGAACATGATTGTGAAAATAGGATACGTTGGCCCAATATTACAAAGACTGCAAACTGACCTAAAGACCGCACCACTATTTTACCGACAGCAGAAGGCACAATCATGTAGCTCACTATAAAAGGGTACAACTGCCTGCATACACATTTTTCATCATGTGCCAAATGGCTCAGTGACCCGGGTGCCTTGATCTGCGGAACACGTTCACATCACGGCTGCCTGCGAGTCAATGGCGTAGCTATCGAGTGTGCGGATGCTTAATCTGCACCGGGGGCCCATGGGTTAAAGGGACCCGAGGGAGCAGGCAACAGAGATCGGGAGGGATACTGGACAGGGGGCAACATTGAAAACAAGATGTTGTTGTTGATATGCCGTTCAAATACTGTTGTTGTTGACATGCCGTTCTCTACACAGCTCTGTGCAGCGCTCTGTGACCCTCGGGTGAAAGCGCTCTCGAAGAGCGAATACTATTGTTTCACCGCGCGCGTCAGGAGCCGCGCGGACTCCACTGCGCCGCTGCGGCGGCTGGTACCATGACGTGGTTGCTGCCCATACGCTCCCAGGAACGGTCGGTCTTGGGGTTGACGGGCACCACGACGTGGTGCACAGACTCTGGCACGCAGTCCTCCCCCTTCAGGTCCACCCAGATGGGGAAGTGCATGATTTTCTCCGACAGCTTCTTCACCTCGAAGGAATGCAGGGTGGCCGAGCAGACGATCACCTGCAGCCAGCGGCGGTGGCGGACACACGCGAGGAGGTGAGAGGATGGAAATTGGGGCCGAGGACATACGGGCAACCACTTCATTCTGTACGGCCCGTGGTGACACAAGGCCCACGCCTTGAAACGGGCCCCAACTGACGTTTTAGTAATTACTGCAAGCACCTTTAGCCGCGCTAATGGGTTACTATGGAGGAATTATTTTCACTGCGTTCAGTCATTTGTGCATGGCAAGGGCCTCTTGCAGTGACAGAAGTAGCTGAGTTACATGCTTATGTACAACCCACTACGGATATCTGGAATTCTCTGCAATACAAAATGTTCCATATTCGTATGAAATAGATACTGCATAGTACGGCCAGGATTTGTTTGGTGTGTGCAGCCTAGCGCAATGTATCGCATGCATGTGTTAGCATGGAAATGGCACTTTCTCGCATACACTTGTACAAATTCAGATAATATTCCACCATCTATGAAATGCATTATGCCCAAAATCTCTAAGTTAACGGAATTGACAGGCTGTACTTTGTGGGCATGTTGGGACGGTACAGAGAGTATACAGTACTAGTTACAATCGTAGGCACAACATTTAACACAAAACGACAAATCATAATACATGTTGGGCAGCAGGGTGTCTATGCAGCAATAACGCCTGTAATGTGAACATGTTATGAATAGGGGTGGCGCGGTGGCCCAGTGGTTAGCGCTGTCGCCTCACAGCAACAAGTTCCCGGGTTCGAATCTCTCGGCTCGGGTGCCTTTCTGTGTGGAGTGTGCATGTTCTCCCCGTGTCCGCGTGGGTTTTCGCCGGGCACTCCGGTTTCCTCCCATAGTCCAAAAACATTCTGCTGCATAGATTAATCGGCTTGCAGACTAAATTTCCCACAGTGCCCGGTAATGGACTGGCTTCCCATCGTGGGTATATCCCCACCTTACGCCCTGTGTCTGCCGGGATATGCTCCGGCTCACGGCAACCCTGTACAGGACTAAGCGGTTTCTGACAATGAGATGATATGAGATGTTATGAATAGTATTTATATTATTTTAAACATGTTTTTATAGTGTGTGCAGCTGTGTGACATTTGTGCAGTGTCATTGGAAGCCGCGTCCGTCAAACCTGCAGTCGCTTGCCATCTGATGTGACCTGAGGGATCTGTTTGTGCAGCCGAGTGATGAAGTCAAGGTTTCCTTGACTTATCAACCCATCCTGCAAAAGCCAAATTTAACATTGTTAATGCATTATTACCTGCGAATTCAATGGTGACTCAACAAGTATTTTACGGTTGCATTTCGTTGGACAATATCACCAAGTATGGTGGCACGGTGGCCCAGTGGATAGCGCTGTTGCCTCACAGCAAGAAGGTCCCAGGTTCGAATCTCGGCTCGGGTGCTGCTTTCTGTGTGGAGTTTGCGAGTTCTCTCCCCGTGTCCGCGTGGGGTTTCGCCGAGCACTCCGGTTTCCTCCCACAGTCCAAAAACATGCTGCTGCATAGGTGAATTGGCTTGCAGACTAAATTGCCCTCAGTGCCCAGTGATGGACTGGCGTCCCATCCTGGGTATATCTATGGCCTTGCGCCCTGTGTCTGCCGGGATAGGCTCTGGCTCACCGTGCCCGTATACAGGACTAAGCGATTTCTGACAATGAGATGAGATGAGATATCACCAAGTATAGAGAAGGGAATTGAAGTGACTGAAATGTTGTTCTTAAGATGCATCTTGCAGGTGTCTTGGACAAGTCACACCTCGAATGAAGACATTTTGTCACAAATGGGATGTAGAAAGAAGGTGTTGAATTATATTAAAGGAGAGAGTCAACGTTTCTCGGGCAGGAAAGAGGAAAATGAAAATCTGCTTATAACTGGAAAATTTTAAGGCAAGAGAGATCGTGGACAACAGAGATTAACTTATGTCAAGAATCTCTCGAAATGGATGAACGTATCAACAATGGACATTGTTAGAAGTTCAAAGAGCAGAGATTTGTGGAAGACCATTGTCACCAACGTCCTGTAGGATATGGTACCGAGAAGAGGAAGATATTTGTTTGTTTCTAGGCTCCAGTGTTGCTTCAATGCCGACTTTGGCAGAGAAGTGTAAGCAGGCTACGACATCTCAGGGCACTGGGGTGAATCATTCAGGACAATTCACCTTCGAAGCTTGTCTTTGGAATACCGATGTTTTCTGCACTCGTAAGTTTTACGTATTAAACTAAATGACACAAAAATATGACTATGAGAAAAACAAAGCTTGTTTATAAATAATCCACAAAAGCCATTGCTCTCACCGCTTCATCCAGCACAAAGAAGCGTATTTGAGAGACCGACAGCTTCCCGGTTGAAATGAGATCGTCAATTCTGCCAGGTGTTCCAATCACAATGTCAACCTGAGGGCACATAAACGACAGGCACGGCATATTTTAAATTCCCCACGTGTATATTTGGTGTCATTTATCTGAAGCTTACACTTTCTTTTTGTCTCTAGCCTCACTCAACGGGTTACGCATAGGTTAAAGAAAAAAAAACAACGGGTGCCTTTGAGGAAAAGGCATCTCTACACTGGGCGTCAGGTTACCATTCGAGCAAAAATATTTTTTTATTTTAATATACGATCATAAAAAGGTGCAAAAACAGACGTACCCCATCGATTAAACTCTGCAGTTGATCTTTTGCTGCCACACCACCGATAATGAGCAATGCTCTGCATAAGACGGAGAAAAATACACATTTGTGTGATCACGAAACTTGGCTCGCACATTGTTATGTAGAGAAAGCCAGAGGTATTTCACGCTCAAGCAAGCACGGGGCAGTAATCATCTCTACTGCGCACCAAAGAATTCCACTGAAGAAAACCGTTGCATAAACGTTCAGCGTTAATACCCATTAAACCGTCTCCATGCGAATCACAGGCCAAGTTCTCTCAAAGGGAATTAAAATGCACAAGCTTCTGATTGTGAAGCAGGTGCGATGACCACAGTGATAACGTATATTCAGCAGCACATTATACCAATACAAATAGTTTAATTCTCTTTGTTAATCCACGAAGGGATGACAGCCTCTGCACACCGTGAGAGTCATGGGTTTTGTTTTGACCATGCCTACCCAAGCCGGTCAAACGTGCATTGGTCACAGGGTGGAGCGTGGGTGGAGCGTGGTGAGTAAGGAGCAGGGCCAGTTTGAATATCACTCGCTGACAACATCGTCCGTGATAGCGTCTCTCAGAGCGGTGAACTAACTGCTGCGCATCGCTCATCAAACTCTAATCGTGGGTTGGCTCAAACGTTTTCAGCATGATCTGGGAAGATGTGCACTAAAGGGGGCTCTTTGTACAGCTGCAGACCTCAGCTTGGGGTTGTCCACATGCTTTCTGAACTGGCAAACGACGTTGTAGGTCTGCTCTGCCAGTTCTCGAGATGGTTCGATGATGAGAGCCTTGGGGGCGTTTGGCTGGTTCTTGGGTTGTGCCACGGCCAGGCTCCCTGTGCCGGTGAAGAGCCAGAAAAAAAATAACAATCATCTTGGGTGTTGTTATTCGCAGAGTGGACGGTATGATTTCAGTAGGCAGCACAACTCGCTGTGTCACAGATCCACGCTGGAATATTAAGCCCCAGAAAAGGCTTACCCATTTAAAGCAGATTTATTTTGTAATGACGACTGCTTCGAAAAGCTGCTCTCTCTGGGCAGCTGCGTCGGTCGCTCCCTCTCTCTCCATCGCGACGTTTCGCCTCGCACGTTAGAGGCATCCACAAAGCGCCTGAGGATGCCTCCAACGCGTGAGGTGAAACGTCGCGATGCGGAGAGAAGGAGCGATCGACGCGGCTGTCCCAAGAGAGCAGCTTTTCGAAGCAACCATCAGATTTTTTTTATCACCAAGTTTTGAGCTAGCCTCATGAAATGTTCCCAGGTGTTTTTGGAGAGTAAGTCTTATACAGCAACACGTATTAATTACTGTTGATAATTTTTTACCAGTTATTCTGACCCAATGGCAGCATTAGCGCTTTCCACTTTAGTCACAACTCGTTAGTCGGAACCTAAGGAGTCGGCATGATCTTTGCCTCCGAGTGGTCGTCTTGGCTGGCCCTTGCTGCTGCTAGTACAGTTTACACGTCAAAAAAAACTGTGTATTGTGTGTCTACCCCCAGGACAAATGCTAATAATAATACTACTACAATTTGTAACACCGGCATATTTATTCAATTTCTAAGGCATTCAATCGAAAAGAGAATGATTCAGAGAAGCGAGGAAACCGCAGAGGTGGGAAGGGAAGAAGGCAGCCAAACAGTTAACCAGTGCCAACATTTGCCAGAAACTGTATCCTATATATTATGATCTTATTAGCCAACTGATGCGTGTTTTCATTTGTGGGCAGAAAAAAAATGGAGAATCTGGAGGAAACCCTCACAGACTAGAGCGAAAATGCACAAATTCCACACAGAAAGGTGCCCGAGATGGGGATCGAACTGCCTCAGGCAGGACCTTCTCTCGCTGAGGCGGGATGTTACTGCTGTGCCATCCTGCTGCCTCAACACTACTCGCGTCGATGAAAATACCTCGACCTAAGGTAGGACTCACCTCTGCATTCGGATGTTGCGATGCAGTTCTGCTGTGCTTTGGCCAAAGCAATGTAGCCATCCTTAGGTGGGAACTTAAAGTCTTCTTCACCCATGTTAAACTGTAGTTCTCCATTCTACAGCAGATCCAGGGAATTATTAATATACTATAAAGTCCAAAGTCACACGTACTATTAGTAGGTATCCATATTCGGTAATTTTAATATCAAACATATAGGTGTATTTCATAGGCAAGATTTTATGGCAGGACTTGTAGAACACTTTATGTTAATCCACTGCTGGATTAGGGCCTCTCCACTCTATGCAGGTCGTGGGAATTTATATGGCCCTCAGTCACCATGCGGGTTGGTGAAAAATGATATTGTATATATTTGAATCGATTACAAGTCAACATCGGTTTTTGTCTATACTACCCACTGTTGACAACGCAAAGCAGTACTATGACATAATACAGGGTTTATATTAGTCAGGAAAATGACAAGGAAATACTCAAAACATTATTTTGGAACACAACAGCAATAAATTACATGTTTATTTTACATTACAACACATTGAGAGCATAATACCTTTAGTGAGCATAACTAAGGAATTAAATCAACATAATTTGGTTACCTTCAAAACACAGGCTGCAAACATAGCTTGGCCCATCAAAGGTGGAGGGATTTGAAATGCCAAACCTAAATCTAAGCCTAGAAGACAAGCAACATTCAAAATGTTATGAACTTCTGAAGTGCTGCCTTGTGCATTTACAGACAAAACAATGGTATATTATAGGCAAATGAAATGCAATTATATTTTACATGCTGTCAGTCGAAATTGCAACGTGTTTATGTTTTTTGTTTCATGCCATCGCCATATAACTTACCGTTTTTGGAAAATTTGATGGTTCCAGCATCCATGTCAATGTAGCATCCCACAATATCATGCATCGTGAAGGGCTAAAAGAAACGACCAGACATTTGGGTTTTACCAAATGCAGGTGTGAATCCTTTACTAGAATTTTGACGACGCGTTGATTAAGTCTTGTGATTCAGTGCTTTTGTCGTGAGTGCGTGCGCAAGAATCATGTGTGCTGTATATAATCAGCTCCCGTGACCCTTGCGGTTACTAAAGGACAGATACTTTATTACAATGTTAAATACACAAACCTAATCATGACAGACAATAGCAGCAATTCATCGTATTGACACAATGGCAACTGTATTAATGCAGCAGAATGAATATCAATACTGATTGTGGTATAGCCCCCATTACGGGCTTTAATAAGATCAAGAATAAACAATATGTAATAAGTAGAACAGGTTTTTTTCCCCAGGATTTTCGCAAATGGGAACAAATTAAATGCACAAACCAGACAGACATTCTGTACAGACAGACATTCTGTGAAAAGCGCTCTGTAAATGCAATTATTATTATTACACCGGTTTAAAGATTTTGTTTAGAAAGGTAAACAATGAGAATAAAAATTGGCTGAAATATATTTTGGACTAATTGACAAGGTGCAGTAAATAAATATGGCTGATTGAACAATAGCATAGGATGTATGCGATCATTAATGCAAGTCATCATTGCGTATTACAACACAACAATGTTAAAATATTAACAGATGGGCACTTGCAATCGTAACTTTACGTCTTGTATTTCCCAAGGTGTTCGTCACATTTCACTTACTTCTCCATAAGCATCAAACTGCTTGTTGTTGGATTTCTTCCCCGTACCACCAAACCCAAAACCGAATTTGTCGGTGCCTTCACACAATGCAAGTAACACAGGGACCATGTGCTAGGTGTCTCGGTCATGGTAATTACTGTGTAATAAAAACAACTGACAGCTAAATACATTCCCTCATTTAATGCTATCAAACTAATTTTCTGTATAACAGTAATGTTATATAACAGTTTTCTAGCTTTATAGTTATCTAAACGCCACTTAAAATAGTTTCGTCTATAATAGGTGTTAAGTAAAACCTACATCATTACATCGGTGTAAAGTAAAGGGTTTTTTTACAAATAAAAAAACATTGGCGACATTTAACAAACTACATTTCCACCGTCTTCACCATATTACAGGAAAATAAAGCGTGCACGACTAATATATTTCAGGGACAGGCATCTCACTCACCCAGATCAAGGGAAGCTCTCATTGTGGACCAGCCCACACGGCACAAACCTTCATCGTTGCACGAAATTTCATAATAGTATTTCCCTGTCAAAGAGAGCATTGGGAATGTTACAATGAGATTATTCAATGAGAATAATTAACTTGTAAACAATTCACCGTGCAGTGTATAAAACATTCTTTTTAGACAAATTTTCTAAACAAACTGTATCACGCCCATCCATGTTTGTGGTAAATGCTGTGCTTTGCTCCAGATGAACAATAGTCACGGAATGACTGTGTTGACCACATTGGCCGACACTACCCACTTCAATCATTCGCGCTGCCAGAACTGTAGGCTATTCCACACAGCGTCAACTGACGCACCGACCTTGACATGAAGAGATCAACGTTGATAATCAACTCCCCACCATATGAAAGACGATGTGTTAAGGTAAACAGAGGCACTGTTGCCTGTGACAATGTATTAGCCTTGCGATACAAGCCCAGTTCAAGACAGATTTGCTCACCTTTTGTGACACCTTTAGTGGAGCGACAGCCATGCCATTCCTTGAACTCTCGGCTTTGGCAGCAGAGTCCATCGGGACCAATCGCTGTAAGTACACGTGCATAATTACGTGCTATCTGCGTAGGTTTCAAAGGACAACAACGCCATCAACAAACAGACTAATGTACACAACAGCTTACACGTGATATAATGTTACTTAGTTCTCCATAAGTGACCTACGCAGATAGTACATAATTGTGGACATACACATGCACAATTGTGTGCTATCTGCGTAGGTTTCAAAGGACAACAAAGCCATCAACATTTCAAAGACTAATGTACACAACAGTTTACACGTGAAGTAATGTTGCAACAATAATTTGTACTCACCGAATGCACTACCCCGATCGTATGGGTTCATCTGCCACTTGTTCAAAACTGAAAAAAAGGAAGAGAAATAATTAAATAATAATTTCCTTTTTATTATAGGTATTTTAAAATAAAAAAAATAAGTTAGTTGGGGGTTTTTTTTGACCCATTTCAAATTGTTTCAGGTCGCTTACGAACATTTCTATTACAGACTTCAAATTCCATATAAACACTGGGTGTCGTCAAATAACATGGGCAAATGTACCCCACGTTCAGCAAATGAAAGGTTAACATGGTAACGCTTAAAATTAAATTCGCACTCTCATGAGCTCCAGGATAAAGACAGCATCGTGATTTGGCTGTGGCAATATGCTGCGCAGCAATGTCACATGCCAGGCAGTTCCAGTTTAGCGACCATTAATAACTATGTATTTCAGAAATGGCTTGTCATTTTTAACTGTTTCAGTAGTGTTATTTTTGTTGTGTGTAAAACACGATATAGTTTAACTACAAAAATCAATTTGTAAATAGGACAAACTTGATACATTGTGGACTTGGGTTGTTCACAGAAAATATACATCAGTGGACCACACACCTGACACAACCCAGTATTTTGAGAACATACAACGACATTTTCGTTCGATACAAACATGTCCTTGCTGATCGGTAACTGACCTGCTGGTTTGGAACTAACTGAAACCTTTCCACCTTTACCCTCCTGCTGATCCTTTAGGGTCTCGTACACAATCTGGATGACCGGAATGCTGAATGCCTGAATGATGATAACAGATTATTACGATGCAGGCAAATCATATGTGCCAACACTACTGATTTAAGTGATACATACATATCCATAACATTGGCATGAGAGGTAATAATAACAAAATATTGGTGGAAATGTGGAAAAACGTTATTTTAGTAAGAGTGTAAAACGTATTTTTTTAAAAAACGTGCAAATGATTTCACAACCCTACTTACGCCAGTCTTTCCACTGCCAGTTTCTGCAGCCTAGAAATATAAAAATACATGAGATACAAACTCACTTAGAAAAGCGATACCGAGGCACTTCTGGTCACACTAATATGTTGACAATGTGGACATTATGATTGCTTCGAAAGGCTGCTCTCTCGGGACAGCCGCGTCGATCGCTCCCTCTCCTCTCCTCGCGACGTTTCGCCTCACACGTTAGAGGCATCCTCAGGCGCCTGAGACATCCTCTGCGCCTGAGGATGCCTCTAACGTGTGAGGCGAAACGTCGCGAGGTGGAGAGAGGGAGCGATCGACGCGGCTGTCCCGAGAGAGCAGCTTTTCGAAGCAATCATAATGCATCGAGCTGTGAAAACCTACATCATTACAATGTGGACATTATTTTTGTGGTGCAATTCAAAGGCGATTGAAATTCCTCCATACCATGAGCACATCACCACCTCCAAGAATGAGCGGAACAGATTCTGCCTGAATGTCCGTTGGAAGTCTGAGGGAAGGAGCAAAAACGGGTTATTACAGGAAATCAAAACACCTTGTGTAAGACTCAGGTCTGAATATCATATTCTTAGTTACATGATTGAAGTCCCAAAGATAACCATTTAAAATATATTACGGAATGCAATGGCACTACAAACCCAGCAATCTTAGTTCAAATCCCAGCCACTAATACCAGTGAACATTAATATATAAACTTGTTATGTGCCACTACCTCAAGAATCCTCACTAACCAGCATGGTAAAGTATGGTTAAACAACCAATATGACCAACATATCAACGGAGTCCTTCAACCTGCAGTGGACTGTACCCTAAATACATCTACAGTTTTACTTTATTGTTTGTTGTTGTTTGGTCAAGTGCATTGTATTGAGTTAAGACTTATCCTTAGCACTGAGCCACTATAAGGATGTGTTTTTTTTCAACAGGATGTGTGTGGAATGTGGACTCACAGCCAGCCCAACTCCTCCACAGCCTGTGCGATCTCGGGCATCACGCCCATTTCTGTTGAAACGGAGGTCAATATGCATTTAAAGAGTCCAAACGTTCACTCATCATCTCATCGTCAGAACCGCATAGTCCCGTACAGGGTCGCAGTGAGCCGGAGCCTATCCCGGCAGACACAGGGCGCAAGGCAGGGATATACCCACAATGAGACGCCAGTACATCACCGGGCACTGAGGGCTATTTAGTCTGCGAGCCAATTAACCTATGCAGCAGCATGTTTTTTGGCCTGTGGGAGGAAACCGGAGTGCCCGGCGAAATCCCATGCAGTCACGGGGGAGATAACTCGCAAACGCCACACAAAAAGCAGCACCCGAGCCGAGATTCAAACCCGGGACCTTCTTGCTGTGAGGCGACAGCGCTACCCACTGGGTCACCGTGCCACCCCAGTCTAAATGTTACCAACGTGCATGTATTATTTACAGTTTTCAAAGAGAGCCTCTTGCTGCAAATATCAATAAATAAAATTAACGGTTAAAAGTGTGCACGTGCAGAACGCGTGGCTCTAAAGGATGACGGCCGGTGGTCAAGGTTCACGACGAAGTGTGGGAGCCAAGCGACTGAGCAAATCAATGTCCGATGAAACGTAATGACTCAATGAGATCGTACACACGTGGCTTTTCGCCAGGTACTCCGATTTCATCCCAACATCCAAAGACACGCTGCTACCTATGTCATTTAGCCTGCTGAGTAAATTGGCCCAAAGCAAACAAAACATTGCCTTATGTACTAGCATTACATCCTGGGTATGGCCCACCGTTGTGCCCTGTGTCTGCCGGGATAGGCTCCGGCCCCCCGCGACCCTGTACAGGATGAAGCGGGTACTGATTTTGAACTGAGCTCGTGCACAGGTGTTGGTTGGTTTCTTATGTCGGATGATCGCGACAGATGACATCTTGGGGCGACCTTCATCCAGAAATGCATTCACCATAGCGAATATAATTGCAATAATGACTAACATGGCAATGAAACATTAATAGATTCCACAACTCTTGCGTTTAAACAAAAAATATATATACATTCCAAAAAAATCACAAAGGTGCCTTATTTTCATTAGCACACGTTCATATAATGCAATTATTATTATTTATCTGTAGTGTGGATTTCATGGGAGAAATTTCGGTCGGGGAAATGATTCTCTACCGCCCTCTTGCGGAAAGTGTGTAACGCTTTCACAAATAAAATACGTGTGTGAAATGTCATTGTTAGTCGATCGTGGAAGCTACAAGCTCAATGTATTAGCCTTGTTGTAATTTTAATATCCATGAACACTAGCTAAAATGTAACCAACCAGGCCACTGTGTGGTCGGATAATATTGGCTATAATCGGCTGCCATGGGGACTGAGGCCATCTGTGCGGAGCGTGGTCATGCCCTCATATACGTGGGTCTTCTCTCACTTGACGCGAAAATAATAGCATGAAGACCAAACACCCGTATGACAACGAATGTTGCGGTTAAACTCGGCGAGGCCTTACTGGATAAAGGCATTATTACTGTTACTGTGGAATGACAACGTGTTAATGACTAAACTATAATCACCACTATGTCCGACTCATCGTTCATCCCGATGGGACAGAAACAACTATTACACCTACTGTAGTGTTTTTTGTTGCCTCTTAATATTCGGGGCAGACTCCTCCGATCCGCTCGCACGTTTATTCTATGCCCATGTGTGTCCGAGTGTGCATAATGTACGCATGTGTACATAAACTGTGTAGACATGGACAGATTATAGACTTGAGCTTACGCATTGTTGTACCGCGTTCAGCACAACCACATACGTGCACTAAACGTCTCTGCTCCAACAGTCCATCCAGCAGTGGACTGACGCAGACAAACACTTGTACATTCATTATAACGAATTATACTCGATGACAAGTTTGCTTAGGCCTAACAGCAGGCTAAGTCGCTCGACACGACGTAGCTCCGGTCACGTCACAGAAGAATCGCGATGCCTTCCACGATCCTTTACATTTGAAATAAAAACAAAACAACCCCGAAATTAGTCGTTCTCTATGAAAGCCAGCTGTGCGCTTTGTTGTTGTTGTTAATGTACACAAATATTAAAACTCACCGGAGAAAGCCGTCATGGTCGCCGCTGCACACGCGGCGCACAATCGCGATCTGTAACGGCGCCGCCCGGCCGCCGTAGCGTTTAGATTTCCTATAGCGCATCGGCAGAGCGACCGCCGGCCCTGGCTCCGCCGAGCGGCCGCTGCGGCTGCGCATCCGTAATGGGAAATCTAAACAAGCGCTTCCCGGCTCGGGTGCTGCTTTCTCTGTGGAGTTTGCGAGCTTCTCTCCCCCGTGTCCGCGTGGGTTTTCGCCGCGCACTCCGGTTTCCTCCCACAGTCCAAAAAAACCCTATGCTGCTGCATAGGTTTAATTGGCTCGCAGACTAAATTGCCCGCAGTGTCCGGTGATGGACGGGCGTCCCATCGTGGGCATATCCCTGCCTTGCGCCCTGTGTCTGCTGGGATAGGATCCGACTCACCGCGGCCCTGTACGGGACTAAGTGGTTTCTGACAATGAGATGATGAGACGATGGACAAAGAGAACTTCATGGCACAGTCGCGGGTTCGAGCCCCACGTTCGACGCCTATTATTTTAACGTTTTGTATATTTATATTTTATCGAAATAAAAAATGTGACTAAAATCGTGCTTCGGTTTAAGCAATTGACCACGTGGTTTATACACATTGCAAGCACGTTCCGTTTTTTAAAACTTATTGAAAAGTTGGTAGAGAAATTAGACTCCACAATCTCCCGGCTCCGCTCCACATTAGCCCGGCTAGCTCAGTCGGTAGAGCATGAGACTCTTAATCTCAGGGTCGTGGGTTCGAGCCCCACGTTGGGCGCTGATTATTTTCCTTCTAACAGTTTTGCCGAAAATCATGCTCGCAAACGCTCTTCCCTCCTCCCCCCGTCGGCCGTGTGCGTGCCTTCGAGGCGCACGTGGCCTGGCACAGGCGCCGTGGTGAGGTCACGGGGGGGGCGGTTGTGATTGGAGGAGCCGGCGCCCGAGTTCTCGCGAGACTTGGACCCCGGGGCTGGTGAGGGATCAGAGCGAACATGGCGCTGCTGTTCAGGTGGGTTCCGAGGAGACGGCTGGACTTGACAACAACAACAACTACAGCCACCACCACTACCACCAGCGGCAGTGCGCGCAGCCACCGCGACAGCCACCGCGAGCTCTCGCTGCTCACATGTGGCCGGTGTTCGTGCGACGCGTGTCAGGCGGCGTGCACCCGCGCAGACGGAGCCGCGCAAGCGGCCCCCGCGTCGACGCGGCGGCTGGCGGCCGCGGCGTGCGGGGCCGCTCGAGCGGCGGACGTCGAGAGCCAGCGATTGATCGCGGCTGATGGCGGTAGCGCGCAGGGAGGCCAGTGGGCGGCTCAAAGGTCGCACCCCGAGGGGCACTGTCTCGGCGACTTCCCCGTAGGCAGCGAGGCGGCTGCGCCGGCGGCTGCCGCGGGGTCTCGCGTACATGGCAGGTAGCGATGACCGCCACCCCCCGGCGGGGCGGTGGGGGTGGCGGTCGCCTCCAAGAGCGCTTGCGAGACTCGTGAAGGATGTGGCCGTGAGACCGATGACCTTGTGCTGAGGGCACCCAGGGCTTGGAGACTTACAATACGGGGGACTCGGTTTACACAGTGCGTACACGCAGTGCAAAGTCCTGTCTTCCTGTGACTGCGTCGTTCGTACGTGTGACCGACTGCTGTGTCGGGTGGTGGTGGGATTACGACACAGTAATATTGAGCCAACCTTACGTTATCGTGCATAATATTGGTCGCGACAACCGACGTGCAAATTTTGTTTTTCAACCCTTTGAGACCACAAAGCTTTCACGGAATGTGGTACCGTGGAGCCTAGGACGTTTGCATTTAAATTACCAATGCAGATGAAATATGGGATATCGGTATCACGTGAGATGGTTTTCAAATACTTGGTTTTAATTGGCCTTATAAATACCCACGGTCCAAGGGAGGAGGAAAAGGATTAAGAGGCCTCTGGAAGGCACGGTGTGACTGCCTTGTCCAAACCCTGTGACAGCTGCACCCCGTGTTCCAATACGATGATAGTTGGGAGCTTTGTATGAGGTTGTCTCAGGCCATACGATGAGCTATGTAGACTTTACCAGAACGTAACATCCGAAACAACTCTCAGCCCCATAATAATGGGCTTTTCACAAAATTAATAATATTTACATTTCTAGAGCGCTTTTCACCCGAGGGTCATATGTCTTCAAGTATTTTAAGGTAATGTAAATATTTAAACGGGCCAACTGCATATAGCCTAAAACGAGAATGTGAGAAAAGATGTGTATTTTACAAATGAACTTCAACAATGATGTTGCAGTAAGAACAAAGTTTACAGTACAATATACAACACTAATGCCATCACTAATTCATCGTTTTGCAAAACAGACCTCGACCTTGCACACGTTCGTATAACACACGCCGTTTGTATCCTTCGGGTGAAGGGCGCTTTAGAAATGCGAATATTATTACTGTATTGCATGACCCTGTCCAGTGTTGGCTTACTGCGGCACCAGAGGTCATTTAGGGACAATGATATGTACACTGTGTAGCGAGCTGAGCACGTTAGTCGGCTGCTTGTTGAACCTTGTAACCCAGCTGCCACATTGTGGCCTGTTGCATAGCGGTGTCTTATGTCAACGTACAACCCGAGTTTTTATGTCAGTTGTATATTTTTGTTGTTGTAAATTAATGATAAGGCAAGACAGCTAATGGTTAGATAAAGCCATTCACAATCGAAGGGTTACAAGCTAAAGTCTGAATTGGGAGTTGACTCCGCCAATCATTCCTCCGAGGTCGATAAAAATTGTGTGGACGTTTAACGTTTTGTTGCTGTGTATATATGCTCATCCCTGCCACTAGAATGTGGAATGTACACCACTGGCTTAGGGCTTTAACATAAATGAGAGAACTGCCTTTAGTAGAAAAATGCCTTTAACTTTCCATTAATATAAACCTGATGCAGCTAAATCTCGTAACAAAATACCTTTTGATGGAAAACACTGATGAAACATTAAAATGTGGTTGGCCCGATCTTCAATTACTGTACTAAAATATACATTTGAATGCTTTTATTTTCTAGTACCGTTTGGCTGAAAAACTTGTTCAATAACGTGGTCGAATTTTTTGTACGAAGCTTCACATATTGGTCGTTAATATAACCTGCTTGTTTGTGAACTGCATAACACACATAAAGCATACCGCCTGCCATACCCACGCCACTACCCCCCCCCTCCCCATGCTCTCGGGCTTGCACTAAATGACTGTCAAATGTGGGAAATTTGAAAAATTGCTCCAATAACGTGTGCCCTGCGATGTACTGGCATTACATCCCGGGTATTCCCCCGCCTTGCGCCCTCTGTCGGCCGGGATAGGCTCTGCCGCCCCCCCCAAACCCCCTGCGACCCTGTATGGGATTACGCTGGAATTGATAATGTACTGCTGTAGGTTTTCACGGCTCAATGCATGATGGCAGGCGAAACGTCGCGAAGGAGAGAGGAGTGATCGACGTGGTTATCCCGAACAAGTAGCATTTGACTATTGAAGTCACATTTAGAGAAAAGCGCTGTGTATGATTACGAAGCATTCTGGTTTTAAATATTTCCTGATTCTCTTCCAGACTTGCAGGGCGCCACTGTGCACGCAAACAACTGTCAGCGTTTCCTCTCCAGCCATGGTACGCGCATTTTTTGTGAATAAGCATCTGAGAAGCCAGTGGTGCTGAATATTATCAAATATTGTCAGCATACTTGTTATTTATCTTGAAGCAAAATTAACCGTGTACACATTAAAACGTGGCACACCTGGTTACCGAATAATGGTGGCTGTAATCCCAATGGTTATGAGTTTGCACGTTGTGATAAAATTCACACTAGTCTAGATATTGCACAGATTTATACGAACATTACCATATTCATAATTTATGAATAACTGTAGCTTACTTCGTAAAATTTACAAGAGGTTCGTTCAATCTAGAAGTGTGTTGAAGTTGAACTTAGGGGAAAATAAATTTCTAACGTTTTAAATGAGCATTTCCCAAAGCGTTTTATAATCTTTTAAGTGGAGTAATTTTTTTTTACTTCTGTGTATATTTATCAGTTCTGTGGCCATGGCAACCTCAGCCAAGCAGGAAATGGATAAATTTTGGGATAAGAACACAAGGCTTCAACGGCCGATGTCTCCACATATTTCCATTTACAGGTATGGAATTGTTATGTGTTTTCATTGGTCAATGATGAAACAGGCATTCCTGTCCACTTTTAGAACACTAAAAAAGCCACGGTTGGTGTCGTCTTAAGTCCATGACATTGTTAAAAGATATAATGAACTTGTTATTTGGAATGTGTTTTTAAATCATATGTACATCTGTCAACAGATGGTCCATACCGATGATGATGTCCATCACACACCGTGGAACAGGAGCTGCTTTAAGTGCAGGTTTAGAACATTTCACGTTTTTCCACTAACTGACACTTTTTCATCTAAACACGTGTGCTATACCATGAGGTCTAAGCAGAATTTATCTGATTGGACTCATAAAAAAATAGCGATGTAGAATAGGACCATCCAGGCCAGATTGTTATGCCCTATTGAGCAGTGCGGTCATCCATACTGGATGTTATGTCCTATTCAGCAGTGCGGTCAAACGCTTTGCTTTATATACTCTTCCTATGCTGCTGCATCTATGGGCTCTGTTTATATCAGTCCCCACTGACCATCTTGAAGTAGGGTCAGATAACCCCCACACATAATAATAATAATTATTGGACTTCTAGAGCGCTTTTCATCCGAGGGTCACAAAGCGCTGCACAGAGCTGTAGAGAGAATGGCATGTCAACAACAACAACGACTTATCAACGGCAAATCAACAACAATCAGGGGTTTTTTTTAGATGGGAAGGTCATACGGTGCTGTAATGTTACATAAATGTCACAAATGTTGCATGATTACATTGTTGAAATATGTGTATATTGCTTTATGAATGATTATTTTTATCGTGGTTTATTGGATGGTGAATGAATGCATTGGAATTGGCCACGGTCTATTCCAATAATGAACATTTTTCTCCAAGTAGAAAGTAAATCAAATAACCCTTTAACATTTAGAATGCACTAAAATCTTCATTTACAGAGTATGCATACATATTCATGCTAAGTAAACTCTGAATATGTATGTTGCCACTGAAATACGTTGCTGACTTTTAGAGGCAAATGAAAATATATATATTGTTTGTGTGCAGGTGTGTCCGCATTTGCTATAGCTGCACTGCTGTTTCCTGGAGACTTTGCCACAAAACTAGAGGTTGTGAAAAACCTGGAGCTAAATAGCACATTGATCTGCACGGGAAAATTCATAATTGCCTGGCCTTTTATGTACCACAGCTGGAATGGAATCCGACATCTGGTAAGTAGACACACTAACGAGAGATGTTAAATCGTTAGAGATCATGATCATTTTCGTTTTGGAAGCATTTGGAATTTGTTTTTTTTTATACAAAAATTGAGACTTTTCAGGCAGACATATTATTCCATAAAACGTTGCACATGTGTCCTTAGCACTGACTTATGAATCGAAATAATGTCAACATTTTATGCAACACTCTTTGATCATTGTCACTCTTTAGTCTATGAAATGTTAACTTTAATGTATGGTTGTCATGTTATTCTGTGAATTTTGTTTTTAACATGTCTCAGTACCATATCATTAAACATTAGTTGACAAATTTTTGTAATAAAGCTTTTTCATAGTTGACAACCAATATTTTTGTTATGCTTTCACAAGAATTTGCACATATATAATGCGTCTGTGCCATGTATGCAATGTATGGCTTCTATGATGAATAGATGACTTTATTTCAGTTTGTATTTATTATTTCATTACAGACAGTTTACAATAATACATTTTGCATTTTACATTGTATTTTAAACAGGCCTGGGATGCTGGAAAAGGTTTCAAAATACCAGAAGTCTATCTGAGTGGATACTTTGTGCTTGCACTGACATTCATCACAGCAGGCATTTTGGCTGTCTTATAAACCATGATTCACCCAGATGTGTTCGTATGTAACCGCACAATGCTCTTGGTCATGTTATGTTAATCATTGCAATCGGTGAGATCCTGTTGATCATAGTAAATACAAATAATGTCTTGGTGATATGAAGATAAGACTTAAAATGTTTTTATCTTAACTTAGTTTTTTTGGACTTTACCAGAACACCTAAAACTATTCCTAACCGAAATTCTACTTATTATATTTTGGCCACACTTTCTGTTCAATACACGTACGGAAAACAATAAAGGTTGTAAACTTAAATCGGTGTGTTTAACAGTGTCAACGTGTCTTTAAAATGTAGTTTTCACGAGACCGGGGAATGACAATTTGAGGCACCATCCTGTACGCATTATGCTTCGGCATTAACAAGGTGATTGAAATAACCATTGCCATTATGGCCACAGCTCTGTGCAGCGCTTTGTGACCCCCGGGTGAAAAGCGCTCCAGAAATGCGATTATTATTATTATCATCCTTGTGAATGGCTCCCACTGCTATGCGTACAGTCACGTACAGCCAGTAAGGGGTTGGGGGGACAAGGTCACCTTAAACATTTTAAGCTCAGTCTGTAATTGCTCCGAAAATAAAGTCCTGTTTTCACGGTATCCCCTTGTTTTGCATACACGTGTCCCAGGAGTGCTGCACTAATAGTAATAATGACATTTTGTATAGTGCAATAACATCACAGGGCGGCGCGGTGGCCCAGTGGTTAGCGCTGTCGCCTCACAGCAAGAAGGTCTCGGGTTCGAATCTCGGCTCGGATGCCTTTCTGTGTGGAGTTTGCATGCTCTCCCCGTGTCCGCGTGGGTTTTCGCCGGGCACTCCGGTTTCCTCCCACAGTCCAAAAAGCATGCTGCTGCATAGGTTAATTGGCTCGCAGGCTAAATTGCCCCGCAGTGCCCGGCGATGGACTGGCGTCCCAACGCCCTGTGTCTGCCGGGATAGGCTCCGGCTTCACCGTGACCCTGTATAGGACTAAGCGGTTTCAGACGATGAGATGAGAGAATAACATCACACGCCATGACGAGGACTGAAAAAAAAACATTAAACAGTCCTTCGTGATGGGTGGCACGGTGGCCCAGTGGGTAGCGCTGTCGCCTCACAGCAAGAAGGTTCCGGCTCGGATGCCATTCTGTATGGAGTTTGCATGTTCTCTCTTGTCCGTGTGGGTTTTCGCCGGTCACTCCGGTTTCCTCCGACAGTTCTGAAAAACATGCTGTTGCATAGGTTAATTGACTTGCAGACTAAAATGCCCGCAGTGCCCGATGATGGACTGGCGTTCCATTGTGGGTATATCCCTGCCTTGCGCCATGTGTCAGCCGGGATAGGCTCCGGCTCACCGCGACCCTGTACATGACTAAGCGGTGTCTTGACAATGAGATGAGATGTGGCCTTCGTAATGCAACAAAGGTGTAATGTCAATCATGCCCACGAGAAAGGTGAGATTGGCTTGAGTTCTTAAATTACAGCAGCAACTCGTGCGTGCGGTGGCAGACTGCTGCGGGCACGTGGGCTGGCCACGGCTGAGGGTGCCTTCGTCATCTTGGGAATGTGCCGGCCACCACGCACAGCAGGCCTCGCGTCACGTCACCGATGTCAGCGCTGACACCGGTGTCCGCTGACACCGGTGTCAGTCTTTTGCTAGTACAAATATTTACTAAAGAAAATCGTTTATACTATTTCTGGCAATAATACAAGTGTTAAGGTTTTAAAACACTACATAAGCACCTTTTACAGAGTCGCGTTTGCAAACAGTACGACTAGGCTCTGAAGACAGCCAGCTCAGGTGTGGGCCAATACATTTTAAGGACAATGCATTTTCTATGCATTTTGGTTGCAGGTTTTGCCACAAACGTGTTTTTTGTTGTTGCAAACGACACTTTGTCAAAGGTCTCTGGTGTTTTAAGATCTTAACGCTTGTTGCCATAAATAGTAAAACCTTTTATCTTTCTTCACTATCTTTCAAAGTGGTACCCACATATAAGACGTCTTTTTTCACGTCTTATCGTGGCTTAATGTTTAAACGGGGCACAATAATTTTGCAACAGCCTTGACTGCCTTATCAAACGTTATGTTGTAAATTGACGATTGCAACTTACAAAACAATGGTCAGCATTTATTTTGCATGCTACTTCTACTACGTTTCCATCATTGTGTGATTTAACATGCATACTGTGATGTGCCAAATATTAGCATTTGACACATCATTACTGTTGTTTAAAAGATGTAGCCCCGTCGTATGTTACTTGTGCCACTGCTTGTGGAAGGCCCTTTCATGATGAAGTTCTCAAGAGCCCCTCCAGAGCAGTCATTTGGCCTATTCTACGCTGACCAAAAGTCTTGAAATAGATGAGCGTAATAACACTTTGTCCCACCTACGCGTAATTTACCGATCACGTAGCTGGGCGATTCATTATCGAGTGAGTGAGACACGTGTCATTATGCACTGGTATTGGGCCACCCATCACGGATTCGCACAGATGACTTGCAAACCACTTCGCCAATCAGCAGTCATGATCACTCCACTGTTGGATGAGGGTTTTCGCTAAAACCGTCGCCATCTCTTAACATCCCGCAATGTTTTAAACACATCAATATATCTTTGCCTATAGCGTCTAGTAATCCAGCAGAATGTTTTTTTTCCCATCCTACGAAGTTATACAATACTATAGGTAACATGAGCATACGCATTTCCAAAGTACTGATGTACGGTTTTGACGGCTCGATGCATGATGATTGCTTCGAAAAGCTGCTCTCTCGGGACAGCCGCGTCGATTGCTCTTCGGAGCAATCATCATAACGCCTTTCCCTCGTTCTACAAACTTACCGCCCAGTAAACAGGTAACCGTTATCAACGCTGGTTTGACGTCGTCGGGCCGCGGTTTGCGTGTTCGCTGGGAGGTGCAATCCTGCAGTTGATTACCTGGCTCATGTCACTGCTGACACAGGTGCCTCCAACCCCCCCTCGCCCGGCCTCATTTGAACTTTCGCCCCAGAAGATCGAATCGAAACGGCGACCTCTTTAATAAGGGCGGCGCGGTAGCCACAGTGGGTAGCGCTGTTGCCTCCTCACAGCAAGAAGGTCCCGGGTTCGAATCTCGGCTCGGGTGCTGCTTTCTGTGTGGAGTTTGCGTGTTCTCTCCCCGTGTCCGCGTGGGTTTTCGCCGGGCACTCCGGTTTCCTCCTACAGTTCAAAAAAACATGCTGCTGCTGCATAGGTTAATTGGCTCGCAGACTAAATTGCCCGCAGTGCCCGATCGTGGGTGTATCCTTGCCTTGCGCCCTGTGTCTGCCGGGATAGGCTCCGTCTCACCGCGACCCTGTACAGGACTAAGCGGTTTCTAACAACGAGATGAGACCTGTTAATGCTATGGGTACTTTTTGCCAGTATACAAATATAAAATTACAATAGGTTTTACCGTATCTGGCGATTATGCAGGTGTTAAGAGCCCCACCTAAGCTATAAAGCATTGATACTGCATTGTCTGGAGCTGA
>JAZEWT010000005.1:26898367-26922339 GCA_036362905.1 Mordacia mordax
TTTATTTTTTGGAGAAATATTTAGCAAAACGTTCATTATTTCATCATCGCCAACTTCTGTGCATTATTTAATATGTTGCTGATAATTGACGATAGCCCGAAATAAAGTTATGAAAGAAGGACGGCGCAGTGGCGCAGTGAGTAGCGCTGTCACCTCCATCGCAAGAAGCCTTCGAGTTCGATTCCTGGCTCGGGTGCCTTTGTGTGGTTTTCTCCCACCGTCCAAAGACGCTGTACTAGCGTCACATCCTGAGTATAGCCGCCCCTTGCGCTCACTGTCTTCTGGGATAGGCTCCGGCGCCCGCGACCCTGTACAGGATTAAGCGTGTATTGATAATAATTACGATAGTTATGAAAGATATTGTTGAAACTCAAACATATCAAATCGTACATTGTGCGATATCCAATGTTGAATCCATATTTTTTGTTCCACTATTTCCACAATGAATACTTTATTGGTTGCCGTTTCACATAGAGTTTGAAGAAGACAAAAAACAGTTCTTCCTAATTGTTGATCAAATATCCCCATCTGCCAACAGCGTACAGTAAACCCTTTCTAATCTTATATGTGTATGCTGGCAAAAAAGTACCCATAGCGTTAACAGCTCCACCTAAGCTATAAGTATTGATACTGCATTGTCCTGAGCTGACTGCCTTTTGGCAACGGCTGACACCGGCAATTAGGCTCAAAAGGAAGCCACTGCCTGGTGAAGGCCGGTCAGTTTGAAGGACAATGCATAGGTTGATGATTGCTTCGAAAAGCTGCTCTCTCGGGACAGCCGCGTCGATGGCTCTCTCTCCTCTCCTCGCTGCTGTCCCGGCAGCGTTGTAAGAAGGCGAGATTGCTGAGCATCGTCATCTTCTTGCTGCGAAGTTTGCCGAGATTCTTCGACAAATCGAGTATCTCCTCCCCGTAGAGGTTACTAATGTAAAGGAGAGAGAGCCATCGACGCGGCTGTCCCGAGAGAGCAGCTTTTCGAAGCAATCATCATGCATCGAGCCGTGAAAACCTACATCGTTACAATGCATAGGTTATCAAAGCTACCTGTTTGCATACTTTGCCACTAGTATGTGTGGCTTTGCAAACTGGTCAAACCTTTCTAATCTTATATATGTATACTGGCAAAAAGCGTGATGGAGTTTTACTGGTGCTACCTTGCCTGTAGCAACAAACTGGTCTGCATTGTTTCGTCCAGATGCACCAAGTTCTGTCCATTGATAGAAATACCGAATCACGTTTCCACTTTCAGAGAAACATGCCTCTACACTGGCCACATATAGAGCATGTGTACATGCTCTCTGTACGCATGTATAGGTTGGTAAAACCTATACATTTACAGAGACCATGGTTGAACTATTTATAGAGGGTATTCAACTATATATTGGTTTGTCTGAAAGAAAATTTTTTTTTAATTAAAATATGCATAAAATCAAAGGCTAAATATAGTACTAAAAACACACACAATTACGGAGCACAACCCTAAAAGCACGAAACGCCAAGTGGCTAGCAATAAGTAGCAATGTTGAATTGTTTAATAGATAAGAGTAACATTTCGTTAGCTTGGCAAGTAGTGCACAACTCAAATGTCTTAGAAATCCGTGGAGTTCTGATCAGACTCCCTTATGTTTAGGGCTTGAGCACCACACATGAGTCACATAAGATGATAGGTTCCCTGTCGAGGGAGCTTGATGAATAACCTATCACTAATATATGATAATGGCTCTAGGTGATGGAGGAGCATTTATTTTATTCATATTCAAATTATATGCAAAATAGGAAAAAAAAAGAGATTGGATTTCTGTGTTGTGTTTGCAATAGTTTTTAAAATCTCATCTCATCTCATTATCTGAAACCGCTTAATCCTATATAGGGTCACGGTGAGCCGGAGCCTATCCCGGAAACACAGGGCGTAAGGCAGGAATACACCCGACGACGGGACGCCAGTCCATCGCCGGGCATTGCGGGACAATTTTAGTCTGCGAGCCAATCAACCTATCCAGGAGTATGCTTTTGGACTGTGGGAGGAAACCGGAGTACCCGGCGAAAACCCACGCGGACACGGGGAGAGCATGCAAACTCCACACAGAAAGGCACCCGAGCCGAGAGATTCGAACCCGGGACCTTCTTGCTGTGAGGCGTCAGCGCTAACCACTGGGCCACCGCGCCGCCCTTAGTTTTTTTTTTATCCAACGAGAATTGGCAAGCGCAAACTGAACAGGATGCCATTTTTATTAAGTTTCAAGTTTTCAAACTCTAAAATATCCTGCGTTGTGGCACATACGTCATTGGGTATTTTTTTAAATTTTTGTACTTGAAAGGGATGAAGGAAACCAAGACAGAAGTTAGTGTTTTTGCACGTCTAAGTTATTACTAGAATGTGAAATATGTCGTGTGTGAGAAAATAATTGACACCTGCCTCTCCATGTTTTTCAGGTTGAGAATGACAAATGTGGCAATCCTGGTGGCTGGGAGCACAGCCTTCTGGCTGCTGTTCTATTTGGTACTGTGTCGTATTTTTACGGCTCGAAGTGCCGAGTGGAACTGTCGACTTATCACCCTCCTTCATGGAAGCATAATAGCCATGCTCTCAGGATATTTGAGCTTCGGAGCAGGATCTTCACCATTCACACATCTAGGTATGTAGAGTGCATTGGTGTTTGCATGAATTACATTGGTCCATTGCAGTGTTTGTCCAATCCGATTTTTCAAAATATTCCTACTCTTATTGCCAAGTGTATTGTAATTATGCTGTTGGCATCATGTCACGAGATCAAGATACACTCACTCACATCTCAGCTAGTAGTACATCACCCTGTGTCCGAGAACAGCTCTAAAATAACTTTTTGAAGTTACCGCAAAATAAATATTCGTTGCATGTCAATTTGAAATGTTAAAATCCCAGAGCTTGAAATTGGCCAAATTGAGTGAGTCTAAATTGATTTAACATGTTTATTGCAGAAGATGGTGACTATCAACTCATTACAAAAGACAGCTTATTTTAATCGCGGATGGCTGCCAGTTTCTGAGTAGTGTTGCTTCACCGCTCTAGCCTTTGAGCCAATTGGCCACCATCCCAATCCTGATGTAACACCACAGGCATATCATGCCTTCTTCAATATGTACTGGGCTTTACGGCAGCCTACTGCCAAATCTGTGCTGATCACTGGATGGCAATGCTGCTGATAGCCCTCAGCCGACAGACGCGCTTAGAGCTGCTTGAGGAGGTCCTCTGCAGCCTTATGTGCCACGACCAGGGTAGTGACTCAAGTATTTGAAAAAAAAAATAACTAAAATTAAATGCATAAAATAAGTAGGCACCTGCAGATGATTATCCACCATCTCACGGGCTGCTTCTGACGTCATACAGGTTGTCAAGCAATGAACGGCCATGAAATTATCAGTGACCTGATGCATGCTTGGGCGGCGCGGTGGCCCAGTGGTTAGCGCTGACGCCTCACAGCAAGAAGGTCCCGGGTTCGAATCTCTCGGCTCAGGTGCCTTTCTGTGTGGAGTTTGCATGCTCTCCCCGTGTCCGCGTGGGTTTTCGCCGGGTACTCCGGTTTCCTCCCACAGTCCAAAAGCATGCTCCTGGATAGGTTGATTGGCTCGCAGACTAAAATTGTCCCGCAATGCCCGGCGATGGACCGGCGTCCCGTCGTCGGGTGTATTCCTGCCTTACGTCCTGTGTTTCCGGGATAGGCTCCGGCTCACCGTGACCCTATAGAGGATTAAGCGGTTTCAGATAATGAGATGAGATGATGCATGCTTAAACCTATTTTATGTAGATTGTTGGCAAATACATATTATCTTTTGAGGCTTACATGTACTTTATTTACAAATCTCAACATCTCCGGACAAGTACTAACTCTCAAATTCCATGGGCAATACAATGCAATCTATTTTTTTTTATATATATAAAAAAGTTATTTCTCAGTCTTTATGTTTTGTGCAACATGGATGGTGACCAAATTAAGATAATAAACAGCAGAGAGGAGCAATCTGGTGTTTCACCAAAGAAATGTTCATTTATTACGGCAGTACCTCGTTAATAACAGATGCCACTGGTGATAGGTGAGTAATTTCCTCGCGATCAAAGTGTGTATCATAAGTGTACTTCATCTGATCTTGGTACTGTCTCATCCATGATCAACTCAAGCACAGGCATACCTCATGAGATGCATTTGAGTAGAAGTCTCGCTAAACAAACATCTCCAGATGGGTTTTTTTAAACACATTTTCGCATTACCTGCTTCCTTACGTGATGACAATCGATTGTAAACAATACATAACTTCCTCTGCCTGCTGCTTTTATCATTAACCTCATCTTTTTCACTTCTCCTAAACTATCATCTTCACTTGAACCCGTCCAAGACAGTGTTAACATACTTGCTCACATATACTACTACAACACAGTACACGAATCACACCGCCTTCTCTCATTTCTCTTGTGTCACGGACTTATCTCAATGAAATCCATTTTTGGGTCAGGTCACGTACAAAATTATAGATTATAAAATAGTAACGGACTTATCTGTTGGCCATGTTTTACCTCTCCTGGCCTTCAAATCCATATTGAGCAATACTACGCAACTGTATAAGCAAGTGGCCTTCAAAAGCTTGGGTTCCACTTGCCCTATCAACTCTATGCTTGGCACTTTGCTAAGCGATGTACGTGACGTGTGAAACCATTGACCCCCAGCTTCGTATTTGGGATGCGGGAAGGGGTCTGATGGGGGAGGCTAGAGGGGGAGAGGGCAAGGAGGTAGTTCTCTGCGTCTCATTTTCCGTATATGACTACGTCTTGTCTCCACGTCTGTCTCTGATGGCCTCATTTAGTGTGCTTGTCTCCAAGGTTATTTCTGAATCTCTCTCTCTCTCTCTTTCCTGCCATGTCCCTGCAATGTCTCTTCATTCGCGTTTCTGTTTCTCCACGTTTTACCCTGTCAGTGTCTCTATCTCTCTCTCGTTTTGTTTTGTCCGTCTGGTATTCTATGTGTGGCTGTCAACATCTGTCACTCTTGTTGCTCTTTGTGTGTCTCTTTACCTCTTTCCCTATATATATGACTGTGTGACTGTCTCAACGTGGGTGTATATCCGTGTCTCTAGCTGCCCCCTCTGCTTCCCCACATGTATGATCCAATGGCTAAAGAGAGCTCAGAGCCCATGGGTTGCACAACCTTCCAGGGACCGTCATTGCATTATCACTGCTATTTACGCTCCATAGCCTATAAAAATCCTTGTCTACATCTCCTCTTTGTGGTTTCATTTTCAAATGACGCTTGTCATTACTACAGTATGGCATTGCATTAAAATGACTCTAAATGCCTAAAATGCCTGTTACACTGCTGGAACACCTGTAATCAAGCACTGAATGCATGATGGGTGGCTCTGACAGGTGGCATCTGCAAGAAATGCTCAGTGGTGTACAGCCTGTCGTAGGCTGTATTGCAAGGACTGTTGATTCTCTACAAGCTAATTGGAGTTTGAATGTTCTCTCAGTTATGTAGATGTTCTTCATGCGCGACAGATTATCCTGACACACACAAACATATTTTTAAAGTAATTTGCCAACTTTATGAAAACAAAAGAAATACTCCAAAGACTAATGTCTATGAGTACTTTTACCAGTGTACATTTGTAAAGAGTAGACAAGGTTTATACAATTTCTGGCAATTATGCAGGTGTTAAAATCTTTAAACACCAAATAGACACCTTTCACAGAGTTTCTAGTTTGCAAAAGCCGCACATATTTGTGGCGAAATATGTAAACATGAAGCTTTGATAACGTATGGCTTACTGCCTTTTGGCAACATCTGGCTAACACTGAAATCAGGCTCAAAAGAAAGCCATGTCCGGTGTAGGCCAATCAGTTTGAAGGGCAATGCATATGTTATCAAGCTTCCTGTTTGCATATTTGGCCACAAGTATGTGTGCCTTTTGCAAGCTACACACTTTGTGAAAGGTGTCTATTTCGTGTTTCATGATCTTCACACCTGCATAATTGCCATAAATGGTAAAAACCTTTTCTACCCTTTACTATAATTTTTATATTTATAATAGGCAAATCATGCAATTGCTACGATGAGTAAAAACTGAACCAGTCTTAACTCCCCTTCCCCTACCCATTCAACCCGCACTGACCAGTGTGGTGAGGAATAACTCGCACGGCATACAGAGACCTTCATAGAGCAGCGGAGAGGACAGTGTTGTGAACTATTATCGTTAATTACACGTTTTGTATTTTATCTTTACAGGTGAAGCGAACACAGAGCTGCAAGTGTCTACATTGTCGCTGTGCCTCGGATATTTTGTCTTTGACTTTGCCTGGTGCTTATTGTACAGCATTCAGAGTCGTGTCATTATTGCCCACCACGTCGTAAGCATTTGTGGACTGACGATATCTCTGGCTCTGGGAGTGTGCGCAACTGAGACTAACATAGTTGTGTTCGCGACGGAGATCACCAACCCCATCTTACAGTTCCGCTGGTTTCTGCGACAAGAAGGAAGGTATGTTGATGATAAGGTCTCATAGCTGGATAAATATCACCCCTTTATCTCGAGGTTGGACGACGCAAGCACACTTGATACGTGATTTACTAATGGTTTGATGTGAGTTTTCACGGCTCGATGTAGGAGAATTGCTTTTAATAGCTGCTTTTTCAGGATAGCTGTGGAGAAAAATGCTCACCACGACTATCCCGAAAGAGCAGTTTTTAAGAGCATTTCTCAGAGGAGAAAAGTTTTTACCATTTCTGGCAATTATACAGGTTTTAAGATGTTAAAACACCAAATATACACCTTTCACAAAGTGTCTAGTTTGCAAAAGCCACGCATACTTGTAGCGAAATATGCAAACAGGAAGTTTTGATAACGTATGCATTGTCCACACCAGACATAGCTTTCTTTTGAGCCTGGTCTCAGTATTAGCCAGATTTTGCCAAAAGGGAGTCAGCTCAGGGCAATGCAATATCAATGCTTAGTAACTCAGGTCGAGTTGTTTAAGCTATGGGTACTTTTGCAAGTGTATAATTGCCATAAATGGTAAAAACCCTTCCTACTCTTTACAATGTGCACTGGCAAAAGTACTCATAGCTTAAGCATTTCTCAGGTTCACCATAAGTGTGCCAAAGTCACTGTAGATACAGGCCACTTTGGCCAACTGTAAATTAGTTGGTTGCATGCTTAATGTACAGCATGTTTTCTTGAGCCTGTCGGGATAGGCTCCGGCTCATCGCGACCATGTACAGGACTAAGCGGCTTCTGACAATGAGATGAGATGTTATCCAGAGCCAGTCTCCGCTGGTGGGTCATAACCCATAAGTGGATCGCGACCGCCACCTAGTGGTGCATGGAGATCATACTCAAGTGGGCCTTGAGGTGCTAAAAGTTTAGATTTGATCTAGAGGATCACCAACTTGTGGAATAGGTAATTAACATGGGTGGTTAACATAACCTGGCCGATGGGTTACCTCTCGACGTTAAAGCCAATTTAAGTGTCATTGACGTTATTTTTTGGGCTGAATGCGTAGCCAAATCTCATGCATGGATTGCATAAAAGACTTGTAAATCCCTTTTTTGTCTGGATTTATAAAAAAAACTATGACAAGCAGTCAGTCTTTTTGTAGAACTTTAATTTTTTTACGAAATGTAAAATAAAACTTTACTTTTTTTAAAAAGTAGTCTAATGTATAGGCTTCGCTTTGCCAGTTTACGATGCATAAAGGCCTTCCGTACACCATGTCGTCATGGTGAGTGTTTGACTTACGTCACCACGCTTAATGCAGGTTGGTGAAGAGGGTGGTGGGGGTAGACCATGCTGTGCCAGTGGGAAGCATAGGCGAGGTGATGCATCTGCCAGTCATCTCATTCAGGCAGCCCATAACACCCGGGTCTGTCCCGTGACCTCTTGTCAGCGAGCCTTCGACACTTCACGTGGCTTCAAGGTGCATCTGGCCTGGCACAGGCGCCGTGGTGATGTCACTGCCACTTAGTGACGAATGGCGGTTGTTGTTGTTGGGGGGAGACCAAGGTTTGGTTAAGATGTTACTCCCCGCTTACTCTTGCGCTGTCACTGCTCCACCCTTGAATTCGTAGAAGATGGGTTAACCTTTTTGTTTCCTGTTTTATTCTCCATTGCTTATGTAGACAAACATGTACTCAATGTACATGTTTGTCTACATTGTGTACAGGTGTAAAGTGATATCATAGTGATTATCACGCCAAGCTCTAAACCTGACAACCTGCCTTCAAATATTGGCCATGGCTAACATCAGTGGGCCTTAAATTGGTCTTTGATGCAGTGTAAAAATATCAGCACTGAGCATTATTCTGGCAATAATTTTGCCTTTGGCGCTGGGCTGACCTTAATAGAGGTGCTTGCCAACAACGCTTGTCCCATAAAAGTTGAAGAAGGCTACATCGGGGGTCTTTCTCTTTGCACAGGTACGACGGAGCAACCCTTGGGGTCATACTGGACATGCTGTTTGTGCTGTCATATATCTGCATGCGCATCGGACTGGGCACGGCGCTGATGTTCAGCATACTTCCTTCCCCCAAGTCTTTACTGGTCGTTAAGATAGGTGGAGTTGGCATTTATATAATCTCTTGGCTTTTTTTGATTGATATCTTGAAGTTTGTTTTCAAAAAATATGTTCGAAAGCAAAAATTGTCAGAATAATAGTGACGCCTTTAGAGTGCAGTGTGGCGTTTGCTTTTTGGCTCAAATAATGAAACACCTTGGAGATGTATTTTTTATTGTATATTATTTGCAAGGTGTGTGTGCGATTTTCGGATTTTTTTTATCGGTAACTGTGAAATTCGTAAACACGGAGTAAATGTTGCTGCCTGCATGCAGAGTTTGCATATTGTCACTGCAGCTGTTTCCAATCATAAACTTGTGTAACAAGCATTTCAAATGTTTTGATAGCGGACTGTACAGGGGGCCCAAAAGGTAGTTTACTGCACACTACAGACATGCATTACTGTTTACATGTTTACTAATGTTTGAATAAAGATGTTCAGATGAAAATTAACATCATCACGCATTACCCAATGTCTGTGCCAGAGTAAATTGCCCATTTAGTTTCATCCTGATTTGCACAAATTTTGAATGATTGGCCACACAGTCGGAAGTTATTACTCCCATATTAATTTATTTCAGTAACACTTCGTAAAGCGATACTCATTTGGGGAGAGAGGCTTGCCGGTTATGGGGGATTTTCAGGCGCATATAAAATAATGCAAAACAACAGGCTGAGTGCATTTTAATTACACTTGTATTTGTATCTCCATTTAATAAAATGAGTTAATAACGATTAACCAAGCGTGTTAAGTAGAATAACACGAATAATAATATTTGTACACTAAGACACTACAATACTGCTTAATGTTAGTCACTTTACCATTACCATGAAACAGACGTGGATGGATAAGGTTTATTGGAGGTAGAAGGCTGCACATTATTTTGACGGACTTGAAGCACTTATTTGTTGATTGATTGATACGTTAGATGGATAATAAACGTGTGAAGAAATATGAGCGAGAACAGCACCTGGATCAATGTTGTTCCAAGTGCACAGATGTTTATAATTATTTCAGCAGAAGGTACCTCGTGAAGCCGGAAAGCTCGAGATGTGGGATTCCTGCGGTAAAACGCTGGCTCCTATCTCTAACACAAGATAGGTGTTTATTATTACAGCAGAAAGTTACCAGGGAGCTTGCAAGCTCTGGGTTCACCTGATTCCATACAACTGCTGAGTATGTGGCAGTACTCATATCATATCCTATTGCGTGCAGCTCAGCTTACTTAGCGCTCGAGCAGTAGCGTTTTTTGTTTATATATTTATCGTTATTTATTTACTATCAGCAGCCGCTGGGATGATGGTGATTTTGCTCTGCAACATCCAAACACGATTCTGATGCATCCCCAGACAGTTTCATCCAACACTTTGACCATATATGGTGGGGATTTGTATCGCACCAATGAAATTTCAAAAATTAGAATACAAATGATGAAAACAAATGTACGCAAAATGCAATAACAAGTTACATTTTATATTAGCAAACTACATTTTGGGCTCGCCTGTATTTTAAACTCGTGACATTAAAAAGTACATTGATATAGGGGCTTCAGCTGGGCTTAACTGTAAACAAGAAAAGTACCGTACGGATGGCAGTGTGCGGTCTTGCGGCTCCAGCTCTTGGCTGGCTCCAGCTCCAGTAGGTTGGCTGCAGCTCTAGTAGGCTGGTTCCACCTCCAGTGTTATGACTCCAGCTCCAGTAGCCTGGTCCCAGCTGTGGTCTGGCTAGAGCTCCCGGCTGGCTCCAGCACCAGGTGCCTGGCTCCATCTTTGACCTTACTGCACTTCCTGGCAGGCGCCAGCTACGGGCTAGCTCCAGCTACGGGCTAACTCCAGCTACGGGCTAGCTCCAGCTACGGGCTAGCTCCAGCTACGGGCTAGCTCCAGCTACGGGCTAGCTCCAGCTACGGGCGAGCTCAAGCTACGGGCTAGTTCCAGCTTGGATTGCGCTCTGAGCGGATTCCAGACCTAAAGGAAACCCTGAGATATAGCAGCTCCTGCTCCAGCGGCAGAGCAGTTCCACACTGCAGTTATTATGCCATACCGCAATAGAGTCAAGAGTGTTTTTTCTTGACAGGGACAGTATCGTCCTTTTTTTTTCATTATTAAAAACTATATGATCAGATGAATGTATTTCTATTTAAAAAGGAGGCGAAAATCACATGCAGTGCTAAAATTAAAACCGAAAATTCAACTGGGGTACACAGGTAAACATGTGTTTCATTAGTTCTGTGCAGTGACCAGATAGGCTTAGTGCCATCAAAACAGGAAATCTCATCTCATCGGCAGAAACCGCTTGGTCCTGTACAGGGTCGCGGTGAGCCGGAGCCTATCCCGGCAGACACAGGGCGCAAGCCAGGGATATACCCACGACGGGACGCCAGTCCATCACCCAAAACAGGAAATGTAACAATTACAATTTATAACGAGCACAATAATTCCTTAACAGGTTAAAACAGGTCACCAGTTCTGAGACGCCGAGCTCAGTATAAGTATGCTGCGACTTGGAACAAGTTATGGTTGAGTTTTGTTTTTAAGGTTCTAATGGAAGTGGTCTGTCGCAGATGTAGAGGGGAGCTTGTTCCAGGTGGTGGGGCAATGAGGAAGACATGTTAAGAGGTATTCCGGATGCCTGGTGTGTGTAGCGCAGTGGCAGATGAACGCTTTCCAGTAAACGTTTGTTTTAATATGGGTAGGCAGTGCAGGGACTGCATACAGCAAGTGCGGAGTGAGTGTCTTGCTATGTTAATTACCACACGTGCCTGGTTGCATTGAAGGTGCTGGTGTTTTTTGCACTGTAGTTGCATTCGTCAGTTATGTATGACGTTGTAATTGAGGTGAGCGTTTACAGTCCGGCAGGCCGTGTGTACTGCAGCAGTAGTGAGGATGGGGCGAATTTGCCAGACGTTCGTGGAGGTGATAGTTACTGCTCTGAGAGTGTTGTGGAGCTGCTGGAAGATAAATCACCAAGTGGGTTGAGGTGCGATGAGTGGTTGATGAGAGTTTGACAGCGGTGCCTGCAATATTCATATTGGATGGACGTGTAGCGGAGCCAAGGCGCCGGGAATGTTAAAGGTGAGGCTTAATTATGGCAGGTTTAAAATGAGTGGGAAAGGTGCAGCATAAGAAAATACTGATGAGCGAGGTTAGTGGTGGTCGTAGCAAATTCAGTGTCGTAGAGCACTGCTGGGTGCATTGTTCAATGGTGATGTTTTGGGTGCCGTGAAATTGAAGATTTCTATGGTTTCTTGGGTCAGTGACTGGATCAAAAGATGACCAAATTGATCTGGGCATACAATTCGAAGATCTGTTGAGGGTATGGATGTGGAGGCAATGACTAAAGTTATGGCGTCAAGCTTGGCCTGGAGGTGTTTGCAGAAAACTCTATGTGCCGATTCTATTCCAAACAGGGTCATCGACATCTCGGTTGCGATTCGGATGCAGTGTGGTGTTTATGATAAACTATTGCTCTCCGGGATTGGAAGAAGTATTTGCAATTTTAGCAGAGAGATGTCATTTGAGAAAAGTCACTGCCGGCAGTGCAGCAGCGGAGAGGCCGTGGGATTTTTTGAGAGGACACGAAGCGCAGTGCCTGATGGGAGCTGATGCGTTGATGACGCGCTCAAGGTCATGGTTCAGTTGGGATGCAGGATGTGAGGATTTTACGAGGGAGCGGTGAAGGCGATGGATGCAGTTACTTGTGCTTTGTGTCGTGGTGGAGGCATTAGGTTTGCGCGAGGGTGAGGCTGACGTGTGCGGATTTAAGTCGGGCGGCAGGAGTAGCGCTACTGACCGGATGGTGGATGGAAAAAGACACCGACTTTGTCATCCGGTGAAAATCTTGAGAGAAGGGTAAGGTAGGGGTTCAGGTGCAATGAAAAAATCGAAATTGCTAGGAGGACCGGTGTTGGGAGATCAGGCTGCAGCGACGTTTAAGGTGTGATACAACACGAAGATAGACGCTGGAGGCGGCGATCGATAATGTTCACTCGGGCCCAGACAGTTACAGTCACCAGCAATGAGGAATGGAGTATTGCGAGTGACGGTGGGTCAAGGAGGTGAGCACATTGGGTGAGAAAATTGGAAATGTTGTAATGTTGAGGGCTCTGTGCTTGGTTGAACGAGGTTCTGTGTATGGCGACTGGTGGTAGTGGCTGGGCTCTGCGTGCGCACGCAGGGAGATGGTTGTTGATTGAATGTCAGTGTGGGCATCTCGCGAGGAGTTTGGGTTTTAAGGAGGCGGAGTTACCGAGTGGAATCTTAGGAGGAGGACGATTGGTTTGCAAGGTGTGTATGGATGCGGGTTATGTCATGAGACGGTGGGTGGTGAGGGCACACACTGGGGTATATGGGCAGGTCTGAGAACTCTTTGAGTGCCAGGTATTTGGGTACGGAACTGGTAATGATCGTATGCAGTGAAAAGAATATTGATTAGAAATGGTGCATGCCTTGCAAGATTCTTTTGCGCAGTTTTAACAACAACAAAAATGAACTCGCGATGCACGGGGATATAATGAAATGCACTTCAGCGAAATGTACAAACAAGTATGTAGATAAGACCAGCAACGTGTGTGTAATTGTTCTCTGTAGTTGTACATCATAGTCTCATCTCATCTCATTATCAGAAACCGCTTAGTCCTGTACAGGGTCGCGGTGAGCCGGAGCCTATCCTGGCAGACACAGGGCACAAGAGCAGGGATATACCCACGATGGGACGCCAGTCCATCACTAGGCACTGCGGGCAATTTAGTCTGCAAGCCAATTAACCCATGCAGCAGCATGTTTTTGGACTGTGGGAGTAAACCGGAGTGCCAAGCGAAAACCCACACAGACATAGGGAGAACATGTAAACTCCACACAGACAGGCACCCGACCAAGATTCGAACCCGGGTCCTTCTTGCTGTGAGGCGACAGTGCTACCCACTGGGCCACCGTGCCGCATATACATCATCAGTGTCCTCTGTAACTTAAGAGATGTTGGTGCCAGAGTAATGTTATGCTTACATCTGCACCTAACACAAAGATATTCTGCCAGAGGCGGTTCGATTCCCACCTCGGGGTTTTTATGTACTGACTTTGTTTGTTTTCCCCCTGTCGTGCATGGGTTTCCTCCGGGTGTTAGCGCTTTACTCCCACAACACTCAATAATTAATTGGCCAATAGTCTAGTGTCGTAGAGAACGCAGTGTCTGGCAAATGTTGGTGGCGTTTAACCACTTGGCTGCGTTCTGAATCGTTCTGTCTTCAACCAAATACCTCTGACGTTGAGCCATTATGCGAGCAATTACAAATCGTAATTATAATGGCACAATAATAATACAACGTATAACGCGCACAGTCACTCAGTTTCGAAAGTATTCATTCGAAATACCACAAGTATTCATTCTGTGATCTTGCAGGAATTCCAGTTTGCTTTGAGACATCTTAGTGTGCTGTGCTCATTTACACAAAAAATGCTCCATAATATCACAGCTTGATCCGCTTCGACATCAAGGCATGTTCTCTGCTTTGTAACATGCTGCGCGCACTGTTGCATCACAGCCTTTACTGCTCTGGGATACCCCTACTTATCCAGGTTGGTGAAGTATGGTCAGACGCCACTCGTGAGCAATACAGTGGTGGGGAGGCCTTCATCCAACAGGGGCTGGACTAGAGGGCTCTATCTCCCCAAGTCGCTGTTGTTTTATCTTTAACGATATAGCCATGGCCCTCAAGTATGTCGACAATCTAACACCACCTCGTGACACTGACCCCTCTCTATTAGTCCACCACTCTTGTCTGCGGTGAATCGTTTCATCTCCGTGACCATTCAGCAAGCTTTTGTTGTTCAAGGTGAGCTTCCATGCGTTAATTCAGCAGATGTTTTATATGGTGCTGAATATCATCTTCGTTAACCCCGATCAATGTGCTGTAGACCTCCCAAACCTCTCGCCAATCTCACACACTCCCGCGACTTGACATTGCCGACTGTAGTGGCTTTTATTTACTGAAGGGGTCCTGTGAACTATTACAACCTTCTACAAATTAAAAAAAAGTCTCGCACAATTGTATTCAAGTATGGTTTAGGGGTTTTACACGATTTTAACGTTAAAAATAATCCCACGCAAAAACGATTTTCAATCACAATTATCTGTATTTTTTTGCACAAGTATAAATGTACGGTCCTATAGACTAAAAACGAAATGATTAAAACAGATCTTGTGTGCTGTATTATTCAACGTTTGCTAAATATGTATTTGTGTAACTAAGGCACTTATTGTTGATCGACCGGGTTAAAACATATAAATGGGAGTGGGTGTTGAGTGCTTTTTAAAAAACTGAACTTGATAATAAAAATAATGTACCAACAATGTGCCTGAAGAAGCCTATATTATGAATGTGTAATGCCTGTTATGCCATGTTTTAAAAA
Source organism: Mordacia mordax (assembly GCA_036362905.1). Taxonomy (NCBI): domain Eukaryota; kingdom Metazoa; phylum Chordata; class Hyperoartia; order Petromyzontiformes; family Petromyzontidae; genus Mordacia; species Mordacia mordax. The sequence continues at coordinate 26,913,355 of JAZEWT010000005.1, forward strand.
CGGACATCAACAAGACATTAAAATAAACTGGAAAATGTGATGGAAGTATAGAGAAATACATTCTTGGAATAACACGGGACAGAAGGACACATGCAACAGAATAAATACACAATTTAGTTACATTTATTTAAGAATCGTAAGTGGGTTTGGCCAGAACACGTCATTAATAGGAAAGATTGCTGTCTTCGAAAATGACATTTTCAGCTAAGGGAGAGAAGGTGTCATTCTTTCCGTTTGCTTGCAGGTGCTAAGTGCTTTGTAATATCGCAGGATAATTCCATGTGGCAATTGTTTGAAGAGGCATTCATCCATTCGTGAATTCATCATGCTGATGAAAACGATCAAAATATCAATAAGTCCTAAGCCTCTGTTGAATAGCACATGGTGACGATTGCGTGCCATGTACTTTGAAATTTCCCACGTGCCAATCTTGTACGGTCGTTAAACTTACATTGGATTTGATTATTGATTCTGAATGAAGACATTTGCAAAGTTATGGACGCATATGCGAAATGTAAGTTGTTGATAATTCCAGGCTCGATTATCAGTGTCTGTGATCGTGAAACATTCATAGAATGGTGACCTACAATAATAGATATTGATGGCTCACTGCATTGTAAGAGTATAATAATACAATTTATAACGCACGCATATTCCCCACTTGGTCATAGACAAGAAGATATGGAGGCTCGAGGAAACCACGAGGGGGGGGGGAGTCAGCCAAACGGTTAGCCGTTGCCAACCCACCAGACAATGTTTCCTATATATTGTGCTGTTATCCGGCAATTAATGAATTTTTTTTCGTTGTGGGTGGAAACCCACGCAGAAGAGAGGGAGAACACGCAAACGCTACACAAAGACGCCCTAGGTAGGAATCGAACTGCCTTAGGCAGGAGTCCCTATCTGTGAGGCTCAGATGTCACAACTGCACCACCTTGCCGCCCCAAAAAGCCTTTTGCCTTCTTTTATGAACTGAACACGTTTTCTTGTTCATTAATTTCATGCGAATTTGGTTTTGTTTGAGAATGGACATTTTCACACGCAGGTGTTAAAACATACCACGCTTCGGCATTTTTGCATTAAAATAACACGTAATCATTTTACATTCATATTGTGATGTAAACTGGTAACGTTGTAGAGTTTGAAGTTATTTTTTAAAATTAACAGTTATCTGCAGTTGCAGACTCGTGTTCGTGTGAAGTAAAAATTACTCTCATTTTTACATGTACATACGAAATCTAACATGACAGACTAAAGGGATCCAATCCAGGCGTTTCGTTTACCACATTGGTGGGATACCTCATCTCATCCAATTCTCAGAAACCACTTAGTCCTGTACAGGGTCGCGGTGAGCCGGAGCCTATCCCGGCAGACACAGGGCGTAAGGCAGGGATATACCCACGATCGGGCGCCAGTCCGTCACCGGGCACTGAGGGCAATTTAGTCTGCAAGCCAATTAACGTATGCAGCAGCATGTTTTTTGGACTGTGGAAGGAAACCGGAGTGCCCGGCGAAAACCCAGACGGACACGTGAAGAGAACATGCAAACTCCCACACAGAAAGGCACCCGAGCCGAGATTCGAACCCGGGTCTTCTTGCTGTGAGGCGACAACGCTACCCAACTGGGCCACCGTGCCGCCTGGTGGGATATCTGTGCACCGTTGAAATGCTCGTGGCTCAGGGCAAGATGGACCGGTGTTTGATTCTCACCTCAGGTAGCTGTGGAATGTGTATGACCCGTAAATAACCCCTATATATCTGGCATTGGCCAAACATCGCACTGCTGAATGATTGAAAATTACTCAATTGGGATTACACGTGGCAACGTAACTCTATTGCAGAAACTTGTCAGAACTCGCTAAACAAGAGTTTTAAGTCTCAGACTTGATTAACAAACTAAATGATAATACTACGTGTGTATAAGTGAAAAATTACACGAATGGCCTTTAAAAAAGTAAATTTAATTAACATTTTTAGGACAACCCATTCATTAACATGTTCGATGTCAAAAGAATTGCACACAATTACGCATGCACATTTCTGTCCTCAAACTGATCAAAGAAGTGATGTTTACATTTGTCTCCGTTTAAGATATGTCATGAATTTGGTTCCATACATAAACTTTCACGTGATACTTGAGCTGTGCTGTATGACACCGGTGATCTTCAGCCTGAAAATCTCATCTCATCTCATTATCTGAAACCGCTCAGTCCTTTACAGGGTCACGGTGAAGCCGGAGCCTATCCCGGCAGACACAGGGCGCAAGGCAAGGATATACCGACGATGAGACGCCAGTCCATCGCCGGGCACTGCGGGGCAATTTAGCCTGCAAGCCAATTAACCTATGTAACAGCATGCTTTTTGGACTGTGGGAGGAAACCGGAGTGCCCGGCGAAAACCCACGTGGACACGGGGAGAGCATGCAAACTCCACACAGAAAACACCCGAGCCGAGAGATTCGAACCCGGGACCTTCTTGCTGTGAGGCGACAGCGCTAACCACTGGGCCACCGTGCTGCACGCCCAGCCTGAAAATGCCTTCAGCAAAGGTGGTGAAACGTCACAAAGGAAAAAAGACAAACGCTTGCCACGGCGACTCGAAAGAGTGGCTCTTAAACGCAATCCTCAAATTGAGCCGTGGAAACCGAGATCAATACATTCTGTGGTCATTATTGTATCCTCATTGTAAATCCACTGCTGGATGGAGGCGTTCCGCATCATGCCTCATGGTCCTTGCAAAGCAAATCTCACTCCTGTGCATCCATCTGCATGGTGGCTTTCTGCCCAGGAGCAATCTGAGCATTGGCTGCCGTTCTGTCACGAGTCTTGTCCATTGCCCATGAGCCTTTCTGACGTGCTGTCAAAAAGGCTGCTGACATTGTAACACTTGCCATTAGCGCTGTCCATCGATGTATAACTTGGGATTATGATAACGCTCCTGAACATCCATTGTAAGTTAAACGATCCTGTAACGTAATGTTTTGGTATTGGGGACTACCACTTGCAAAAGAAAAGAAAAACAATACTTTTTTGAAATAAATTTGGCTATAATCCAATGAAAATAGGTAAGCCTTCTGGATCTATGTGACGATGTGCCATTCCTGTCTGTGATGACATCACACTCTTGCCTCCACTCTCGATGACCACGACGCACAACTTCTCGTGTACACCTCTCATCTCATCTCATTATCTGAAACCGCTTAATCTTATACAGGGTCACGGTGAGCCGGAGCCTATCCCGGAAACACAGGGCGTAAGGCAGGAATACACCCGACGACGGGACGCCGGTCCATCGCTGGGCATTGCGGGACAATTTTAGTCTGCGAGCCAATCAACCTATCCAGGAGCATGCTTTTGGACTGTGGGAGGAAAAAGGAGTACCCGGCGAAAACCCACGCAGACACGGGGAGAGCATGCAAACTCCACACAGAAAGGCACCCGAGCCGAGAGATTCGAACCGGGGACCTTCTTGCTGTGAGGCGTCAGCACTAACCACTGGGCCACCGCGCCACCCACTCGTGTACACCTGTGCTGAGGATATCGTTACTTGTGATGTCATCCACATTAAGCACGAGAACAAAAACATACTGCCCGGCGATGGACTGGCGTCCCGTCGTCGGGTGTATTCCTGCCTTACGCCCTGTGTTTCCGGGACAGGCTCCGGCTCACCGTGACCCTATATAAGATTAAGCGGTTTCAGATAATGAGATGAGATGAGACAATAACATACTGACAAATCTTGGAGAAACCATGCATATAGCAGATGTTTCTTCCTTGTTAGATAATTGCTTTCCCTGATCCATATGGCCATTCTATAAACCAGGACATGAACCACGATCCTTGCTCTAATTGCTCAACGTTAAGTTGTTAGCGGTGTAAATATTCTGTCTGCTCACTTTTTTAGAAAGCCATTTAAAAATGCCGACGTTTATTCCATACATACTGTCCATACTATGGGTACTTTTTTGCCAGTATACATATATAAGATTACAACAGGTTTTACCGTATCTGGCGATTATGCAGGTGTTAAAATATATACTGTCCATATTTTACAATGTGGAATTTCTACCGCCGATTCAGACAGGTGTCATGCCAAGCTTTTTTGTGTGCCATTGAGTCGTGACTTTTGGACTGCCCTTTGCAATGTCTAACATCCACAGTAATTACAACTGCACATGCATACATTTTTAAACCCAACATTTTGGTGATTACACAGTTAATGAGTAAGGCAGGGTTCCCGTATTTAAAAAAAAAGCAATTGCATTCGATGATATTCCTCCAAAACGTGTGCAATATATGTGCAATCTCTAGAGTAATCTCTACTCTGACCTAAACACCAAGGCTGAATTTAGTTATATCTCACCACCTACATACCTCAGCTGTTACGATTGTAATTAAATACTGTATATCAACGTTAAGTGTAGTTTTTTTCTCTAACTGATTATTAATAAATTAACAGTTCACATTTTCTCCCAAAATCGTCCCCGACACAGCCGCGGTGGGTTTGTTGTGTTATTTAATTTAACCGGGTGGAAACCCAAAAGACTCAGATCGTCTCATTTGCAGGAGTTATCTGGGTACATATGCAGTGATCATAAGTTAGTACTGGCGTCATTGACTGTACGGTCCTATTAACTGCAATGTAGCCCCAGGAGATTGCCATGTATATGCCACCGAGTTAACACGCATATTGCGTTTGTTCGTGCTTGTGTTTGTACATCAATGCTTTGGTGGTCACGCAGGGCGGAGCTTCAAGCCCACAAGCCCTGGCCCACTGGGCTCAGCCAAAATCTCGCGAAGCAATAAGAGCTCACTCTTAGCCTAACATTGAGTCGGATGCCGCATAGCCGAATAAATATGGGTTTTTTTAACGGTTTACTATTGGCTCACATCTTGGTATACTTCTGCTATGGACAGCCACCTCTGGTGAGTGAATATTTTAAATGTTTTATTCTGTATATAGAACGCCGTTTGTTACGTTGAGCTGTAATTTGCTTTAATTGTGGTAACATACAATCAAATATAATTTTATGGTTGGCCTATAACTGAAGGCGTTATGTGTTCGTGTACCTACAATGCCATTGTCCCCTTTGCTGTATTAAATTATTATTCACATCATGAAAAAAAAAAATCCTGAGCATTCATGGTCAATGTAAATGATCTCGAAATGTCTTATCAATGGGCAGATTGTGCGTACAGTATTAAGATATTTAAATTGAAAGGGTAAAGTGCATAGGTCCACATTAGCGTTTGCTTATGAAGGTCCCACTTTTTGTTCCGTATAATTAAAATCTCGTACAAATGAGTTATTAAAAGGTCACTTAGCGTCTACCGCACAGGACACTGCGTGGCTTTCACGAGACCCGCGGGCAGGCGGAGGGAAGGGGCTAAACCAATATTTAACTTGCAGACACGGACACCTAGCCGAGGCCTGGGTCCCGTGGGCACCAGGGGGACTTCAGGGCCACCAGGATCTCCTGGCCGCGATGGAAATAACGTAAGTTGTTTCTTTCGCCGATGTTGATGATGATTAGTGGCTGTAAGCCTCTGTAAAAATCACTTGAAATATACTAAGCCACAGGTGTGTGTCTCTTCCGTGGGAATGCTTGTAATGACATTAACGAAATTGTGTCTCGGCTCGTTTAAGAATCGTTCGCCCATCAAGTTAGAGGTGTAGTTTTAAATCGAGTTAATATAACGAAGGAGATTTATTAAATGATTTGACTAATTGTATCAGTTCACTGAAACAAACTCTGGATACATGAAAAATATGCACGTTGAACTCTGCAATGCTTAGTTTATATGCTTGTGCTGTGGTTAAGCCTTCATTTTTTGCAGAGTGGGCTTGTTATGTCAGCAACGAATAAAATATAGTGAACTATATATCTTTGTTACTGCATCGGACTTTTTAAATGTGTACACGTGTGATTAGGTTTACAGAACAATCGGTGACATTATCAATGCAGTGCTTTATGGTTAGAGAGAAGCACACTGTGTTAATAAAGATATAATAAGATAGTACATTAGTCTCAATATACATCAGTTTAAACCAGGTAGATAAAACCACATATACATAGCTATAGTTACATTATATCATTCGCATCTCATCCCTGCGAATCTCAGCGTGTCTGCCGTGGCAACGCACATTGAGATTTTAGAGTCAGGGGTGTTATTGAGCACCAACATTTCATGCTATTCAACATCATTCAACTTTTCTCTTTTTAAAATATACGCGTTTAAGGAAAAGGGTGGGAACAATTCAACCACACAGTTACAATTTCTCTCAATAATTGATAACACCTTCATAAGAACCCAGTAGAGCAGGTATACAGATACCTTGCATTATGAGCGCTGCGAGATACAATTACACACTAATTGCAGGGTATTTTTTAAACAAAGCAAGTGAAAAGTCCATTCTGGATTGTTTTATCCTTCACTGTTATATTGGTCCATAGTTTGCCCCAACAGAGCGTTGGGTGTCTCTACTACAGCGTGAGTATTCTGAATACGCGTGGAGCGAAAGCAGCGTGCAGTCCCATTGACTGTTAATCACACGTCTCGTCAAGGTATTCTTTTAAACCTTTTTTAAATTGTGTACAGCACTTGCGTGCTAGTGCTTACAGAAAAACGGCCATGGCCTGAAATATCGCCGTATTTTTTTTATTTGAAGGCAGCGTTTTTGAGCATTTTTGTATGTTTTTGTTAATTGTATCAAAACAGCATGAACAAATAATTTGTTGAACATTTATTTTTAGCATCAATTACCGCATAGCTTACAGAGCTTGCTATTGCATTATGGTTTTATCTCATCACTTATCTTGGTGGCTATGAATATATGCTCTCTCATTATCGCTCCACACATGACCAGTATTCCTTAGCGCGCAATTATTGTACACATTATTTTATTTTAAAGACCAACAAATCATTGCGTGCACGAGCAGTGTGATGAGCATCTATAGGTGACCACAAGCTGCTTTAGTTCAATACTCTATCGCTTATTGCAGCGATAGACTACAGGGTGGTCGGCTATGAGAGGTAGAAGTTTAAACTAATTATATAGAAAATATTCTGCCATTAGATTATAATAATAATGTAATGATGTAGGTTTTCACGGCTCGATGCATGATGATGGCTTCGAAAAGCTGCTCTCTCGGGACAGCCGCGTCGATGGCTCTCTCCTATAGGGTCACGGTGAGCCGGAGCCTATCCCGGAAACACAGGGCGTAAGGCAGGAATACACCCGACGACGGGACGCCAGTTCATCGCCGGCGCGAGGAGAGGAGAGAGAGCCATCGACGCGGCTGTCCCGAGAGAGCAGCTTTTCGAAGCAATCATCAACATTAGAATAGATCAATTAAGTAAAATAATTACCATAATTTAACGACGGACATCCAGTAACGAATGAACCATTCATCTCATCTCATTGTCTGAAACCGCTTAGTCCTATACAGGGTCACGGTGAAGCCGGAGCCTATCCCGGCAGACACAGGGCGCAAGGCAAGGATATACCGACGATGGGACGCCAGTCCATCGCCGGGCACTGCGGGGCAATTTAGCCTGCGAGCCAATTAACCTATGCAGCAGCATGCTTTTTGGACTGTGGGAGGAAACCGGAGTGCCCGGCGAAAACCCACGCGGACACGGGGAGAGCATGCAAACTCCACACAGAAAGGCACCCGAGCCGAGAGATTCGAACCCGGGACCTTCTTGCTGTGAGGCGACAGCGATAACCACTGGGCCACCGCGCCGCCCAATGAACCATTCGTTCAAACAAATAAAAGAAGGGAAAAGCGTTCCTGAGCAGGCACAGGTTAACTTCGTGCCGTCATTCAAGCAGTGCTTTGCTTTCTACCCTCCACGAGTGCGTCCGTTGTGGCTCCCAGACATTCACCCGCGATGGGGGTGAATGTCTGAGCGGTGGGGGGGGGTGGGAGAGGTCGCTGTGACAGCAGAGTCCCGAGGAGGCTGTGAGCAGAGAGAGCGAGAGAGAGCGAGAGCTCAGAGAGGCAACGCATTGTGTGCGTGGAGCGAGTGGCCGAGTAGGCGTGGCTGTAGGCGGGGCGAAGGGAGCTTGCCAGCTCCATCACGCGTTATAATGATAATAATTGCGCTTCGAGAACGCTTTTCACCCGAGGGTCACAAAGCCCTGCGGAGAGAACGGCACAGGTCAACAACAACATCATCGCGGCAGTTCAACTGAAAGTCAAATAGTGGCAATAAATTATAGGACAGAAAATAAGCGCCGGGCACTCCGGTTTCCTCCCACAGTCCAAAAAAAACATGCTGCTGCATAGGTTAATTGGCTCGCAGACTAAATTGCCCGCAGTGCCCGGTGATGGACTGGTGTCCCATCGTGGGTATATCCCTACAGGGCGCCCTGTGTTTGCCGGGATAGGCTCCGGGTCACCGCAACCCTGTACATGACTACGCGGTTCTGACAATGAGATGAAATAAAATAAGCGATTTAAAAAAAGAATTCTTAAACAAACAAGGAAGGAATAAATGTTCCCGAGTAGGCGCAGGTCGGCAGCGAGCCATCATCCTAGCACGACAACAGTGAGCCGCATCAACAGTCCTAGCCAGAGAACTTCAAAGCCTTACGGAACGAGTGAGTCTTGAGACGAGATTTGAAAATGCCCAGGAACTCAGCTCAACAAATCTCCGATGGATGCGGTAGTCTTCAATATATCCGTCAAAGATACAGTAATGATAGAAAGTGTTGTGGACAATATTAACCTGACATATTCTACAGTCCCATTCATCAAGATACATAATTGTTATGGCAATTTTGAATACTGTCTTTCCACGGTAATACAGGGCTTGCCTACACATTAGCCTGGTGCTATTCGTTAGTGTTATACACGTGATTATTCTGCAGTAAATCTATTCTCAGCCTGCAGATTATCAAGGTAGTGTTAACACTGCAATTATTTCTCCCCACTGTGACTCATGCCATAAAATGAGGCACATTTACGTTTGAAACTTT
>JAZEWT010000005.1:26922369-26953565 GCA_036362905.1 Mordacia mordax
CTGTGTTTCCGGGATAGGCTCCGGCTCACCGTGACCCTATATAGGATTAAGCGGTTTCAGATAATGAGATGAGATGAGACTTTTTCCCCCCAGTGATTTAGTTAAGCTCGACGCAGCTGCAGTATATTTAGTACAATAACGTGCTTATGTAGGTTTTTATGACTCGATGCCGTGAAAATCTACAGCTGTTGTTTTGGTATAGCTGTGCCGATCACTCCTCCTCCTCGACGCGGCTATCCCAAAAGAGCAGCTTTTGGAAGCAATCACGAGTACAATAACGTTGATGTTCATGTGATCCTTCTAGTTTTCTCAACATTCCTTTCAGTCGCCATGAAGGTAACAAAACATATTCCCAGAAAACCATTAGCGGCACATTGAGAAAAAAGAACGTGCATCACATCTTTAAAAATAAAGAAACTGAGTGGTGAATCTTTGTCTTTTCCATAATGATGTCTCACACACACACTTGTCAATGACATCACTGTGACAAAATCATCTCGTCACAGCCCATGCAGCTGTGGCAGGGAACAGCTCTGCATCTCATGACCACGTGCTCTCTGAGACCGATCTCATGAATTCCAGCGTCAGCTGTAAGAATATTGGGACGCGTTTGTCGGTAATCTGTCATTGGCAGCCATCTGAATGTCTTGACTCAGCAATATAAATGGGTTAGTCTAAGAAGGTAAATGCATTTTTGAAATGCATTAGGATTTCCAATTGCATGCTTTAGCTGATGGAGTTGGGTTGAGAATATTTACCCCAAATGCATCGAAAATGATTATGCTATACGCAGTAGGACCAAAACGGCTCTCTGGTTTATAAAGTTGTAATTTATCAATAACGTACATTATTCAACGTAAAGGTTATCTCCGACCACGGACCATGAACATCATGAAAGCACAACGATTCTTATACTAAAGTCTTCACTTGTTGCAGTGTGTTGTTGACTCTAGCCATGTACACTACATTAATATCAAGTGTCTTCCATTAAATATCACTGATGCCTACTTCTACTTCTTTAGGGCCCGAGAGGACCCCCTGGCCCATCTGGACAAACTGTAAGATTAACCTTGTTTTTAATTTCACTACTCAGCTCTGCAAGCGCCGCTCTCCACAACGTGGCATAATCACGTCTTCATATACTGTGCTCTGATAGTGGCGTGCGTGCTCTGTTCACCAGGGAGAGAAAGGAAACCCAGGTCCCTCGGGAATCTTGGGAAAACCTGGCCGTTCTGGTATTCCTGGCAGCGACGTAAGTGCTGCTGCTGACATACGCAACAACTCGGCATGTTGTTAGGAGAGTCGCGTACATTCGGTGCTGTACACAGTTGTGAAAGATACTTAAAGTTCTAACTCGTACGGTAGTATCACAAACACCCTTCCCACCTGTACCGTACCGAATGCTTTGGGCACTTTCATACTGGCATACCGCCGTACGATCGGTCACCTCTGGCTATGTGGAGGATTGTCTACGGTGCTTTTGTTCTATGGCCCCAGTGATGACCGAACTTGCCCCACTACCAAATGTCCCATCCGGATCACGTCATGAGAAGAAGGATCCACTCAGAAATATTAGAGAGCAGTGTGCACTTTGTGCCAGAGAATGACTCTGCAGGAGATTTTCTGTCGCAGCACTTCTCAAAAATCTTTAGAGTTGCCTGGTTATCTTTTACACTGCAGGGAGCGCTTCACGAATTTGCCTGTCAACATTTCGCAGGGGCCATGCAAATCTTCTCTGTATCATTCCAATTTTAGTACATGTACTGCCAGAGCAAGCATGGAGGGGGGGGGGGCGTGCATTACCCATGAATTCTACTATGAGATTGTGACACGGCAGTTAAACAAAGAGATGGAATTCGAAACAAAAATCACTGGGAATGCACCTGTGTCCACATGGCCCTTTAGAGTGAATAACTAGGACCCCTCCCCCAGAAATTGTTGATTTTGTGACAATGCATTTTATAAATTTCTGTAACTCACGAGATTTAAAATAACCATCCAAATTGAAAATCACGAAAGCCCAATACGTCTCTCTGCAATTTTTACTCTAGGAATGCAGATCTCGCCCATTTGCATGCCTGGTTAAGCTTATGTTTGTAAACTGTTAAGAAACGAAATGCTGCCGATATAAGTGCCAAACCAAATTGAGCATGGTGGCTCCGTGTGTTTTTTGTGCAGTCAATGATAACTCGGCTGAGACCATGAACCTACTTAAGAACCCAGTTTAATTATTGGTGGCTGCCCAAGCTCTACACCATAATTTTAGCAGTGACAGTTCAGCCCTGAATTGTGAGCCACTCAGTGCCATCCTAGTTTTGATCTGAGCCACACAGTGCCACTTCATCGCTCTCATCTCTAAGCCACCAAATGCCAGCTCAGCGCTCTGATCTCAAAGCCACCCAGTGCTAGCTCAGTGCTCTCATCTCTAAGCCACACAGTTCCAGCTCAGCACTCTGATATCTGAGCCATTTGGTCACCTCTGGGCATTTATTCACGAAGAATGTTAATGTTACAGTTGCGATTAGCGCTCAATTCTTGGTTGGGAGTCATCTGGCTAATTCAATTATTTAATGTTGTTAATATAAGGATCGCTTTGTGGGAAGTCAACAGTCATCTGATGTATAAACTGATACCGCTCATGTGGAATGTGGAAATCTCACCACCGGCTCAGGGCTGCACCGTTTATTTGAAGCAGGGAGTTATTGACCTTTTTTGGGTTTGGGTTTTCTCTGTTCATCATATATACACCACCGCAAACATTAACCGTAGTGCTGAATGGTCCCTTAATTACGTATAGCCCACTCACACTAACACCACTGAATGAACCTTGATGAATTTATTGTGGAAATGTTGAAACACAATTTGTTGTGGATTGCATTGTTATTATGATTGTGTTAATTGCAGGTACGAGCCTTTGTTGTGGAATGGTAGAGTGCGATGTACTTTTATTATCACTCTTTTCTGTGTTTTATAGGGAATTGTAGGTCCATCTGGTGCCATAGGACCTATCGGGAACTTGGGACAAAAGGTACTGTAATCATGGTTTTGAAAAATCTAATTTATTCAATGTGGTGGCAACTTTGTTGCAGTTATAGAGCATGGTTTAAAACACTGTGAACGCATTAGTGCCATAAGGCCACTAAACACAAGCACATACATCGCCAACCACGGCCTATGTGTATCTTGGTCATTACAGAATAGAGAAATAACTCACTTTCAAGTCGGCAGTTGGAATGTAACGATGCATTGAGTCATCATATCAAGTCAATGGTAGTTACAGTGATGGTAACGGAACGAAACATCTATACAAATGAAAGAAAATAACGGCTTCGGAAAGCACTGATCAATGACCACATCGATTCACACGGGACCAGTTCAGCTGTCACCCACTGCTATCAACTGTGCCCAGGAATAGAATTCTGGGCGTGTGGTGCAGTGCGCTCACCACTGCACCACCTCTCCGTCCTCAGCATCTCAAACATCAAATTACATGTCCTTATTGTGAGTATATTCTAACATGTATTTTTTTAAATTGAAGGGTGTCTGCTATATTGTACTCTATGCTGCTGTGTCTTTCTCTATTACCTGTAGGGAAATCAAGGACCACCGGGTCCACCTGGGCCATCAGTGAGTAGAGGAAGGAGATTGTGTTTGTCAGCTCTCTCACGCAATGATTGTGTTTCGTGAACTCGTCATTACAGCAATGCAACATTCCCCTGGATAGACAAGTTGCTATGCTTTACATACTTCTTGGGCAGGTCATAGAGGGCTCCAAAATACAGTTGTGTGAAGGCTTCTGCATACACGGTATGCTATGCTCACCATACTTCGCCGAGTCAGTCACTTAGTGTGTATTGGTTAAAGGGCCCCCAGGACTGGTTCAGATATCACCACTGTTGTTAACCGTTGCCAGGAATTACACTCAGGTCATTGGGTTCATAGAGCAGTGCGCAAATCACAGCGCCACCCCTCCTGTATAATACAACACCAGGGAACGTTGTACAACTCAACAACGATATTAATGTCCGTGTTAACATCATTTTCCAAAGAATGTTGTTGTAGCTGAACATCATAAAATTTTAATATTACTGGCAATATAACATCGGTCAGTTCACAAATTTGCGAAATGATTTTGAATCTATTACCATATTTTGATTTCGTGCATTTCAAAATGTTGGCCTAGATAAAAGCTAAAACCCACAATATATATTTGGAGAGGCGTCTAAAGTCTGTTTATTGTATATTCTCATCTCATTTCATTGTCAGAAACTGCTTAGTCCTGTACCGGGTCGCGGTGTGCCAGAGCCTCTCCCGGCAGACACATGGCGCAAGGCAGGGATATACCCACGATGGAACGCCAGTCTATCACCGGGCACCGCGGGCAATTTAGTCTGCATGCCAATTAACCTATGTAGCAGCATATTTTTTGGACTGTGGTAGGAAACCGGAGTGCCTGACGAAAACCCACGCGGACACGGGGAGAGAATATGCAAACTCCACACAGAAAGGCACCTGAGCCGAGATTCGAACCCGGGCCCTTCTTGCTGTGAGAAGGCGACAGCGCTACCCACTGGGCCACGTGCCGCCAAAGTCTATTGTATATTTTGTTATCATATACGTAATTATAGAGACAACGTTCCATGAGTAGTGTACGTTTGTTGTCACAGACATGGGATTTTGATTAACTTTTGTGATTTTTGTTTTTACCCAGGGGCAACTGCTGAGTGGTCCTGCGGTATGTATCATTGTGTTCACTCAACATTGTCGCATTTTACAGTTTTACAAAGTATATATACTCAGATGCATACACCCCTTGAGCCAAACAGTTGCAGTTAATCTCAAAAAGTACATTTATTTCAGCATACCTTTAAAAGAAACACGGTGATTAACACACTGAACCAATATAATAACATTGCAGTTATTTGTCAATGCACTGGTCTTACCACGCTCAGTTAGTTATGGATATTTTTTGTCCAGAGTTCACCATACTGGTCAGTGTAGGTTGGTGAAGAGAGGGCCCATGACTGGGTCAGAAATTGTTTGCCACCAATATCAGCAAAGGCCACAGGCAGTGTTATTGATTGATGTTCTGAGTTGTCTGTACAGATGGGTACACTTTCTCTGCTGCCCCAACTGCCTATCTCGTAGCCCAGTAGACTAGGAACTTGGCACCACTTAATAAAATGTAAATAATCCCCCAGCTCTGCATTGAAAGGCATTGACTTCAGCCGTATGACTTTTGCTGTCTTGTCCGATTTTACTAGTGATTTATGCATGAAGTTCATAAATGAAACTTAAAGCAGTGCTATCTAAACGAGGCACTGCATTGATAAATCGTCAATAAAACCACGGGTAGAATTTTAAAAATATTAATAATTGCATTTCTGGAGCGCTTTTCACCCGAGGGTCACAAAGCGCTGCACAGAGCTGCGGAGAGAGCGGCCACGTCAACAACAACAACATCAGAACAGTTCAACTGAAAGTCAATTAGTAGCAATAAATTCTAGGACGTAAAATTGTTAGCTTCGTGCTACTCATTGGCGCGGTTCATAATTGAGTTGAATCTGTGACTGTTGCAGGGCATCTCGGGCAAAAAAGGACTCCTAGGAGCAATCGGTCTCCCTGGACCACCGGTAAGTAGATTGCGGGGAGAGACATCCCCTCTCACTGTGACACGTGCGGTGCGTGCGCTGTCACGTGGACTCGAGGCATAACCATGGAGTGCGCAGGTGGTACAGCTGCACCGGGGGAGGTGGAGGGAGGGCCACATCTCATTCCTTGCACCCAGGGGCCGTTGCACCCACGCGACGCAATTAACTTTAGGCAAACAAACAAGTCATAAAGTCACTTGTTTGGGTGTAGATTTATTACTTGCATCCCATTTTATGTAACTTTTGGACAGATTTAAAAAAAAGTGTCAATGCTGTTATCAAGCATTTTTTTTGAAACGCCAGAACGGACTAAACTTGTTCCGAATGGTTTTGTAAGTTTTGCCTTACATATGCACTTAAGCGGTTCAACTTAATGCAGTGGTTATCATATAAATTAAAGTTCTATATGAATCACTATGTACATGGCCTCAAACCCTCAGTCGATGCAAGTTAGGATATCTAGTCATTGGACTTTTCATTAGTGTGATTGTTAATCCTCAATATCATGAGATCTTGGGTGGCAAATGAGTATCACCTCGTGTGATTCTAATCATGAGATGATGTTATCACGGTCTAGAGTAGTAGGTAATGTCAATTTTTTAAATATTAATTCAAATAATTAATTCAAATATGAGGAGTAGCACACGTTCCAGTGGTTGTCAATCTAACATCAGCATGTCTTCAATGCAGGGTTCCAATGGGCCTCCAGGATTGCCAGGCCCACCAGGGCTGCCTGGTCTCGAGGTAAGATTCGCATTTCCCAAGCCTTTCACCTGACACCGAACCATGAGCCACCGATCAGACACAAAGCCACACGTCTTAGATCGTTAACTCGCTCCGCTCAAAGTTCTGCCTCCTGTCTGCCTCTGCAGTTGGTAATGCCGTGTTAAACGACACGTACGTCTACCCAGCTGTCGATAACATCTTAACATGTATATGACCGCAGAGCTTGGGAGCATTTAGTGCTGACTCAGCACAGGGCTGCTGCTTTCGCCACTCATCCATGGTTCTTGTTCCTCACGAAGATCAGTGGTTCTCTATGTCTAAGAGTGACCAAACACTGTGCAGCATATATAAGATTACAACAGGTTTTACTGTATCTAGCTCCACCTAAGCTATAAGGCATTGATACTGCGTTGTCCTGAGCTGACTGCCTTCTGGCAAAGGCTGACACCGGCAAATAGGCTCAAAAGGAAGCCACTGCCAGGTGAAGGTCGGTCAGTTGAAGGACAATGCATAGATTATCAAAGCTACCTGTTTGCATGCTTTGCCACTGGTATGTGTGGCTATTGCAAACTGGACGCATTGTAAAATGTGTCTATTTTGGTGTTTGGGATCTTAACACCTGCATAATCGCTAGATACGGTAAAACCTGTTGTAATCTTATATACGTATACTGGCAAAAAAGTACCCACTGTGCAGCATGTTATAAATGCTAAGTCGTGTTAAAATTGCAGATTTGTTCAAACCTAAATTTGAGGATATGATATATATATATGTTTTTGTATATTTCGAGGTTTTGAAAAGGGTAATGGGTAATATCTAAAAAAAAGTTTATCTCATTCCACAATATTGTTGAGTGGTAGCACATTTCTAATAAGTGAAATTGCCAATGGTCATTATGAAATACCTGTCGCTATCTTAAATATGAATATTGGCTGACCTCCCAGCATTTGATTATGAAATCTTTGTGCTTCCAAAAACAAAAAGGCATAGCTTTGAGTGTCGCCAAATTTACAATAGTCACTGTTATGCTCCAATCTTGTAAGCTAAGCCTACACATGTTAACATGCATATGTACGTACATATGGGGCTTTACCTTTTACACAACAAACCCTCGACTACTAATATTGAGCCAGAGAACTACGCAGCGCAACCATCCAGTAGTGATTCCACCTGTTTACAAAAGAGGGTTCACCTTGCCTCTGTTCGCAAATGCATCCTGTGGCTGTGGAGGGAATCAGTGACGCCCGTATGAGTGGCGTTGTCGTTGTTTCATCTCGCGATGTTGATAGGGTCTCCCTGGGATTATGAGCGCTGATGGCAAGGCTGAGATCGAGGTGAGATTCGTTTCCCATAAAGCTCGTTTCATGTTATTTTAGTTGCTACGTTAATTCATTTGGTGTTTCGTAAACGGCTTTGTATTGTCGTGCTTTTTAAATATCTTCTTTTTACACTGTTTGCGTTTTTGCTGTCATCGTTGGATGAACCGTACAGAATGACTGTTATAATTACGTTTTGCTGCTCAAAAGGTTGCACTCGCAATGCAGACTAGAGTGGTTGTGTAACTCGCTTCATGGTTCCAACCTCACAAAGCATCATCCGCCCTGCAAGTCAAGGAAACGTCTTCACTGGGGCACTGCAGTGCAGTTATTCTGCAGTGCAGTGCTGTTATACTGCGGTGCAGTGCAGTTATACTGCAGTGCAGTTATACTGCAGAGCAGTGCAGTTATACTGCGGTGCAGTTATGCTGCGGTGCAGTGCAGTTATACTGCGGTGCAGTTATACTGCAGTGTAGTGCAGTTATACTGCAGAGCAGTGCAGTTATACTGCAGTGCAGTTATACTGCAGCAGAGTGCAGTTATACTGCAGAGCGGTGCAGTTATACTGCAGTGCAGTTATACTGGCTGCTCGTCCGTCTGTGCGTGGGCTGCACAGTTTGCAACCTCACGCATGCAGATTTCCCAAACAGCTACACGCTTTGGTAATACGACCATCTTATTTAAACAAATAAAACTTGAACAATATGTTTTATACTTGTTTACAGAACGTGTCCCACGCTGGGCATGCAGTTTGGAATCATTGACCCAACGTAGGCCAGATGTTCCATGTATAACGGGTGTGCAGAAAGTGTCACATGGAAGAAAGCTCTTCTCCATATAACACTCATAAGTGACTATAGCCACAGCACTAATTAATGTTTATTGCTATAAATGCATTATATGATATCCATGATATTAATTTTGTTTTTTTAAAAAGTTACTCTTTATTTATTCTGCTTCACATTGCCGATGTTGATTGCCTTGTTGGGTAATTGATGTTGTTTTATCTCCAAAGTGCGTAGCTTCTTGTCACCCTTCTCTTTCGGGTCCAAGTGGCGTCATGGGTCCCAAGGTAAAACAACCGCTCCTACAAAAAACATTCATTGCACAGCAGTGGCAGAGCTTCTGCTGGGGCCCCGGCAGAGCCCCTCCTGTTCTCTGTGAAATAGCAAACATCTAGTCCTGAATAAACTGCCCCCTGTGAAAGAGTTTGTGGGCAACTTTAGTAACCGGTAACATCTCCTTGCTAACAAGTAAATAATGAGCATTCGTACACTGCTTTGTAATGTACCACGAGCCTATAATGTTTGATTTTTTATGTAGCGGAATTCATGAAAATTTCATCTCACAATCGCTTAGGGATCAGAGACAAGCTGGAAGGCAGTCTCGTGGCAAATTTGCACCGACAATTACCAAAGCTCTACAGTCGTCTATTATGAATGTGTTAATTAAACTAATGAGTGTTTATACATTTATCAGGAAACCAGATCCCCCAGAGGATATCCCGCGAGTGTGAGGGGGCGATACTCTATTCTATTCAGAAGGGTCAGATCCTGTTAGTCCGCAGAAAGGGAGTTTCGCAACATCTGTGCGAGCCATCAAACTTCGTTGCCTCTGCGGTTCTGGATTACAGGCCACGTGCGTAGCCATCACTGCCCAGTTGTGGACTTCAGAGCCACGCGGTCTGCCGCATAAGCTCACAATCTGCCGCACAAGCTCACAATCTGTTCGGACCCAATGCAGCCGCAAGGCAACCTCACTTTGTCAATGACAAAATAATGCTGGCAGCCTGATGCTGTACCTGCTGCGCTTCAACAGTTAAACTTCGTCTGCCGCTGCTTATGTCTCCATTGTTGTTATTTTCTTGCCAAGGGTCAAAAAGGTGAAAGGGGAGAGCTGGGCGCACCAGGCCAACAAGGTCACAAGGTGAGTTGACCATGCCATGGTCTACTGTGCAGCTTCCTTCTGGGCTTGCACTGAGGAAGTGGCTAGAGGTTGCGTGACTTACAACTTGTGCAGCCAGCTCGTGTCCAAAAATGCTGCGTTTGTTGTGAAGAATAAGCAAATAAAAATGTACTCTTCAACCAGATCTAGCAGGGTATGTACAGTGTCTGTTGCTACTGAATGTTACTCTGAAATAAAAAATCCCGGTCTCCGTATTTCTAATCGTTGCATTGAACCGATGTAGGTTTTTACTGCTCTCTGTGTGAGAATTGCTTTCCAAAGCTGTTCTTTCGCCATAGCCGTGTCGAGCGAAGGAGAGAGAGAGAGGACGCGCTCGACACAGCTACCCTGAGAGAACAGCTTTGGAAAGGGAATTCTCAATTGCTATATTCTACAATACATGTTAAATTGATTAGAGAGAACTTCGGCAGATCAATGATGTCATGCAAACCCTTAAGAAAATTAAATGGACTTGGGCACAACACCATGATAGGTATGATGGTGGCTGATGGAAAGGAATTATATTGAGTGGGAGTTGGAGCAAACGAATGGAAAGCATCTAAGAGCGCATGCAACATCGGGATGGATTTATGACATCAGTTTGTGAGGAGTCGGCGTGAGATTGATTCATCACAGTATTGTGAGAGGTGGTGGCAGCTTGGGAAGGCCGTTACCCAGCAGTAGATAAGGCAAGGCTGATGATAGAGTGTGGTGTTATGTAACAACACAACGTTTTTCATTCAGTAAAGCCGTGTCGAGCGCTCCTCCCCTGTCCTTCGTGACGTTTCGCCCGGGCATTGAAGGTGAAACGTGATGCAGGAGGGCAGGGGAGTGGTGGACACGGCTGGTCTGAAAAAAGCGCTTTGGAGAGCAATCAACATTTGCTCATTAATATCCAGTCATCAGGCCCTGTGCAGACAAGGGTAATCTATTCCAGTAGCTTAACTGTTGATGCGAGTATTTTTTGTGGTCTGTACCTTTTGATGCGTGTACGTTACATAGAATGCGGGAGCCGAAACAGATTTGGGGGCCCATTGAATGTGAACAAGTTTAACACGCATACACACTGCACTGTAACAATGGATGGATAAACTTTATTGTCATCCCATCCGTACACACTTGCAGTTTATAGAGGAAGGAAATTACGTTTCTCATGGTACTCGGTACCAAAAATGACCGAGAGCATTAAGAACATGCACTGAATGTAATTCCTCGTGTTTCCCCTGACTATGTACAGGGAGAAGAAGGAATGCAAGGAGCTACAGGCCCGCCTGGTATTCCAGGCAGCCAGGTTGGTTCATAAATAAAACATTCACTGATCCATCGGTGGGCAGTGCGGTGGCGCAGTAGGTGACGCGGCCTCCTCACAGCAAGACAGCCTTGAGTCAGAGTCTCAACTCACCGGCCTGTCCGTGTGGAGTATGCGTGTTCTCCCCGTGTCTGCGTGGGTATTCGCCATGCGCTGATGTGTTCTCCCACAATTCAAAGACATGCAGCTGCCGATGTTAAGCATCCTGAATAAATAGCCCCCGGTGCCCTGCGATGGACTGACGTCCCATCCTGGGTACAGCCCTGCCTTGCACCCTGTGTTTGCTAGGGTAGTCTCCGGCTCACTGTGACCATCCACAGCATCATATGTGCACTGGCAATGAATGAATTAATACAGATTGGTGTTAAAATGTGAAATAAACTTTACTGACGAAATACAATCTCATCCACATGTACATTTTTTGTATCAACACAGGCTAAACATGATATTTCAGTTGGTGCAATGGATGTTACTGAAATGCATTTGAAGAGTTGCTGGTGCAGAAATGTCCTCTTTCATTCCACCCACACTTTGTAAACTTTGGGTATTTAGCAACTGGGTTAACGTTTCAATAACTCCTCGACACTTGCAAGAGCTGGCCACAATCAAGTCATGATTTGCTATCGTCATGGATAAATCTTAAATATAGTGAATAATTTATAATTATTTTGTTTCTGCTTTTTTGAAAATTTGCAAGGGTTATGCACCTTCGTTGTAGAGAATTAGATTGTATTTCTAGGTCAAACTGACACGATATTTCTTTTCACAGACCTGGTTATGTATGTTAATAATTCAAACGTTCCTGTACAATATGTGCTTAAGTCCAGCCATTTGGATGTATATTTTAAGTGATGATTTCAAATGACGGCGATGGACTGGCGTCCCGTCGTCGGGTGTATCCCTGCCTTGCGCCCTGTGTTTCCGGGATAGGCTCCGGCTCACCGTGACCCTCTGTAGGATTAAGCGTTTTCAGATAATGAGATGAGATGAGAGATTTCAAATGAACATTGTAGTATTCATTGTACATTCGTGACATGATTGTAAATGAATGACTCTGTCTCTCAATTCAAGGGGCTTCCCGGCCTTCAAGGAGCCACCGGTATGGTGGGCGCAAAAGGAGACACGGTGAGCACCCTGCACAGTCCTCCGCCCATGCAGAATCACGACATAAAGAAGATTTACTGCATTAACACGGTTGTTTAGACAAAACCCAAACAACTGTCTTGAGTGAGGACACTAATGGAGAACGCGGTAAGAGCGAGCAACACTGCACAGGTGCCGCTCCGATTATCTTCCGCCCCTGCTGGCAGTCACACGATACTGCTTCACGCTGATGTTGCCTAGACGTTGGGCAATAATAATAATAATTCATAATAATTGCACTCCTAAAGCCCTTTTCACCCGAGGGTTAAAAAGCATGTCAGCAACAACAACGACGACATTTGAACGGCAAATCAATAACATGATTGCAAGGAATTGAATAGGTTTTCAAGTACTGTGGCTCCCTCTCTCCGACACTCAAGATCGTTCGTGCTTCGAAGCCCGAAATTACTCTGAACGCCTCTGCATTCGCCAACGCGCGTGCAGTTTCTGAAATACGTGCGCGTTACACATTGATTATTATTATTATTATGCACAGGTATGGGATCTCCATCCTCCCTAATTTCTCAATTTTATCGTCACCCTCCTACCCATCCCCGCCACCGAAAGACCCCAAACACCCAGCTGATACTAATTCAAATGAACCAGTGACCGTTAAGCATGGACTACCGAATAAACGGTTTAAATCTCACAACAACTGTCTTCCCAATGAAGCCTCCTTCACTGGGACTGTGGACTACGAATGCACCGGAGGCTCCACGATTCTTTGTTTGGCCTGGATCGGTTGTGCGGTTTCATGCACGCAGGTTCAAATAAACAACTGGCTACATACAATAATATCACGGATGTTGCAATTATTGTAGCATCAACCCATATGTTTTTTTAAAAAAGTTTCACGTGTTTCATTTCATAAATGCTGTTTTTTTGTAAAGTGGAAACATGTGTAAAGAAAATAACAAAATATTATTTTGTTCATAGGGTCTCCGAGGGAAGGATGGAAAACAAGGTGTTGTGGGCATCGCTGGACCCTCGGTAAATACTGTTGACAATTCACACGCTCCAAATGTGCGTGCGCCTCCTTAGTGATGTATGTTGAGATTCCCCTTCTATGATCATGATTGCAGAATCTCACCCAGGTCCAAAAAAAAACGTTGGCGAACAGGGTGGAACAACACGGATGCCCAGAATAAACGCCTCAATAGAGGCCCAAACAGCATCGCACCTCGTGGCTGTAACACTCCGAGAAGAAACTGGTGGTACCATTAGCAGCACATCTTCATTAAATGGGAAATAAAAGACAAGCCACGGTTGTTGCAGCAGTGGTCATGTAATCCAAACTTAGGACCTTATCGTGAACACTGTCGTCTACACAACTTATACGGAGGAGACGCAACAAAACTGCCCACTCTCATGAAGCCCTCTCATAATAATAGCAATTATTGCATTTCCAGAGCGCTTTTCACCAGAGGGTCACAAAGCGTTGCACAGAGCTGCGGGGAGAACGGCGCGTCAACAACAACGACATGAGAATGGAAAATCGCCAACAATAACGGTTTTTTGGGGTGTTTTTTTTTTTTACAAATCCGAGCTGTGGAGAGAACGGCACGTCAACAACAACATCAGGACAGTTCAACTGAAAGTCAAATAGTAGCAATAAATTATAGGACAGAAAATAAACAACATTAAAATTACTAGTACAGCATGACTGGCATTTACCTGCTGAAAGTGCGATACTGCATTATGTAAGCATACAAGATAATGACTTTTGTACCGTGTTTTAGATGGGATATGCATCAGTAAAAAGGTGCATCAGATACTTGTGGCACTTTTTAATGTGGTACTAGGAAGACTTTTTTGAGCCACAGCAATCATCATTTGAAATACATTTTTGTTCAAATCTGTGAAGTTGTGTTACATTTCTGTGTAAAAGGCAATGAGGTGGTTCTCACTTCCTGTGGTGGAGGCTATAGGCTGACCAACGTGGCGGTTGAAGAGGGATGATTGGCTGAGCTGACCCACCAATGGCATTTAAACCTACAGGCAACAATGATGCACTCCAAACACAGCTCATGTGCTATTTTACGATAATCTAATACTATAATCTAACACTTACGTCGGTACAAATCTAATGCTGTCAATTCCACTGTTTTGTTTTCAATCTTCAGGGTGATGCAGGACCCAGGGGAATCACTGGAAAATCTGGAATTAAAGGAGACACAGTGAGTACATTGTAGCATGCTTTTCTCTTTGTCATCTTTTTGTTAAATCTAAAACACAACATCTTGCATTTATGTAATAAGTAGAACAGGTTTTTACCATTGCTGGCAATTATACACGTGTTTATCTTGCCTTTATGTTCGGTTTCAAATTGCGGTTTTGACATTTGATTTGGGTTTCCTCCCACAGTCCAAAAGCATGCTCCTGGATAGGTTGATTGGCTCGGAGACTAAAAATTGTCCCGCAATGCCCGGCGATGGACCGGCGTCCCGTCGTCGGGTGTATTCCTGCCTTGCGCCCTGTGTTTCCGGGATAGGCTCCGGCTTCACCGTGACCCTA
This sequence comes from Mordacia mordax, assembly GCA_036362905.1. NCBI lineage: Eukaryota > Metazoa > Chordata > Hyperoartia > Petromyzontiformes > Petromyzontidae > Mordacia > Mordacia mordax. Next base: position 26,936,973 of record JAZEWT010000005.1, read on the forward strand.
TATAGGATTAAGCGGTTTCAGATAATGAGATGAGATGAGACATTTGATTTGCCTAACGCTCCTGGGCAGCAGCAAACAAATGCGACCACCAAACAAATCCAAAGGCCCTCTTATGACCATGTCTCGCATGGTAGGGTAATGAAAAATCAGTTCGTTTCCTCCACGTTCCACAAGCAGTTGGCACTAGCAGATCTCGCTTGGCCACTCGAAAACAGGAAGGGTACAGAACTTATGCCAACCAGGCAAGTTATAATGTACGCAACACGCTTTATTGCGGTTTACAGATGAAACATAATAATTTGTTTTGGGTACTTTTCTCAAGCAATACAAGTGAATTCACAATACCTGGAGGCTTTGTCACAATGAAAAATCATGGGTTTGTGCTGTGAGCTGCTTTTGCACAAGTTTGGCAATTTCACAAACAAACTGCAAACATTAAGCTTTTTTGACACAGCATTAGTAAAGTTAGCACTGGGTGACCATTATCAGTGGATATGCTAGCTGTTAATAATCAACAAGACAAATAGAAACATGCTGAATCAACAAGCTCAATTGTCTATCAGTTGATAGATTCAAAGCTCCGATTCTACCATCAACTCTCACGTACATCGGCAATCATTTGTGCCACATGTGCCATGATTTGTCCACTGGAATACTGTATTTCCGAGGTTGACCTCCCTCCATTGCTGTCAGTTGACATATCTAAATTGTCCATGCATGGGCTTTACCCGACGAGGCAATGGACCGTGACGGAAGTCTGGGAAAGTTATCTGTGGGAAATTGTATGGACGGATTTTGAAATGTCACAGAAGCAGCGCATAAGCACTTTTGTGCGTGAACAACAATATCCATTTGAAATCCATATTCACCGTGGACTTTAATTCCGACAGACATTAACAATTAAATACGTTCTAGTTAGAGAGCACAGAAAATAACAATGTTCAGCCCTCTGTCAATCCACTGCTGGATTAAAGCTTTGGCACACTTTGTTGTTCATAAGGGTTTTCACCATAATTCACCAAGCAGTGCAGGTTGGTTGGTTATGGGGGTCGGCCACACCTGTAAACCACACATTCTTTTAGATATACGTATCTGTGACAAAGTAATGAAAAATGTAAACTTTTCATGATTTTAGATATACGTATCTGTGCCGAAGTGATGAAAAATGTAAACTTTTAATGATATCAGATATACGTATCTGTGCCAAAGTGATGAAAAATGTAAACTTTTCATGATTTTAGATATACGTATCTGTGCCAAAGTGATGAAAAATGTAAACTTTTCATGAGTATTTGCTAAAAATTTGCATTGCAAATGTTTCACACACATATATGGGCAGGTGTTTTACCTCACGATTTCCCATAATTTCACACTTTACATCAAAATGTTTTCAAAAGCAATGGCTGTTTTTTTCTTCCGATTTTGTAAATGTGTGTGTTTGTGACTATACAGCGCTAGTCTTGTCAGTGGCATTGAAGCATGTCCTGTATTTGTTGTTATTTTCCAGGGTCCGCCAGGTCCTCGAGGAAAGATTGGCTTTCCAGGACCAAAAGGAGATCTGGTAAATATATTAATCAATTTGTTATCAGTGCCCAGTTGACGGGCGGCACGGTGGCCCAGTGGGCAGCGCTGTTGCCTCACAACAAGAAGGTCCCAGGCTCGAATCTCGGCTCGGATGCCTTTCTCTGTGGAGTTTGAATGTTCTCTCCCCGTGTCCGCGTGGCTTTTCGCCGGGCACTCCGGTTTCCTTCCACAGTCCAAAAAACATTCTGCTGCATAGCTTAATTGGCTTGCAGACTAAATTGCCCTCAGTGCCTGGGGTGGACTGGCGTCCCATCGTTGGTATATCTCTGCCTTGCGCTCTGTGTCTGCCGGGATAGGCTCCGGCTCACCGTGACCCTGTACAGGATTAAGCGGTTTCTGACAATGAGATGAGATGGGGTACCCACTTGACCTTCTGGAGGGTCACGGTGAGCTGGAGCATATCCCAGTAGAGACTGGATGCAAGCCAGTCCGTTATAATGTGCCTAGACTATGGAGAGAACAGGCAAATTGTACACAGAAAATCATACGAGCCAGAAATCGAACCCGAGGCCTCCTCGCTGTGACGCGGCAGCACAACTTTCTGTGCCACCCTGCCACCTATTATCTAATTCGTCTCCATTCAAATATAGGCAAGGTTATTACAAATGTATTAGAAATAAAGTACCAAACACAACATAGTCTACTTCAAACAATACATATGAAAATACACGGGGGGGGGGGTCGGCGCGGTGGCCCAGTGGTTAGTGCTGTCGCCTCACAGAAAGAAGATCCCGGGTTCGAATCTCTCGGCTCGGGTGCCTTTCTGTGTGGAGTTTGCATGCTCTCCCCGTGTCCGCGTGGGTTTTCGCCAGGTACTCCGGTTTCCTCCCACAGTCCAAAAGCATGCTGCTGCATAGGTTAATTGACCCGCAGGCTAAATTGCCTCGCAGTGCCCGGCGATGGACTGGCGTCCCATCGTCGGTATATCCCTGCCTTGCGCCCTGTGTCTGCCGGGATAGGCTCCGGCTCACCGTGACCCTGTATAGGACTAAGCGGTTTCAGACAATGAGATGAGATGAGAATACACGGGGACGGAAGCGGTTCAGATATTACATGCTGCTGATCTTAGTGATAGCTGGCATCAAACTTCAGTTGACAGATGCATTGTGCGGTGCTCTAACCTCCGTGCCAAAAACAAATTCTCCGCTGTCATACGCCCAGAGTACAGTTTTATATAAATATTTGTTGTCTGATTTCAATATTAGGAGCCAGTGTCATGAACTTGCTTTTTTGTTGTTGTTCAGGGTCTAGGAGGAGTCAATGGCCGTGACGGATTACCAGGACTCCCTGGCAAAAGGGTAACAAAATGAGGAGCGAGTGTTGTCTATTTTGTTGACTTGCACCTGCACAGGAACGCTTCTGCCTTTTATTTATTCTTCAAATTATTTTATTTGTTACTAAATGTCCTTCATTGATTTACAGTTCTTATTTAACACGCCGTTCTCACCACAACTCTGTGCAGAGCTTTGTGACCCTCGGGTGAAGAGCGCTTTAGAAATGCATAATACATACAGAAAACACAATATAGTGAAATCACATAGATAATTTAAACCTCTACAATTATAATATCAATCCTGCATCCAAGGAAACCTCATTGAGTCTCAAGACTCCTGCACTGGCATGCATAGCCAAATTCTACGAGTGAGTGTTTTTCATGTATGATAACAACACTCATATATAAAAAAAACCTCACACTCGATAAAGATGAACTCATGACGTATTTGTTATTCTCCCATCTCATGTTCAGCTCATGGCCAACCCAGCTGTTTGAGAGTTTTACATCCATACACGCTCCGATGACCCTTAATCGAGATGGTCCATGCAGGTTGATGATTGAGGAGATGCAGATAGAGTTCAGATATCATCACTCACTGCTGATATTACCCTTGAATGAAAATTAAACACAGGTCATCACTTTAAGAGCCTACTGTGCAAACCCCTGCGGCATTCAGTAGACTTCTGCAATTGAACTGGCAGCAATTGAGTACACTACATTGTTAATATGCTAAATATGCAAATGGCAATGGCAGAGTCTGTAACTTTATAGACTTAATGTAAATATATACCTGACCTCCAGGGTGACCCAGGGAAACCAGGAAGCGCTGGGGAGGTTGGAATCCCAGGCATTCCGGTGAGTTTTCAGTGCCTACATGAATATTGTTATTGCTCTGCAAGTGTAAGTGTGTAACATATCATAATACTGTAGTAATTATACACAGCCATGTGTTACTGATGTAGGTTTTCTCAGCTCAATTCCAAAGCTCTTCTTTTAGGATAGCCGTGTTGCATGTTCCTCCTCTGTCTTTCGCGACTTTTCGCCTCTAATGTTTGGAGGCATCCTCTACATATTTCAGCCCATAACGTGCGAAATGACTATCCCGAAAGAACAGCTTTGGAAAGCAAACATGAACCATGTGTTGGTCCTCTGTTCGATGAAGACCTCCCTACATCATGGGACAATTTGATCATACTTCACCAGGCTGGTCACTGTCGGCTGGTCGTGGGGGAGCCCAGGACTAGTCTGGGTAAAAACCGCTGGTGTTTACCATGGCAGGAAACCAAACTCAGTTTTCCAAGTTCAGAGTACAGTGTGCTAACTACCATGCCACTGCTTGACGAATAAAATATGCTCGAAATATTGTGAATTGTGATTTTCAGCAGTTTTACAGCTACACTACAACGTCTAAATACAATTCAATTTGCTTACAATGTAAATCCATACGCGATGGTGATGTTCAGGTTTACAGTAGTTGTATCACATTGTTGTTGTCCAGTCTTGGTTTTTAGCCACAGCTACACTCACCACAAGCATGTTTGCCCCATACTGGAGAGATTTGTGGTTCAAGCTCGCTGGCCACCCTGGTTAATACTGAGGGTGCGTTCCCCATAAAGAATATGCACCGCCTGCTTCAGGGTGGGCAGTAAAGAACTCTTGACATTTTTGCTAAAAGAGAAGACTCTGTCTGCCAACGTTATGGTCTACATGTGTTGATAAAAAATACTTGAATATTTTTAATTCGGAGCAATGCCCACTTTACAGACCAGTGTTACATTCACCTTGCGCCACACAGGGACAGCTGCCATCTAGGGGTCCCCCTGTTAGACCACGGTAGGGAAATGTAACAGCTGAGATGAGATGTGAAGAGCTTTGGGATTTCGAGGCATACAAGTGTTCTTATTCTTATATTACAGACACTTTGAAGAGTTAATTAGTGTCTCATCCCTATAAACTTATTGCAGTGCTTTACGACTCTCGGGTGAAAGGTGCTTTATAAAATGCAAATATTATTTATATTTTGAATGGATCTGGCAAGTCACTGCAAAGGTAATTTATTGTTAGACCAATCCAAGTGAGGCCACAATCATCAAACTTTGACGGTTTATTATATATTGAAGGGCCGAGTCGGACCTCTGCCGTTAGATTTATGAAATATTTACAATTAATTGTTTCGGAATTTGTATTCACAGAGTATAATTATTTATGTTAAATGTACATTTCTACTTTCAGGGCTCACCCGGTTCTTCTGGAGCAAAAGGTGAACAAGGTGGAAAGGTAAATATATTATCATCAACAATAAAAGTTCTACGATTGTTAGTAATTTGACGCGTTAATACCCACACGATGTTAAGTTAGCTGCACTTGCAGAAGCCACACACAAACAAACGTTTAAGCACAGAGTAGCACTAAACCAACCAACAAAAAATCCCAAGGAAGATGATTGTTGAACATGGACAACGAGCAAAAAACTGCCCATCAAGTGGAAACGAATGACTGGACATTTTCACATGAAGCTCACTGCGTTTGGTAATGAGAAGGTAAACGATTCATGCGGGTCACTCACAGATCATAGAAAATTACCTTTGACCACTGTGACTAAAGTTGGTTTAGAAAATGTGTGTGTCTTCATATCTAACAATATGTGATGCTTTTGCCGTAAACGAAAGATATTATATTGTCGTTAGTGTTACCTGCTGTATGAATTCACAATAATTTCCATGATTTATCCAGGAAAGCTGCACGAAGTTTTAATGACATTTTTAAAGTTCACCAAGAAATGCCCTGCTGGGCATATTTAAAGTTCAGGCTTGTTTGGCTTGTGGGAGGGAACTGGATAAAACCCACGCATGTACTCGGATCTATCCGAATAGTATCAATACGCGGACTGACCTGATACAATGAGTAGACGGACTCTACTGCCATCTCCTGGCACTTTGCAGGTTCGCAGTCTCATGCCCTCGACAACACCTAGTGCCGCGAATATTCTGAAAGAGTACAATGAGCCATGAAAACCTACACACGTGGTGTGCACTGGTAGTCATCCATGCAAGCATTAATTAGGCCCCGGTCTCCTTAACTGCAGAGATATAATGAAATCGGGTGCATTCTTGATGATTTAAACGTGGTCGTATGCTAATGGCTTTGTTCTTGACTGCATTTGTTTGGCGATGATGCTGTGGTACCTGTTCTCAAACAGGGCGAACAAGGAATACCAGGAGCTGTGGGGCCACCTGGACCTCAGGGGAAATCGGTATTGATGCTACGCCTGTATTTGCCGCGTACTTATAACGCTTACCCCAGGTGCATGCGCGCTTTGCCAAAATCACACGTTCGCCATTTCCCGAGAAGGGATTTCCCAACAAAATACATGTAATGTTGAAGTCACAAACGAATGTTCTGCAGCTGGTGTTGCATATGTGTCGTTCAATGTAGCAATCAAACTCCTTAAATGAAGGAGTTGAATTCCAAAAATAAGTCTAGTTTTTAAATGGCACATCGATTAGGAAATTACTTTCAGTCCTAAGAAATTCATGATCGCGCGACTATTAAAATATGAAGAAGTGAGGGGAGGCGGTACGAGGCGATATTAATGGTGGACGGTGTGAGAGGTGTGGAGGAGCAGACGTCTCTCATCTCATCTCATTATCTGAAACCGCTTAATCCTATACAGGGTCACGGTGAAGCCGGAGCCTATCCCGGAAACATAGGGCGTAAGGCAGGAATACACCCGACGACGGGACGCCGGTCCATCGCCGGGCATTGCGGGACAATTTTAGTCTGCGAGCCAATCAACCTATCCAGGAGCATGCTTTTGGACTGTGGGAGGAAACCGGAGTACCCGGCGAAAACCCACGCGGACACGGGGAGAGCATGCAAACTCCACACAGAAAGGCACCGGAGCCGAGAGACTCGAACCCGGGACCTTCTTGCTGTGAGGCATCAGCGCTAACCACTGCGCCACCGCGCCGCCCAGGAGCAGACGTGATCAGGCCCATACACTCGCGCTCAACAGGATGGCCCGCATTCTCCACCGGTGAATGTGGGTCATGGCCTCAACTCTACGTGTGGAGGTCTGCTAGTTGACTGGTCTCTATTGATGATAGCGCTTGACTTGAATGACACTGCCTTGGCAAGGCGAGCAGAGGAGAGCCACCTGTTAACCCGAATTTATGTGGGGAAGTGGATCAAGTACTGATCTGTCACTTGTGGGCAGCACACAGAGGATCGTGATCCTTACAGTGTCTCACAACGGTTGTGTGAAAGGTACTTAAGAAGCGTAAATAATAATAATAATTATGAATGATTGTCATTCTGAAGAATGTACATTTGTGAATTGTGGTTTTTTTTATATATATAATGGTAATGTTTGATGATTGCTTCCGAAAGCCGCTCTTTTGAAATAGCCGCGTGGATAGGCTGAGGATGCCTCCAGTGTGGGAGGCGAATGTCACGTGGCTGAGACGAGGAGCTCTCCGCGCGGCCATTCCAAAAGAGTGGCATTCGGAAGCAATCTTCATGCATCGAGCCGTGAAAACCTACATCGTTACAATGCTGATGTTTGATACACATTGAGTTTTTAATTACACACGACCTCCCCCCAATTTTGATTGAGAAGTTCCATCGCTCCTTCATAATTCACGATAAACATTTCCAAAGGTGAAACACATTACTTAAGTATGGCAGACACTTGTGAGTAGAGAAAAAAAATATGTTGTACTTCTCATTTTCATCGCTGTACCAAACATGGTAACAGCGAGTGAGCAACTTTGCTTTTGGCGTGGGCTGGGTGCGATGTGTCGGGTGACTCGCTCACGTGCCATATTGTTCGTTAGGGTGACAAAGGACCTCCTGGAAAAGGTGGGCCCATGGGATCGGATGGACCAGCGGTACGTTCCATGTTTTTATTATTGATTAATAACAGTGCTGTTTACAATGCCACCATGATTGTAGTACTAACAAGGTATAATTCAATTTTAATATTAGCCAATACTTTAGTAGTCATTCACACACTCAACACTAAGGTTGGTGGAGCACACAAGTTGTGAAACTCCCTCCCGTGGAATACGAGGTGCCATATGCTGGATTTTTGGTACAGCAAAAATGTGGACTGCATCTGTCCCACCTGTATGGTATAGTGTTTCCCCCCGGGCATACGTGGGGTTTTTGCTGGATGCTCTGACTTCCTGTCACGTATTTAAAAAACCCATTCATTGATGATTGCTGTCCAGAGCTGTTCTCTCGGGGTGACTGTGCGTCATCCCAAGTCTCAGAACGCCTGGGGATGCCTCCAAGGAGGAAGGCGAAATTACACGCGGGAGAGAGATGGAGTGCTCGTGATGGCTATGCCGACAGAATAGCTTTGCAAAGCAATTGTCATGCATCAATCCATGAATACCTGCATCAGTGCTCATTAATCGGCTAATTAATACCTTTAATGATAGAGGACTGCAGAGCTGGAGGGTCAGGAATTTTGGAGCTAGAGCGCCTTGTGGTTGGTGCCTCTACCCACTTGTTTGTCCTCGCGCCAAGCTTGTGGATGTACGTGGCGGTTGTGGGCAAGTGAGTTGAGTGGACAGGTGGGTGAGCTCTCGAGCGAGTGAATGAACCGCGTTGGGGAATGTATCGATGCGCTGATTCAGCAAAGCACCTGAGTGTGCGGGCGGCGCGGTGGCCCAGTGGTTAGCGCTGTCGCCTCACAGCAAGAAGGTCCCGGGTTCGAATCTCTCGGCTCGGGTGCCTTTCTGTGTGGAGTTTGCATGCTCTCCCCGCGTCCGCGTGGGTTTTCGCCGGGTATTCCGGTTTCCTCCCACAGTCCAAAAGCATGCTCCTGGATAGGTTTATTGGCTCGTAGACTAAAATTGTCCCGCAATGCCCGGCGGTGGACTGGCGTCCCGTCGTCGGGTGTATTCCTGCCTTACGCCCTGTGTTTCCGGGATAGGCTCCGGCTCACCGTGACCCTATATAGGAAGCGGTTTCAGAAAATGAGATGAGATGAGACCTGAGTGTGCCAGGTGAATGACACAGCTGAGCTCACGAGCTAGATGAATGAGGAGCCTGTAAGTGTGATTCTTTTTTCTTTGCTATGTTTTATTCGTCATTGTTTTATGATTTATTATGATTTAGATTTATATGTTTCAGAAAATACATGCAAACATTAGCAAGACAGAATGTTGATGCAAAACAATAGTGCTGCATTAAACTGAGTGATATGTCTCTGTACTTGAGAACTTTGCAAGCTGATAGATTCAGAATTTCATTTTTTAACACATTACAGTGCATGTGTACAGTAACGCTGGATTCTTTTTTTCTAAAATTAACCATTTAGCTGCACTTTCTATAGTGGTGAAATCTAATGCATTACTAAGTTGTCAAAACCAATCATATGTCCAGAGCCCAGTCACCTTTATTAACAACCCAATCCAAAATCAAGTTTACACACCTAGGAAAAATAGCCACACCAAATGTGGAGTCAGTGTTGTGGCAAGGTTGTATTTGTTGTGGCATTGCTGTAGTTGTGGGTTTAATTGTGCTGTTTGTTTGAAAAGGGTGTTGCAGGGAAGCGTGGAATGAGAGGTCATGTAGGCATACACGGAATCATGGTGAGTACATCATGTGTACTGATAAGTGCAATTTACATTTGATAAATTGAGTTTGGTGTCCATGCTTTAGAATGCGTGCGTGCACGGCATGCTACATTTAAACCTCATATTATGGTATTTTAGTTATTTCTTGAAAAGTTAGATGGAATTAAGCCCAGCAGATTGAGTTTTTAGAACTACACTGAACAGTAATGCAGTGTTGTATGTGTTAGGCATTTACCAAAATGATGTTGCCTTTTAACCCCTTGCAGCAAATTGTGTCCCCGTTAATGCTTCTCAGATGCACAGAAAGCAATCCCAGAGAGAGAGAGAGAGCGATGTGGAAAAGGGGGTTGAGAAGGGAGACAGATCTGATGCCATTAGAGACGAGAGTAATTTCGGCCATGACCCTCTAATGGGGCACCTCGTTGCTAACATCCCCATTTAAAACGTTGGAATAGTTTAAATACTACGAGTGGTGCCGGTGTGTGCTGTTTGATGGTCACTTGTTCATATTAATCGTGACGTTGTTTGCTTGGAAGGTTGCTCTTGCTCTGCTGTTGGTCCCAGGGTCTGGAATGCCTTTCCTGGTGCCATTTGCACTGCTAATTCCACCCACTGTTTCAGTCCAGGCTCCAGACTTTCCTCACTTCATCTGCCTTTGACTGTCAGTCATTCAGTATTTATTTGTTTCTCATTTAATTTTATGAGCTGCCTCACTATTTGTAAATAGCGTCTTGCGGTACTGTTAGCCCCTTTCCATATCTGCCTTGTCACATTTTTCTAGTGCTGAGCTGTCTTCTGAAAGAGTAGGCCAAAATGCCCTCAAACGGGGACTTTATAGAGCAGCCTCCCACTCTGTTAAGCTTCCCCTGGTGGAGACCCTTCTCAAAGCAGTGGTGAACAAGAAATTTCAGGGCTGCACCTGTACCTTTTTTAATGCTTTTCAAATTTTCAGGGTTCAAAAGGTAATCCTGGCTTCCAAGGTCTTCCTGGCATATCAGGACTGCCTGGGATTAAAGGAGAAAAGGTGAGAAATTCCTTATACTGCAGGAGTTTACTGTCCAAAAGTATTATAATAATATAACAACAGAATGAGAGACCCTTGGATTTCATAATACGATACTATGCCATTCATTTGTATATGCCTGTTCATTATTAAATTTTGCAGTATGTAACCTTATCCTGCAGCTTATAACATACCCCAGAAAGTAAAACTCACCTACAACTTTTGCGTTATAATACAGGAAACAAAAGTTGTCTTATAATTTGCAGAATACAGTATAATTCCTCACCCACAAATTACAATATGAGGTAATTTACAGTATGATGTTCCTCCCTTAACATTTCAATACTTTTATTGTCGTTGATAAATTAGCTTATAAACCAGCCTCAATACACCGGTATTCATAAACATGTTCCATCATCAACGTCGTACAAACTTCTGCTTAAACATATCCAATAAAATAACAATGATGTCTGCAAGTGTGGTTATTGACATGGCATTGGCTATATCAAATAGCCTACGCTTTATCATCAGAGATTCAAAAGTTTACACCATGACATCAAAGAAAATTCAACTTTTTAAAGTGTCACATTTTTACACATCTTAATGATTGTGTCCTTATTATTTTAACAGGGCTTGACAGGAATAGTTGGAGAAAAGGGAGCCGCAGTAAGTGTATGGTGTTTATATATTGCAAAGCACGTCTATAAATCCCTCTGCAACTGCATACGCAACGCATGGGAGATGTCACTACAGGGGTGGCACTAGGGGGTTATTGGGCCAGGCCGAGCACTAGCAAATGCCCCTTTGTGCACCGTGCATGTTCATTAGCCCCCTTTGATGTTTATATCACTGCCGTGCACGTTAATTAGGAGTTATATGCAAAATAAGTTAATTCATTCATCTATCAGTACCCGCTTAATCCCATAGCAGGTCACCGAGAGCCAGAGCCTATCCCAGCAGACACTAAGCCGAATGTCCAGGATGGGACACCAGTCCATCACGAGGCACCAGGGGGAATTTAATCAACAGACCAATTAAACTAGGCTGCATGTAGTTGGACTGTGTGGAAGGTAACTGAAGTACCTGGTTAAAAACCCAACACATACGTAGGGAAAACATGCAAACTCCACACAGAAAAAACACCCGAGCCAGGAATAGAACCCAGGTCCTTCTTGGTGTACGGTGGGGGCACTACTCACTGTGTAACCATGCCACTCCTGTGTAAAATGAGTGTTATATTTAATCCTTTACTCTTCACTGGAAATGTATTTTGTGTTGTAGGGCATTCCAGGGATTGATGGGTATGAAGGAATAAGGGGTGATGTGGTAAGATACCTTTCACATGCAATCGTCATCAAAATGTTACAAACAGTTCTTAGCAAAAAGTAATATAAGCTATGAGTACTTTTGCGAGTGTACATATGTAAAAAAGAGAAGTGTTTTTTGTATCATTTCTGGCAATTATGCAGGTGTTAAGATCTTATAATACCAACATGAACACCTTTCACAAAGTATCTAGTTTGCAAAAGCCACACATACTTGTGGCAAAATATGCAAACAAAGAGCTTTGATAATCTATGCATGCATGTAATTTCTTGCAATCCAATAAGTTGTGCCACGTTCAAAAAATGGAATCCATCGATAAGTAATTTCTTGTACGACTTGTTAAATAAATGTATATTTGCAACAGATGTTACCGAGTGAATAGTTTTCCGGGCAAGTACAAATGGGTGCAATACAATTAGCTGTGCCATGTTCACTCAGCAATGTGGTTAGAGACCTTTTACTCAGGATTCTAGTCGAGGAGCATCCACATTCCGTCAGCGGTGGTACAATCAGTGCCACTCTGAGAAGTCAACAGTGGCTGTGCCATATGGAGACTGTGCCCTGCGGAATTTTCACGAGTGGCTCAGAGATCACAGCACTGAGATCCTCAAGCGCTTTACTCATTCACACAGAGACACGCTCTGCGTGAGTCGCATGCTGGGTGGAGGAACACTCACGCTCTTGGTTCCACCAAGACTTGGTTCCACCAAGACTTGGTTCCACCAAGACTTGGTTCCACCAAGACTTGGTTCCACCAAGACTTGGTTCCACCAAGACTTGGTTCCACCAAGCCAGAGCAGTTGGTGGAACATGCATTGCTCTCTACCTGACATGTGAATTGTCTTCACCAAACTGAGCTATTAGAGTGTTTGTAATTTTAATTCACATGAATTGTCTACTTCTTAGCAACATTGTTGTGGAAAAATGGCAACTTTATTCCAGATTTAGTTTTAACGTGTTAAAATTACTTATGTTATGTAGTGCTTATGTTTTAATAATTGATTCATTAAATAGAAAATATATATTTTGACGATTGACATGATTTTTAGAAACGTTGTATATATTGTAATGTTGTAGATTTTCACGGCTCGATGCATGATTGCTTCGAAAAGCTGCTTTTATTAAATTTTTAATAAGTCAAAGATGTAAGGCATTTGTGTCATGCAGACTTTGTCTATACTAAGTGAACGTGTTTTTTTAATGTTGCATAGTCTTCTAACATGTAAAACACACGTATAGAACTCATTCCGCTATGTTGCATTGTGTCGCAGTCTTCACATATCTAACGCTGAGTACAGGGTCAATGTCAATGTAGAATCACACAGATTTGCTAAACTACCATTCAAACAAAAATGAGAATAGGAGCAGTTTTAGAATCGGTGTGCTTATTTTTTTATTCCTACATGTTTATAAATGTATATTGTTTTCTCTGCCAGGGGTCTCAAGGTGAATCGGGTTCTAAAGGAGAAGTGAGTAATTGTATTTGAAAATTTTTTTTAAAATTACATCACTATTTGAGAATAATATCACATATTTACATATTTCATCGCCAGACTGCAGACTGTAAGGGACTGCATGACTCATGATGAGACACTGACAGTTCTCAATACATTGATGCAGATTTTCATGGCTCAGTGCATGGTTGTTTACCCAAGCTGTTATTTCGGGACAGCCGTGTCGAGCACTCCTCCTCTCTCCTTCGCGACGTTTCGCCTCTCACGTTGGAGGCATCTTCAGGCGTGCTGTGACTGGGTCTCAATACCTTGACAAAACAGAGACAGATATAATAATACGTAATAATAATATAATATCCCACAGATATAGTGAGAGATATATGTGAGGAAAAACATATCCAAAAATAGGAAAGCTTGGAGAAAAATTATTGCCAAACTTCAGGTCAGAATAAAGAAAAGTTAAAAGACCAACATTAAGATTAGCAGAGTTAACACATAATGTTTACACAGCGACATGAATACAGCGAAAAAATGCATGTAAATATGCCCTTCGTGTTAGTCATTACCCTAACATATAACAAGCAACGCGTCTATGAACTTCATTTTTGGGTCAGGTCACGTAGAATATTATAAAATAGTGTCGTTTAACCCTCCACCACCCAACACGGCCAATCAGTAAGGTGTTGTCACGTGAACAGAAAACGCGCCAATTCCTCTACAATCTCAACACACCGGTGCGTTGAAAAGCGACCCCACACTATTTTATAATTTTCACACTATTTTATAATTTTCCACGTGACCTGACCAAAAAATGTATTTCATCGATAATATTGGTCACGAAAGCCTTCGAATGAAAGCAACGCGTGTTTATTTCTTTATGTTGCTAAACTTTTATAACGGCAGGTTTTGTGCCGAATGAAAATGTCAACGCATCATTTGTCCTTGGACAGACGGGGCCTGCAGGAAAACCAGGGCATCGAGGTGGTGAGGGCCCACGTGGAGAGGTGGGGAAGGAAGGCACCAATGGCCTCCCAGGGCCCGTGGGCCAGCAGGGTGAGACGGGGTTACCTGGGAGCACTGGCAAAGAAGGCGAACCTGTAAGTGCCTCAAGCACGATCACCCAACTTCCGTCACTCCCTGCCTGAGTTCGTGATTTGTTGACGATTGCTTTGCAGTCGAGAGCTCACCTCTCTTTCTATCGCAGGGCAAGGAGGCAACAGATGAACACATCCAGGATGTCTGCATGAGGGTCATGCAAGGTTGGTACGAGTAGTTTGCGACAGAGTAAGATGTTAAGGCAGTGTTTGGAGGCAGCCGCTCGTTACATACACGAATTATGAAAAATGGAAGGTCCCAGCTATCTTTAATTAGGTTTAAAACTGTATCACTTTTCGTTTATATTTTTGCATAGTTATTGTATTTTTTTCAGTAATCTACTATGCTTTATTATTCTAGCTATATGAACCACACATAACTATAATATGGGGTAGAGTTGTGGCACAGTTATAGTTTGACTACATATTCACAGTGAAGCTAGTGATCTGAGTTCAATTCCAAAGAACCGCTCACATCAGCAGGGAATGTCTGAGCTGTTAGCACCCCCAGACTCTCCACCAACCCTCAGAGGGCACAGTGGTGGAGACTCATCTAACCAGTCCCATGGTAAGTACATCACGGAGAGGTCTTCGTCTAGCATTGGAATGACAAAAAGCACTGTAAATCATCAGTCATAATTGTTAGAAAACAGTATTGCAAACAACTACATTAAACATCAAACAGCCATAAATTAAAATAGATCACTATGGAGTTTAAATGTATACAATGTCCACGTAGGACTGTATCTTAAGATGCTGTACACATGGAAATATATTTGCATTGGAACCTTCTTACTGTGAGGCGACAGTGCTACTCACTGTGCCACCGCCCTGCATTCTTGAGAATTATCATTGTAAGAGAAAATATGAAAGTTCTGGACAAGAGCTTTACTGAGAAAGGAGGAATTTCATGGCTGCCACTCGATTACGACCATCTTCCACGATCTTTTCTAGCGACATTTCCTGCCCAAGTACATTGATATTTACAACAGTCACAGGTGGAGGAAAAAAAAGGGCTAACATGTTTGAGACGTTTATCTTTCAGAACAACTTGCCCAACTGGCTTCCGGCATATCTCGCCGAGATCCTGGTTCCATGGGAGTTATGGGTCCTCCTGGGCCACCTGGACCCCAAGGACTACCGGGCCCCAATGGTGTCACAGGCCACGAAGGTCTACGTGGCCTGCCTGGACTGGAGGGTGCTCAGGGCCCCACTGGAAACAAAGGATCCAAAGGTTAATTCTTTATTATCTTCATCTCATCTCATCTCTCATTGTCAGAAAACCGCTTAGTCCTGCACAGGGTTGCGGTGATCCAGAGCCTATTCCGGTAGACACAGGGCGCAAGGCAAGGATATACCCACGATAGGACGCCAGTCCATCACTGGGCACTGAGGGCAATTTAGTCTACAAGCCAATTAAGCTATACAGCAGCATGGTTTTTGGACTGTGGGAGGAAACCAGAGTGCCCGGCGGAAACCAGAGTGCCCGGCGAAAACCCACGCGGACACGGGGAGAACATGGAAACTCCACACAGAAAGGCACCCGAGCTGAGATTTGATCCCGAGACCTTCTTGCTGTGAGGCGACAGCGCTGCCCACTGGACCACCGTGCCGCACGAGATTAGATATTGTGTTTCATTGTGTTATGGTTTTGTGAAAAACATATCCTGCCAGACAGTGGTAGGATCAGAATGTCTGACAGCCTTGATAATGTGGCTAGCCCCACAAAGAGGACACAAACTTTACAGTGTAACTCCGATAATATTGACAATATGGTTGCATACATGAGCTGAAATGCTGCTGCATAGGTTAATTGGCTTGCAGACTAAATTTCCCCAATTGCCCGGTGATGGACTGGCATCATATCGTGGGGTATATTCCTGTCTTGCGCCCTGTGTCTGCCGGGATAGGCTCCAGCTCACCGCGACCCTGTACAGGATAAAACGGTTCTGACAATGAGATGAGATTAATATCTAATCTCAAAGGCCTATTTTGACAGTAGCTGTTAATTATAGTGATAAACAGTTATATAATGGGACCCTTGTGCCAAAATGGAGATATCAACATCTTTATGCCAGACAGGGTAAATCCATGTTTTTATAACTATATATGTTAGTGACCAGTTGATGCATTCCGAATATCAGAATGTCTGAATTATTTCAGCAGGTTTACAAGGGGGCGGCGCGGTGGCGCAGTGGTTAGCGCTGACGCCTCACAGCAAGAAGGTCCCGGGTTCGAGTCTCTCGGCTCCGGTGCCTTTCTGTGTGGA
>JAZEWT010000005.1:26959785-26970643 GCA_036362905.1 Mordacia mordax
CCGGGGCAAGGCTTCCCCCGGGGCAAGGCTCCCCCGGGAGGGGAAGACACTCGTGTTTTAACATCAAACTCAACAACTGCACAACAACAACAACAACATCCACGGGGTAGACGAGAGTGACGACGAGGAGGAGATGGAGACTTCTAACTTACTCTCACTAAGTTCTGCTGAAGCGACCCAGTCGCTACGGATTTCCTTAACGGCGTCTGCGCGCAACTTTCTAACTCTTATCACTTATCTCTGCTATAATAATAATAATATTCTGTGTTAATGTTTACACCGAGTCTTTGGCCTATTATTTTCAGAGGGAAGGGCTATCGAAGTTCAACAAGATATATGAATACAACTACAACTTCAGTGGGCAGGTAAATTGAGTTTTTTTTTAATCCGTGTAAACGTAGTTTTTCACTGCTCAATACATGACAAATTGCTCTAAAAAAATGTTATTGTTGTTAATGTGCCGTTGACATGACCTCTCCAAAGCTCTGTGCCGCGCTCTGTGGCCCTCGGGTGAAAAGCGCTCTGTAAATGCAATTATTATTATTATGGTGAAGTTTGCAACTCCAGAACAGCACAACTTTGACAGTTGTATCACCTGTGTTGGTTTTAGATTTCCACGGCTCAATGTATGATCATAGTGTCTTTTAAACGCAGTCATCAGTTGTTGCACCTTGACATTTGCATGAGAATGGTCATGGTAATTGTATTTTTTTTACAATAATTAAAATCTATAAATATCCAGGTTTTACATCATGTATGGTTTTTCACGAAATGTTCATATTTTGGACAATGCACTCGTTTGAACAAAATGTTTTGTAATAGTTATTTGTCATTGTGTTGTTCAGCAGAATGTGAATGTTGTAATGACCTCAGTTTCTGGACATTTACTGGAGATGGAATTCGCTGCAACTTTTAAAAACTGGTGAGCAAAATGTGTTCTATATGGCGAAGGATGTTTAACCAAACACAAGTCTTCTGGCCTGGTTTGACCATTTTTACTGTAGTTACGTATTTTCTTGTTTCAGAAATTGCACTTAAATTTGCAAACCACGTTTAGGTTTTTTTGTTCATTAATAATATTTAAAAACAAAATAGTATCTGTGGCAGCAAACTTTCTGACAGCTGTATATCATTTTAAGTTTCTTAGCGTGCATATATATTTATTTCGTTTTTAATTATCTACAAATCACCCGACCTTTGGTTCTAAACTGAAGTGTACTTTATGTGCATCAGACCAAAAATCCATTATGTGGCTACCAATTACACTTGTTTGAGCGTTTTACATTTTATATTCGTTTATATATTCGTAAAACTGCACTTGATTAAAACACACACACACAAATTCCATGCGTAATGTAGTGTCGGGGTGGATGAACTTATCAACAATCGACATTCTTAGAAGTTCGAAGAGCAGAGATTTGTGGAAGACCATTGTCACCAACGTCCTGTAGGATTTGGTACGTAGAGGAGGAACGCAGTCCAGTAGCAGTGAGTTAATCTTGTGGACTCAACATGCCTGCTGTCTTGCTGAACAGGCGCGGCTGTCACCCCGTGGATCTCTTTGATGCCGGAATTGAAAAATTTTGCCCAAATGACTATGTTCATATCAAGGTTTGTCTTTCTTATGTTTTGTTCTGGTGAACTTGCTGACCTTTAGTTTTGTGTACGTGGAGTGAGGCAATGTGCAAACCTCCCGTGCCCATTGTTTGCAAGGGTGTAAGCAGATTTTGCTCCAAATACGTGGGTTTTTTTTTGCAAACTTGACTCTTAGTGAAATGTGTTTATTTGGTGTTCGAAGATATTAACACCTGTGTAATTGCAAGAGATGGTAAAACCTCTTCTCTATTCACATTGACGATTTGTTGAAATAATGTCTTTTTCCCACAATTTGCTCATTTTAATGTCTTAATGTTTACATTAATGTTTACATTTCACTCGAATCAGTTACATTATATATGTATTTTGTTACGTTTTAGTGTAACTTGAAGCAAACCGTCTTCTTTGGCCACTTACGTTTTCTTTGCCGCACATAATTGTTCGATATTTTTGTCACGCTTGTACTTTACCGTCGGTCTTAACTTAGTGGGAGTTGTTCAAATTCCCTTTATCCTGGTCGTTAATGCATTTCACTGCACGTTACCACACGTGAGAAAATCCTATGGTGCGAGTGTGTGTTTAATGTTTGTATGATCTCTCACTAGAGAACTCTGGAAAGAGAAGTGAGACAGTGTCAAGCTTTGATCATATGGACGGATTGTGATCGAGAGGGAGAGAACATTGGTTTTGAAATTATTGATGTTTGCAAAGCAGGTATGTATGTTGAATCACAGACCTCGACTGCATCACACTATGTTAAACGTTGCGTTGGCAAAATTTTCCATACTATTAACAGTAGAATGAAAGCAATCACTGTGACGTGATATTTTGCATCATTGATCACTGAGAATTGCTTTTAGAGCAGTGCTTGAGAGCAGTTCTCATGCATTAAACTATGACAGCCGACAGCGTTACCTCTTGTCTGTGACGAAAACTCACATCACCTTTGTGGATGTGCGTCCATAGAGATGAATCCAGTGCGGGAGACTGATCACAAATATGGTTAAAGATAAAAGTCAAGAGCAGTTGCAAAATGTTCATTATTATTAAGCATGGATTTATTTGTGTTGTTTTCTTCAGCGAAGCCAAGCTTGAAAATATTCCGGGCAAGATTTTCCGAGATTACTCCACAGTCGATTCATAATGCATGCGGAAACCTGATGCTCCCTGATGAGAATGTGAGCAAAGCTGTGGATGTTAGACAGGAGCTGGATCTGCGTATAGGTAAATAATGTTTACGTATTAGCTTGTGGTCATTAGAACTATTGTATTGGCATGGAGGGGGCATGTAAAAAGTGACTAATGTAAATAATATTCAGAATGTTGGGAAAATAAGAATGAGATAAATTGTCATTTACCTGCAAAAGGCAATCTTAATACATGACCTCAAATGACAACTGCAGGGTTATCAAGATACATTATCACAGACGGTGCGTTGGCAAATTAACTTGCGTGAATATTTCATGTCTGGCTGTCCACAGAAAATGGGGTTTTTGTGGGGGTAGGGGCGAGTGGCCTTAAAATTTGAACTTCTATTTCCCTGCATATTCGGGCCGTTCAGTAACATCAACTGGCACGCACTCAACATGTCATAGGTACACCAACGTAGCATTGTTGCTGGATTGTACATTACCTTGTGATTATTCTGGTACTTTCAGTGGTGCTTTTTACGTATTGTTATTTTTATACATCTTCATAATTGAAAAAGCAATATAAATTACATCACAAGCTGTAATTTGACTACACTTGTTTTTCACGAAAATAACACGGTTAACAAAATATCTGTAGCCTGACACCCCACCTCTGAATTAGCCCAGTATTTTGAGGACAATATATTGGATTACTACATTTTTGTGTTTGCATTGAGACGTTTTTAATAGAGTAATACTTGGCATATACATTTTGTAATGGTTTAATGTTGACACAATTTTAAGTTGTGTTTTTGATAAGCATTCGCTGTGCAGCACTTTGTGACCCTCAGGTGAAAAGCACTCTTGAAATGTAAATATTATTATTGTTTTTATCTCCATAGGTGCAGCGTTCACTCGATTTCAGACACTGCGGTTACAGAAGATTTTCCCAGCGTCTCTTGCTCACCAATTGATCAGCTATGGGAGTTGCCAGTTTCCAACACTTGGATTTGTAGTCGAACGATTCAAAGCAATTCAAGCATTCATTCCAGAAGCCTTTCATCAGATTAAGGGTAAGAAACTTTTTTTTTCTGGGTTGAACATAGCCATGTAATGTGGAGTGTCTTTCTTTCAACCCCATTTGTCACTAAACTCAATGTCAGCCACCGGAGCAAGGGTCATTGCAGACCAATGATCATCGGCAGCTGGGCCCCTTATAGAGTGCGTGTAAATGTGAATGAAACGTTACGTGACAGTCTTCACTGTGATGGAGGCAGCCAAACGTGGTTCTGATCACAACTACTCAACATAGTTTGTGAAGCAGTACCGAATTCTCAATTTTGTAAGACAGCACAATTTTACATACAAAGCTGAGAGTGTGTTGTTTAATTTTGAAGGTGTGTGCGTGTGATAAGATTTGTGATACTACGGTGCAACTTAATGGAGTGTCTGTAATATTTAGAATTCGGTATTACCTTTGAATGATTGTTGGCATGATCTTATAATAATTAATAATTATTATTATTTCATTTCTGGAGCGCTTTTCATCCGAGGGTCACAAAGTGCTGCAGTGATATCCACAATGAGTTCATTAGATGTTTATTTTAAAGATTAACACGTTACAAACGTCTTATAAAGGTCTTAGTCACACTTTAAGAATAGTCATGCTGTGTAAAGTTTTGAAAGTTTAAAGCACAGATGATTCCTTAATTTTAGATCATATGCTCTTATTCTGAATTATTTATACTATACCTGGTGCTAATCACAAGTCTACCTACAGCAGTATTGTCAGCTGCAAATAAAATTACACTGTGGTTGCAGTCCATTATGAATGACACATTTGCAATTGCTATTAAACTCAGGTCTATATGTTTACGCAATATAAGAGTTTCAGAACTTATGACTGGTTATATGTATCAAATATCATAGTATATAGCAGGATAGTTGTAACCGATGTAAGACATAAGTGTATATAGCGAGCAAACCACTAATTTTATGTATCTTATAAATTCTGCCTTTAATAAAATATTTTTAATTATCCATGTAGTTACACATGAAAATGAGGATGGACTGGTGGAGTTTCATTGGAAGAGAAACCGACTGTTTAACCACACTGCTTGTCTCATTCTCTACCAGTTGTGTATTGAGGTGAGATACCTTTTTAGTTTGTATTTTTTCCTTAAAATAATTCACACGGGGGCTGTACATTGGCACCATGAGTAGCGCTGTTGTTTTACAGCAATAAAGTCCCAGGGTTTTTTCCTATCTCGGGCGCCTTTCTGTGTGGAGTTTGAGTGTTTTCCCCAGATCCACGTGCGTTTTCACCGGGTGCTCTAGTTTCCTTCCACTGTCCACAGACATCTTGCTGCCTACATTAATTGGCCTGATAGAATTGCTCCCCAGGGCCCTGCGGTGAACTGGTGTCTCATCCTGACTATAGCCCTGCCTTGAGCCCTGTGCTTGCTGGGATAAGCTCCTGGTTACATCACAACCCTCTACAGAATTAAGCAGGTACTGACAATGAATGAAGGAATGACAGTTCGCAGTTGTCTGATCTTTATTGTGACTTACTTTTTAGAATCCTACTGCTGAAGTTTTGGCAACAACATGCAAGCCGAAGAGCAAGTGGAGGCCACAGCCTTTGGACACAGTGGTTTGTATTGCAACCTGTGCACATGCAGTACATGAATAATCTATTATTACATCAGTGCCATTTATTATATTAACGCAGGTGGTACAGAAGACATGTTTTACATCAACAGATATTTTTAGATTTGTCATACAGCTGTATTATTTTTATAACCTATAGCATCCCCATTAGGAGATGATAATCCCAATCTTCTATTTTTTTCAAATGTTACGTTGGTCTTAAGTATGAAACCTAATATGTTTTTGTCAAGTTTGATACTTATTTACAATGCACTTTTGTAAAGCATTACCATGCATCCTTCGTGTAAGGGCTTATTACAGACTTAAGTGTTTATCACCTTGGCTTAATTGAGATGAGAAAAGATGATTTGGACTTGAAGAAAATATTGAGACAAAGGAGGGCATAATATGTATAAAAGCAAAGGTCCTAAATTTTTTTTAATGGTTAGGGAGGAAATATGTCATAGTCAAATCCGTATAGTTATCAGAAAATATGATCATGAAGAGAAAATAATGTATACATGAACATTCACACGGATATTAAGAGCTGGACGATGTTACTGAGGAAAGTACGTCTAGGATACTTTGCTAAGCCTGTTGCCTCTGCAACCCGGACCTGGATAAGTGACATGATAATAATACTATATGCACTAAATTCCATTTTTTGGGTTAGGTCACTTTAAAAATGTGTTGTAAACTCTCCACCACCCGACAACAGCCAATTAGCAAAGTTTGTGAACGTGAACAAAACGTGCCTATTCGGGTGGTGGAGCATTTTATGACAAAACATTTTTACGTGACCTAACCCAAAAAATGGAATTCATCGATAACATTGGTCACGAAGGTCTTCGAATTAAATAATATTTGCATTCATGGAGGGATGGATAGCTAATAAAATACAATTTTCAGAAAATGAACGTGTCTTTGAATACTGTCTTTTATTCAGGAAATGGAGAAGCTAGCTTCTCGAAAGCTGAAAATCAATGCAAAAGAAACTATGAAGATAGCTGAAAAGCTATACACAAAAGGGTAAATCATATTTTTTATATTTATTGGTTAAGCAATTACCGTTAATGGCTCTGCTAATTTAACGATAGATTATTGTGAATGAGTTCTGTAAATTGTAATGATGTGCTGGAATAATTAGAGTCTTTTGTGGGTACAGGTGGCACAGTGGGACGTGCATCGTGCTATGTATGTGGATACGTGTGTTTGGTTCCCAGTCATCGTTAACACCACTGGGGAGTGGTGTCACAATCAGTCGTATTGCCCCCAATACCGCAGTAACCCACCCGAGCCAGCATGACATTGCTGTGACTGACATGCGATTTAAAATACATCACAGTAAATCGCATGTGACTGCGTGAAGTGTGAATGTTCCCACCTCTTTTAAGACGTATGGCTAGTATGGAAAAATATGCCGCATATCCCCGAGAATGGCTCTTGAGTTCCCCTCAAGTGGAGTCCCTTTTACTAGCAAATGCGCTAGAAAGCAACTGCAACAAGGAAGGCATTGTTTTTTTAGAAGTTTATATAATTGTTTTACGAATTACATTCTGTTTACCGCAGATTCATTAGCTACCCACGAACGGAAACCAACGCTTTCGCGAAAGACATGAATCTTGCAGATTTGATTGAGATGCAGACACACGATCGAAACTGGGGTCAGTTTGCCCAAAGACTCCTTGAAGTTGGACCAAATCCAAGAAATGGCACAAAGTCTGATCAAGCCCATCCTCCTATCCACCCAACGAAATACACTGCAGAACTAAATGTGAGTAAATGATCTACGGACCTGCACATGTGATTACCAAAATATGGTGATGTTTTGTCCAGAAGAAGTGCGTTCGCCAGTTGCTGCAAAGGTTGTTTATTCGATTCCAGCTGGTTGGTTGTGGTTTTAACTGCATGAATAATATCTCATTATACATGCCATTTGCTAAACAGTAGATATTATAGGTCCCTTGATGTTGTTCGGAAAGGTAGGTAGAGCTTTGTGTGCTTGCGTCAGGGTCCCAGTTTTTGCCAAACTTGAAACTTACCCACAACATACTTAGTTGAAATTATGCAGCACAATCATCACCACTCACTGACAGATGATAGTAACCCAGGTCACTATTGTAAACGAGACTTTGTGCCCTGGACTCTTCAGTTCTTATCTGGTTAAACATCAAAAACTACTGCCTCTGACTCAAATATCCCTGTGTTCCATGCCATGGCATGGTTGTTGCTCTGCCAGTGGCATCTGTAAAGTGGCACAATGTCTAGTGGCAACAGTTCAACTAACAATGCGTCTCTTTTCTATTCATTTAGGGAAATGATCAGCGCTTGTATGAATTCATTGTTCGCCATTTCCTGGCCTGTTGCTCCCAAGATGCACAAGGACAGGAAACCACAGTGGAAATAGAAATTGCTGGAGAGAGGTTTTTCGCAAATGGTCTCATGATCACAGCTCGGAATTATCTGGACGTTTATCCTTATGACAAATGGAATGCTAAGGTAATTATATAAAACTCTGTTCAATTGTCATGATTACTCATATGCACTGTGCCGGTAACATTTTGTAATTGTTATTTTAAGCCAAATGAGTTCATGTTTTATCACGGGATGGGGGAAAGGGGTAACGTTTTAGTTTTTTTTATCCGGCTTCACGGTGTATATTTTAATCTCCAACTCCAGTCACTGTCTCTCTGGCTTCTCCCCTTGTGGTTTAAAGAAGGGACATTGCCGGAAACGTTGCTTTCATGGGTTTTTTTTTATTTTATTTTAAGGCCACAGTGATGTAGACAGTTGTTTTCTGCTATGAGTACTTCTTTTTTTACATCTCTATACTGCAGAAAAAGTACCCATCCACTAAACTGCTCCACCTGACCTACTAAATCATTGATATTGCCAGTGTCCTGAGCTGATTACCTTTTGGCAACATTTAGCTAACACTAAGACCAGGCTATAAAGAAAGTTGTCTCTGTTGTAGGTCAATACATTTCAGTAACAATGCACACATTAGCAAAGCATTTTGTTTACATTTTTTGTCACCAACGTGTGTGGTTTTGCAAACTTGACTCTTTACGAAAGGTGTCTATTTGGTGTTTTTAGATCTTAACACATGTATTATTGCCAGACATGGTGAAGCCCCTTCTTTTCTACCGATGTTTTTGTTTATGCTTGTGTGCCACTGCCAACACAGCATCGCCAAATAATTTATTTACATTTATAACAAATTGCTTTGTCAAAAAACGAGCGTATACTGAAATAACGTCATGATAGTTCAACTCAAACAAGGGTAGACACTGATCCCAACCCGTCATGCTACAAAGAAAGTCCCACAGAAATAGTTTATCGCTGTGAATGTTAATGTTATTTATAAATGTCATTGTTTTTTTTACATGTTTAGGTCATCCCTGTTTACACTCGAGGAGTGAAATTCCAACCAAGCAACATTGAAATGACGAACGGGGAAACCAGTCCCCCGCAGCTTTTGTCTGAAGCTGATTTAATTTCACTCATGGAAAAGCATGGAATTGGTTCGTTGCGTACACAATGCAGTTCCAAGTACTGTACACCACCTTATTGATTAAAATGAGACTCTTATACCCGACACACAACGTTACGTTTCAGTTTAAACAAATCATAAATGTGTTCAATATTCAATGTAAAACCTGCAGTTTTCACCAGCATGTAACTTAATGTTTACAAGCTCACACCAGTACCACAGCCACCCGCAGTGAATTGTTTTTTTCGTCATCAATATACACGTGCTGCTACGCATGTATTACGGTATTGCGTAAAGTACGGACATACCGGTGGATGGGATTCCTATGATGATTAATGGCCAATGCAACTGCTGGCTTTGTCATGATCCTATCACAAACTGTTCAGTCCTTTATGGTTGCCTGTTCGTGGTCACCATGGTGTTTGCAATTGTCCTTTATATAATAATAATTGTATTTATAAGTATATATATATATCTGCAGAGCCCCATCGGGGAACCCCTAGTTGAAATGTTGAAGGTTTTCACAATTCGAAGCATTAGAATTGCTCTGAATAGCTGCTATTTTAGGATAACCGTGGTGTTTCTTTAAATAAAAGCTCTTAAAAGCGTTTCTTTACTCCGAGTGTAGGTTATATATACATCGGTGCATGACATTATTCCAGGTGAACGGAATATAACAGGGCAATGTGTAACATGCACATTGTTTCACGGACATACATTATCGTCTGTGTGAGGCATGAAACCAGGCTCAGTATCGCGATAAATCCATGAGAAATAAGTGAAGCCTTTGTGTCTTGAAAGTCATGTAGCTTGAATTCTGCTGCGAATATGCACCGGGACACTGGTCTTCCAGATGATAGATGCTTCTACAACGAAACGATGCCTGGCGGTGATAGTGTGGAGAGTAAGAGGTTGTAAGTTGTGCTGAAAATGAATCCACTTTCTATACTGCATTAACACGGTCATAAGCCAAGAGATGGCTATCTCAACACCTACAGTGGGTAGGGAGGAGGTCGTTTCACAAATTTGTGTGATCCACTAATCCTTGCCTCCACAGTGCTAGGTTACAGTTATGTACCACCAGTATCCAAATTATCTTGAGGGTTGAAATATCCATATTGTTCAAACATTACACTGAAGCAGGTTTAAAGTAACCTTGTTACAAGCATGTGTTTGGT
Source organism: Mordacia mordax (assembly GCA_036362905.1). NCBI lineage: Eukaryota > Metazoa > Chordata > Hyperoartia > Petromyzontiformes > Petromyzontidae > Mordacia > Mordacia mordax. The sequence continues at coordinate 26,969,832 of JAZEWT010000005.1, forward strand.
TATAATTTAGCAAAACAAACATTGACGCCTTTTACCTAGTCCGTGCTAATTAAAGCTCAATTTGTTGAATTCGTTTCGTCTGCTTTCAATGTTGCAGGTACAGATGCCACACATGCAGAGCACATTGAAACCATCAAGTCCAGAATGTATGTTGGGCTAACCCCTGCACAAAGATTTCTCCCAGGAGAGCTTGGAATGGGCTTGGTGGAAGGTCAGGATTGAGTTTGAATGCTCAGTTTCTATGTGCCTCAGTCACATAACCACTATTGACAGACACGTTTAACTGTAAACATTCCCTGGGTTGTCACCTGAGCCCATTAATGTGCTCTGGTCATTCTGATCCATGTAACCAAGTGCCACGAAGTGGTTTAACTGCAAAAGATACATAATGTACAAGAAATGTGCAGTGATATAAACATGTTTTGTGTCTCCAAGAAGATACACAAGTAAGATATCCGTCAGTGGAATGTTGAGTAGCATAATTTGAACTTTTTTGTTACCACTTTTAACCAAGGTGTTGGTTATTATTTCTCATGAATCGCTTTCGGCTTTTCCGAAATCAATGCTCGTCTCAATCAACCGAGGAACTCACGCGTTATGAATCGTATTACTGTAATCATTATTTGCTGGTTTTAAATGCGTTTGACTTAAGACTGAGTTGGTATCGCTGAAGTTTCAGGTGTTGAATTTCGCCAGCCACTCAGAATTAACAAGATCGCCATATTAAGCCCGTTAATGCTCTCATTTTTGTCACCTGTTCAGCAGATATTCATTAAATGGGGTTTTTTTTCTTACTTGTTGTGGCCCAATTC
>JAZEWT010000005.1:27023761-27034501 GCA_036362905.1 Mordacia mordax
TTGCAAATGCTTTGTACTTTATCCTAAATTATTTCTCCCATTATTGCACAGTGTAACTTCTTTGTCTGTTATTCATTGTGCTGTGCACTTTTGAGTGAAATGTTGAGTTCTGCTGCTTATTTCATTATTTCAGTTGGGGTTTCATCTTTGGCGTTGTATGTTTGCTTCTGTGTGCAATCTTAAGTGGTACTCATTATTGTTATGGTTATGGTTAGAGTTTTTATACATTATTAGAGATTGTTGGTGCAAGTTTTTCTGCACTTTGGTTTAATATTCTTTTTGGAAATTTGTTTTGTCACAGGAATCCCGCATCTAGAACTTGCAAGCTCACTGGATACTTTCTGCTGTAATAATAAATAAATAAAATCTATCTGTAACTTAAGAGTGCGTGGACATTTGATCAAGAGTCTCTATTGTAACAATTGTAATCCCACCACTCCATCATGCATAACAACAGTTATATTGTAAAATATCATTAGGCTCCTTATATCACCATCCGCCATGCTCTATCTACTGCTTGATGAATGCCTCCCAATATTGTCACCCATTATTCGTGAGCCTGCAATTGCCACAATCTATCTCGTTACTGTGCATGAGCTAATTCCTTCGCTCTGTATCTGCGACAGTGACTTCCTCTTGAGCATGTTCTCTGCTGTGGCTATGGGCTGCCTCTGTGTCTCGTGTGAAATGATGAACATTCCCCTTCTCCCAATCTCAACGTTGCTTGCAGCATTGCTCCCAATCGCGAGTTTGGGGGCAATGTTGTACGCAGGTGACAACACGTATGTTTGGTTCATCTTGACTCGAATTTAATATAATAACTTAACAAACATAAGCTCAGTGCCGCACTACGTGAGCTATTCCCAAAACCTAGGATGGGAAAGAAAAATAGGCTGCACTGACAAAACGGTGGCCAAAGATATAGATATGCTCCTGAAGTGTGGTATTTTGTGAAAGCAGAGTATATATATTTAAAGAATAGAAAAGGTTTTCACCATTTCTGGCAATTCTAATAATTATATTATAAAATTTCACCATTTCTGGCAATAATTATAAAACCTTTTCTATGCTTTACATATGTACACTCGCAAAAGTACCCATAGCAGAATATATGTTACTTGTGAGAAACTATTTCTTTAAACAAATGTGTGACTTCCTTGTGGAGGCCATAACCTAATAAATAAAAAGGCCTCCTCAGTGTCTAAAATGATGGCAAATTAAAAAATTACCTGCAAATTGCTCAATTGTGATTGGATACAGCCGCAATCATTGCCCCATGTCAGCAGGATAATACCCGAGATCACTCTTGCAAATACAGTACAGTAAAACTTTCCTAGTCTTTTGAGTTTTCACCTCGCTAAAACAATATGCAATTGATTGCACTGAAATTTGAGAGCCAACTTAAAATAATTTTAAAGATGTTGTAGATGATTGCGTCGAGAAGCTGCTCTCTCGGGACAGCCACGTCGATCGCTCCCTCTCTCTCCCCATCGCGACGCGTGAAGCGAAACGTCGCGAGGTAGAGAGAGGAAACGATCGACGCAGCTGTCCCGAGAGAGCAGCTTTTCGAAGCAATCATCATCCATCGTGCCGTGAAAACGTACATCATTACAGATGTTGCGGAATTTATTTTTACCTTATGCTTAAAATGCCAACTGTAATGAAAATTTGTTTCTTGGACAATGTTTAAACTGATATGTTTGTCTACCCTGATCTTATTTCCTTAAGAGAACAGGTTTTAACATTCACCTGAAGAATTTAATATGAAATTAAATCCCATGTCGATAACACAAACACATTATTTTTTACACTTAAATGTTTGATGGACATACACTATGAGTGGGATAAACTTTAAAATAAAACTTGAAGAGAAAACTAGAACATGTGGATGTATGTGACAGATGAACGGCAGGCAATCATGCAATTATTTCTCAACTTGCTATACTGTCCTAAAATCAAGATAATGAATCAAAAACCTTAGTGAAAATCATTACAATTATAGTCACCTTTCAAAAAGTGACTCCGTACACTGTGTTGGGTCAATCAAGACTACTTACCATATATATCTCATCTCATCTCATTATCTGAAACCGCTTAATCCTATATAGGGTCACGGTGAAGCCGGAGCCTATCCCGGAAACACAGGGCGTAAGGCAGGAATACACCCGACGACGGGACGCCGGTCCATCGCCGACCATATATATCATAAGGGCTAATAAAGACTTTGGTGAAAAGTCAATTTCTACTCGTGACTCAAGTACCTACACTGTGACCAATACGTAGCCTTTGGTAACGGTGAGATAATAATACTGATAAAATGTGATCAATCTGGTGACGTTGCACAAAAATATTGCTGAAAATTTGTCATAATGTATACAAAATAAAAAAGTTAAAGGCATACATGACTGCATCTGAAAACGACATATTTGAAAATCTAGAAAATGCATTTTTACGCAATTGAATGTCAATAAATGCATCTCAAGTAAACATTTAGTTTTATAGCTAAAAATAACGTAAAGGATTTGTTGGCAATAATTAGTTGATAATTTACCTCTGTATATATTCTGTATCCGAACAGGCTTGGAATCAAACTCCAGGTTTTAATGGAATGGCCATGTCTGACTTCAGAAAATGCTTCAACTGTGCACCACTATTACTTGTGATTAAATATTCGAGAAAAAATATTAACATACACACAGTGTATTAAAACACTGTGTGTGTTTTAATAGTTACAACATTTAGTTTAAAAAAATATTTCATCCTAACCAATAGGAGAGACGACAACACATCATAAGTGGTTACCTGAAGCTTACTGAGATTTTTGAGTGACTGTCCTAAACACTTCCGACTTTTAAAGCTATGATTTTATCTTCAGAGTCAAAGGGTTACTCAGAAAGCTCTGGGGTCACTAGGTGATAGAGACTGTTTTTTTAAATGTAGCCTACCTTATGGATTGCATAGAGGATCAGTGACAAGGTCGTTATATGATAACCTAATTAGTATCAGGTAAGCACGAAACTACTTACACAGGGAGTAATAAATCAGATAATATTTTATTTCTATATTTAATATCACCTAATCCAAATTGATGCAACATACATGCTAAGACACAAACAAGAAAATGTGTTGCTTAGGTATCAGGTCACACAAAAGTTAGGTCAGCTGACTTCTTACACGGCTCGTTGCAACTACTTATTTATATATAACTGTCGACATGCAGGTTGATACTGAATCCAATCACATGCTGAAGCGATTGTCTGATTTCTGGGTAATAGAGATTAGATGAGTAATTATTAAAAAAAAATCAGCTCATGGAAATGTCACCAACATAATGAATCGGGCTCTGGACTTCAATTTGATTCTAAATTGGCCAAATGTAACCAACCCGTTGCGTTTCACTTATAATAATCACAGTACTTTGCTGAGTGACAACAAATCAAAGAATATATTACTTTACTAGCAACTTAAATAAATGCTTAATACTCATGCATTTAAAATAAACTAACTGCTAGAAAGATAATTATTGTTTTATTTCATTGCCAATGATGTTAACAATTATATTTCCACTGTAGTGCCAAGCATGCTTCTGTGGCATTAGAAGATTTTTTATTCAATACCTGGCTGAGCATACATTTTAATAATATGATAACAATATAAATACAGTTACGAATAGTAAAGATATCTATTTAGGGTTTAAGGCATGTTTAATAATCCAAATGAAATAACTTTCCAAATATTGTGGCCTTCCATTATGTAACGCTGTAGAGACATTGCAACATCAGGCTGACACATCTGCTTATCAACGAAATATTTGTTTCTTTTCTTAAACCGAAGCGCCAGTGCACAAAACCTTAAAACCATGCAATTAGCGGACTAATTATAATCAGATTAATCTCAACGATAGAAATTTGGCGACGCTACGTTAATCTTCGCGCGCAATAAATGCCAGGCTTTTAAGTCCTTTGATTGAAGCGTCGGGACGTCAAAGACAGATTCTCTCCAACCCAGCATGCACCCTCCTGCCATTCGACTTCCGTGGCAGTCACTCACCAGTTGAAGCCCGCAGTTTGATCGTCATCATCTCTTCCCCTGACAGCTTGGCCTTCTTCATGGCGAAGGTCGCTCTGGGACAACCTGACAGGCTGCCAAGCCCAACCCAGACACACAACATGTGTTCATATTTTCAGGTGCTAGCTTGGTATAATACCATCGAAGCACTAAAATCAACCAAAGTTATTATTTGTCTTTCCTCTTTGAAAATGCACTCAAAAAGGCTTGAAAAATGTATTTAGAGTTAATGATTTTTTTTTTACAATACATGTAACTTTGCGCTAAATTAATTTAAAATGATTTAATCACTTGCGTAAAAGTACACGTCTGTGGTATGCTTCACGTGTCACTTGCTGTGTCGGTCTGCAGGTTTTTGACAACCTAAAATAGTTAACAACAAGATTTAGGTACAGCAACTGACATATCTGCCAATGAAGTCACGGAGCCTGCATGAGGCGAGTGTCGTATCTTCAGGTAAACTATCAATGGGGGTTTTTGAACACAAATCACCCAACCAACAGACACGTCCAACTACAATTACGCCCCGATTTACGTCTGCTATTAGAAGAAAAGTAAACACACAATAACAAACTAAATTCAGTCAATTGCTATCTAGTTCTACACTACTCTGTATTATGAAGGTTAAATAAATGTTACAACAAAGTGTAACGAATGTATATTTTTTATTAATTTACAAGACAGCAGTTACTTTTAAAGTCCACCAGCGATCATTGCTTCTAGCAAAATTTCCTAACCAAGCTCACTTACCTTCCTCAGACATCAATATTGATGTTATTCATTTGTGTTTCATCTCTTAGTTCAGCATTTCAGTGCACTGAAACTCCCAGCATGCACGTCTCCATGTGTTTGTGCATCTTTGAACCCTTGTTCAATTTTCGTTGTCAGTGAATATGTTTTTAAACAATCATACACTCGTAACCGCTAATGTGTACATGACATGTCTAATTGTCTCATCTCTCGCTTTAATTTCACTAATTTGTGTCTCTGTATGCCTCATTGAGCGACTTCTCTTCATGAGTCAAATGGGTCACGGCTCAGCAGGCGACTCCACAAGCCATTGTGGGCCAAACATGGCCCACGAGCCACTGCTGGCAGACCTCACCGCACAATATACCTGGAAAGATTGGCATACCACTGTGCGGCGTGAATGGAAACAACACGTGGGGTGTTCTTTCTGGTACGTGCTTTTAATATTGTGCAAACCATCGCAATGAGCAGTTCAACTCGGCCTGCCAAAACTACTCCCTGTGGACTCTTTTGTGTGGCTCGTGGCGTCACTCAAGCGCTTAAACGACTGTAAACATGCGCACTATCGCTGCTGCTCTCACATGTAACATATATTTTCCCATCTCTCGCATATCTGACATTCATCTTTAACTTACACCACTCTTATGTTGCTTTTCTGAATACATCTCCTATCTGATATCTCTATCGTTTGTACACAGTACATCGATCTCTTGGGACTCAGCATAGATATTTTATTGTGCTGAATTACAACACCTTGCAAACTACAGTATTGCATTACGATTGCACAATGATTTAAACACGTTCCAGTGGATGGCAGGTGTCGTGCTCTATATTTTGTTTGGATCAAATATAACTGAAGCTATGCCGATATCTACAAACATCTAGAGACCATATTTGGAATATGGACCTCAAAACAATGGCCTGCAGGATGATTGTTACTCATATGACAGGGTCAAATCCACAGTCCTATGTTGCTTGTTTCAGGCTCAGCACTTAAAACCGTACAATTCTGATTGGTGATCCAGGTAATTTGCCTCCTGTGGAGTTTGATTTTTAATACAAATAGTGCCCTGCCATGTACTGGCGTTACATCCTGGGTAAAGCCCCGCCTTGCATCCGGTGTCTACTGGAATAGCCCCCCGTGACCCTATATAGTATTAAGTGGGTACTGATACTGAACTGAAAAAATAGCAAGCAGCATAATGCCAGTTCATTGTGTAATATATGCTACTGTTAATTAATATCAATTGCAGTACAGTTCATATGTTGAATAATTCAAATCAAGAAACTCTGTCTTCCAGATGTGTCCCTCAATGTATTTATATAGTTTATTTTAGTATGATCCTTTATTTTAACAAGTGCATTATTATCCTCCAGTCATGCATTGTCTGACTGTTTATGTTGTCCGTGATGCACCATATGGCCCAAGGAGGAGGTCACTTCGTGTCTGCTATGTACTGCTCTGTACTGCTCTCTATATGGCCGTGATGGCAATAAAGCTCGACTTGACTTGACTTGTTAAGTTGTCTGGAATTGCCAAGCTTGCATAGAATTATTCTCACGCCGATTTATGCAATTTATCATAAAGTTCGACACTGCATGGGTGAGGTGAGAAAATGAGGTTCTGTCTGATAGTTAATTTCAGAAAACAGGCAGAAGGATGAAACAAATGCATCGAAACTGCAATGAGGACTCCCCATAGCAAACTCCACTAACAATGCCACACTCTTTCCCATGTCTACATAACATTTCCAAATGAACCTGGTTGTTATTTAATTACATGGCCTTCAGTACGGCGTTCCGTAAACTCTTCACAACACAACATACCTATGTAGGTTGTGTTCCTCCCACCCGAGAATGTACAATGAGGAACCCCGCAAAGCTCAAATTACTTTTCTGCTTCAAGTTACTGTGGTACGCGGTGCCACGGGCAACCGACCCACAGTGCATGGACCCAAGATCATCGCCGCCGCGACTACGTGTTCATCCCGGCCCAACACGCACCGTGCACCACGCTTGCACCATACTTGCAGCACACACCAGGCTTAATACACTGTGCGTCGTGAAAGCACTGCTAAGGTTCATACCATCACGGCCGCCACCCACCCCCCCCCTCCGCACACCCCGGAGTGGCTTTTTTTTTTAATCCAGAGAAGGGACAGGTTCCCCCTCACCAAGGTTTTTTTTTTTTCCAGACATGGGGAAATCGGGACATAAAAGTGGGTCATGAATAAAGTGGGCTCGGGGGCCACATGGCCACAAGGGGCAGGATAGCCATCGGGCAGCACTCTCGAGATCGAGGGAGAGGAGTCTGATTTAGTTTTACCGGTACTGGGGGTATGGAATTTGCACATTAGTTAACAGACATCCAGATGATGGGTTGGATCGCCCGAAGGGAGAACTGTGAAGGGAGGGGTCGCGAATTTTAAAGACGGGGACAAATAAGAATGTAATGTCTCACCACCTTGGGGGATGAATGGGCGAGTTGGGCGAGGTGATGAGTCCGCAATTAGCCTAAACAAAGGGTAGGGTCTTCTACGAAGGAGTGAGAGGAGCGAGGAGTGGTGAGGGCAGCCCGGGGGAAGCCCGGCTGGTGATGCACAGAGGACAAAGAGTGCTTTTTGCGTTGGTGAGAAGGAGGGAGGGAGCAATGCTGGTGTTGAGCGCGCGGCGAGACGGCGGTAGCGGGAGGTAAGGGGAGAGCGGTGCGTCCGGTGTTGCGCGAGCGTTTGCGATGGGTGAGCGCGACTGTGAGTGCTGTGCGTGATTGAGCGGGTGAGCGGTCCCGTTGCTCGCCGAGGTGCGTGTGTCTGTGCACGTGGAGAGTAAGCAGGTGCAGGAACTGCACGCGGGGAGTTAACGCTAGACAGGTAGAAGCACCTGGGTTAGCAGAGCACGGAGTGCAGCGAGATGGCGAGACATCTCTGTACCGCATGGCCACACCAGCTAGAGGGGATCTATATTTCTATAATTCTTTTCATTTTTAGTGCTTCATAACCTTAAAAAAAGATGTATATGCTGTATCGCTATATGCAATATTACGATTACACCACCATGTCTACCATGACCATGATGACATGTTCATGTCATGCCTTCTATAGCTGTTGTTTCACCATCAGCTCAAAACACGCAGCGATCCCCATATAAAACAAAAGTGAATAACATTGCCATGATTCACTCATGATTACATGATTTTTGCCTTATGTCTTCCATACATCTCTACACAATATACAAGTCAAACACTGCTGTGATGTTGTGGATTGCAGGTTTCACCAACTGACCTTATTTAACATATTTATTTGTGGGGAAATCCCCCAGTAAAATAAACTAAAATTGAGCGGGGTTTTCCCATGCACAGGCCAATGTGCCAGACAATGTCCTTCAGACTGAGCAATGCACATTGCGGTGTCATGTGAAGCACAATTCTGCTCACCTTGTCACCTGCGAGGCAAGTGAAGTGTGTTGACATTGACTATGATGATGATAATCATTTGAATCAAGATACCCATGCGACACAGCATGGGCTGCCTCATGGAAGTAGAAAGATGATCTGCCCCATGGTTCCCATGCTGTACGGAAACATGGCCCACAGACGATCCTAGGATCAAGCCTCGTTTACAAATATTTGTGCTTGTGGCCATGTCCTGCCATTCAGTCGATGGACAGGAAAATCAGTTTTCCAAGCAGCAATGAAAGTGTAACGAGTGAAAGGTTCCTAAATACGTATACGCTGAGATCTGTTATAAACATTTCACTGTAAGTAAAGACATAGTTCTAGGCCGAGCTGGGACGACAATTCAATTTACTCTCAACCAAAATTGGTTGGTGTCTCTTGCAAGACATTTAAACATAAATGTTGACTTTTTTTACATTTTCACCTTCGCTTGGTTGAATAGTTTTGTAGTATTTATATGAATGTTTTTGAATGCAATTGAAATAGGTCACGAGATGCTACCAACTCCAATTGAAGTACTTTGTCTATCTCAACCACTTGGCCAATAAAATTTGCACCTGAGAAATCTACGCCAATATATATCAACATATCTGTTACCCAAGCATCAGGGTGCTTGTCGAGGTGTTTACATAGCGTGGCAATTGCAGCAATGTCACAAATGAAGCATGGCTTTTAAACAGTGGTAAATACAGCAAAAACCTCTCAAAGCCAACCTGCAGGTGACCTGGAATTTGAAGTATGCCAGAAAGGGTTTCATAATATAAAAACTAAATTAATAGAAAAAAACTGGAGGGAGAACAAACTTAAATATTATGGTCATGCAATTGTCTTGCACTAATTAAGTCGTGTGAGGAAGCATGCGGTAATCCGTGGTCGATAATTTAATATAACTAGTTACAATGCGTTTCATTAATTAAAAAAAAACATACAAAAATTAGTGAGGTTCCAAGAGCGTATGACGGACCGACACAACCACGAGGCAACGCCACACGTGGTTGTTTCTCCGTTCTTGTTTCATCAACTAATCTCTGTCGCACTGATGTTGGCTCATACGGCTCGATGTGTGATGATGAGATGCGCTCTCAAGAGCTGATCTCTCGGGATAGTCGTGCCACGTGTTCCTGCTCTCTCATTCGCAATCTTTTGCCACCCACGAAGAAGATGATGCCCTGAAGATTCCTCCAACGGCGGAGGTAAAACGTTGGAAAGGAGAGAGGTGAAACTCATTCCATGGTTATCCAAAAAGAGAAAATTCTATGAGCAATTCGAATCTCTGACTTGAAAAAAAAAATTGTTTGGAACATATTTTCAGTTTTTTCGAGCATAAGAGTTCTAAACAGTACTTACTGTCAGACGATTGTTGACATCTTCAAGCGTGATGGTAACCTTCACAAAGCAACCACCTCTGCTTCACCGTGACCATGACTCGAATTAAACTTGAGTGACATTCTAAGTGTTTTTCAATTGTCAAAGGTTTGTTCGTAGTTAAGAGTAAAGGTATGATAGTTATTATGTGAAACAAATGTACATTTATTTTGGTGAGGTGTAAATGCTGAAGTAAATTAACAGTTGTTATTAAGCAATATTATTAATTCGTTGGCTGTATGCCAAACACCCCTCAATAACCAAAAAATGCTCTCCGATATAATTTGTCTGGCTTGAGGAGGTTGTGCTGCAGTGTTAAAATAACATAATTAATTACATGTGATGATTTAGTAATAAAATTTGCTCATAAAACTAGTGCACTTCAATGAGCACTAACGGTGTTTTACCTTGTAATTGTACGAGTTACAAGAGAGTATTACAAGGTAATTTCACACTTCGTTCTACACCATGCAGGCTGCAGTGGTCCATTATTTAAAGCACAATCCACACATTTTTGAGCACAATTTAAATTTTCTAATAAAAAAAAACTACCAAAGACGACCTGTTGGGCCCGAGTAATGTGTTGGTGGTAGCCTATAGTCTGTACATCTCATCTCATCTCATTATCTGAAACCGCTTAATCCTATATAGGGTCACGGTGAGCCGGAGCCTATCCCGGAAACACATTTATCACAAATCTAAATTAGAATAATATACCGAGAAAGCTGGCTTTTCAGTTCACAGGTTGGTAATGTACGTTATGTAACTGGGCTCAGTACCTAGTTACAAAGTAGTTTCCTGTCTCAAAAAGCCACGGTACTCAATTTCACCACTACAGCCAAAAGAAATATTCTCAAAACACCCAGCACAGCACAGAGATATTCCTCCTACAGCCTCGTGCATATACGGAAGCCAAACTTACCTGCGGTGGGTGAGAAAGCTACCATAAGCATGGCCTGATCCGTCGCATCCTGGAGTCGGACAGGAGACGCCGTCTCCCTTGCTGGCCTTCCAAGGGACCACCTGTGGCCCGCTGAGAAAGCGTTCGTGCTGGCGCTTGGTGGCGATTGGACAGCCGGAGGCACTGCGGTGCGACACGTACT
>JAZEWT010000005.1:27065574-27082383 GCA_036362905.1 Mordacia mordax
GATCTGAATAGGTCCGGAGCACCCCATCCTGCTTTACCTACACGCACTGACAGCGTGGTGAAGTACAGTCAATCAACCCTCATGAGTTACACAGCGTGGGGAGGCGTTCCTCCAGTCGTGCGTTGATAAACGCCTGTAAGGTGATATTTTGATTGTCGCACAATTAAATTAAAACACATTTTTGTAGAACGAATGTGCTCGATGCCAATAGAGCTATAAATGGAACCATACATTGCCATATACATACCTCATCTCATCTCACTGTCAGAAACCGCTTAGTCCTATAGAGGGTCGCAGTGAGCCAGAGCCTATCGCAATAGACATAGGGCGCAAGGCGGGGATATACCCACGATGGGACGCCAGTCCATCACCGAGCACTGCGGGAAATGTAGTCTGCAAGCCAATTCACCTATGCAGCAGCATGTTTTTTTTTGGACTGTAGGAGGAAACCGGAGTGCCCGGCAAAAACCCACGTGGACACGGGGAGAGAACATGCAAATGCCACACAGAAAGGCACCCGAGCCGAGATTTTAACCAGGGACCTTCTTGCTGTGAGGCAACAGCGCTACCCACTGGGACATTGTGCCGCCCCATATTCATACCATACCGAGCAATCATAACCCTCTATTTCAATAACTTGGACCCTCCTGAATAAGCATCACGAGAATCAGTGGGGATATGCTGAGTAAACCGGTGAACTCATAACCGTAATAAAATTCAGCAGATTCAGGAGCACGAATACCTATCTTTAGTCAGTGTTGCAACCAATCGCACTCCGAATTAATATTGGTTTTCCCAGACCACCTCAACCCATTCAACATCGACCTTGAGGCAGTACTTTGAGCAGAAGGTTCTGGAACACACTCTCAGAATGCGTGATTCGCACACGCTCACCATGACTCGTCATTGCGAACCACCCCGAGACAGCATGTGATCATTAACCAGCTTCTCATTAAATCTGTACCATTCGTGGGTACTCCGGTTGCCTCCCACCGTTCAAAGGTACGCGGCTGCTTAGGTTAATTGGCCTGCTGAGTAAATTCCCCCCCCCCCAGTGCTTTGCGATGGACTGGTCTCACATCCACGGTAGAGCTCCACCTTAAGCCCTCTCTCTGCCGGGATCGGTCCGGCCCCACTCGACCCTGTGCAGGATTAAGTGGGTACTGATACTGATAATGATTCATGTATAGCCCAGCAAAACTAGTGGGGCAATGAAGGTGTTTAATAACAAAGGAAGTAAATAAAATCGAGCCATATGCCTAGCCACATTGAGACTAAGAGTACAATAACATATTCACAAATGTTTACCCAGTTAAAGCATTGCGCAATCTCAAAACATTATCAGGAGACCTGCTCGATATGTTTAACCAGTTCCTCATTGGGCACTTATCTTTCGTGTCAAAACAAAACTTTGCGTTGAAAGGCACCACACATGAGGGTAGACTTTGTAACCTCTGTGGTAGGTTAATTTAATCACACAATATATCCAAACGCGGCACACGATGTACAAATAATATTCGTAGCCTCCGAATAAATTGCACCGTGTTCAGACAAGAATTTACCTTACACAGGTGTAGCCCCACCCAATAGACATGATTGGGTCCACGTAGGCACGCCCACTATCCAAAGCCATCCCCAGTTAACCTTTCACAGCACTGAAAAAAATACACACAGGATAATCTGTTACTCATGCTCTGGGAACTGTTATGGATATAGCCCCTTGCTCTTAATACTGTAGAATCAAATAAAGAGAATGGGGGGTAAAGTGTGCAACACTTTGGTGGGAATAATCTCGATAACTACTGTGTGGATGCAGGCTTTTTACGACTCAATGTATGAGAATTGCTTCAAGAGCTGCTATTTCGGGATATCTATGTGGAGCGAATAGAGGTTGAAACGCTTGACACGGCTGTCCTGAAGCCGCCGCTCTTAAGAGAAATTATCATGATTGACTGTATCCTAAAGTAAGTGGTTTAATAACAGCGACAACATTAACAAATATGTATTGTTAAAAATATAAGCATTGCAACAATGAGTGTGTTTGATGCACATACTTGTCTGTAACATTTATTTCAGTATTTTATGTCTCCTTTTTAAGTGTTCTTATTTTAAAATTCGTTAAATGTGCAATATTTGACATTGTTCCACACTTTAAGTACTATTGGGCACGAGATAAAAATGTTATAATCATGCAAACCTGCAATTTAGTGTTTTTTTTTCTATTATATGGACATCCTGCTTGCTCACTACGTGGGAACATTGTCAAGTTTCCAACGCGTTTCCTTTACTTGAAGGCAAATTAAAGTAATAAATATGCAATTCTGACAGCAAATTCTGTGATAGAATGTATAAAGGAATTCTACATATTGAGACGGAAAGCTGCCCTGTTTTAGCCAGATCATTGAGGCATAAATATGGCCAACATGTTAATGCCAGTACTGGTCATCCAGCGTGGAACTGGTGCAGTACTGGTCATCCAGCGTGGAACTGGTGCTATCAAGTCATGCATTTTCATGTTTGTGCGAATGTGACCTTGGTGACATCTGCTACTACATTAACTGCAAGGAATTACATCCATACAAGAACCAACAACGTGTTATTAAGAGACTATTCCATGTTCACGTGCTGAGGGCATGCGTATAGTGAGCATGGCTACTCGAACCCAACAATGTCTCTTCCAGGGGAGCAAATACTAAGCTGACGTGGCAGTTTCTTTAAATACGGCACGAATACTGTATAACAAATGAATCATTTAATTGTAATGAATATATTTAAAAAGTGTCGTGTGCTTGATATGATCGCAAAAAATATATATCACCATCCATGCTTGTGCGCCGCTGCCAAAGCAGCTTCTTATGTATGTTGATTTTTAAAACGAACCCATACTTTACTGTAAAATTTACATAATAAAGATTTGCCGCCACTGTGTAATTAATTTTATTGTTGCGATTCAAAATTAAAAGTGTGCGCCTCCAAGTCCATCTTAAGGATTTAAAATTGACGTAGATAAAATTATTGTGAACATCCAATTAAATTACAAATTAATCACATTCCTTAATTAATAGCACGAGTTTCAAATCAATCACACTACGTTTTCATAACTTACTGCAGCAATAATCCATTCAATAATCACTTCACTCGGAGAGCACCACACGCCCAAATATGAGACCGTTTGCTGAATAGGCCCGAGGGAATAAATGAAACGAGCAAGAGTGACACCAAGAAAATATACAGCTGCAAGTCCAAGCAAGCTAAGCCATCATTCTTGAATTTTACTGCGGTCTTAAGGTTTCCTCCATCAAGCACACGACTAATCCGTGGCTTTGTGTTGAGAGAATGAGAAAGGGATGTGGACATTATCAGAGAAACTTAGGCAACGTCAAGGTACGTTTGGGCTTTTAAGCTCATTTAAAAATGGGATCACAGCAAAGGTTTCCAACTCTGACTGAAGCTATGCCCGGATTGTTTATACATCTCATCTCATTATCTGATACCGCTTAATCCTATATAGGGTCACGGTGAGCCGGAGCCTATCCCGGCAGACACAGGGCGCAAGGCAGGGATACACCCACCGCGGGGCAATTTATCCTGCGAGCCAAATAACCTATGCAGCAGCATGCTTTTGGACTGTGGGAGGAAACCGGAGTGCCCGGCGAAAACCCACGCGGACACGGGGAGAGCATGCAAACTCCACACACAAAGGCACCCGAGCCGAGAGATTCGAACCCGGGACCTTCTTGCTGTGAGGCGACAGCGCTACCCACTGGGCCACCGTACATCTATTTAGCTAATATTTTCTCAATACGTACTATAGACAATCTTCCGGATTTCTTTTAGTGGTCATTGCGAGACCAATGCCATTTCTGGTAGAATCCCGGCCAATCTGGAAACGCTGGCAACCCTAGTCTTCGCATCTGTGTAGATATCAGAACTCAAGGGCACAATGAGATGATAGGGTTGTTGTCAGGGCATGCATTTACTCACTAGCCACGTGTATCCATTAAATGATCCATCACAAACTGCATTGTGGAAATAAGGGGTTTATGACTCAGAAATATACACCAGCGTGACTGAGAATTTCAATAAGTGGTAATTTACACATGGATGAAGAGTTGGCTGAAAGCGTTGGAACCATCAGTTGTCTCGTCATTTAATTGTGGTGGCACGCATAGTCTTCGTCTACCAGAAAGGAATCCAGATGGGCTATCAAGTCGCTGGAACACTAGAGGTGCCTGAATAACAACACATTGGTAACAGTCACGTCTCACAGCAAGAAACCCACGGTTCGATTCCCAGACTGGTGTATTCATTGCACCTTTTAAGTATTTCTTATCTTCGACAATGAATCAATTTGTTCACTTTACGAGTGGTAGATCATTATTCCTCTTAATGTTGATCATAACCATCGAAAATACCAGTCGGTGGTGAGACATTCATCAGTTCGACGATACAAATATCTTAAGAGCTTTAGGAGCGCAGTGACCTTACATAACCTCTGTCGTCTCTGGAGCATTAGACACTGACGCAAGGGTGGAGCACGTGGTGGGCTAGGAGACACGTCACTAACCTCACATTCTCACGGACACAAACCGATTGTACAACCACAACCGCAATGATATTCTATAGACGTGCACACCTTGAAGGCATGCTCAGTGGCAGCATTCTGTACAAGGCATCTGCGGAATGAAACAGGACTTTGGGTTCGTCCGACTTGAAGGCGTTGTAAGGAAGATTGACAGGTGACACACGTGTTTCTTTGACTGAATACCACGTAATGTGGTTTAGTAGGGCCCGGTGTTAAAACATCTGAACTGATTTCTTAGAACAGGGTAAAATGCATCAGAAAGACGTCTGTACCACCAGCATTGGGCGCAGCGGTAGTACAGTGGTTAACACACTTTGCTATGACCCACGTGAGCTGATTTCGATCCCCGGTCGCTGATAACGTGGGTTCACTTAACGAGTCCTGCACAGCTCGCTGATGGGCACCACCATTCACCAAGCCGCGTCGACTGGTGTGGTGACGTGTGATCAAGCAACCGATTGATGAGAGGCTGTCATCCAGCACGGGCTTGACAAAGGACCGTATGTTACGTGACGAGCGGTGGAAAGCAATGAGAACTGAGAATTTCTCTAAAAAGCCTGCTCTCTCCGAGTTCGCCGAGGCGAGCGCATTTTAGCGACATTTTGCCTCCCCCATTGATAGCGTCTTCAGGCTTTAGTCTTCGAAAGAGGTGGTGAAAAGTCACCAAGGAAAATGTGCTCGCCGCAGGAAACCTGAAAGAACATCTCAAACGAGCAATTCCCATAATACCAAGCTGTGAAAACCTACATCAATACAAGGGGAATTGCTTATCACTTCACATATCCCTTGTTGTTTGCGCTTCTGCCCGCTCCCTAAACTCCACCGGCCCACTCAGTATGCACACGAAGCACAAGGAATACACGTGGTAGCGTGGAACCTGACACCAGAGGACCATGACACTTCCAGGAAGACAACGCAGGCGTAAATTCGATGCTGCTGTATAGATGATTGTACAACAGTGTGGGACATCTTGGCCTGCCTTCTTCCATGTCCACAACACTGCCATGCAGTGTAATGTTGGACAGCTCTGCGATATCTATGTAACTCACGGTACTGACCGGTACAGCATTAATTACATTCCAGCATTTTTGTTCAAAAGACAACCCTAACACATGACATGCATAAATATTAGGTGGCTTTGCATAGCAACAGTGGGTGCTCTCATTCATTCATCATCAATACCAGCTTAATCTTGTACAGGGTCACAAGGGGTCGGAGCCTATCCCGGCAAACAGAGGGCGCAAGGTTGGGGACTACCCAGGATGTGACGCCAGTACATCGCAGGCTACACTTTTTTGGGGACAATTTACACAGCAAGCGAATTTCAAATGTGTTGCATTAGCAACATGATTTCAAATTGTTGACAAAATGTGCACAATTGCAAAACACGCTAACCGCAGTTTTACAAACGGATTACATCTAAGACATGGATTTACGAAACGAAATGTGGAACTGCTTACTGGTAATGAAAATAACATGCATGTAACACAAACTAATGATTTTTAAATGACATCTATGAGCTCATACGCAAATACTACTGTAAAGTGGTTAAACCAATAAGCTAAAATCCTGTCTCAGAGTGAGCATACCCTGTATAACGCTTTACTTGTATGATTGTGAGCTCATGTGCCATATGGCCTTATAAAGATAACAGAATCGCAATGGCAAGGCGAAATGTATTCACAATATTGCAGAGAGGCAAGGGTAGACTGTTAAATAATATTTTGCAAAGCTATATTCTACACTAGATTGTAATTTAGTACTTGTATAATTGTTCGCCATGGCATTTCTGAAAATAAAACTGCTCTTAAAGAGCGTTCATAAAAATCGACCCGTAAAAACCTACATGAGTAAACACATATGATCATCAAATGTGATCGGATTAAACACGATATTGGAATTGTTGAATGCTTATAGAATTGCTGGGAAACATCACAAACAAGTGGTACATAACCTCAGCGTTTACTTGAATGATCGCCTTTGCAACACTGCTGTAAGTTCCCATTAAGTTTTTTTGTGGAATTAAAATCTCATACGCCTTAGACGGACACTATTCTACCTTTGAATAGAGAAGCCCTATCCACAAACATGGGCTTCTCTTTCTGCTATATTTGTGGCTTACGTTGTACCCATTGCCAAGGAGGCTAAGCAATTCGTTGTTTGTCATTTGTATTCTGACGTATCACGAAATATGGTCCTTCTAAATAACAAGATGCACAATGTGATGAGGATCGGAATGGACTAGAATCTGAAATGGTGATACTTAAAAAATAATGGTGATACTATATATAATCTGGTCAAGTCACGTGGTGGTTAGAGTGCTTGGCTCGCAATTGTACGCTTGTAAGTTCATATCATAGTCAATGCGCTGCACATATTAAGCATGTGATTAAGCGTGGATGTGACACAGACTGGAGTTAGTCATCGGTTGGAAGAAGTACTGAAAATCCAACGGATATGAAATGTAAGCACCAAAAAATGCATCAGGCTTTGTTTTATGCACCTCAGCAAGATTTGCTAGTTACTATAATCTCCCGTAGAAGAAATATAGATAATATCACTCTTACTCTCCGGATGTATTTTAGCAAAAGCACGCTCATATAACAATTGCATTTGTATTTACATGACACTTACCCAACTGCATCAAACAACACACCAAAAAAATGTTAAAAAGCACACTGACTTTGTGCATATCAAATGCAAAATCGTCATCATTTCCTGAAGCAGGGCACTGTGGTTGTCTCATATTCAGCCACAATCGAAATAAATTTGAAACAATGTGGCTGACGGCTTCATCAGTGACGCGGGGAGAACACAACTGTGGACCTGTTCAAGTCTAATTAGGACGCATCATCAGCACAGTGTAGTCACCAGTGCTCATTGATGCTCTATTCTGGAAAAAAACATAAGCAAGTGGAATTCCATTCTGGTTTAATAGCCTGCACATTATTCTGCTTCGTTGGCTTTGTAAGCAAACGTCCTGAAATGGCTACGTACTTCTAGAGAATTCCATACTTGTATTGGTAAGTTCTTGCTGCACTGATAGGTCATATGTCTACACAATGCGGAGGAATACAAATATACAGTAAATAACATTTATTCTACTTTCATATTTCTTGAGCTTAATGTCCAGGTCGCATCCATACTTTATTGTGTTTTAAACTGAATTAAACTATACATTTTGAGCGCAGAGGGGTTAATATTGGTGGATAGTTTGGGGAAGACCTACGCATTACACATTTAACATGAAGGTTTTGGTGACCAATGTTGTCCAAAACAGAGCCCCTTTGGTTTGCGTCACTTAAAAACATTGTAAATGTTGTGCGTTTGCTCTCCAACACACTAGTGTGCTGAAGTAAAGACTTGGCATGTGTTGTCCACGTGACAAATCATACTAATTGGCTGTGTCTGGTAGAGGCAGCTATGCATTACAGTCTCTAAAGCAATTATCTTTACATATACTGGATAGTGTACACAATAGTTGTAAATGACATTTGGTAATTCAGCAGCACTAGTTTATCGATGTTGGCTGTGCTGATGAGACCCGGCATGTTAAACCCGATATAGAATATGCTTGCTCAAAACAAATGCTGCTTGCGAACATTCTTTGGAATGGCCAAGGAATGGTGGCACAGTGGCAGTACTCGCACCTCGCAGCAAGAAGGTAATGTGTTCCATTTCCGACTCAGGTGCTTTTCCGAGTGGCGTTTGAGTGTTTGCTCCATGTCTGCATGGATTTTCGCAATGTACTCCGGTTTCCTCCAATAGCTACAAAAAAAACACTCACTATTTTGGCACTATTAGCGTCACTATTAATGTATCGAGGAGAGCAGTGTCTGGCAAATGTTTGGGCCAGCTTACCGCATGATTGCCTTCCTCCTCCCCAACCTGTGGATCCTTGCATCTCTCAGTCGTACTGTCTCTCTTTGAGAGTGACCGAATACCACGCTCACGTCATTGTTACATTAGTCTCACGTCTACGTGGCGGCACTGCGGTTCTACGCACGTGTAATTTCATCGACGTTGTGTGGCCACCGCACGGGTGATGTCAAACGTGCAGCGTGTACACACCTCCTGTGGGAGTTCCTGTTGCTGTTCACGTGCCCTCTGCCGTTACAGCCAGGCGTCGGACACTTCAACACGTTCTCATGCAGAGCGAGGACTGGGTTCACGTTTTGTCAAGACAGTCATCAACCCAAACAAACGATCACGGAAGCAAAACAGCACATTGATAGGATTATTACACTGGTCAGTCGAACCACGTACTCATTATCATAATGCGACAGAGGGCTGTGGTAATCTCCTGGGCATACACAAGGAGGCAAGGCAGGGTTTCACCCAGGATGGGACACGAGTCAATCACAGGGCACCGGGGACAAATTAGCGAGGCCAATTAATTCACGCAGCATGTCTTTAGAATGTGGGATGAAGACAGAGTGCCCAGCGAAAACCCACAAGGACATGGGAAGAACATTAAAACTCCATGCAGATAGGCACCCAAGTCAGGAATCGAACCCAGGCGCTTTGTGCTGTGAGGTCGCAGCGCTGCTCACTGGAAATCACGGTGATGGGTTCAGTTATTCGTCTTAACAATGGAACCTAGAGCTATATAAATATGGGATTTCATGAATTAAAAGCTTTGCAAACAATGATGATTGCTTCGAAAAGCTGCTCTCTCGGGACAGCCGCGTCGATGGCTCTCTCTCCTCTCCTCGCGACGTTTCGCTTCACACGTTGGAGGCATCCTCAGGCCTCCAAGGCATCCTCAGGCCTCCAACGTGTGAGGCGAAACGTCGCGAGGAGAGGAGAGAGGGAGAGCCATCGACGCGGCTGTCCCGAGAGAGCAGATTTTCGAAACAATCATCATGCATCGAGCCGTGAAAACCTACATCATTACTTTGCAAACAATGTCAAGATAATAATAGGCAGAAATGTGGAGAGTATCAAGTATGCATGGATATTACGAGATGGTAGCTAATAGAGAGGGTTAAAATAAGGCATCCTGCCTCTTATTACTATTCATAAGTCACATCAGGACACAGAGAGATGTATACCCTCTCCCTCCTGCAATGAACTTAACAGATTCCTGTAAAAAAAAATCTAACTCCTGAGCAATGAAAAATATGATCATGACATCGACAGAATCCATTTTTTTTGTGTTAGGTTACACAAAAACTTGTGTCGTAAACACTCCAGCACCCCACACAGCCAATTAGTAAGGTTTGTCACGTTAAGAGAATGTGCCAAATCTTCACTATTTCAGTGCACCGGTGCGTTGGAGAGTAAACCCCAGAGCATTTACAATGAAGTGCGGCGTTTCGCTGATAATTACAATCAGCATCACCAGGAGCTCACAAAAAATGTTTGCGTGACCTAACCCCAAAAAATGGATTCTATCGAAAATATCGGTCACGAAAGTCTTCGAATGAAATGATCATGACAGTCGAATGATGACGTGTGACCGCTTAGGGTCACACGTCATCATGACAGTCAAGACGGTAGTCAAGGCAGTGCGGCACTGGCCGTCTTCAGACGACAACAGGCTTACTCTCGGGTGGAACGCGGTCCTTGTGCGGGCAGCCCGACAGGCTACGGTGGTGCGGGTACAAGCCCGTGGCATGACCGGTCCCGTCACAGCCAGGGGTCGGGCACTTACTCTCTCTTCGATCCCCACGTAAATCTGACAGACACACGCACGCACACACACACACACGCGGCACGCAATCGCGTTAGCGAACACGTGGATAACATCACTAATTTCTGCACGCTACATGAAATGCTAATAGGGGAATATTTAAAATTGGTAAGTCGAGCAAAGAGCAGTTTATTTTTTTTTTCAGCGTTAAATAAGGGTTGTAAACAGCAGTTTTACATTTTCTAAACGCCCTCATTTTGAGTTCCACCGTTATCCAAATTTAATTCCAAGCGAAATACATCATTACACTTTATGGCGTTTAACCTGTTCATAAAGAGCATGCAAATAAATATGAAGAGTACATTACGGGTTGTCTAGACATCGTAAAATAATAACAGGGTAAAGTAAAAAAAAACCTTTGTAACTAAATGAAGTTAAGTATGGCATACTGTAAATAAAATAAATAGCTCTTATCTCGTTGTCCTTTGTGCTGGTTTTGTTTGTTATGAGTTTGCGATTTCACTAACACTTTAAAGTCACGCTTCAGCTCGCCGCCAAGTGATGTCACTGCACTGACATGAAAGCAAGTACAACTGGCGATGAGTATCATGGGACGCCTGCGCTGTGCTGCTGTGACGGTGTCGCACACCAGACTTGCGATTTGCAGGTCGCCGATTCGGTTTCAATCTCCCGGCGCGGCAGTTAAGACAATGGGGGCAAATGTATTCAATTAACGCTGATCCCTCAACTCTGTCCACCCAGCGATATAAACAGCAGCTCGTGTGCGCTGGTATAAAGCGTGGGTGCTACCACTTCAAGCCGTCTGGCTGGTGTAAACGAGCAGGTCCAACGAAACTTTAGAGGGGCTCTCCAGGGCCCTGTCTCGAAGGGAAGCCCTTCTGCCAGCAACGGTAGAAGCAAAGAAGAGCAGGGCTGCACCTTTATACAGAATAACTACCAGATAAGAGCTATTTGGTGTTTGAGCTATTCTTGTTTCAATTACAATACAGCATAAGCAAATGACCTGCTTGATAATACCGTGCATGTCATGTCCAGTGATTTGCAACACACAGATGAACAAGTAAAAATTTCCCAAAATAAATAACAATTATTCAAATTGCACAGCCCTGTTGGACGAAGGCTTCCCTCCCCACACATGTTCCGTTATGGGTGTCCTTTGCCCATAATTGACCGTGCTGATCAATGCGTGAGTCGGTTCAATAGGCCGGGGAGTGGGGCGGGAGAAGCGGGCAACGTCCAGTTCTCATTATACTCACTGTGTTGCGATGATCATCACACTCAGTTCACCAGTTTCATAGCACGGCGTCTTAACCACGGTGCCATCTTAAGATTCCCCCGCACCCCAAAAATTAAGGAAACAACATTTTGCCCGAACGATTTGATAACACACTTTAGTAACACCGACCAATTAAACAATCTCGCCATAACAATTGATACATTTCATTGCAACTATTCCTCTCGTGTGAGAATTGCTTGCCATAACTATTCTTTGCGGAGAGCCACATCGAGGGAAAGATAAAGAACGCTCGAGATGGCTATCCCGAAAGACCAACTATAGACAGTAATTCTCATACATCGAGCCGTGAAAACGCTCATTAGTATTCCTGTCCTGTATTCACCTTCATTTACAAGCATTTCCTTAACAAACACCGTAAGCATTATAAAGAGTAAACATGTTATGCAATTAAAATATCTGTTAATTAATTTACTTAAAGTGTCACAAGGCAAAAAGTGGCCATCATTTCATATTACATGAGTCGCACCATTTTCCAAATATTTGTCACACAAGGCCGTCATCTTCCGTCTTCACTCTTCTATCAGCGTAATTACCGCTCATCATCAGCAGCAGCAGCCATCGTAAATTCACTGATTCAAGTTCAGATTAAAATGGGGCTGAATGTTTCATGGCTCAGCTCCACGACTGACTTATCAGGAAACTGTACGCTTCGTGGCCTGGGACAAATATATTGATAATTCCACTGGGAATGGTGCAATCATTAGGGCTAGCTTGGCATAAGAGAAAACGATTTATTTCATATTTTCCTGCTGTTTTGGTCAGAACGTTTGTTACCCATTGTTTTATTAACGACTGTTCATTTCACCCGAGGATTGTACCGAATACTCGTGCATAAGAACAGGAGAACGTGTGCCCATGTGCGCAAGTTCTCCACAATACTCCAATATGTAGAGCGCATAGCCAGAAAACACGCGTCTATATTTGCAACCACCTCAGCATTATTAATACAAAGAAAACAAAGCCTTACTGTGACACCTTATATTAACTAAGACAGCACTTCGGATAAAGAAATAAAAAATCATCAGCCTAACGTACCCGTTGCCAAAAAATGTGTTAATCAAACAAAAAAACTTCCACCAATCGGCACGTGTTTTATGTTGTAATTAGCGAAATGGACCGACCTCGTTCTTACAAATCATCATCTGTTACAGATAAATATGTACATTTTCATTTCAGGTAACAGCCTCTACTCTTTTTCAACATATAAGATAACGCACAACTAAGATATGTATTATGATGCATTCTACATATTTAATTCATTATTTTCTTTGTTGCTAATGATTTTGTTGCTGACGATCGCGATGATTTTTGTTGATCATGAAGCGTTAGGTTTTAGGGTTAAACGCACCATTTCGGAATATGATTTTATATCATTCCGCGGTCCTCACAACGAAAAGTGGCATTTTGAAAATGGATGGACGGAACCACGTAATATCAAGCATATCTGCATATGCAACGTTGTAAGCATCGTGACACAATGTATGATTATATAGGGTTGGAAAAGGAAAGCCGTTAAATGTTGTACTCTGGATTTTTATGCTTGAGCATCTAGTTGTCTATCATGATATTAATACGGAAATCACCCACAATGCGCCGTTCTTGTGACGCTCTAGGGAACAATGGAGTCTCACACGGCAGGTAAATCAGTCTGCAAATCGTCTTGAAATGATCTAATCTGTTGACATCATCCACCGCAATTCTCAACAGGAGGTATTCCCCGTGGACAGTGAGAATTCATACAACCCCTAAACAACATTTAAACAGCGAAAAGTTACGGTGCGGCAAACGGAAGTTAAAGGGCCTGGTTACATGTTGGAAAATATTTCGTTGCATCTAATATTCAGCAAAAATAAAATATCAATTGCCAATAATAGGGCACACATTGTTAAGGTGATTTTTATGTCATTAACGTGAGAGCCTGGCCCAAAATGAGTCGACGTGACATAGCGTAATTGACTTCTGCTTTCTTCTAGAATTGAGACAATATTATTATTGAAATTGATACACTTGACGTTGTGTGTGGTACTGGCATATTAAAGTATCAGACACGATTAAAATGACAAATATCATTGTGACACTGTCACAGTATCACTTCTGTACAAGACGTTATCATGTTGTGCTACGGATCTCCAAACATTAACATAGCACTAGCATATATGATAATGGGATATTGTATTCCACAGTGGTGATAATCATGGGAAAACCATGGTAATTGCAGGAGGCTTCTCCACAGGGAAGGGGACCCACGATGGTCGCGGTTTGGCCGAGCGACGTTCATGTCAATGCTTGTCAATCAGTGTGTGGGGCCTCATCAATGTTGCCTGGGACCCCAGCATCGCTAATGCCGCCCCTGACTCTATGCAATATTACTGTACAGTACAATGCAGCAACATTTCTGGAACTCTGTCACGTGTTTTTTTATTGTACTTCAATCAATTTGGCGAGGACTATAGCGAGATAAAGGAGTCACGTGTAATAGAACCTGTGTCATGATTGACACTTTTCACTCATGTAATGAGCAGCTTTTCAAAGCAATCATCACTTTCACTAAACACATCCATGTCGCAACACATGCTGACAAAGACATTATTGTAGGAAATCCCGCAACGAGCGATCCTTAATCAGTGGCCTCATGGAACAGTGGGAAGAACAGAATTCCAACCGGTCACGTAATGCCATAGAAGGAATCATTTCATCTCTACTTTTCAGTGGAGATTATCAGAAAAGATTCGTTTCGGGACTCCTGTAAATCTCATCTCATCTCATTATCTGAAACCGCTTAATCCTATATAGGGTCACGGTGAGCCGGAGCCTATCCCGGAAACACAGGGCGTAAGGCAGGAATACACCGGACGACGGGACGCCAGTCCATCGCCGGGCATTGCGGGACAATTTTAGTCTGCGAGCCAATCAACCTATCCAGGAGCACGCTTTTGGACTGTGGGAGGAAACCGGAGTACCCGGCGAAAACCCACGCGGACACGGGGAGAGCATGCAAACTCCACACAGAAAGGCACTAGAGCCGAGAGATTCGAACCCGGGACCTTCTTGCTGTGAGGCGTCAGCGCTAACCACTGGGCCACCGCGCCGCCCGACTCCTGTAAATGTTTGCAATAATCAACGAACAGAGAGAAATTAACTTAAATTCGAAGGCATTCGTGACCAATGTTATCGATGAAACCCAAAAATGGATTTCAGAGGGAAATTACTTGACTAATTCGCGTTTCAGATGGAGCACCAATTAAACACAACACGTTTCCTTTGTTGTCTATTGCCCCAGTGTTATGCACATTCTTAAATAAACATAATTCCCATTCGACACCAAATAATCAGTGAAGAAGTCTTGCAGAGAAACACATCACTAGATGTGCATCACATCCACATACCAGCTTCAAAGAGTAAAAGAGTAAAGGTACTGCTATGAGCGACTTCATAGCCATGGACCCCGTCAAAACAGTGGAGGCAGTTGCTGAAATAAACGCATCAAAACCTTTTTTAGTAATGTTTTACACGAAAATAAAATACTATAGTCAAATGAGGCTGCTGTAATCATTCTGCCATAAAAAAGGGACGTAAACTGATTCGAATGATTTCAGATCCATTATTCTCCATTAGTCCCCTATAAAAAAAAAACGTATTTGGCCCATTCGATAGTGAAACGATCTTCCAAGCTCTAAACAAATAAAAACAAATCTCGATGTTATCAAAACTATTCATAACAATATAATAACTAACAATAAGACTGCATTAAGAATAACAAAACACGTCATGAGCAGAGTGAGGCAGAGATATGCTCTGAACAGGGCTTTTCACATTATTCACATGAACACTTTAAATGTATGTATGTTTAATGGATTTGAGAAATACATCTTGAAAAAAAAAATCGAAGTTGAAACCAATTTTATGACAACAAAGTAGTAAAAAAAAACAATGGAAATTAACTACAGGGGATGACTGATCCACAAATCAAAGACGGCTTCCAAATAAATATGAGCAAAACGAATATCAAGAACAAAAGGTTTGCTTAACGTATGAGGGTACATATATCTCAGCCACTGGATCGGGCCAAACCCCAGATTCTCGGACACGGTAAGCACAGAGCTTGAAGGTCATACACACACATATTAAACCAATTACGGGATCGAGCAGAAGGATACAATAGTGTGGTTTTGGTGGTATTGGTGGCATTGGCCAGATAACTTCCTTAGACCACTCGGGCGCTCTATAATCTCCTCGTCTCGTTGTGACATCGCTTCGAAAAACATTAAATGTTTTTGTTTACCTTCAGCTCTCTCTATTTATTATAAGCATGACTGTAATACATTACAGGTGGTGTACAAGCACATACAAATAACTGTCCAAACATTCGTTCATTAAACCGTGGCCTTATTAAAGGAGAACCATATTATAGGTGAAGCTTTAGGCAGTGGCCCTTCTTCGTTCATATGCCCTCCTCTTCACAGCGGAGTTGATTTACACGAATGGTAAATAGGTCGCATGAGTCAAAATGAGAATACAGAGAAACAGAACTGGTAAATGAAATAAACCATTTTCTGTTTAGTAAAGCAAAGTAAATGGAAGAAACCATTATCTGTTTAGTGAAGCAAAGTAAATGGAAGAAACCATTATCTGTTTAGTAAAGCAAAGTAAATGGAAGAAACCATTATCTGTTCAGTAAAGCAAAGTAAATGGAAGAAACCATTATCTGTTTAGTAAAGCAAAGAAATATTCGATGCAAATTATAGTAATAATGGTCATAATTGCATTAATAGAGCGCTTTTCACCAGAGGGTCACAAAGCGCTGCACAGAGCTGTAGAGAGCAGGGTTTCGCCAACAGAAAGTATCAATGTAGGGCAATAACAAGTCTGTAGTGACTGCCATGAGTTTTCTTGGGCTGTAATTGTGTACACCTGCTTAATGGCACTTTCTTCGCAAATGACAGCATGTATGAGAATTCCTCCTAAGATCTAGCCTTTCAGGCTTGTCTTGGCGAGCGTTTAAGTAATATTCTTTGCGAAACGTCACGAAGGAAAATATACTCCCCATGGTGAGCGCGAAAGAACAGCTCTTAAGGGAAATCCTCAATAATAATGAGTTACACAAACCACGAGTCTTCTCAAAAGACAATTACACTGACCCACACTTTAAATATCTATCAATAGTATTGGATACACCGGCGATGGACTGGCGTCCCGTCGTCGGGTGTATTCCTGCCTTGCGCCCTGTGTCTGCCGGGATAGGCTCCGGCTCACCGTGACCCTATATAGGAT
>JAZEWT010000005.1:27089565-27104458 GCA_036362905.1 Mordacia mordax
GCGTCCTGTGTCTGCCGGGATAGGCTCCGGCTCACCGCGACCCTGTACAGGACTAAGCGGTTTCTGACAATGAGATGAGATGAGATCAATGAAGCAGGAACGACTGTTGCACAAACTTTAGATTGTTTGCAATATTTTTTACACGTAAATGAAATATCGCAATCACGGAACAACGAATCAATCAGCCCAGTGTGCTTCAGTACCTGCTTAATCCTGTACAGAGTCACGGGGGACCAGAGCCGATCCCGGTAAACAAAGGGCGCAAAGCGAGGCTACACCCAGGATGTGACGCTAGTACATCGCAAGGCACTGTTTGGGGGGCAATTTTCTCAGGAGGTCAATTAACCGCCACAACGACGTGTCTTTGGATGAGAGAACTCGCAAACTCCACATCGAAAGGCACCCGAGTTAAGGATCCGAACCTGGCTAAGTCTTGCTGTGAGGCAGCAGCGCTACTCGCTGCGCCACCGTGCTGCCCCAATAACATATCAAACATTTTTTGAATTAATAATAGATGTCTTTAGCGCATGTAGGCACGAACTGGATAAATATCGTTCACAGGAGCTCACTGGAAACAGAATAGGGTCTAAGAAAGGTTTCTCTAGAAGAGCCCACGCATATAAACCGATCAGATTACAGAAAATAAGTATGCATTTTAAATTACCATTGTGCCCAGCCTGTGTTGACGGGAAAGCATGTGATCCAAGCTTTCCCAAACCCAGACCTAACTGAAAAATGCTTATCATTATCTCTATTTAGAGAAAAAAGGAACGGACACACTTTATAATTTACAGAAAACCAACACAAACAGTAAGAGGGGAGTCAGGCAAAGTGACACACTTTCACAAAAGTTTCAGAAAACGTCTGAAAGTAATTTTTGAGAAACTAAGGTGCAAATATTAAGTGAAATAGCTAAGCATTTACGAGTTTCTGACAAAGTCGTTACAATGTCGAAATATTACGTACAATAAATCAGATAAATAGTTGAGGACACATGGAGGCGAAAAGCAACTAGATGACACAATAGGGACACAAATTGAAGGCTACCCAGATTCAAAACGATTAACTATCAAGGCAAAAACAGTAGGAGTATTATTGTAAAGCTGAACTGGGGACTAAAAACCGTCATACCCATGTATCTATGAAGATTCTTTTGAAAATCAGTGTGTAATAGTGCTATGTCGTGGCAAAGCTATTTCAAAAATGAAGGTCAGAAACCTTATCACTCCTTTGGAAAGTGATGGATTTTATATACCATCAGCTCCTATATCACTTGGAAGCATTACGATGTCTGAGTGATCATTGGTATGGATTCCATCAAGTTTGTTCTACAGATGACCTGTTAGCTAACGTGAATCATGTTCGAAGCTCCTGATTTAAACATTTCGGAGTCTACGATCACAGCCCTTGATATTTCTAAAGCATTTGATTGTGTCGGGGAATTCTATACTCCCGGGCACGCTAACATCATTTGGAACCGACTTTAATGATAGATTACGAATGCAGCCAGGCTGATACCTTCACTATTAACTGAGTTTCTGCATTGCTCTGTCGTGTCTCAAATTCTTTGTACTTATTTAAACACTCACTACGGCCACTGTGGTGACGTATTCAAGGCACGAGCTTCGATTGTCACAAAAGCGAATAGGTCCCGTACAAGGTGCTTGGAGGAATTATACGTAGCGGCCATCGCCCCATATTGCCCAACTTAGCAGGATCCTTGTAAAAAAAAGTCACAAGACTCAGCAAGGCTTTCCTGGATAAATAATCGGAATAATGATTTGTTTAAAGGTCAACACCGTGTCCAACATGGCATGACGTTTTCTTTCAGCAGTGTACTGACAAAGGGTGGATGACGATTATTATTACACCATGATTAAAATAACAGGATATTATCAACAAACTGCACCAATACTGCTGCAAAGTGGCAGACAGCACAAAGAAACACTCGCAGATAAATGCTGTTATGTTGTGCGTGAGCTGCACCACAGCGTATTATTTAAACACAAAGACAAGCCCTCTGCTCATTCCCGACACGACATTTACATCACCTGCATTACAGACTGAAGCTGCTAACTCTTATTTGAGTCTCCATGTTTTCACTCTCTCCATAATTGCTCTATTCTCCAATGATTATATCACTGCACTGCGTTTGTTGCATTTGTGCAACGCCGGGCAACAGAGGTTACAAAGCTAAGGAAAAAATCAAGATCCACAGAGGCGAGCTCGAGAGCATGCTGCTGGGCCATGACATTGAAGGTTGGCTATAATCCACCCCCACCCCCCTCCTGACCAGTGGACTTTCCCAATAAGGCATATGGTCTGTGGCTCTCTCCCTTGTCTGGGACACCAATGTTTACACTGTTAATATGTTGACTGCGTGGCCTGAAAAGTGCAAACAGCGACACTTGTGTGATATGCACGACAAATAATGAAATCTGCCTTCATAATTAAATCGAGTGTGTTCAAACACTACTAAGAGGACTGCTTAATACAAAATACACAGCAACATGAAAGACGAACCCTTAACATGAATGTCATGGCACAACTAATATGCATAGGGCTTTGTGTTAAGCGTTAATAGCAAAAATAAAGCTGTATTGGGATCCTTAAGTGTGTTGTTAATTCCAAAAGCTTACAGCACTGGATGCAACGCCTCTAGTATTCGTAGAAATCAGTAGTGATTCCTACCATTGCAAAACCCTAGGCTCTGCTGCAATACGTAGGGTCCATTGCTAATTCTTGTTGTGTATTGTCTGGATTGGACTGTTGACGCGGCTCAATGTTGTGGTGCCAGTATGATGGCTTTCTGCCGACCCGCGCTTACTCGGAAATATTTATTCCTTCCTTGTCTGTTGATGATTGTTTTACCCGCTGACTCTATGTCCTATAATTTATTGCTACTATTTGAATTTCAGTTGAACTGTTCTGGTGTTGTTGTTGACATGCCGTTCTCTACAGCTCGGATTTTATTGTACCTGATTTTCCGTTCTTATGTCGTTGTTGTTGACATGCCGTTCTCTCCGCAGCTCTGTGCAGCGCTTTCTGACAATCGGTGAAAAGCGCTCTAGAAATGCAATAATTATTAATTCCCCGGGATTTTAGTTATACCAACGCACACTTATAAAATTCGGGCGGGGGGTCCATTATGAAGAGTCATTGCCTGAAATATCGTCTATTATATTATTATCTTTTAAGATAACTATTATTGATGAACGTGTTGAGTTTAAAACTCAGTGACAATGCTATTGACGCCTACTCGAACACAATTAGATACACCAAATGAGAATTTCAAAACCAAATTATGCCTTAATGCTTTACAGTAGTTCATTATATTTCTAAAGGCAAAAATCAGCTCATAATCCTCTTTTTTTTCGCTCAAAGTCGGCACACACTGCCCTAGTGTTCATCAAATCTGCAGGCACTCGCAGCAGCACCCTTATTAACGGCATGACGCGTAGGCTCTGCTCATTTACACCTCGGCTTCTGCTGCGGCGCGGTGCAGAAACGCGCAATCCTATGGACCTGTTCAAACCATATCGGAAAGGCAGAAATCTGAAGCGGCCAATGCCATTGTTTTTTGTTTCACGTTCAAACCAGCTCACCTTGCTGAACATGTAAACAAAAAACACAATCGTATACCAAATTGCCTACACACAACGGCACGTGTCAGTGTTCAGACAGCGACAGGATGAATATTTAACTACACCCGTACAAACGTAAAACACACCGCTGCCCGCGACTGCAAACTGTGGTATCAATGTGTAAAATGAATAAAACATTAACTACGTTTTATATATATATATATATATTTAAAAAAACACTTGAAAGTTGATACAAATTTGTAATTCATTATCACAAAATAAATAATAAATAGGCTTTTCACTTAAATATATGAAATTTCTAATCATCATTAGCAACCTCTGTGTCTGAAGCTCCATCCCGGCAGCTGCTATAGGCATCAAGCGAACAGCAGCCGTGGTGGCGCCAGCAGCGTTAAGGTCTCTCGGACCGCTGACCCCTCTTCAAAGAGTGCCACCTACAAGCGCCGCGTGCAGGGAGGCACCAAGGGCCCAGCGTGCGGCCGCCGCGCGTTGACAGCAACGGCCCAACCGCTGCACGCGGCGGCCAGGGAGCGCTGGAATCGCGTTGCAAGGCTAATTGCTAAGAAGTCGCAAAGCGCTAATTGCACGAGTGGCTGGTCTGCTTGCACGCAGTCGCGATATGAAAATGGTCAAAGTCACAGCTTGAGGAACACCTTTAAGCTACGTTATTAATTAACTAAAAAGAAAATGGTTGAAACTGGAAAACAGGTAATGCATTTAGGAACAGACCCATTTTAAAGGCTAGCCAGTGGTTACTGCAATGTGCTATGAACCCAGCGACGGGGGGATTCGATTCCAGACGTGGATATCATGCGTGGCGGGGGGTCTCCCTTTCTCATTCGCCAACCCGCACTGAGCAGCGTGGGGTAATATTATCAAACAACGCCCATCACCGGCACGGTATGGGAAGGCTATCATTCAGCAGTATATTGACAAAGGGGTGACGTTATTGGAAATATTTCATAGCTGTTATAAGTCGTGTTGTGTCTTTTTTAATATATATCTTTGCCAGGTATTCAAGTTTCCTCCCACAATATAAAAGCATGCTGCTCCCTAGGTTAACTGGCTTGTTGCCGAAACTGTCCCTGGTGCACTGCAAAAGACTGGCGTCTTATCCTGGGTGTAGCCCTACCATGCACCCTGTGTCTACCAGGATAGGCTCCAGCCCCCCACGACCCTATACAAGATTAAAATGATCACCTATGTTTGTCCTTTACAAAATACTTTTTTTAGCCCTGAATGTGTTCTGAATATAAGGAGTCTTCACTGGCATTGCACCTAAATTATTGGATCTGTCATGCATGGCTTGTATTGATATTAAGCATTACATTAGAACTATTCTTTTAAATAGTGATGACATATTTGAAAATCTTGGTATGTTATCACATGACTCCAGATGAAGTAGGCTGTGTGACAAATGATGGCAGATATGCCTGTAATGTTTATTAGGAGGCATTTTTTTGTAAAAAAAAAAGAGAATAACACTCTAAATGCAGCTGCACTGGGAAAGCTATAATAGGCTTTCCATCAATGTTGTGGGAATTATGTAAGCATTCTGACAATAGTATGGATGTACCAATTGCTCTATATGCTGGAAAGTTGGATCCAAACCAATATTGGTTCACAAACTAGAATCAGAACAGCTGACTGACCGGATCGTTTTCAGAATCAGAATTTGACTCACCTTACCCTCGATCAAACTCGGATTGGTTCTCTGACGATCAGTAACCGGCTCGCATATTTGTGACCATGTTTTACTTTAACAGTAAATCTTCTCTCTGAGTATAAAAAGAGTACGCCATATTCTGTTCATGAATTGTATTATATAGATATAAGTGCATTAAACTACTTCAATCACTTATTAATGGAGGTTTTCATGGCTCGGTGTATGCGGAATACTGTAAAGAGGTACTCCTTCAGGACAGCTGTGGAGAGGATTCCTCGTCTCTCTTTCGCGACGTTTCAGCTCGAACTATCTGAAGATGGAGAAACGTCGCAAAGGAGAAAGGAGGAATACTCGCCATGGCCAGCCGAAGAGAGCAGCTCTTAAGAGAAATTCTCCAGATTCCATTACAGTATTAGAGACTGCAGCCACTACTGTGGCTGCAGCGAGTTCCTGTTCTCTTCCCACACGCCTCACTGTGCAGGCCTCACATCTCCTCGATGCAACATCTCCCGTATCCGCCATTTCCTGTTGCTATGCCTCCTCCCCAGCTCGTCTCCTGTAACGCTCCCTGTCTACAGCCTCCGCAAATCCCTTGCCTGAAACTTGAAGCGATCAAAAATTCCACCCGCACCTGTACAAGAGACCACTTTGCTCAAATATTTGAATCGCTCCACTGGCTCTGAATCAATTTCCAGATCATGATTGCTTGCCAAAGCTATTCTTTTGGGATAGCCGTGTCGGGCGTCCCTCCTATTAGATCAATGCAGTTGCTAACTTTAATAGCCTCCATGGATCTGTCCCTCCCTACCTCTCTCATGTCACTCTACTGTTCTCCATACACTCTCAGCTCCAGCAAATGAGGCATTTCTCTCCAAGCCTCCGGTCGACCTTCACTCATTGGGAGGTCGCTCATTCTTCTCCGCTGCCCTCATGGTCTGGAAGTCCATTCCCTCACCATCTGTGCTGTTAAAGCCCATCTGCTCAAGCTCACGTCACAGACCTTCTTTGGGTGTCCATCCCTATGGCTGCCGCTCGCTGTGAAGCGAATATGCCCTCTGTGTCTCCACAGCATCTTGAGATGCACTCACATGTAGATGATCTACGAATCCAAGTTACACAGTGTGATCACCTTAACACTGAAGCGAACTGAAAAACAAGTTTTGTTTTCCTAATTTTTTCTCTCTCACAAACGTTTACCTAACGGAACAACGGAACAGTTTCGGATACAGCGCTAAAAAAATATAAAACAGGCCGGCAAAACAATCCATTAAGGGGGCCTCTGTTTTTGTTGTAGTCAGGGTATTCAATTACCAAAGAAACGTGTGCGTGGAAATAAGCAAACACAAAAATGGATGCACGAGTTACTTGTGGGATAAAACCATTTGTGTTGTAAAGCACAAACACGTGGGTACCATGACATTTATTTGAATTTAGTAAAGTATTTTGTTGCCATTTTTAGCCATAGAGTATAGAGCTGTGGGCAATGGTTTTATAAGTTGTGTGGTAAGGTTTATGATGATTGTTCAGCATATTTGTAGTGCTGTGCCTTAAGATATATGAACGGACACGATATTTCCTAGATTTCTCAGTATTTTGCTTTTCAACTGTCTTAATGTAATAACGTTTAGGTCCATTTCTCTAAAGGGCTCTATAGAACTACACAGCACTGAATGCGGTAAACTTTGTATTGGTTTTAAAAGTTCAAGTCTCATCAACAGCGTGGGCCTTGTTAAATAAATGCCGCTGCATTGTCTATGGAGCTACTGTATAGGCAAGAGCCCTCCAGGATCGCATTAAACGTCTTACAGCAAAAAAAAATCACAAAGCCCTACTGAAACGATATTTGCCTCGTAAAGCTTGGTGTGAATGGCCCGTTCATAAACCTTATATCTTTTTTCGTGGTGAAGCAAAACTTAATCCATCACTGTATATTTCTAAAGTGCTAATCAAACATGAAGCCCTTAGGGTGAGAGAAGAAATGATAACTGAAGATAAGAGAAAGTCTTTAGACTAGATGAGGATATTCTGTACAGATCATGAGAGCAAATTAATTCTCATGGAAATAACCACGTTTCAGCTGAAGCCATGTAGCGTTTCACCACGTACGAATGCATCATACATTGTGCTCTTTAAGTTATAAATCACCAAGCAAGTTAAATCAATCGCTCGCTTGTCAAACCCGATCGATTTCGCTAACAATCTTAGAGCATATCATTTGATTCAAACTGCAAAAGTTTGCATTTAAATAAGTTGCAGTAAAATAAGGTGTTCGAAAATTGTCAGCGAAAAGGCTTATGTTGTAATGTCTCCCTTTAAAAATCAGCTCTGCCCCTCCATGAGTCGATATTGAGATTTTTAAAAATGCTGAATAAATGGCATAAATGCAAAGCTGAAGCAACATTTTTTCTACATTAAAAATAAATGCATCATATTAAAGTTTATGTTATTTACAATAACAATGAGGATTGGTAAACATCGGGGGTGTAACAATTTGCCTCTCTCGTGAAGCAATTGGGTAATTGCAATTGAGGGTCGTAGTTTAATTCAAGAATAATACATTTGTTCTTTAAACAATGTGGTGAATGTAGCGGCCCCTAGTGGCTGTAGCGAGTCACATGAAGCCATTACATACAACACGTAGGGGTTGAATAACATTTATTGTTCTGCAAGTTGATGCATGCATCGTGAGCTTAAGAATCGATATTAACCGATGACTATTCGATGCATCGTCACACCCCTGGCACACATCATGTTCCGTTCCCTAACACACGTGTTTGTGAAGAATGCAATGCACAACTAGTCTGCAAAAGACTCGATTGGATTGTGTGAGATGTTCACAGACACGTTATTGTCATGATTTAAAATGATTGAAAGTAAAGTGTTTTGGAAGCAAACCACAGGAGGTAATGCGTATGTGCTGAAATGCAGCATTAGCGCTAATCAGTTGAAACTGTATGATGGACATCGCAGTGGTTATTCTGTTATTGTTGTTGAGTGTTACCTTTTGAATGATACGTTTTTCTGTTGTGAGACTCAGCCGATTTCATTCGTCCTGCCGCTTTTACTCCGTATTTTGGTTCTCTGCTCCCCTTTCTGGAGTACTTAACATGCCCTTCTGCTGTGTGCTTAGATTTCGTGACCTTTGATCTTTCCTTCTCCAAAGCAATGGCTTTCTCCAGAAGGCAAAGATTCCCTTTAACCAAATCGAACTCATCTGAATGATCTGTGCTGTCAGAGCTTGTGGAATCTTCATCTTCGCCCTCTTCGCACTCGTCGCTATCGTCGCTCCTGTTGTCCAGGCCGCAGCCGTCACGCTCATGTTCTTCGTATTCGCTGTCCCTCTCGCAGTCAATATCGTTGTTCTCACTCTCGTCATCTCTGGCCGTGCTGCCGCCCATCGAAGGGGATATTTCGAAGGTGGGGGATTTCGAGTTCAGCTGCTCCTCCAGTTTCAGGAGGTTGACCATGTCTGAGCAGCCGTGTTCTTGCATTTGCACTGACAGGGGGTTTTCACACAGGTTGCTGCTGACGCTAATGTTGCTGCTGCTTCCATTATAGGTGTCGGCGTTGTCATCGGCGGCAGGTCCCGGGTGCGGCCGTTCGTCTTCCTGTTGTGAATACTCGCTGAGTTTGCGAGCCAGGTCATAGCACTGATTGCGTAGACATTCTAGGCTGCTCAGACACACAGAATCTTCTACTTCATCTCTGCCACCGTCTCGCCCGTCTGCAGGAATCTGAAAGCTCTCACCTGGCTTCTCCTGCTCTGAGTAGAAGCCCCGGTTTCCTTGTGTGTCGGCTTCCAGTGCCGTAAGGTGGTTGCGACTCCTCCAGTCTGAGTCCTGTGAGTCTTCGCTGTCACTGGAACTACCAGTGCTGCCTCGACGCTCATTCATTGCACTGTTGGCCACCTCCTCTGCGATTTTCCCCAGGTTCAGTAGAGACTTGGCCACTAACTCCTCATAGTTTCCATACTCATCTGGATTGCTGTCATCCCTCACATCATCAAGCTGTGTGACTGCTAACACAGACCGGTTACCTGCAAGAGAACAGACGCAAGAGTCACTATATCGTACAATGCATTGATTATCACAAGTGCGTATGCAAAGGCATGATCTTTAACGACAGGATGTTAATTTATTGCACGTTATTACACGTGCTGGTGAACTAGTATATTATAAATCTCGTCTCATTGTCAGAAACCGCAGAGTCCTGTACATGGTCGTGGTGAGCCAGAGCCTGTCCTGGCAGACACAGGGCGCAAGGCAGGGATATACCCACGATGGGACACAGTCCATCACCGGGCACCGAGGGCAATTTTAGTCTGCAAGCCAAATAACCTATGCAGCAGCACGTTTTTGGACTGTGGGAGGAAATCGGAGTGCCCAGTGAAAACCCAGGTGGACACGGGGAGAGCATGCAAACTCGACACAGAAAGGCACCCGAGCCGAGATTCGAACCCGGACCTTCTTGCTATGAGGCGACAGCGCTACCCACTGGGCCACCGTGCCGCCCTATATTGTAGGTAAACATTTTTTTTAGTGAAAACTTCATAGAAATGTATCCTGACAAGATGAAAATATTATTCTAAGAAAACTGGCAGTGTGCGTCGTTCACTATCAGTCCCCTGTATCACTCTCACAATCTTACAAATAACATTCAGCACCCTTCGTAATATCCAGATACAAACGGTTATTAGGGTTCTGCTAAAGTTTCATTTAAACAGTCTCCCCATTACCCAGAGTTCATCAAAAGTTTGCGCCAAGAATGTAACATTTAGACAATCACATGTTTCTCGTTAGGAGCACAGACTTGACAATAATTGTGCTGAAAATGATCCATAGTTATTTTCAGTTTTCAATTAATTCAGCAAAAAAGGCCATCTCTCTTTAAATCAATATATACGTTTTTGGATAGCCTGTCACGTGACACAAGTCTCCACACCAGAACCCAAGGTAGGAGGAGCACCCACTCTGTGCACGAGTCGCTCTGTGATCCTGTAATTCTTGTTAAGCAGGAGTAAAATTGTGAAAACGACAAAATATACAACTAAAATCTAAAATATAAAATGCTTTGGCTTGGATTTTTGTATTTGCATTGAAATTTTAAAAATTCAAATTTGCCTCTCATCGGCTGTGTACGATTCGGGAATTGGCACAAGACCACAAGTGATATATATATATATGCTTTAAGGGTATTACACAACACAAACACATAACTGTACTTTAACGCATACTGTATATTATGCCATATAATATAACAATACAGTACGTATACAATAGTGTATTGGTATCTATACTTGACGATTTAATTACAGGTATACGTGCCCAAAAGAGTGTCAACCATGGAGCTGGAGCGATGACTAGAGCTCAGGAGCAGGAGTTAAGTGGTTTGATACATTGCAGGGCCACAGGAGAATGGAGCCCTACAATCGGCAGTGGACTGACCGTGGCCGACGATGATTTTCATTATTCATTACGTTGCGTGCATGCAATTGCATTAATGCATCCACAGGCAGCATCCAATGCGTGCTAACAGCTGGTGACATCACGGATTTGCACCACTCTCACCACTACACAACCCAGGACTAGCAATGGCACACTCACAAATTATGCATGAGGTCTGGCTCATTCATTATTCATGTTCTGCGACTAAAACACTTTGGCGCTCTAAGCTCATGCACACGACTGAGAACTTCCAAACTGCAACATTAAAAAAATGAACTCTAATGCTTAAAATTTGCAGAATGTACAAATATTTTAAGAGCTTTTGTTTAGTACTAAGTTTACAGTGGAAGTTCAACATAGTCTTGTGGTGAAACACATTATTGAAGAGTATGTTAGAAATGGTAGTTATGTCTCTTCAAATAAACTACAGCACAAAACTCTGCAAACAGCCGAGTTGTCTCCAATTGGTGTATATTTAACTTGATAACACGTCATGTCACGTCTACTCAATTTAACTTAGTATCACCAAAACGGGCTATTTTGTCGATGTGAATGTTGATTTGAACGTTCCGTGTGCTATACGCTCCATCTCAGTTCACAGCACGCATTGTTTAGTTTTCATACAAATGAAATCCAATTAGGGACATTGGAGCAATCTCCTATCAATAGAATCCCAGGGAATGATCCCAGACAATATCACACACCTTCCTCGAATGTATCCCCGCCGGATTTCTTACGAGACCAATACAAGGTGCTCCTCTTAATTTGTTTTGCGAAATTAGTTCAACAAATGTCTATCATCCACTGTACAGATCCTGAGTGTTTGTATGGATTGAATAAAGGAGTAGAATAGTTTTATTTAGGTAAAAAAACATATTTGTTATCGTCATCATCACCAGCAATATGGAAGCCTCACACATCGCCAACATACCTGATGATCTCACAATACCACGAACCATTTCAGGCCTAATAATCAATCATTACAAACGATAATGCGCGCATTTTCGTCAAGTATCAACGGTGTCTGTTCGAACAGAGAATGACTCAGAGGCGCGACGAAAATGCAGAGGCAGGGGGAAGGGGAAGGTGGCCATGCAGTTAGCCAGCGCCAACACACACACACATAACAGGGGGAGAACAAACTCAGCACAAAAAGGCGCCGAGATGGGACTCGAACTGCTTCTGGTAAAACCTTATTTCAGTGAGGCGCAGATATTACCACTGTGCCCTCTGCACATGAGATGATCTCATCCATAGTGGTTGTTCTCAGGCATTCTATCGCTAGTTGTGAGTCTCTCATCAGTCTATGGACGTATCCTGCTCAAGCCCATTGTTTGCTAAACAATCATTGTGATGTCATTAACTTGTGTTTGTTCCAATATCCATCTGCTCAAATTTCCGTCTTTCATTGTAATTTAACCATTCAGCTGTCAATGTTTGTGTGCATACTTTTAAAGTTTCATCCCATATAATATATATCACATTGTACATGTGCTTGACCAATATGTCACAGTGGCCTATATAACAAATGTATGCAACTGCTACCACTTAGGCACAAAAATAATGGTATAATCATTATTGCAATTCTGCACTTAAAGTAAGTAAATAAATAAATAAATATTCCGTTTAGAAGCCACACAACATCTAAAGCAAGTATTTTAAGAAAACACACAGTGGGGCACTTGATATCGAGAGTAAATGACTGTACCTGACTCATCTTGGTAACTGGTTTTCACACACTCCTCTATGCTCTCATCAGCACCTACTCGCCGCCCCACCTCCTCCTCTCCATGCCGATCATCTTGGCATTCCACTTCAAGGGCAGTACCCCCACGATCAGACTCTTCGGGCTCTTCCTCGACCTCAAAGAATTCTTCTTGTGCAGAGCCGTTGAGCTTGAGCAGCCGGTAGCGGCGCTTGCCCGGGGGTGGTGTGGCCACCACTGCCTTGTCCGCGCTGCGACGCTTCTTTGGCAGTGGGCAGCCATATGAACTGTGTGTCGAGACACGTGGACAGGAGACAGGAAAACGACCTGCGTTAGCGTTACACCTGGACGATGTTATCATTTTGAGATGGACCGCTAGCTCGGGCGTCTGAACACTGAGCGAGTACTGACAAGAGCCTGAGTTTGAATCCACGAGTTAACCGTACAGATGGACAGATGTTGTTTTTGCAGCAGAGAGTACCCGGTGAGCTTGCAATTTCTCGATGCAAGATTTCTGCGATGCAACAAACGTTCGAAATGACCGACATAAAAACTGATCAAAACCTGGGTTCATAAGTGTAGTGAGTTTACTATTATCAGTCCCATCATCAATGACCGCAAACATGTGCACAATCACGTTAGTAACTTAATCATGCAAAAACAATCTCATCTCTGACAATAAAAACTACAATTCAGTTTGAGTGCCGCGTGACAAACAGCAGGCCACGTGGGAAGGTACAGGATCTCTAGTACGTGGATATAAATGGTCTCTTGAAAGGATCTGCGGCGGAGTTCTGATTTCTGTTTTAGCTGCATGGAGAAGATCTTTCACACTCACACTCAACATGTTAGTTCATGGCCTAACCCAGAAGACGATACAGTACTTGCAAAATCCGATACCACCTTGCACGAGGCCATTCTCTAACACTGCTGGCTGTGGGAGTTCCCGGTGGACACGTTCACCTCATTACAAGCCCCTGATAACACAATTTTAATGTACTGAGATTAAATAGTGATTAAAAAAAGAATAACGTTATGCTTAACCAACACCATAAAATACTAAATGTTCCCTGATGTGCTGGTAGGTGATACGAGACAGAAAACTACAATAATCATGCTGACTGTTTACGATTTACATTCACGAGTCAAATCATTCTACTGCGGTGCCATGTATTATCTAATGCCTGTTTATGAGCAGTCAATATCCGTGAGTGCTGTGCAGATCACATGGTTACAGGTGCCAATTAGGGCCCCTATCCAATCCTCAATTTTATGGTTTTGTTGATGCTCAGGAGCAAAAGATTACTGTGATTCCTTTGAAATCCGCCCCTGGTTGG
Organism: Mordacia mordax; assembly: GCA_036362905.1. Taxonomy (NCBI): domain Eukaryota; kingdom Metazoa; phylum Chordata; class Hyperoartia; order Petromyzontiformes; family Petromyzontidae; genus Mordacia; species Mordacia mordax. Next base: position 27,103,323 of record JAZEWT010000005.1, read on the forward strand.
GCCGCGTGGTCGCTCTCTATTGTTTGTGGTGGCCGCCACCGCTGTTGCAGGCGAACCTTCCATTCATTGATTTTTATTTTTATTTTCCCGTCTTATTCACAGATCTTTAGGTTTTAATGCACTGCGATTGTTCACGCGCGATCAACTGTATTTTTGCAATAACTGCCGTTTAACATATTCAACTGATGCAATTTATTTAAATCTGCTTTAGACCGCGTATATAATGTGTAATATATTTTTATTATTTAAAGCTAAATTTCGGATCATTTTCTGACATTCTGATGGCTTAACATTTTTGGTCGACGCTTACTACAGTCTATATTGTGTGTAAACGCAGACGTCAGTCTCGTGTTAGCATTTCGCGGTCACGTAATTTGCACCCTGTCCTTAATTCCGTCGAAATTATCGTGATGCAGAAGTGGCATTAATTGGGCACGATTGGAAAAAAATGTCCTGTCCAATGTTATCTGATGTTGAGCGTTTGCCCGTTTATTCAACCGATATAAACAATGCCACACTCTTCTTCAACATATACTTGCTCGGTTGAATGTTTATTATTATTGTTGTTGACACGCCGTTCTCTCCACAGCTCTGTGAAGCGCTTTGTGACCCTTGGGTGAAAAGCTCTCGAGAAGTGCAAATATTATTATTATCCATCGCCTACCCATCCGCGTGCACCCACTGAGATAATTATTATTATTGTTGCATTTCTAGAGCGCTTTTCACCTGAGGGTCACAAAGCGCTGCACAGAGCTGCGGAGAGAACGGCACGTCAGAGTGGTTAGTGCTGGTGATGTCCTATGGAACTCCACTTTGGGAACAGCACTTAGACAACAGTGTCTTTTACAAGGCATACTTGAATACTGAAGACGGAAATAAATGTTATAACATAAAAATGAAATGCAGGAGTAAAAGTAGTCAAACGTTAATAACTGGTATAACTGATGTAGAGAAACGACTCTGTAGACATCCTGTTGTCTTCATTGTTTCATCATATAACGTTTCAAAAAATAATCGTGGATAACATGATTGGTAATTGACTTTCTGCAGATCATTCTGGTGCCAAAATAATAGGAGTCAAAGGTAGGAGGGCAATGTATAATTGTACTTCTGGTGTTTTGCAATACACTGCAAAG
>JAZEWT010000005.1:27138753-27150686 GCA_036362905.1 Mordacia mordax
GTTGCTTTGTATTGCTCTGTGCACTACCAACGACCTGCTGCTGACATCACAGATGAATGAGAAGATAGTTCTGCTCAACACGCCTTACCCAGTCAAATGTGGACCCTCCATGCACAGGACTTTACGTCACATTGTTCTGACATCTATAGCTCTACAGATATGAATGTAGCAACTAAATGCACTGCTGGTTTTCATGCAAGCAGCCAGATATCTCATCTCATCTCATTGTCAGAAACCACTTTGTCCTGTACAGGGTCTCGGTGAGCCGGAGCCTATCCCGGCAGACACAGGGTGCAAGGCAGGGATATACCCATGATTGGACGCCAGTCCATCACCGGGCACTGCGGGCAATTTAGTCTGCAAGCCAATTAATCTTTGCGGCAGCATGTTTTTTTGGAATGTGGGAGGAAACCGAAGTGCCCGGCGAAAACCCACGCGGACACGGGGAGAGAACTCGCAAACTCCACACAGAAAGGCACCCGAGCCGAAATTCGAACCCGGGACTTCTTGATGTGAGGCGACAGCGCTACCCACTGGGCCACCGTGCTGCCCAAATATTCTTAGCTATAACATCTGTGCTGCCGTGCATCAGAATAATGTGTGGAGCTGGCCACTCACCCCATCGTATGCCATGATGGCCCACACAGGTGATCACTAACAGCGCTTGTCCCTACCTACAGTCTATTAAGGTTACATTGACGATATGTCTTGATACAGCTTAAACTACCTACTTGAGTAAAGTTATTCACACGCCACGTCAGTCGACCAGATGTTTGCTAACCGTGGAGCCTCACAACGAAGCTTTACACTGATGTGTCTTCAGCTCGATTGCAGCAATGGATGTACGTTATTGATTTTTAGAGCAGTAACGATGGTCGGTATTGTAATTATTTTTTATCTAAGGGCATATTTGGCTAAAACTATGGAAAAAAATTCACTGTACTGTATGTAGCACACAGTGATGCTGGGTTTTGCTACTCGCTGCAACCACAAGAGAAACTGTACGTGCCATATGTTGTACCGAAAATGTACATCAATGCCAACAGAGGCAGCTCATGAAAGGACATACAAAGGACTATAGACACAATTGTTGCAAGATCCTCTGTATATCACATACACAGAGCGCTTAGACTTCGCTGCACTTCAGCACACAATAGGTCATTACAGGGAAACTCCTCTGTGAACATGTCAATATTACTTATAAACCCATACGGAAATTTCATTGTAAATTAACGTGCACTCCAGCGAAATGCCTCCTATCTACGACTCACGAACCCACAACTCTCTTTATCTGTGCTGTACAGCGCATCCTGTTGCGCAAATAACTGCAAAATGCTGTTATTTACGCACCAGGAGTAATTTATCACGGGACTCTATTATTCATTGAAAAGCCCAACAGGCAATTCCTATATAACGTTTAAACCGCAATGCACACCCGCCCATGGATATGCCGGTGAAAGAAATCTCGGATGAAGCACGGTGTGAATGAAGTGCATTTCATACTTATTCTCATTCATTTATCAATCACTAACTCATTAATAATGTACAGGGTCACGGCGGGCGGCTATCCTGGTAGTCACACGGCGCAAGGCAGGGCTATACCCTGCGCATCTCAGGGTACTGGAGGCACTTTAGTCAGCTGATCAATTAAGCTAGGCAGCATCATTTGTTTAGACAACGGGAGCAAAGTGGAGTACTCGGAGTTAAACCATTCATGCAACTCCATGCAGGAAGATACCAGCGCTATTCTCTGCGCCCACGTACCACGCTGAGCCCTCTTCTCGAAATCTGAACTCTAACTTACGGGACGAGTCACTTGATAAATACACCTTGTTTTTTTCTGAGATGTCCGCGACAGCAGATATGCAGGGTTAGGATGTAGGTTTATAATACAAGCCGTGATGTCTTGTGGCGAGCGCAGATGTGTTGCTCTCTCTAGGAGGCTCCGTGTGCCAATGCAGTAATTGCAAACGCGACGCTCTTTCAAACTAAAAAAATTCCCAAGGCAATTACAAGCTTGCAGTGTTGGTTTTTCCACATTGATAACCTTTGCGAATACAAGATTATTTGACGATTGCAAATTAGACAACGGACACAATTTTTTGTCTTCTAGGCCTTGATTTGAACAAAGAGAATAGTTTAGCTCCGAGCTGTTAACACCGAGGCCAGCCGCCTCTGGTGTGGGCCAATCACTTTCAAGGACAATTAATACATTATCAAACATTTTCTCATCTCATCTCATTGTCAGAAACCGCTTAGTCCTGTACAGGGTCGCGGTGAGCCGGAGCCTATCTCGGCAGACACAGGGTACAAGGCAGGGATATACCCACGATGGGACGCCAGTCCATCACCGGGCACTGAGGGCAATTTAGTATCATCTCATCTCATTGTCAGAAACCGCTTGGTCCTGTACAGGGTCGCGGTGAGCCAGAGCCTATCTCGGCAGACACAGGGCGCAAGGCAGGGATATACCCTCGATGGGACGCCAGTCCATCGCCGCGCACTGCGAGCAATTTAGTCTGCAAGTCAATTAACCTATGCAACAGCATGTTTTTGGACTGTGGGAGGAAACCGGAGTACCCAGCGAAAACCCACGCGGACACGGAGTGAACATGCAAACTCCACACTGAAAGCAGCACCCGAGCCGAGACTCGAACCCGGGACCTTCTTGCTGTGAGGCGACAGCGCTACCCACTGGACCACCGTGCCGCCCTCAAACCATTTAGTTTGCTGTTTTCACCACAAGTATGCGTGGTTTAATACAAACTTGACACTTTATAAAAGGTGTCGATTTGGTGTTTTAAGACCTGAACACTTGTAATATTGCCAGAGATGGTAAAACCTATTCTCTTTTCTACATCTTCATTCTGACAAAACGGGACAAGAATACTGTGATTTGTATGAAGATGAGGGCTAGACTTGAGATATTCAGTGTAAACACACAATATTGAGATATATATATATAGTACCACACACGCCTGCCTGTGCAAATTAAATGGTGCAAACTTTTAGTTCATTCATGTTTATCTTGTACGGTTATGGTCAGAACAAACGTTTTATGTAGAACATCGTCAAAATTGATATTCCATAATAACTTATATCCTGTGTAGCATGCACTTTATTTAGCCTTTTAAACATTACTCAGGATGGCAGGATTTAAGGAATATACAAATTGTTCACACGATAGCACTATGGGGTTGAACCAGCAACCTCTGAATTGCCTGTTCAGTGTATTTACTATTAGAGGAATATTTCAGAGTGCAGTTGCAGCCTCTTAGCCAACAATCAAACAATCTTATTTGCAATTTTGGTAACGTATCTGTTACATAACTGACACCCAAATTATTTGCACCAACCTCGCCTATTTTGTCTAGAAGAGTGTAAAAGAAATGTGTACTATTGTAAGGTAGGAAATTAATGCAAAAAAACTTGAATGAAAAAACATGTTACACTTCTGCCCCCGCAAAAAATGTATTACATTTTGTCTACCAAAAACTGGCTCATGACATCCATGACTAAAAACGTGGGAGGAAAAAAATGTATCTCATTATCCTTGACAAGCAATGTTATGGAACATGAAATCATGCGTTCCTCATCCTTATGTGTTGCACTCAAGCCTAACAAGCCAACACGCGTGTAGTCAGCATGTTATTGTGAAACAGTGCAGCACTATAGAAAGAGTACTGTGCAGTACAACAACTGCACAGCAAAAATGCTCTTCAAAGCACAGCAGCCCTGCACATCTGCAGGATACAGGCTGCACACACAGATCCCTGCACGTTCATGCAATGAGCAAGGAGGCAGACACGGCACACGTGTATTTATAGCTGCATGTGCAGGATGCCTCCATGCAATAGCACAGCAGGTAGAAGCTGCCTTTCTGTAAGCTCACATGCTGCACGCTCAAAATCTGCACTTGTGCACACGAGCATTGCACGAAGGTTGCAGCAGTCCACAGGGCTGTGCATGCAGCAGGCTCGTTAGAAAATGCAGCAGAGAAACGCAGCAGCTGCAGCATGGCTTCCAGACGCAGGACACACACACACTTTGTATGCAGCTCTGCGAAAATGCGGCTTTATTCGCAGTGGGCCTGATCCCACACAGTGCCAATCCATGCTTCTGCCATCACGATTCGGCGCACAACCCATCTTGTCAATACGGCGTAGAGGAGACACTTATTGTGGACACAATCTAATAGAGAATAGTTATTATTGCATGGAAAATATCACAATTTTAACACCACAACTGACAAACGTTTTATTATTATTGAGCAAGTCTATTATTAGATTGTTGTGCCTGTTGCCTGCGTTTGTATGAATACACCTTTTCAACTAACCTCATTTATATACAGAAGAGTGTATACTTGCACTGCTATTTGTTTTTGAACAATACGTTTACTTGTTATTTAAAGCACTGTGGTGCATTTCTCTGTTATGTTCCAAAAGTAAATGTCCTGGTACAATTGGCTAAAATCCCCTATATGTATTATATCGCACAGGCATGTAATACTAATTTAGAAAAATCATGTCAGCTTGTATCAAGCACTGTATTCGCTCACTTTCATAAAAAACGAGTCTGATTCGGGAAAAATAATGGACAAGCATATAATAGATGTTTCTTATGAAAGCAGAATAGATCCAGCGAGCTTTCAAACTCTGGATGTGGGATTCCTGCGATACAACAAACGTCTGAAATGGTAAAACAGGAAGGTAGCTATGCCATTAGCTGGCACCAACAATTGCCAAAGCACTGCAGTCCTCTATATATTAAGGGGTTTTCTTCCAGTTAATGCGAAATAAAACCGCAACATCAGACAGTGAGATGCAAACACTCGATCCCATAAAGAGGGAACGGGTGGAATTCACATTTTTGCTGAACAGCCTTCTCCCGGCCAGACAGGGAGCGACACCTCGACACCCCTGCGAACTGATCTTTACGACATTTGTCGAGGTGATCCACCCACTCTTAATGTCTTCACACTGCTGAATTATAGGGCAGGTGCATAGCCACCACTGCCCGGCTAATTCTTATTCGATGTACACTTATCTTAGAACCTCACCCATCGCTGTCAAATTTCATTTCACTGACTGAATCCTTAATCGGCAAGTGCCTAATGTTTCATAAGCTTCTGATGCAGCAGATGCTCCAGGTATGTTCTACCTAAATTCAAGTGGTAAGGTGAAAATCATGGTTATTATTACAGGACACAGAATTTAACTTTTCACAATGTTCCTCTGCATAAAAATAAACTTCTTAATTATGCGCAATGTCTCTCAAACTATGTTGGTTTGACTCGACTTACATTTGATTAAGACAAATGTTACGCAACAAGGTTAGGTCGTGCAATGTCTTGCTCACACCACTGCTCAGGGAAGGGCTTCTACGAGAGGCTGCTCTGGACGAGAGAGTCCTCTCTAGAGGGCAAATTGGTCGACTGCTCTGTGCTGACCAGACGACCTGGAATAAGAAATTGGAGTACCCACAATATACGCCCCTGCACACGACCTAGCAATACATTGTGTAACCGAATTTGACTTCAGAAGATCGTGTTGTGCACTTGGAACAAGATCGTCCTCTGTAGTGGGTACTCTATTAGTTTTTTTTAAGTATTGCGGCGGCGGTCGCAGTGTATTTTAAATCACACACACAGACGGGTGGTTGAGTAAGGCAAGTGATGCTCCAGCATGCGTCTTATTTGCTTGTTTACTCTGGAATGTCACAAGTGTGTAATAGTTTAATTCTTAAGTCAGCTAGCTCGCTGGCCTATCTCAAAATCTGCCTGTGAAACAATCAACCAGATGGGAAAATGTGTGGGATAGACAGTTTAGGTCCAATGCCCCCCAGCTGGCTTGATTTTATCATAACTCCGAGTGATCAAGAATGTGAGGTTCAAGTTTGGTCAGCTAACACTGCCCAAGTTAAGCACCTTGGAGAATGTCCTTGACGAGGGAACGCTGGGCACAAAGGTCTTTTACCATGACCCACTTCTATCTGGCATCCATCACGATTTAACCTTTGAATCCCTTCCTGTGCACATTCAGTGATCAGTTTAAACCCTCAAACCACTATTTTCTCTGCTTCCATTTTCAAAACCGAATCATAGCCTTTCAATGCCAACCTTCCTCAAACTCTTTAAGGACTGTATCATATTCTCAGCCTTTTGGTCATACTTCTCACGTCAGAGTTATATTTTCTTTTTAGAAAGCACTTCGACACGGTCTTCCAAAATGCTCTTTTGAAGCCACGTTCTATTATCAATGTATTTTCTCCCATTTCGCAAACTCTTCTCAAGTAACGATATCTACTTTAATGTACACACTGATGACAGTCCACTATGGATCTTCATTGATTTTTTATAAAGATGCCTCACTCTTCTCCCAATCTGCCTTGATACTGTCCAGTTTGTGATCAGCTAAAACACTGTCCAACTAAATAACAAAACATAAGCCCTCCTTATGGGCAATAAGTGAGGCCTTCGTAAAGATTTAAGCTCCACTATGCTGCTCTTGAACTCGAACATCAAACTTCCCATAAACATACTGAACATTAGCGTCATTGTAGATCCCAAGCCATCCTTCGCTCTTTAAACCTCTTCAGGGCACAAAAATCCCTACTTCTATGAGTTACAGCTACGTTTGTTTAAGCGCTTACAGCTGAAGCACACTCGATATGAATTAACGTTGTGCACCTTTTATATATTTGTAGTAGCGCATCTGCTCATGTATTTGCAGTGTGGTGTTCATACACACAGCCTCAGTTGTCTGGTTTCTGTTCTTGAAGTCACAGAAATATGCCTGACATTGTATAAACATGTGAGATACTGTACAAGTTGTAAATTTTAAATTGCTTGTTTGTAACGTGTGTTTGCTCCGTATCACTGGACACAACGGACACCCTTGCAAACGATATGTTCCATCCCTAGGTATGATGCAGTTAAAAATATTCAAACAAATATAAACAAATACTGTGCGCACAACACTTTTTGCTTTTGCCATCTGTTGCTTCCATTATGACTCAGATCTTTATTTTCTGCCTAGACCTTTACCACGAGTCACTATCATCTGCGATGTATCCACCGCTCTCTCTCTCAATGATCCCCAGGCACACCTCACTCCTCACGTCTCATCTCATCGTCAGAAGCCTTAATCCTGTACAGGGTTGCGGTGAGCTGGAGCCTATCCCGGCAGACACAGGGCGCTAGGCAGGGATATACATACGATGGGACGCCAGTCCATCGCCGGGCACTGCGGGCAATTTAGTCTGCAAGCCAATTAACCTATGCAGCAGCATGTTTTTTTGAACTGTGGGAGGAAACCGGAGTGCCCGGCGAAAACCCACGCGGACACGGGGAGAACATGCAAACTCCACACAGAAAGGCACCCGAGCCGAGAGATTCGAACCCGGGACCTTCTTGCTGTGAGGCGACAGCGCTACCCACTGGGCCACCGTGTCGCCCACTCCTCACATGAATTGATTATATTTCTTTATCTCGACGGTGACCATACTCGCCTGCAAGTTCACTCAATTGTCCATGCTACCATCACGAGACGGTGACCATACGCGCCTGCAAGTTCACTACATGTCTGTGATACCATCACCAGTCTCATCATTCAGCCATCATCCCGTGTGTGTGGACGTGTACTGCGCAACCCCACCTGTGTAATGTACGGAAGAGTTACCTTTCTCACAGAGAAGTGTGCAAGGTAACTGTGAGAAAGGTGAAGTTTTGTGAGAAAGGTGTGCAAGGTAACTGCGAGAAAGGTGTGCAAGGTAACTGTGAGAAAGGTGTGTAAGGTAACTGTGAGAAAGATGTGCAAGGTAACTGTGAGAAAGTTGAGGTTCTGTGAGAAAGGTGAGGTTCTGTGAGAGAGGCGTGCAAGGTAACTGTGAGAGAGGTGCGCAAGGTAACTGAGAGAGAGGTGTGCAAGGTAACTGTGAGAAAGGTGAGGTTTTGCGAGAAAGGTGAGTTTCTGTGAGAGAGGTGTGCAAGGTAACTGTGAGAGAGGTGTGCAAGGTAACTGTGAGAGAGGTGTGCAAGGTAACTGTGAGAAAGTTGAGGTTCTGTGAGAGAGGTGCGCAAGGTAACTGTGAGAAAGTTGAGGTTCTGTGAGAGAGGTGCGTAAGGTAACTGTGAGAGAGGTGTGCAAGGTAACTGTGAGAGAGGTCTCATGTCATTATCTGAAACCGCTTAATCCTATATAGGGTCACGGTGAAGCCGGAGCCTATCCCGGAAACACAGGGCGTAAGGCAGGAATACACCCGACGACGGGACGTCGGTCCATCACCGGGCATTGCGGGACAATTTTAGTCTCCGAGCCAATCAACCTATCCAGGAGCATGCTTTTGGACTGTGGGAGGAAACCGGAGTACCCGGCGAAAACCCACGCGGACACGGGGAGAGCATGCAAACTCCACACAGAAAGGCACCGGAGCCGAGAGACTCGAACCCGGGACCTTCTTGCTGTGAGGCGTCAGCGCTAACCACTGCGCCACCGCGAGGTGTGCAAGGTAACTGTGAGAAAGGTGAGGTTCTGTGAGAGAGGTGCGCAAGGTAACTGTGAGAGAGGTGTGCAAGGTAACTGTGAGAGAGGTGCGCAAGGTAACTGTGAGAGAGGTGCGCAAGGTAACTGTGAGAAAGTTGAGGTTCTGTGAGAGAGGTGCGCAAGGTAACTGTTTGCGCACCTTTATCTCCATCCACACATAACAGGAGGAGGACGACACACAAACGCCACAATGAAAGGCAGCCGAGCCTGGAACCGAACCCGGGTGCTCTTGCTGTGATGCAGCAGCGCTATTCACTGCGCCACCGAGCCGCCCCGAGTGAATGCGCCACGCGTTATAAATCGTATTTATTTCTTATTACGATAGCCGCGATGAGCGGTTCTTCTCTCACTTTTCAGTCGTTTCATTTGAATATACCGACAACGTAGGGAAAGGAAACATCATAACGGGCAGAGAAGAAGCACTCACCATGACTATCCTAAAAGAGCGGCTCGTAAGCGCAACTCCCATACATCCAGCCATGAAAGGCTACACCAATATTGTATGATTTCTTTAATTTGTGTTTGTTCTCTGAGACCCCGCTCTCTTCTTCCTGTCTTTCTCTGTAGTGCTGAGCAGATATCCACGTTTCTTTGCGCACTTAACAACTCGTGTTTATTAGTTGTCATCATTGTCCACGATTTCTCTTTCTTGTGTGTGGTTCGCGATTTCCATTTCAACTGATAAGCTGTTAAATTTGGCAGCCCTTAGCTCGTCCAGTGGATCGGCAGTCCATGTTTACGATCCTTACATGCATTGTTCAAAACATTACTCCTCAAGTTCACTTGTATGCTGAGGGCGGCACGGTGGCCCAGTGGGTAGCGCTGTCGCCTCCTCACAGCAAGAAGGTCCTGGGTTCGAATATTGGCTCAGGTGCCTTTCTCTGTGGGAGTTTGCGAGTTTTCTCCCTGTGTCCGCGTGGGTTTTCGCCGGGCGCTCCGGTTTCCTCCCACAGTCCAAAAACATGCTGCCGCATAGGTTAATTGGCTCGCAAACTAAATTGCCCGCAGTGCCCGGTGATGGACTGGCGTCCTATCGTGGGTATGCTGTTCATAATTAGGTTCAGCGATCCAAAAAAAACTCCAGCCTGTTCTTCTTTGCATTATTGAATCCTGATCCACCCTCATCTCTTGAGTCACGAGATGTAAATTTAAATGAGAGTCTTCAGGGTATAAAAATAAAAAATCTTGATTATGGCTAAAAATATGCTAATAAAAAAATAATCACAATTCTGTGCTTACAACTGCAAATATTTCAAAAACAAAATACGTGCATTGAGTAGTCTGCGTCTGAGGATTAAATGAAATTTTTTTTTTAAGTTTGAGTCTTCCCCTGACGTTGTTTAACGGGTACTGAATCAAAGTATGGCATCACGTGTTCAAATAAACCAATATAATAAAGTTTTTAATCTTCAAATTTGGAAGCCTTCAAAATTAGAAGACTTGAACCCTTTTTGTTATTGCTAGGACAAGAAACGTTTGCATCCATAGGGTTTAAAGGGTGCCATATGTTCATTCAAAATTACACCATGTTTGACAGCTCTGTTTTTGAGTGTGATATGACAGAAAGTAGACAAAGTTGACTACTACAAGCCACTCGTATTGAATCCGCAGTCTGCTGCTTTCAAATGTGTTTTCTCCAGTAATTGTTATAATTTGGCTTTTCTGCTTCTGACATTTGTTTTGCTTATATTTTCCTGAGTTTAATTTTCAACCTTCTTTATGTAATTCCTCACACACATCCTGCAATTAATGTGCATTGTTTGTTATAATGGTTGCATTCAGCAACGCTGAGACGGATAGTGCTTTCTCCGTGTATATTTATGCCTTTATTTCTGCAAACTATGTTTTGGTAGAAAACACACATTTAGTCGTTGTTGTTGTAAAGAGCCTTAATAACCGTATATCTCAAGACATTAGTTTTAGCTGCAAAGGCGTCGTTGAGCTAAGAAGCTTTCTTACAAAGGATCACCACAGCCCAAGATCATCAGCAGTTGCATAGCGTCAATCAGAGCTGCATAGAAATACAGTTACATAGCGACACACAGAACTACAATATCAATAGAATTGCAAAGACTTGTAGCCTTGCCATTCTCAACTGGATGGCTCGTGACCAATCAGTGGGCTGCAAGGACCACCTAGTCGTTCGTGGAGACCATATCCCAGTGGGCCTGCACATTGCCAGGTGGAGGCAATGTGCAAACTCAAAAGAACAACAAATCATTATGTACACGAAACTCTGGCGAGAGCACACCGCAAACAGGATAAACAAGAGTGCTCAAATACAAATGAAAAACCGAGTCAGACCAATGTAAACAAACCGTTTATACAGATACAGCATGTCTCCCCTGTCTGGTCATCTCTGAGCTGTAAATTGCGCCTCTCCCCATGGAATCAGGGCATAGAGATTTTTCTTTGTAACTTTATTTTAATAATTTCTAGGCACGTAATAATGCATCGATTTATTCACTGCTATAGATTATTTTGCTTGCGATACGTGCATTGTATTATGTAACAAATTGGCTATTACAATTCATGAAAATAACATGCTTATATAAATGGGATGTGAATGAGACAAGATAAATGAGATACATCATAGAGGTACAAGACAAACAATACAAATGAGATAGCACGAATGAATAATGCCATGAAAGTATGACTGGCAGTTTACACAAGACAAAAATATAAACTTAACAGATAGAACCAATGATATGCAAAGTACAAACGAGATGGACATCCGCATTGTAGAATTAGTCGAAGTTTCTAAATGTTTATTATTGATGTTCATTACCGCAGCAGAAATTACCCAGTAAGCTTGCAAGCTCTATGTGCAAGATTCCTGCGCTACAACAAACGTTCGAAGTGACCAGTGCAAAGAGCGCCTTTTATGAATCAGTAAAACAAGCATAATGGAATGCGATACTCCTTGCCTTTTCTAAGATCGGACTGTGTGAGTGGTCTTGTATACACCCTTAATATACTCAACTTGAACACTGCTACCAGACTTCTCACCTGCACTTACATGAGACCACTCCATCCCAATATTCAAATCTCTTCAATGGCTCCCAATACAATTTAAGTTCAGCTACAAGATTCGCCTTATACCAAAGTTCTCCATGGAATTTCACCCGTCTAAAATTTGCATATACATGCTTTTGCTCCAGCGTCCTGTGGAATAACAGCAATAATTGCATTTATAGAGCGCTTTTCACCCGAGGGTCACAAAGCGCTGAATCCACTGCTCTCGTTCAGCTTAATGGGAGGGTTACACCTTCTGCTATGATGTTGCTCCTACTGTCGAGACCTTCCTCCCTGTGAGCACCTGGACTCACCCATCTCATCTCTTCATTGTCAGAAACCGCCTAGTCCTGTACAGGGTCGCGGTGAAGCCGG
>JAZEWT010000005.1:27150724-27163433 GCA_036362905.1 Mordacia mordax
CGCATATCCAGGTGAAATACTCTTTTTATAATATTTACATTGATCAATGTTCACGTTTGTCACCTATGCCACACATTGCAGCTGTCAATGTTGGGACACCAACCCCACGACCTGCAGTGCCTTTTGTACTCGCGAAAACAAATAAACGAGTAATAACCCCTTCCACAATCTGTTACAACTCAATCCTCCCATGCCCTCACAATTCACACCTGCCCTCTCTCCTTACACCGACTTCTTGAACTACGGTTATTATAATTAAATGCATTCATGATTTCCAATTATGACCTGATTACTTCAAAGAGCTGCTCTTTTGGGATAGCCACGTCGAACCGAGAAAATTTCCAATTATAATTAAATACATACATCTTAATATAATTCAACGCTGTGCTGTGGGTTCTGTGCAATGCATTAATAGATAATTACATAGCATTCGTAATTTATCTTATTCCTGCGTTCTTTAGAAGTAGACAGAAAAAAATGGTTTACATATCTTTAACAAAGCCATCAAATCACTACGCACACATCCACATATAAGCTGATATATACGTTGTTGACAGCTGTGGACCAGTAAATAAATTGCAAAATCCAAATTCTCTTGACAGGTATGAGTTCGTTTAAAGGATGACCGCTATTTACTTGTACAATGCGGTGCTTCTTATACTGACCTGCCTCAGAATTTGAATTTGCAAACTTTTCAGTGTGAGCAATTTGCTTTAACGCCAGCACTACATGGCTGGATAGTGACCATGAATTAAAGTTTGTCAATACATTGACACGTGTCATTATGCGTGTATTAAATTAATATGCTCTTTAATTTATGGCTCTTTTTCAATCCACTGCAAGGTGAAGGCCTCCTTACACTGTATTAGTTAGGAGTGTTAATTGACCATACTTCACCATGCTAGTCAGTGAGGGTCTGTAAAGTTGTGGGGGCAGAACTGGTTCAGAGAACACTCACCACTGAGGCTGTGCTTACATAAAGGTTACGTAAGAGTTGCGTAACGGTGTTCATCTGCAGCATAAATAAGGCAGTGCGCAGTGTGCATTGCAATCGTCTATACCATCTTGTAACACTGGCAACGTTGAAAATGTGTGTCAATCTACAACACATTCTTGGTTATTAAAATTACTGCGGTAATCAACAGCAGTGGATTAATAGCACATAAGCGACATCACAATGGAACATTCATCAGTGTCGTGTACGACTTTAAAGTAAAGTTATGATACTGATGCTTCAAATGTGAGTGCATTACACCAGTGTAATGAAGAAAATACAACAAATTTACTGCATGTCTGCTGATCGATATACTGCTCTGATGGACTGTTTGCTAAGTGCTTACAGCAGTTGTACATTTCAATAGGAGGGAGAGGACTATCAATGCCATTTCAAGCAGATTCAATGAGTACAGATGAAGCTGACTGCCCCAACAATTCAAACGGATGCTTGCATGAAATTAAAACCATGTTTCATATTAGTGACTTGGAAGGTGAGCTTTTCTGAGCATTTTGCTCAGGATATTGGAGCATCCAAGACGTTTTTGACACTCTTTTATGGGATAATAACTTTCAATACACATTATATACAGACCTATTCACTAAAAGGCACCTGAGCCAGGAACTAGTTAAGTGATAATCAAAACTGTAATAGTCTCACAGCAAGAAGGACACGGGTTCGAATCCTGGCTCGGATGCCTTTCTGTGCAGAGTTTGCGTGTTCTCCCTGTGCCCGCATTTCGCCAGGTACTCCGTTTTCTTCCCACAGTCCGAATACACGCTGCTGTTAGGTTAATTGGCCTGTTGAGTAAAATTGCCCCCAAAAAAGTGCCCGGCAATGTACTCGCGTCACATCCTGGGTATAACCCCACCTTGTGCCCTGTGTCTGCTGGGATAGGCTCCCCACCCCCTGCGAATCTGGACAGGATAAAGCGCGTGCAGATACTGAACTGAAAATTATATTAGATGTGGGAAGCAAGAGTTGTCAGTACACAGATGAACTAGATTTATTACTGTTTGCAAAAAAAATACAAACGTAGAGTAGGATAAATAACTTATTCACAAAGAGGAACAGAGACGTTTATCTTGTGATAACATCTCATCAACAATAAATGATGTTTCAAAATTAATCTTCCAGCCCACACTTGCTGAGGGGTTATAGCAATGTCAAGAATGAAAAATACATCTATATTTCTTATTATTTATGCACAGTGGCACAGTAAGTACCGTTGTCAGCTCATTGCAAGAAGGTTCTGGGTTCGATTCCTAGCTCAGGTGCCTGTGTGGAGTTTGCATGTTCTCGAAATATGTCTTCTGCTGAGTTTTCCGAGTTGCTCCCACAGTGCAACCACGTGCTGCTTATATTAATTGGCCTCCTTACTAAACTGCCCCTGGTGCCCTGCAAGAGACTGTCGTCCCATCCAAAGTATTGACCTGCTGTGTGCCACGTGTCTACCAAGATAGGCTCCAGCCCTACATAACCCTCGATAGGATTAAGTTGGTAATGACAATGACTGAGTGAAACGACGAATGCCACTGTGGGACACAATGCAAAACGACCGTGAGCGACTGGCGAGCAAGTCCCTCGCAAAATGGCTGTGGCTGACACCATATTGTTAATTACACGTGACGGGACATAACTCGGGGTAATGTAGAGCATGTGTTACTTTTTGATTGCGAAGTTGATTATGGGACACGTTTAAAATGATGAACACGATTAATTTGATGCCAGATAAGTGAATGCATTTAAGGAACACTTATGGAAAACTACCAGCAGTAAAACATCTATATTAGCCGATTTATTTTAGTCAAATCCAACTTCTTTTTTACACTCTTTTTACACTCCTGTAAAAAAATGATATATACACAGCTTGGGAAACCCCCAGCCGCATATAACTGAATGCACTGATAGAACTGTAAGTCTTGACAGCATTGACACACACTCCTCACACTTTTGCAGGCACGTAACAATGTATGAATTAAAATCGATTATGAAATTCATGATACACACATTGGCGTGTGTGTGACAATCGATTATTTACAACTTGTATTCGGTTGCACGTGATTTGTTCATGTAAATCCTGCGGTCGCTAGGCATTCACTGCAATAGCAATAAGTCGAACTTAGAAATGTACCAGCTATTTGCCTATATTTATTCGCATTAGAATTACTTTGACCATATAACACGTATCCACAGAACATTCACATACATTAAATGGCAGTCAGGCTCACAGGTGGGAGTTTATTGCCTATATTGACAGCAGCAGAGAAGTGAATATCAGCTTTTCATTCAGTTTCTGCTGAAATACGGCCTCTGTCTTACTATTCATCTCAGAAGAAAAGACAAATAGGACTTGGGGAAATTAAAATCCTGAATTTTAACACATACTCATAAAATATATTTTATATAGCACCATTCACACACAGCCTCACAGCACTTTACATAAAATAACTCAACCCTCATCAAACCTTTAATGATTAAAAATGAATAAAACCCTTACCAGAAGATACGTTATGTTTAATTGCCATCATTATGTATTAAAATAGAGGGTACAACTTGGATTTCAACATATGACCACTGAACCCTGTCTTCACCAGATCGTGTGGTCACACAATATTAGGTCAGCCTCTAGTAAAACTAACCGCGTCTCTATTTACATGGCACATTTGCCACGTGTGCTGGTGTGTGCGAGTGCAGCCTTACCCACAAGCCCTTTTGGCTGGGTGTAATATCTTCTAACCCCAGCACCAAATTCCATCTGTTGGAAAACAGCAGAAAAACAATCGGACACATGTAAAAAATATATATATGTGAGAATTAAAAAATTTGATCAAGTTTTTTTTTTCTTCACACAATTACACGTTTACCTACATAATTAGCATCGGAGATTAATTTTGCACCACACGCAAAGGCTAAAGCCCTAAACGTTTTCCCTGAATCCCAATGCAAAATACGCATCATCTTTGAAAGCCGCCTTGCGGGCCAGAATAGCTTTTTCGCATATCGGATGAATACCATTAAAAATGTAATGGTAGCATGGCAATTCTTACTCATATACACATCGGCTTATCCACATTAGGGATTATCAATAAATTAGACGTGGGCATTGTTCCGGTAGCTGCTGCTGCTGCAGCGAACAACGGTCGCATTGCTCGCCGCGCAGCCGACTCTGCACACGAGCGCGTTGTCGTTACACAGGCGCCCAACAGGGGACAGCACTGCCAAGAGAACCGAGTCGACGGACGACGCCGAGGTGCTCTCGGCGTTGTCAACACCACGGTCGTTTCGCACACCGTGCATAACTGACTTCTGAAACACGTGATTGCTCGCGACTCATTATGCCTGTTATGTCCTGCGTTAGTACGACTTCTGCAACATAATCTGACAACGTTGTAAGTCCATAATTTATGCCAATCACCAATAATCAAAGCTTGCAGCTCACATTAGCTCATTTCTGTAACAAAAAATAACTGTTATTTACTGTTTTCCTGGTATCACTCATGACTGCGAATGGACACGTGAAAATTCTACAAATGTAAGAAGGACGTACGTTATATACAGTAGTAATGCAATTAACCGACTGTAATTCACATATTCCATCTCAAATGTGCAGACAGCAGTCATCACAATATCCAGTGGGAATGAAATGCAAAAAATGCTACAAAAGCTTTACAAAGAAAAGCATAAACTCGAGATTAACTTGATCAAAACAAGTATGCTAAAACTTATTTATCGAAGGGACACGACTAAGTATGTGTTTCTAAGGCCGCTGCATGTGTTTCCTCTGAGTTCTCTTCTGTCATAGAATGAATACTCTGCGCTTTGTAAATTACAAACATATTTATATTTTTTGCTAAAGGAGGCTGGGATCACAATTGTTTCATCTCAGTCAGGAACTGCTTAGCCCTGTACGGGGTTGCGGTGAGCCAGAGCCTATCCCGGCAGACACAGGGCACAAGGCAGGGATATACCCACGATGGGACGCAAATCCATCACCGGGCACTGAGCGCAATTTAGTCTGCAAGCCAATTAACCTATACAGCAGCATGTTATTGGACTGTGAGAGGAAGCCGGAGTGCCCGGCGAAAACCCACGCAGACACGGGGAGAGAACATGCAAACTCCACACAGAAAGGCACCCAAGTAGAGATTCGAACCCGGGACCTTCTTGCTGTGAGGCGACAGCGCTACCCACTGGGCCACCGTGCCGTCTAATCAAAATGGTGACAATGAATCTGACGAATGCAGGCTGGAGCGTTTCAGAAGAGAAGGGCCGGCTAATTCAAAGTCACACTGATTTGTTACTGAGAGAAGAATGTTTAGAATCAAAATGTGCACTGCCCCATATGAATTATGGTTTAAAAAATAGTAATTAATGTAAAACATAGGGCAAAAATAGAAACGTGTGCAAAACATGGAAAGACGCGCATCTGTATTTACACAGAGAGATAGAGGAACACTGGATTAAAGAACACTATCTTCTTAACTGTTGGGAACAAAATGTACAGTAGGTGGGCTTGGGCTGGACATTGAACATGTAACTCAACCTTGGAGGAGATGGAGCAATATAATCATACTGAGTGCAGGTCCTGGGTGGACTTTATCAACCCACGTAATTGTGAGAGGCCTTCATCCAGTAGTGGTAGAGAAGTGAATAAGGATGTGTATTACAGCAGAAAATACCCAGTGAGCTTACAATCCCTGGCTGTGGGATTCTTGGGATGCAACAAACGTCAGAACTGACCAACGTAACAACATATATACATACAGCAGTGCATCAACCTTGGTTGAACATTCTAATTGCGTGTGAAGCGGCAGCACAGCAGGTAACGCACTGCGCTACGCATTTGGCAACAAGACTGCAATTCCCGAGCGGTGCGGTGGTCCAGTGGGTAGCGCTGTCGCCTCACAGCAAGAAGAGCCGGGTTCGAATCTCGGCTCAGGTGCCTTTTTGTGTGGAGTTTGCGAGTTCTCTCCCCGTGTCCGCGTGGGTTTTCGCCGGGCACTCCGGTTTCCTCCCACACCCAAAAAACATGCAGCCGCTGCATAGGTTAATTGGCTTGCAGACTAAATTGCCCGCAGTGCCCCGTGATGGACTGGCGTCCCATCGTGGGTATATTCCTGCCTTGCGCCCTGTGTCTGCCGGGATAGGCTCCGGCTCACCGCGACCCTGTACAGAACTAAGCGGTTTCTGACAATGAGATGAGATGAATAGCTAAGCGAAGGTAGTGACTCTAGCCCCAAGCTCATGGCAATATTTCTGACAATGAGATCAGATGAGACTTTAATTCCCATCTACCGCCGACTTCGGTGACGAGTGATAACTAAAGCGATCCTGGGTGTCAGTCCTTACGCTACCCACATGAACCAGCATGAAATATGGTCAAAAAATCTCCATGACCGTCACGGCCTATGAAGGCCTTGATCTCTATGTGAAGTGAGAAAGGGCTGTGAAGTTATCATCGTAACAATGGTCACTAGAATTGTTCTTATTCATGACGAAGTATTCATTTTGTGAATTAATCTATTATTATCTTTTTATCAGGGGTATGTCGCTTAGGCCTGACTGCATATAATGTGATCCGCCTCAAGTACACTTTTGAATTGATCTTATCCAATCAGCTAAACATATTAGTAGAATCTCATCTCATCTCATTGTAAGAAACCGCTTATTCCTGTACAGGGTCGTGGTGAGCCGGAGCCTATCCCGGCAGACACAGGGCGCAAGGCAGGGATATACCCAAGACGGGACGCCAGTCCATCCCGGGGCACTGCGGGCAATTTAGTCTGCAAGTCAATAAACCTATGCAGCAGCATGTTTTTTGGACTGTGAGAGGAAACCGGAGTGCCCGGCAAAAACCCTCGCGAACACGGGGAGAGCATGCAAACTCCACACAGAAAGGCACCCGAGCCGAGAGATTCGAACCCGGGACCTTCTTGTTGTGAGGCGTCAGCGCTAACCACTGGGCCACCGTGCCGCCCAATTAGTAGAATACGATTGGATTCATTTGTTGACATTTATTGACTTAGGTCACAAGTTAAAAATGTATTTCTTCTGGTTGTTAATGAGTTTAAAAATAGTAAAAGGTAATTACAGTGTATTAATTACAGAGCGTGTTAATTATTAATTATCTACTGCTCTGTTACTCTCCAGGTGAGCTTGGGAATTCAAGATGATACTTGGGAATTCAAGGTTGTGTTCAAAGTCGTCTGGTAAATAAAATTCATGAGGGAGATTAACAGTTAACAGAAACCTTTGTTATTACATCTATGTTAACATTCATTACCAATGAAACTACAATCACTGCAATAACGAAATATTCATTTATACTCTAACAGAAGGGGCCACATGGTGGCAGGCACGGTGGCATGCACGGTGTCACGGTGGCATGCACGGTGTCACGGTGGCACAATGAACGGCGCTGCCGCCTCACAGCAAGCATACTGAGCAGCACGGTGAAATATAATTTACCACCTATAACACGTGCAGAGTGAGTAGCGCTATCGCCTCACAGCAAGAACACCCAGGTTCGATTCCAAGCTCGGATGCCGTTCTTTGGGGAGTTTGCGTGTTTTCTCCCCGTGTTCGCGTGGGTTTTCCCCGGGTAGTCCGTTTTCCTCCCATCGTCCAAAACCACGCAGCTGCCTAGGTTAATTGGCCCACTGAGTAATTTGCCCTCAGCGCCCCACAATGGCGTCTCATCCTGGGTATAGCCCGTATTGTGCCCTCTGTCTGCCGGGATAGGCTCCAGCCGCCCGCGACCTTGTCGAGGATTAAGCGGGTGGTGATAACGATGAACACGTGCCTCTCAGTTTACTCTCGAAGCGAGGGCAGAAGAAGTCAGAGGCGCGAGGAACTGCAGAGAGGCGGGGGACGAGATTCGCAGCAACGCAGTGACTCCGTGTGACTCTGAGATTCTCCTCTGGCTTCGAAAAATAATGCATTTCCGCTCACTCGGTGGGTTGTGTGGTGAAAGTGTCGAACAATTAAATATTGTATAATTACGGTCGGGCGGCGCGGTGGCCCAGTGGTTAGCGCTGACGCCTCACAGCAAGAAGGGTTCGAATCTCTCGGCTCGGGTGCCTTTCTGTGTGGAGTTTGCATGCTCTCCCCGTGTCCGCGTGGGTTTTCGCCGGGTACTCCGGTTTCCTCCCACAGTCCAAAAGCATGCTCCTGGATAGGTTGATTGGCTCGCAGACTAAAATTGTCCCGCAATGCCCGGCGATGGACTGGCGTCCCGTCGT
Source organism: Mordacia mordax (assembly GCA_036362905.1). Lineage (NCBI taxonomy): Eukaryota > Metazoa > Chordata > Hyperoartia > Petromyzontiformes > Petromyzontidae > Mordacia > Mordacia mordax. Next base: position 27,158,963 of record JAZEWT010000005.1, read on the forward strand.
CGGGTGTATTCCTGCCTTACGCCCTGTGTTTCCAGGATAGGCTCCGGCTCACCGTGTCCCTATATAGGATTAAGCGGTTTCAGATAATGAGATGAGATGAGATAATTACGGTCAATTAAACATGAATTATACCCTCATGTGCGTCCTGTATATTGCTTATATTGTCGTAATAAACAATCTATCACGTCGGCATTTTATGCGCAACTTTGTCATATCGATAACCTAACAGAGCCCCCACAGTCTCGGAAGTGTTATTGGCAGGCGGGCCACGGAAACCAGACGACAGACTATATGCATCACAGCAGACTCGTGAATTATACATTAATTTGGAATGCTGTATTGATATATTTGTCCCATTGATAACATGTAACCATTCATTAAATGCATCGTGGAACAAATAAATAGCATTAATATGTCGGTACAGTATGACACACTGATACAATTAGTTAACTCCGTGTATGTGTGCAAGTAAATGTGGATATATAATGTACATATAATGTACACATTAATATGTGATATACAGTGCTGTATATCGGATATAATTAGATATATCTATCTCATTATATGTGTTCCAGGTCTGGGCCATGGAACACATATAATTTAATATTACGCGCAATAGAGCTGCATACCCTGCAGGCCAAGATGCTGGCAATTTCAGTGCAAGAGGCATTGGGCTGTGGACAGCGGCGGTGTAGTTACTCGAGCAGCTGTGGCAGTTGGTTCGGGACTGGCAGAGAAATCACAGGATTCTGCCCCGAGGACAATAGAAAATGGTGTCGCAAACACTACAGTGGAGACCACTGGTACCAATTGCTCTAAAATGGCCTGAGTGAGGCGTTAATTAAAATAAAAGATTTCCAAACTCCTCTGATTTTGCATACTGATTATAAATAATAAGCTTCCGCACACTTAACGGCACACAGACTCATGTGAGGTTACGTTTAATTGTGGTGAAGTGAGCACAATGTAAGTGGCACACAGGTTGATACATGAGCCTGGGTAAGTAATTTTTTTGTGATACTGCATTGGCAATGGTGCACAAGAACAAATAACTATAACTCAACACTGCTATGAAGAAGGGAAATCGCTCACAAATCTCACTTATTATATATTTCTGGCTAGGGCAGCATTAGTGATGAATGTGTTGAGTTTTTGATTGTCAGGTGTCATGGTTAGTGCATGAGTGGTGGGGACGTGTGTATAGGTGCCAGGTGAATGTGTCTCTAGGAATACAAAAGCGTGGTCTATAGCAGAGTTCCAGGTTTCATATTTAGGCCCAGTTTAGCTTTGGGCTTTGTACTGTATATTTAAATTATATATAAAAGTACATCACGTCACTAAGAGATCTGTGCATGTAGAGTAATATAAAGTATCATAGGGACCTTAAAAGGTTTAACACAAAAGAGATACAACCTGTCCAACATATAATTCACATCTCGAATCCAGCTGTCTTCTAGGGCCCCTTGTTTTATTAAAATATCATACTTTATGTTTAATATACATACATTTGAACATATAACAGTATTTTTTAAAGAAATTTTTATTCCAGAATTAATCAGAAATTAAACAAGAAGGTAAAATAATTGCCATCATCCAAAACCAATCGCATTGCTTCATTTTACAAAATATCTCACTCCCTCCTTCCTTCCACCCAACATTTTCTGTCGATACCGTTAAGACTTTTCAAATACATTTTTTTCTCATTCGCTCATAATGAGGCATCAATAATTACGCCCTCGATGGGCACAGCCCATACCGGTCAGCCCGATATAATGGTACCATCTGAGCCCACATCCCTTACCTCCACTGCCGCTGCCGTGGCAGAGTCTGTGAGAATTGTGCAGCCGACAGCAGATTTCTCAACGCTGCCCAGACTGGCTGGCTGAGCTCAGGGCACGCGTGCGGCGGGAGGCATTCTCTGCCAGCACGGGAGGCAGCCAGACAGACAGGCGTAATGAAGCATGTGCACCATGCCGATAATAAAAGGGCAAGGTGCCTCATCATCAATCTTGCAGCGCTCGTGCTGTGGTTGCTCTCGTCGAGGCAGTACGATTTTCACCCCAGTGTGGGAACCGTATTGCTGAACAATGACCGTAGTAATGCCCATACACGATATGTACTGTACATGTATATTACATATTTTTTCACGCGGCAAATCTGAATGTCTCGGGCATTAATTATAATTTAAAATCCTCTACCTATTCTGCTTGACTATACTTCACCATGCTGGTGAGTGGAGGTTGTTGAAGTAGTAGGGCCCCAGGACATGTTCAAAAATCACTTGACATTGTTGGTAGCTGAGGCCAGGATGTGAACACGTATTACACTGGTGATAACCTAGGTTACCATAGTTATCTACTGCGCTGTCACTTCACCCCGTCTTACATATTAGCCAAGTAGTTTAAATTCATCGTTATTCACTTCAACTGTATTTTCTGATGAAACTCTTCCCACGTCTCGTGTTATCCTCAACTTTGGTTGTAGTAGAAAACCTATAAATGGCACATGTATGCATGCTACAGCACCGCATGCATACTACAGCACCGTATGTATACCACGGCACGATATTGCTACTGGGCAGGTGGAGGCAACTGCCCTCCAACAATAACAAAGGGCGGAGGCGCGACACTCACGAGCAGCAGAACGCCGGGTGGCCAAAGAACAGGGAGGTGGCACGGTGGGAAGCGCGGGTGGTGCATCTGCCAGTCATGTCAGCGAGTCAACCCACAGCACCTGGATCTATCCTGTGATGTGCCAACGGGCCTGAGGCACTTCATATGGCTTCAAAGTGTACCTAGACTGGCACAAGAACCGCGCTGATGTCACTGCCCCTAGTGACGAACGAAGGTTGTTGTTGCAATTCTATGGCAAATTTTGCTGCAGTTAATTAAGAGTAATCTAATTATTGTCAAAAATGTTTTATTGCTAAAAGTTCAAAATTCTGCACCATGATTATCGATATTATTCCCGAAATGTAACTAGGATTTTTTTCCCCTAAAGTAACAAACATTTGCAATGGGTTTTGACAGGTAATGCATGATTCAGACAACAAATAAAGATGATTTTTTAATCGAACAAAGGCCACTGCACAAGAGAGATCCTCATTTTCGTCTCATGCTGTATCGCAAAATTTTGCAATTGGCGTGACGTAGCCAATCACAAAATTAGACAAAGGTCAGAACTTTTACAGAACTTATTGAATATTAAGATGCAGAGGCTTAAGAGGTTTTAAATGCTATTATAAGCTGTCTAAGACTGCACCACTGTATCGGTCTCATGCGTGTGTTTATTAAAAGTGGCAGTAATAATGTGCTCTGCTGCATTCCCCCAGAAATTCCGATAGCAATGACATCAGACGAGCCCATGTTGCCACGGGGAATGCACAGGCTCCCGAGGCAGACGCATGAAAATATTTCCCCTTTCGGTTTCGTGACTCCACTGTGAAGCCCCCCACCAGGGCCCAAACCAATTAGGCCGTGACTCCTGACAAAAACAAAGGTCTACCATGTAGCCTTATAGGTAACCACGCTACACGAGTGGAGGATGGGGGTGGATTCTATGGCCAGACACCATGACTGGTCACCTTTTTTCCTCCAGTGACACCACTCACTATTAGTGTTATTCATGGCCAGACCATGATCACGGACAGTGGTTCATAACGCAGTTCAGAATCGGCTGCTCTCCACACGCACACACGTTGATGTATATATGCGCCTGGGCTAGCTAATTGTGGTATATAAATATGATAACAGGGCGGCACGGTGGCCCAGTGGGTGGTGCTGTCGCCTCACAGCAAGAAGGTCCCGGGTTCGAATCTCGGCTTGGGTGCTGCTTTCTGTGTGGAGTTTGCATGTTCTCTCCGCGTGTCCGCGTGGGTTTTCGCCGGGCACTTCGGTTTTCCCCAACAGTCCAAAATCATGCTGCTGCATAGGTTAAATAGGTTAATTCTTGTTAAATTTCGGCTTGCAGACTAAATTGCCCTCAGTGTCCGGTAATGGACTGGCGTCCCATCGTGAGTATATCCCTGCCTTGCGTCCTGTGTCTGCCGGGATAGGCTCTGGATCACCGCGACCCTGTATAGGACTAAGTGGTTTCTGACAATGAGATGCATTATAACATATAAAAAAATGTTCAATCCCCTCTCAATCGTCTACCGGATGATGTCTGTCGTGGCAGTGAAGGTTAGTGAAGAAGATTGTCCAAAACCAAATCAAACATCACTTGTTACTGATGTTAGCTGTGGCCAGGATTGGATCTCTGGTGGCCAGGTTTTGGTACAGTGGACTAAACATTGTGCCGCTACCCCAGCATGTATTTTACTTTATCGAAAAAAGTCAAAGTGCCTTTGTGTACAAATAATAAATGAGTGCATTGATGGGCGGCGCGGTGGCCCAGTGGTTAGCGCTGTCGCCTCACAGCAAGAAGGTCCCGGGTTCGAATCTCTCGGCTCGGGTGCCTTTCTGTGTGGAGT
>JAZEWT010000005.1:27183515-27195340 GCA_036362905.1 Mordacia mordax
AAAAAACGCGAGATAATAAATACGAACAAGTAATAAGCAAAACATTGTTTTCAGCACACACACTTTTATTTGAGAATACCAAATGTCAAGGCTTTACAGCGTTTGGTTCTGGAAAAGGTGATGAACTGACCCTCGTATCTGGATTAGCCTGATTCAGAAAACCGATAAATCCCAAAATTTAATGTCAAATTGAAAACCATGAAAATTCAACCTGCAAAATGTCAGCTCTTTAGCTTGTGTGTGATCGGTTCCAAATGTTTTAACAAAATATGTAAATATACAAATATATACTAGGTAAAGAAAAAAAGTTTAAAAAGCTGCCTTTTACCAAGAGATCACAAACAATGTCGAAATACTGCATGACAGTTAAATAATAAAAAAAACCCACACCTGGAATAGGGAAAAAAACAAAAAACAATTGGGAGCGCATTAGTATCTTCCAACAGTGCCACGTAATATGATACATAATTGTTTATTATTACAGCAGAAAATACTCAGTGAGCTTGCATGCTCTAGAGGTGGGATTCATGCGATGCAACAAAGTTCGAGCTCACCAACGTAACGACATACAACATTTTAAAAGTAAATAAATTCACAGCACCAACTTGTGCAAATATGAAACCCTAACCATAACCGTTACGTAAACAATAATGTGAAAATTTGCACGGGACAAAAAGGAGCTACAATTCCAATAACATTATAAGGGACAAAAAAGCGTGACGTCATAGCAGCGCAATGGAAATAAAATTCAGATTATTATCAAAACAAGTATACGCAACCGTTCAAAGCGACCTATCAATGTTTACCATTCCAACTCGGCAGACATATTTATCATAATTGGGATCGACAGTAGCTAAGCGGCGGCGCACGGTGGCACGGTGGCCCAGTGGGTAGCGCTGTCGCCTCACAGCAAGAAGTCCCGGGGTTCGAATCTCGGCTCGGGTGCCTTTCTGTGTGGAGTTTACATGTTCTCCCCGTGTCAGCGTGGGTTTTCGCCGGGCACTCCGGTTTCCTCCCACAGTCCAAAAAACATGCTGCTGCATAGGTTAATTGGCTTGCAGACTAAATTGCCCGCAGTGCCCGGTGATGGACTGGCGTGCTATCCTGGGTATATCTCTGCCTTGCGCCTTATGTCTGCCGGGATAGGCTCCGGCTCACCGCGACCCTGTACAGAACTAAGCGGTTTCTGACAATGAGATGAGATGAGTAGCTAAGCGAAGGTAGTGATTCTAGCGCCAAGCTCATGGCAATATTTTTCCAAAAGTGAGGTGTACAGGCCACAAAAGCCTTTCCCCAAAACTTTAATGTGTATCCAGGAATATTAAACAATCAGTAGGTTGCGCTTCTAAGCTAAAGCTTGTTCATTTGTGTGGTCCACAAATCTGAAGATGCCTGCAACCATGGTAGGCGAATGTGGGAGGCGAAACGTCAAGAAGGCAATCGGAGTGATCGACGTGGTTATCCCGAAAGAGCAGCTTTTGAAAGTAGTCATCAAAGTGGGTTAATTTTATTTAATACAGTGCTAGACACCGATTTGATAATGTCGTAATAATCAAACCGTGGTGGAATAGTCGTCCTCATCAAGTCGCAGCAGAACTTAGTTGGAAAGCAAGTTTATGTGCAGTGCATTATGACCATCGGGTGAAGCACACTCTGGAAATGCATTATTATTATTACATATCTGTAAAGAAAGCCAATATTTCTTTTAATCTTCTTGACAATGTAATCAATGTGAAGTCTGAATTTCATTGTTAAGTATAATATGAAGCTAACATATATATGTACTCGTTGTTCGCATTGCTGGTTGTAGAGTGTATATGACTTAAGTGAGGAGCGATGGCCCAGTGGTTAGCACGCTGGGCTACAAACCGGGCTATAAGAGTTCGAATCCCACAACAGCAGCTGCACAATCGCCAGATACGGTAAAACCTGTTGTAATCTTATATATGTATACTGGCAAAAAAAATACCCATAGCAGTGAAGATTTTCTGAACCGGTCCTGGGCCTCCCTTAGGTCAACTCAGCCTCAAATGAGTACCTAGTGCAATGTGCAAATATTGCCACTAGGGAGACAAAGGCGGCCGGGCGTGGTGCTGGTCACCCACTGCCTCGTTTGCCATTTCGACTTTCATAAATGTCCTTGACCCTACAGTCTGTTAAGGCTATATGGGGTGGGGGGTTTTTTATCTTTGGGGAGGGGGGGTGGAGTGTCTGTGTCCTGCTTATTATGATAAAGAGGGGTGGGGTAGCGTGGTATTGAGGAGCCTGATGGCTTGGAGGAAGAAACTGTTGCAGCGTCTGGCGGATCTGGCCCGAATGCTGTGGTACCTTTGCCAGACGGCAGGTGGGTCAAGAGCTCATAGGAGTCGTCCTTTACAATGCTGGATGGAGGGGACACGGGTCCCAATGATGTTCTCCACTGTCTTCACTATCTGTTGCAGGGACTTATGGTCAGAGGCATTGCAATTGCCATACCAGACAGTGATGTAGCTGGTTAGAACACCCTCAATAGTTCCCCTGTAGAACATGGAGAGGATGGGAGGAGGAAGGCTGGCTCTCCTCAGTGGTCACAGGAAGTGAAGAAGAGACGTTGTTGTGCTTTCTTGGCCAGGAATGCAGTACTGACTGACCGGCTGAGATCATATTCAATATGCACACCAAGAGACTTGGTGCTCCTGTTTCCACTATTGAGCCATTCATGAATAGCAGTGAGTAGGCAGCATAGACCTTCCTGAAGTCTATGATCTTCTCTTTTGTTTTGTCAGAGTTAATAAACAGGTTGTGCCTTTGCACCAGACTGTCAGCCCCTCTACCTCTCCTCTGTATAAAGTTTCATCATTGTTGTTGCCGATAAGACCCACCACTGTCGTGTCATCTGCAAACTTAATTACGTGGTTAGAGCTGTAATTGGCGGAGCAGTCGTGCGTCAGCAGTATGGACAGCAGTTGGCTGAGCGCACAGCCCTGGGGAGCGCCGGTGCTCAGTGTGGTGGTACTGGACGGCTTGTTGCCGATCCTGACCTTCTGAGGTCTCTCAGTCAGAAAGTCCAAGATCCAGTTACAGAGGAAGGTGCTCAGGCCCAGCAGGCCCAACTTCCCTACCAGCTTTCGGTGGATGATTGTATTGAATGCTGAACTGAAATGAACTGCATTCTTACGTAAGTGTCCTTGTTTTCCAGGTGGGACAGGGCCAGATGAAGGACAGAGGATATAGTATCTCCTGTGGACTACTTAGGGCAGTATGTGAACTGGAGCGGGTCTAGTAAGGTGAACAGAGTGGTTTTGATGTGGGCCATGACTCGCCTCTCGAAGCACTTCCGAGTGCCACAGGGCGATAGCCATTTATGCAGGACACCGTTGACTTCTTTGGCACTGGAATGATCGGGGACGACTGCCTGGCTCAGGGAGATGTTGAAGATGTCAGTGAGAACAACTGCTAGCTGGTACGCACATTGCCTGAGCACGTGACCAGGTATGTTGTCGGGTCAAGCAACCTTGCATGGGTCCACTCTGGATAGGGTACGCCGCCTGATGTTAGCTGTGGACAGGTGGAGTACCTTGTCACCGGGACCGGGGGGGGGGTAGTCTTCCTAGCAGGCATGTCATTCAGTGCTTCAAACCGTGCACAGAAACCACTCAGCGTACCCGGAAGGGAGGTTTCACTGTCGCAGGCACGTGGCGCGGTTTTATAATCAGTGATGACTTGCATGCCCTCCCACATGCGCCACGTGTCTCTCGTGTACACTAAGCGACCATGGATTTTCCGCACGTACATGCGCTCTGCTGCCCTGATAGCACGGGACAGGTCAGCTCTACCTCTTCTGAAGGCTGCTTTGTCCCCCGATCTGAAGGCAGCGCCGCAGGTTTTCAACAGCGCACGGACCTCCGCGGTCATCCATGGCTTCTGGTTGATACGTGTGGTGATTTACTTGGAGACAATGACATCACCTGTGCACTTACTGATGCAGCCAGTCACCGACGCTGCATACTCCTCCAGGTTGGTTAGGTGGCTATAGGTGGCAGCTTCCTGGAACAAATTCCAGTCTGTCGAATCAAAACAGTCCTGTAATGCTGCGGTTGCTCCAACCGGCCACACTCTGCTCTGTTTCACAACTGGTCTAACACGTGTGAGCAAGGATCTGTAAGCTGGAATTAGCATAACAGAGAGGTGGTCTGAGTAGCCGAGGTGTGGGTGGGGGGGCAGCCTTGTATGCATCGCAGATGTTTGTGTAAAGCTAATCCAACGTGTTTGCCCCTCTGGTTGCGAAGGTAACATGTTGGTAGTATTTAGGGAGAATTGATTTAAGATTTGCGTGATTGAAATCTCCAACTACAATGAAACAGCTGTCGGGATAAGCAGTTTGCAGTCCACTGATGGCCCCATAGAGGACGCACAGAGCCCCTTTACTCCTATCACTGGGCGGGGTGTACACAGCCATGATAATAATTGTGGTAGATGGCAGGGATAGTAGAGGTGACTCGTAACAGTCAGGTATTCCACCAGCAGAGAGCAATGGCTTGAGACTACTGTAGCGCTTACGCACCATTCGTTATTGATATAAACACATAACCCCTCGAGCGTCACGGTGGCCCAGTGGGTAGCGCTGTGGCCTCACAGCAAGAAGGTCCCGGGTTCGAATCTCAGCTCGGGTGTCTTTCTTTGTGGAGTTTGCATGATTTCCCCGTGTCCGCGTGGGTTTTCGCCGGGCACTCCGGTTTCCTCCCACAGTCCAAAAACATGCTACCGCATAGGTTAATTGGCTTGCAGACTAAATTTCCCGCAGTGCCCGGTGATGGTCTGGCGTCTCATAGTGATATATCCCTGCCTTGCGCCCTGTGTCTGCCGGGATAGGCGCCGGCTCACCGCGACCCTCTACAGGACAAAGCGGTTTCTGACAATGACATGAGATGGGACATAACCCCTCACCACGGGTCTTGCCGGAAGGAGGTTGGTCCATTCAGCTGAATAGCCGTGTCAGGGATGTTGTTAGGAAGCCATGTTTTCATGAAGACAAAAATGCAGCGGTCCCTCATCTCGCGCTGGATGGATAGTTGTGGTCTAACGAGCTCCGCTCATCGAAAATATTTTGGGATAACCACCAGCCCAGTTTTTTGTCCCTGTAATAGGAGACTATCTTTCATAATACATTCTTTTTTTTAAATGTTATTTCACATTTGAGCCCAAATAAATAAATATCGGCTCACTTCACAAGGTTATCCATGCCAACTTCTGCATTATATTTTCTACCTATGGGACAGAAACGTTTGCTGGGTGCTTTGTGATGTCAAAAGGAGTGCAAATCATATTGTACATATTTTGATAATGAATTCCACAATCGAGCGGCATGATGTAACAGTCAGTAGCGCTGCTACATCACAGCAAGAAGGACCCGGGTTCGAATCTCGGCTCGGGTGCCTTTCTGTACACGGTTTGCATGTTCTCATCGTGTTTGCATGGCTTTTCTCCGCATAATTCAGGTGCTTCCTACAGTCCACACATATGCTGCCTGGCTCAATTAGCCTGACTAAATTGTCCAGGGTGGGCTGCGATGGACGGGTGTCTCACTATGGATATGGCTCTGCTTTGCACCCTGTGTCTGCCGAGTCGGCTCCAAGCTCGCTTCGACCCTCTACAGAAGTGGGAACTGATAATTAAGAATTCCATGGCAAAACTACATCATAGGGCTCTTTCCTTCTTTCAAATGTGAACAATACGATTCACCAGCAACAGGTGTAAAGTCACAATATCGGGTCACCAATCCATTCAAACATATTTTTTATATTATATGAAATCCCCTTCATCAAGTTACCCCAAGCCACTCATGCCTGTGCTAACATCAAACGCATTTAGATTATAATCATACATCTGTTAAACAGGTGGTTTGTCATACCTGGAGTACCATGACAGACTAAATATTAATGTAGCTCTCATTTCACAAATAAAATCATGTTGGAGAAAAGTATATAGAACAAATGCAAATATGCTGCAATACTCCCAATATATACGAGTGCCCAACCAGTAGAACATTTAATCATTAAAAATGCTCCCATTCCAAACCCACGCTGGCATTCGCATAAACAAAGTTCTATATTCTTGATCATTCTACACAGTGAAACTGGGTAATACATCATCTAAGATGCTCAATAATATCTTCCAACTATGAGGTCTGTGGATGTCAAATATAATATTGGAAGCTGCTTGGTTGAAGTAATAACAAAGTTCATGTTACAGCGCAAGTCAAATAGACAGATTTTTAAGAAAGCAATTGGCAAAAATGCTTCTGGCCTTTGAATACCGTTGATGTGTGTGAGCAGGATCATAACACATAACAGCCAATGGCAGGACAGAACAAGCAGCTTGAGTGTTACGAATAAAACGTGGTGATAATTAAATAGTTGTAGATTCAGAAAAGCATAGATGCTTATGATGGGCAGGGCACGTATGCACGACAGAAGACAGATGATTCAGACAGGGAGCCAAGTGGACCTACATCCAGATGGTGAATTCATTTATGAGGAGATGTTAGGGTTGGCTGCTCCCTGTGTTACAATTGTCGGATCTGGCAGGGTGAAAGTGGCAATGGCGAGCTCTGGTAGCATTGGTGGCATTGGCCGTGGTGACCTCCTTTGTCTATATTGACGAGTTTTATCAAAGCATGGAAAATGTAAGGCTCTGCTGTTGTGTAACATCTCCAACAGTAAACCAATTAACATCAGCAGTCTCAAGGCACGTTCTGACACAGCAGTCCCCACGAGTGATCATTTTAATGACCAGATTAACGTGTTTCACATTTTAACCAACCCATCACACGCAGCTAGGTTATGCTAATATGCGTTCCCGTTTAAGTGGACGAGCCAGAACACTGTGTACTGGGGGCTTCTCATTTATGCCGTTAGTGCATTAAGTTTCATAGGATTAAGGATGACCCTGGGATGAAAAGCGCTCTATAAATATTGTGTCAGACATTATAAGCACATATTTCAATGAAGCTGACCTAGGTTTCTAATGCAGTAAGCAATGTGCATTCGTAATCTTTAACACGTTTAATTGTGGAGCAATGTTGATTAAAAAAAAGTTTATAAGTCTGGTAAAATACACTCAACCCAGGCTAATAAACAATGTTGTCTTAATAATTTACTGGATGCACAACCTACTCACGGAAAGCAGTAAAATACGTGCGTATTTTACCCGTCTTGGTATTCATACCATCTGGATTTGATTTTGTGGACATTTTAAGTCTAATGAAAGGACAAAAGTTGAATTATAACCATTCCCACATTCTTGTGGCTCAATCTACATGTCTTGACCGACTATAGATTATTGAAAATGATAAAATGGTATAGTTTCCGTAGTTGTTGCACCAGAACGTGTCTTGTGGCTGACGATTTCAAATGGTTTGCTTCATTATCTTTAGCATGGTTGAACGTTTCACAGGCAGTGACTAATTTTCACTCCATAAAACACATCCACATTTATAATAACTATGGGAGATGGAGTGTATATTGTAATGCTAATTATGAATAATCGAATATTCAAAATTATGTTTCACGTCTGTATGGTGCAGTTAGACCTGGATTAAAAAGGTTGATTATCAGGATCCACTAATTACTGACAGTTTTTATTTTATGTAAAAACGCTGCAATTTGGGTGAATTACATTTACTATTAATCCTATGTGACTGACATTGTCGAATTTGTGCATTTTTACCTGTTAATTTTGTGTAAATAAATGACCCCGTTAACAGTGAGGAAGAGGACCAGGTGACATAGTAAGGAAGAGGACCAGGTTACATAGTGAGGAAGCGGACCAGGTTACATAGTGAGGAAGAGGACCAAGTTACATAGTGAGGAAGAGGACCAGGTTACACAGTGAGGAAGAGGACCAGGTTACATAGTGAGGAAGAGGACCAGGTTACATCACAAGGAAGAGGACCAGGTTACATAGTGAGGAAGAGGACCAGGTTACATAGCGAAGAGGAGGACCTTTCCGTATGCCACCTCACCTTATTCATTTGTTGTGGGTCATCGTTTTGGTGGACCCAAAATTCTAGCTTACTAGAAGTCTGGATTTTTGAGTGTTTGCTTGAGACGAAAACTCACAACGCTTGAAACAATTGTGTGCACAGCTATGGGAAGTGTCTGTAACCTTTGTGACTGGGCACAATATGTACTTGCCATAGCATTCTTACTCTGGTCATGTGTCAACTATGCATCATGGCATAAATAATGAATCATTTCCCCAATGATAGCCACTGTTGTCTACGGTCATGATGGATATGGTAGTGGATGGTAAAATTAAATGGTGCAAGTGAGTTCACTCTAGCACATGAAGGTGTTGTACAGAGGCAGAGGGGTGATTTCAGTACTATGTTCATCAGTTGAACAGTTGTTTCTCGCTTCTTCTTGAGAGAAAAAGCTAACTCACAGATGTCAAGGAGAATAAGCGAGCATAGAAGAATGGTACTGGGGAGAAATATTGTAAGGTTAGGGGAACAAAATATTAAGTGGGGCCTATGATACATGTACTTTAAATAGTTGAATACAGTTAATGTATGATGGTAATAGTAAACGTTGTCTACAATTACATCAGAGACCACTTCTACCGAAGGTGTTCATTCATTTCCCTGCTCATATTGGATGAGAATGAGCAGAGATATAAGCAATTTTAAAGCGTGACATTTACAACCAATTAAACATTGACAAACCGGGGACTTACCAGAAGCAATGCCAATGCAGAGCAACATGCCCATATTAGCCAATTAGTTTTGCAGGTGAAAAGTGTTTTGCAAGGGTGACCTGGACCAACAAGTGATGACAAATGCAAAATATATCAAGCGATAACAATAATCTACTCAAGTGTTGTTAAAGCTCCTTGTTTATTATGCAAATCATGAAAGTGTTGTTAATGTTACTCTTAATGACAGCAGTTTTTGCTGCATTATAAAATTGTCCACATCGCAAGGCTTAAGGATCCAAATATATTTTCTACACGTTTGTACTGCTCGTTACCATCCACTGCAGTCACACTCCTTCATGAGGACCCCTTGGGCGATGCAGGCAACGCCACTCAGTTGGGCAGACACTGATGTGATGAGACCAGCCACCCTGCGGCAGATGGCAAGACTCGAGGCTATTTCGATGTGAAGCATGCTGTTCCACTGGAGTTAGAATAGGAATGCAAATGTAGACAGACAGCGGTACGAACGGAGTAGAGGCGGTCAGCGCAGATTTCAGCTGAATCATATCAAAATATTATCTGTACACTTTGGAGTTGGAAATAATGAGCTACCAAAACATGAGAACTGTTCAGTTCTCATTCCCCTTGTGTATGCTTGTGTATTCTCACAGACATATTTCAAAAATTATAAACACTGGGACTCAAAAACTGTACTTGAAGCTTCGATTTTAAATCGATTGCTAAATTATTCAGTGATTTTTCAAAGTCCCCTCATATTCCTGAACAGGACATTCAATGAAATAATTAAGTAATTTAATATTGAATGCATGACAAATAAACACTTTCTTCCGTATACAGTCAGGTGACTCTCAGTATCAAGTGGTATTTTTCAACAATGTAAAACTCGAGATGTCTGCGGTTTATTAGTGGTTAAAATGGCACAAACAACTCCTGACAAAATGTCACAATAGATATGCTGGCCAACCCAGACTGCCAAGAGAAAGCTATGTCCTCTAAGCGCCTGTCTCGAGCTCGTCCAGGAAAATCCAAGCCTAAGTTCTATGCGGTTATTTTTCTACAAGCCAAATAACTGTCACCGATGCAAGAAGCATGCAATCAAGTATTTGGATAAATCGTTAATACGTTTAAGCACCCAAAGCAAAGCATCCTTTCATATATTTGTGTCATCATTAATCACTGTTTCCTCTTCATAATGCAAAGTATGTAAAAAAAAACACTTCACAGTAATGTTTGTTCTTCCAAATTACAATCCTGCATTTAATGCCCACACAGCTCTAACACTAACATAGTCATGAAGAGGGTTGTGAGCAATGTTTATTGGTAATCCGTTAATCTATTTCCAATTCTTAGCATTAGGATGGGGGCGACACGGTGGCCCAGTGGGTAGCGCTGTCGCCTAACAGCAAGAAGGTCCCGGGTTCGAATCTCGGCTCGGGTGCCTTTCTGTGTGGAGTTTGCATGTTCTCCCCGTGTCCGCGTGGGTTTTCGCTGGGCACTCCGGTTTCTTCCCACAGTCCAAAAAACATGCCACCGCATAGGTTAATTGGCTTGCAGACTACATTTTCCTGAGTTCCCGGTGATGGACTGGCGTCCTATCGTGGGTATATCCCTGCCGTGCGCCCTGTGTCTGCCGGGATAGGCTCCGGCTCACCGCGACCCTGTACAGGACTAAGCGGCTTCTGACAATGAGATGAGATGAGAGCATTAGGATGGATACATGAATGTTAGTGATGCATGACAGTAAGCACCTGCAACAGGCCCGAGTGAACGGTGTGGTCGGTACATTAATGCCCTCACTTCTCAGTTAAGACGCGCAGCCCGAAATCGCCTGCTTATGGCACTGCTTATGGCACTGCTGTCGGAAAGTCCTCGACACAAGCGCGTGTATTGAACACAACACACCTCAGCTTGGCTACACAAAGCCTGACGATGCCTGCAATACAGGGGGCGAAACGTGAGGGGCAGGAAAATGCTTACCATAGCGTGCCCCAAAGAAGAGCTCCAAGGAGTAATTCTCATTCTTTCATTTGGTCTATACTGATATGCTGACAATACATGTTAGAAGAGGTGAGCGTACCCACACTTTACCCAACCACGGACAACCTGCTGATCAACTAACTAGTGACCCATTTGTATACTGTAAGTTGACCAGAAGAGGCTCGGAGGGTTAACGAATCTGGAACCATTGCTCGCCCGTTTGGTCAGGAGATCAAAACTTCATATCCTAGTTAAGGGAGGTATTTAAAGCATATTAACAGAAACTTCTATACGTACGAAAAACCGATGACTGATCTCTTACCAATTTTCTCACGCTTTCACTGACAACGCAATTTCACCAACTCGAGTCGCCAGCATTTTACACACCGCACAATACTCATCACCATTACCGGCAACCGCTTAATCCTGTACAGGGTCGTTGGGACTGGAGCCTATCACGGCAGACACAAGGCACACGTCACAAGGCAAGGCCATACCCTTGATAGGATGCCAGCCTACTGCAGGGAACCAGAAACAATTTACTCAGGCCAATGAAATTTAAATTACGTTAACAATTTAAAACCCGCAGAGTATTCGTTCAATGTTGAAGGTATTTGGCCAAAGAGGGAATGACTCTGCGTAAAAACCACAGCGAGGCAGAGGAGGGGGAAGGTAGCCATACTGTTAGCCACTGTCAACATTTGCCAGACACCGTCCTATATATTACGATGTTACTAGCCAATTAGCGTTTTTTGAGTATATGGCAGGAAATCACAGTGTGTGGTAAAATCAACGCAGACATGGACAGAACATGCACACTCCATACAGAAGTGCATCTAATGCGGGAATTAATAACTGAAGATTCTTGCTATGGGTAGGAGCCCATCTCACTGTGCCACTATACCACCCTTCTACTCTATGGGTACTTTTTTGCCAGTATACATATATACTGCATAATGCAGGTGTTAACACCTGAATAATCGCCAGATACGGTAAAACCTGTTGTAATCTTACACCCTTCTACTGTTGACAATTCATATTGCATGAAGATTACTATAGATTTTTTATCAGTTAAATATCTAGAAGTGGGTAGCGCTGTCGTCTCACAGGAAGAAGGTCCTGGGTTCGATTTCCGGCTGAGGTGCCTTTTA
>JAZEWT010000005.1:27202835-27213880 GCA_036362905.1 Mordacia mordax
ATAATAATACTTCACAGATACAATTGTTACTCCTTTCACGTACATAACACCCCTACATCACATCTTAAAGTGAATACAACAAAAATCCTGTGAGCATTGAATATCTGATTAAATTCATCCCTGCAAGCCATCATTATTATTTGAACAAAAACGGAATGCACAGCAATACATAACCACCTGCAGAATCACTGTAAGCTCTGAAAATTAAATTATGGGGCATAAACCTGGTCACGAGCTATATATACATCCTGTAGATGAGATAGAACCTTATATATTTCAACAACAAAAAAACGTGTCCACTACTGAGCCTATGTGGAAGCATCGCACATTTCTCTGGCCTATGTTTTTGATGTTTTGCTGGGTGTTCCTGCATTTGTGCATGTAAAATGTGATCAGGCCACATGAAATGTTTGGCTCTTCATGTAAATCTGAACAGTTGCTTTGACTGTACAGATTCTAAACACTTCATATGACCTGACCACATTTTACATGCACGAATTGCAGGAACACTTAACAAAACGGATCAAAAACATAGGCTAGAGAAATGCAACTTACAATCGTAAGAGACAATGTTGGAATGTACAACTCAACGACAAAGGGAACCTATTTACATCTCACAAATATAGCCAGACTGCACAACTGGCATCCCTGCCTACCTTATCAATCTTCTCCAACGTGTGCAGAATAATAATAATATTTGCACTTCTTGAGCGCTTTTCACCCGAGGGTTACAAAACGCCGTACAGAGCTTTGGAGAGTACGGAAAGTCAACAACAAGTACAACATCTGAATGGCATATAAACAACAACATCTTAATAACAGCTGCTAGAGTCCTCACCCACATTCCGAGCCATGATCACAGTACTGATGTCTCTCCACTGGCTACTGGTTAAGTACAGGATTGATTTCAAGAGTCTCCTTCTCACCTACAAGGCTCTCACTGGTGCTACTCTGAGATACATCTATTACCTACTTCGGACACCCTCCTCAGTACGACAACTTCGATCCACCAATACGGGTTTACTGCATGTGCCCAGGTCGCACCTCCATTCGATGGGTGACGCAGCCTTCTCGCGCGCTGCTCCCAGACTCTGAAATGCCCTTCCATTGGAGATGTGATCAGCTGATGTCCCTGGACATCTTAAAATCTCGTCTCAAGACTCACTTGTTCCTTTAAGGCCTTAAATTCCTCTGGCTAGCACTGTTAAACTGCTCACTGCTGTGTGCTTGTATGATGGCTCGGTGTTGATTTATTCTGACGTTATTGTTAACATGCCATTCCCTCCATAGCTCTGTGCAGCGCTTTGTGACCCTGGGGTGAAAGACGCTCCAGAAATGCAAATACATTATTATTATACACACGAGGCTTAGTTATCAAGAAATCTTACACCTGGAGTTTTGCCAAGTGAGAATATTTATATTCATAGCAACAAATTACGAAACCGTTAAGTTATTTTACAGTCAATTATTAATATGAGGCACACCAAGATTCAAAACGAGCTCATTATTTCAGCTGACAGGTGTTGCACAAAGACATGCATTTCACATTCATTTGAGCTAAACAGGGTTTCATGCTAGTTAGGGCTCATCAGTGAGCCCTGCCCACCACATAGATAACCACGGGATGCCTACTATCATGTTGTGGCTTAAGTTGTTTTGGGTCAGAAAATTAAAGCTGCAATATGGGGCCCTTGAAAATGTAACCTCTATAATACTACAATGAACTACCACATATACAGCAGTGCTGTTCCCTTTCATATTAATACTGTACATTATGCTCTCCTCGTGTCCGCGTGGGTTTTCGCCGGGTACTCCGGTTTCCTCCCACAGTCCAAAAGCATGCTCCTGTGTAGGCTGATTGGCTCGCAGACTAAAATTGTCCCGCAATGCCCGGCGATGGACCGGCGTCCCGTCGTCGGGTGTATTCCTGCCTTACGCCCTATGTTTCCGGGATAGGCTCCGGCTCACCGTGACCCTATATAGGATTAAGCGGTTTCAGATAATGAGATGAGATGAGAGATAATACTACAATAAACTACCACATATACAGCAGTGCTGTTCCCTTTCATATTAATACTGTACATTATTTCTTATATATTATAAGTAAAATACACAAGACGCGTGTTTTCATTTACATGAGGTCAATCATGCAAATTGCATGTCACCACGTGACAAGCTAGAAGGCATCCAGATGGTGAACCTGGTGCCAACAGTGCGCTCGCTCTGTCAGTATCCAAGTCCTCCACATCGAAACAATGATTTCAGCCAATTAACGAGTTGGAAAAAAAGAGATCACACGAAAAAAACTCACGTGTGTTGGGGCATTTGTCGGTCTTTTGGCTAAGATCTAGTGTAGGATCTGTTCTAATCAGTTTAATATCAGTTTGTCTTGCTCACAAATATTGCTTAATTTTTCAACAATGACCAGTTCATAAGCATGGGAGACAAGGGAACATTGCCATTTTACATGTTTTATGGTTTTAGATGTGTATTTTCTAAAACAACATTTATGTTTTAGAGTTTAGACAATACAATATACTGTGTAGTGCTGTACTCTACCAAAACACACAGTATCGTATGTCATATGCACATATTTGTGTGTACACAACTATTAAAGCTCATGTAATGGTCGTATAGGCTCTTACTGCAATTATGGTGAAATGGATAAAGGGTTTATTTTCCATACTATACCCAGCAGTTATGCTACCATAATTACATATGTACTTTCCTAAGTGGTTACTGTTATGGCTTATTCATTTAGACGGACGTACTTCTACTGTTCTGCTGTTTTTAAACATTACCACATATATTCTGCACGCCACATCTGTATTATTTAACACTTGATGCACTGGAGTGGAACATGCGTGCACATAAACACGCATGCATTTTCCATTGCTTCTACATATGCGCGCGATACAGAGGTTGACTTATTGGCGTCACCCCCCCCCCGCCTCCCACCACCACCACTCGCCCGCTCCCTACTGCCACGCATTCCCATCCCCTCCTGCGCTCAAGTCCTGCGGCGAGAAAGGAGTGCGACACGGGCAGCGGAGGAGACACCGCGGGTGGCGAGCCCCCAACAGGGTAGCGCGTAAAATATATATATCTAAAATCTGGCTGGCTTTAATCGCCCATAGTAATCTCTGTGCTTGGCGCCCCAAACACACACTCGTCATTCCTTACCGGGGGGGGGAAACATACACCCAAGATAGCGTGTGTTAATATTAAAAAAAGCCTCTCAATCACTGGTCCCTGCAATTTTCGAAACATTCACCTGCTGGATGTTTTGTAGCTATGTGGCAATGTTTTTAAATTATAATGATGAAAGTGATTATTACGTACTGTCTGTCTGATATCACGGCTTACTGACTTAACCGGCCAATAAATATACTTAGCCTTCCACAAGCACAATGGGTCTCGCAAAAAGACACCACCTCATGTTTACACGAATTTACTCAGCATTCACAAACACTCATGGGCCATTACTCATTCCACAAAGTGTTACCATCCTAACTTCCTCTTCTCTGCCCCACATACGCCTCCTAACACATTAATGAGTGGCTTAAAGTCAAAAGGTCAGTTGTTCCCTACTCTACTCAAGTGACAAAGGGTCATTCATTGCTCACCTCCCTTGGTGGCCCTGAGCTATTGGTGGGAGGTCCTGGTATCCATGTTGACGGCCTGTCTCTCCATGGGAGCCACAAGTGGTGACAATCCACAAAGTATTACTCATTTTACTGGCACCAAAGAGGTGAAATGTTGTTTTAACAACCAAATAGTTATGAGCAAAATGTCTGCGTACTGAGTTCCACCATAAAAAGTAACGAAAGCACAAAATATAACTTTGAATGTCTGGTGACGGGAAACTCTTGCCCTCTAGTGGCGGTTGTTGTGTATTGTGAATAATCAATATGAATAATGAATATTTAAAATTAATATACAGGTGAATAAAATTAGAACAAATTATTATAAATGAAATAAAACATGGAAACGTAGATTTAAACAAATAAATGCCAACATACCAGCCTTCAAAGCCGCACATTTTAACGTCACCAATGTAGAATTACATACATTTCCAGGAGCAAAGTAGGACATCCATCGAATGTACTATTCTGAAATGATCGTTCCTCTGAACCAAACTCATAGAAATCTTAAAACTCCTAGGTTCCTACTTTCGCATCTGTGACATCTGTTACCCACTTGCCGCACTGCCGTCTTCTGGCAGTGCGGCAAGTGGGTCAGTGACCATTCTGTGTGGACTTTTCAGTGTTGTGCCCTTTCACGTGCGAGTTGTATTTTTTTAACAAGCCTTCTTCCAGGTACCATATCCTACAGGACGTTGGTGACAATGACCTTCCATAAATCTCTGCTGTTTGATGTTGTAAGAATGTCTACTGTTGACAAGTTCATCCATTTCTATAGACTCTTAGCATAAGTCGCTCTCTGTCCTCCACAATCTCTCCTTCCTTCAAATATTCCAATCATAACCAGATTTCAATCTCCTTTTTCCTCATAATACGTGAGAGGAACTTCGACTGTCTCTTTCTAATATCGTTCAACACCTTCCTTATGCATTTCATTCTTGACAACATTCTTCATTTGAGGTGTGACTTGTCCAGGATAGCTTCAAAGTATATTTCAGTTGGTTTAATTCTCCTTTCCACACTTGGTAATATTGTCTAACATTCTGATGCACACGTGAAAACTGGTAGGTACATCTAACCAGTATTACTTAAAATAGATTGTCCAAACGTTCCAGAAAGAGGTTAGAGACACACTCAGGCTCCCTTTGAAATTAAATTACAGTACTTGTGAAATATCTCAATACATGTTATTATGAGTGGTATTTACCTATTAATGTTTATATTCCTGGATATCCATTAAGTTAACTAAAACACAATACAATGTCGAGGAATCAATGTTCTCTGAGATTCTGGAATGCCCTTCCATTCGAGATTCGATCAGCTGAGTTCCTGGGCATCTTCAAATCCCGTCTCAAGACTCACTTGTTCTGTAAGGCATTGAAGTCCCCTGGCTAGGACTGTTGATGCGGCTCACTGTTGTTGTGCTTGGATAATGGCTCGCTGTCGACCTGCGTTTGCTCAGGAACACTGATTCATTCCTTTACTTATTTAACAATTCCTTTTTGCTCTAATTTTATGTCCTTCTCTGATTGATAGCTATTATTTCACTTTTAATTGATCGACTATGATGTTGTTGACATGCCATTCTCCCCAAAGCTCAGAGTTGTAATAAAAAAATGTTATTGTTGTTAATATGCCGTTCATATGTTGATTTTGTTGACATGCCGTTCTCTCCACAGCTCTGTGCAGCACTTTGTGACCCTGGGGCGAAAAGCACTCTAGAAGTGCAATTATTATTATTTCTAGTGACCTCTAAGTGAAGCCTTAACTCACCCTTAACCCATACAATCATACATCATAGGGCACACTTTGCCAGAGTAATAATGACTGGTTAATCTCGAAACTTGCATGCTGTTAGGCTGTATTAGAGATTTGCATCCAGACCGTAAATATGATCTCTCTGGATATAATAGCGCTGAGCGTGCGTCATGTCGCCGATAATTTCCTCGTCGCTCATTGGCTCACAGCCTTCGTGACGTCACAACTAGCCCACTAGATGGCGTACATCGCCAACTTGCAGGTATTCCACATTTGGCCTCGATAGCCACAGGCCGCCGTAGAGGCAAGTAGTACTTGTAACAGTGTCAAATATTAACATGCCCACCATATGGCGAGATACCAAAATCAGAACATGGATCTTACACTTGGATATTTAAGCATGTTACACTTAGCAGATGGTTATTTGGTGAGGTTATTAGGTAAATATGTACAAACTAATCTACTAGGAGTCTGTATTTTTTTTTTAAAGCAGGACAGACCCGAACACACAGGCAATCATCAATACATTGTCCAAACATCCCCTAAGCTAGGTGAGTTATTTCCTTACAATAAAAAAAACTATACCCAACGCAATTTCATTGATTTCAAAATAATTACAAATTTTACATTAACTATTCGGCGATGGACTGGCGTCCCATCGTCGGTATATCCTTGCCTTGCGCCCTGTGTCTGCCGGGATAGGCTCCGGCTTCACCGTGACCCTGTATAGGACTAAGCGGTTTCAGACAATGAGATGAGACATTAACTATAAAAAGGTGATTAAAATTTGTAGATATAAGGTTGTAACTTATCACAAGTAATGGAATTGATAACAAAATGCACTAAAAACGGTTGGATGAGTCATTGCTAAAGGTAATGAATGTACACAAGCGCATAGCTTGCGTCACTTGACCATGAATAATTAAACATGGCTGCCCTCTTGCATCTGCCAGGTGTTTAGAATTTAATGGCTTAGATTTCTGCACACATGATGTTTGGATTTAAATTTTAAAAACACGATTTCATTTTTTTAAAGCAAAAACAAATGCTTAATTCCATTGACGTTATTATAAATTTTGATAGAATATAAATTGCCTGCATACAGTACACAGTATGCATAATTTAGTTAGCGTGAACATTTCATGTATTTCTATTTACAGTGCGTCAAAAAGGCACCGCTTAGTGTGCTGAATATTGTGGATAAGAAAAGGAGACTGCATTACACTTTAAAACTCCATAACGTGCTGTAGTCATCATCACCAGCCATGTTCTAGCCACTGTTCAATAAAGTTCGCCCCGTGTTTTTGACATCCCTCCGTCAACTTTCATTCATTACCAGTAACTACATCAGCTTGTGAAGGGTCCGTGGTGAGCCAGAGCTAATGCCGGCAGACACAGAAGGCAGGGCAGGACCATGCCATTGACATGACGCCTGTCCATCGCAGGGCATCAAGGGCAATTTAGTCAGCAAGTCAATTAATCTAGGCAACACGTAAATGAACTGTAGGAGTAAACCAGAGTACCATACCTGACGAAAACCCACACAAACGTTAAGATAACGTGCAAACTCCACACACAAAGCCACTCGAGCCAGGCATCAAACCTATAGACTTCCGCTGTGAGGCGACTACACTATTCACTGGCCAATCATGCCACCCTCTTGCGGTCGTGTGACGCCATAATCCGTCTCGCTCCTGCACATGAGCTCATCTCATCGCTCTGCCTCCACAGCGGTCATCCTCTCGGGCACGCTCTCGCCTTTGGCCGCCATTCTGTCACTAATTTGGTCCATCTGCTATCCGGGTCTCCTTGCAAATATGCCCTGCCCCTTACCTTTCTAACAGGTAATATGTGTTCTTAAAATTGTATTTTCTCTTTTATCCATGTGCCCCTCTTTATGTATCTCTGTAATTTTAAGAAAGGCATATTTTCACAAGGCATGTGTTCGTACTTTTCAACTTTTTTCCCCAATGCCCTCCATCCGAGTCCTTGTTTCTAATCCATATGCCACGGCAGGTGATTCGCACTGATTGAAACCTTTCTTCTTTCTGCACAATGGAGTGTTGTCATTGAAAAATATAATTTTACAAAAGCACTCCATCCGGCTCTTACTGCCTCTTTATTCCATCAGTCTGATTCCAGCCCAACATTACATAATTGTTCAAGATATTTATGAGCTGCTGTGTTTTCCACTTATGTTCCTTCAACAGTTATGTAATTTTATTCAGCAACCTTGTTGATTCCACCGAATGAAATTATTTTCCCAAGTCTACAAGGCTTGATGGTGTTTGATATTCGTCTTTTATATAACAAAAAGATTGAGCGTTTATTTCACATGTAGTCAATGGCACAAACCCTTTTTCTATAATTATTGGGTTTCCTCTAAATTCTCAACCTTATGCACCTGAAGACCCCATTCACCCACTTGGGTAAGGTCCGCACGGATCACTAGGTTGCATGGATCTCGACCCAACAGTTGATAATGGCGGCTCTAAAGTAACCAATGCTCCGTTCTCTATGATATTCATTAACAGCACTGTATATATGTGTGACAACAGGCTAATGGATCTGTAATTATTCAAATTAATGTTTTTTTATTTTTCAATGAAAGAACAATTAAGGCATTATCTTACAATTGGGGCATTATATTTCTTTGTAAACGTTTAGCAAAAATGTCTACGAATGTTGTAGTAAAAGCTGCTTCTGCTGCTTTGATTATATCTCCAGTTAGTCTATCCGCTCACTGTGTGTGAGGGTATATGGGGAGCGGTGGTGCAGCTGTTAGCGTGCTGCGCTACGCAACCGGCTCCCCCAGTGTGTTGAGACTAAGATCGTTGTCTTTTGTTTGTATGTGGAGGACCACGCCTCTTGCGAAATTTTACGTTTTTACCCTGCAGCTGCGTCCCTTCCAGCTCGGGTTTGGCTGGTGGTGTTTGTAGTGATTAGATTATGTGGTATTAATCACCCAATCGCTATGCCACCATGCCCCCCTACTCCATAGCCACATCTACTCGACCTGCTGCCGAAGGTGAGATGGAATGTGGACACCCCCCCCAATTCTATCTCAAGCGTGCTATCGGCAGTCATTAGATACGTGCATCAATTCGGAACCCACAAAGTAGTGCCGAACCCCGTGTTATTGAAGAGTCAGGGAAAGGAGATAGCGCAGAACTACTGCCAAGCGCAGAACCGCTGCTGACATCTCTTTACGTTACCTTTCATCCACAATAGCTGGCAGCACTTTAACACTTGCCGAGATAGATTATTCATCACGAGATAGTTAAAGGTATATTTTTAATTCCCGCAGGTAAGCCTTAAACATAATTGCAAAATGAAGCTTACTCTAATATGACGAGTATTTTATGCAGTCGCTTATGATCAGCCTGAGAAAATCAATTCACTACAATGAAGACGCAAACGCATTCACAGGCGGCTGAAAAGGATTTCACCCCACGGTTTCAATCGTTCCCAAGCTCAACTTTAAACAGCGTTATAATAAAATAAAAGGGTAGCATTTGTGCTTGGGTACAACAGGATGAGGCTAGAAATGTCATAGTCAAAGAGTATATAAGCAATTTGAAAATGCACAATACAACGTGATATTAAAGCACTGTACACTAGATATACATACTGGGGACAGCAGGGGACTAAGCGTAGGGCACAGGGTTGCTTTAAGTGTTCCATGGCGCTGGTCGGGCAAATATTGGGCTGTATTGCTAGCAAAGCAAAAACCGTTGGCTATTGTAAAGCCCAGACTTTCGCTGGCTCTTGAAATCCCAGAGGTTACTGTTGCATTGCCTGATTGAAAACGGGTGAATGCAATCGGGCTGCGGGATGATTAAATAATAACAACGCTTATCTGATTGGTGGGAGAGAGCATTCACTACCCAGGGTGTGTCTAAATGTCTCGGCTCCTGCTATGCAATACAACGGTGGCGGTAGACGCGAGCAACCCGTGATGAAGGGGCATGGAGCTCTGTCTGTGTGTGGCCTCGCCACCTGGTATTACGGTTGCATCACCACAAAGGTGTTTTCCTGGGTCGCCTCAGCACGCAATCTGGGACACGGCCTGCGACAAACGTCGCCATCGGGTTCTTGTATAGCCTACAGAACATAGGTGGTGCGGGCCTCTCCGTTATAAAGAACAAGTACACATAGAAACATATTTTAGTAGCTCACCGGACTGCTAAGTATATCCTTTTAACGGCAGACAAAAATAAGTGACATTCGGAAGTTTGCATTCAAAGGGAGAATCATTAATAAAAGACTAAGCGCAGACCTTGAAGTTCATATACAGGACAAGTCTGAAAAATGCAGATAATCGGAATACGGCCACGGATACTATGACGTTTTCACGGAACCTACAGCTGCGGATGATAGAAGTCGTCGTAATACGGCAGTCGATAAGAGCCGTCGACATTAACTGGTAAAACGTGGGCACTGGCAGAACGAAGAAAGCAAAGACAACATTTCTAGCAGTGACCATGGTGACCTTAATTTTATGATTCCAAAAACATAAAAGCATTTGTGCTGGTAATATATCTCTGAAATCAACTCATCCTGGTTACATGTTGATGGTTATGTATTAAACATTGCTTCATAACTCCAAGCACTAAGCTCTAAAATAACGTACATTCCCAATATGTATGAACAGCTGGACTTCTGTCTTCAACGATGATATGTGAGAGTTGCAAATGAGCTGATTCACAGATCGGGAAGCCATTGGTTAAAAAAAAAACCCTCCTTAATTGGGATCACTTATCTATAATACCATGGATGACAGAATGAATTAACACCTAATTTATTTCAGCCTTTAAAAATAGACCTTACAGTTGAAAAGCCCATCAAATAATATGGCACATTTACCTTCATATACATTCTAACGAAATAGCACAGCAAAGTTCCTCAAATCAAAACAAGAACATGGCTGAGAAAGCACATGTATTTAGTATAGTATTAACCATCAACTTCCATATTTACACAATACCCACGATTGGCCACATTAATTTGACACCTCAATTAAACCGTGGTAGCTGCGGTGTTACATACGATCATGTTACAATCCAGTACATCGTTTTAAGTTTATTTTATTTAACCAGGTGAAAACCCAAGACGCCAGGATAGTTTAATTGCAAGGCCTGGGGCACTTGTCTGCCAGTAGGGGATCATGATTGCTGCGTATAATCCCGAGTGAGTACAGTAATATAGAGTTTAAAAGGTATATTTTAGTAAAACGTAGTAAATAGTGAATTATTTAACTGAAAAGTAAGTCTTCCATTCCTGCAGAAGTGATAATTCTTCTGTGGATAAGTCTCATTTAAAAATGTATCCATCGTTTAAATAGTATTCTCACATCACTAAGAAAGATCCATACATGACGACCACGCATGGGTAAATGACTGTATCCATGTCAGGCATCTATTAGGCTGTCCAACACCTACAAACCCCGCCATCTTGCCTGCATGCCACGCAGGGATCGGGAAGGAAAAAGGCCGACTGCAACCACTCCTCGATATGGGCCGTAAAGGTTAACAGTGATTCTGGTCGATAAGGACCGGGTCAGTCCCTGGGTTAATTTAAAATGACCGTTATTGGCAGAATCGCCATAGCAATGGATTATATAGGCATGTGCCGTACATTTCA
>JAZEWT010000005.1:27217789-27234211 GCA_036362905.1 Mordacia mordax
GGGATAGGCTCCGGCTTCACCGTGACCCTATATAGGATTAAGCGGTTTCAGATAATGAGATGAGATGAGATTGATTACTTGACCAAACTTGACGAACGCTGTTGATTTGCTGCACCGATGTTGGGTGTTACAGTCCAAAATAAAGCTTTGATTTCACAATTAGTTAGAAAGTAAAACAATTACCAAACGCAGCTCAGTAAAAACTATTATTTTGCGAGAGTACTAGCGTTTAACATCACTCATTTCCTCCTTAGCACAATGCACTTAGGCGTTCACCAACATGGGCTGATGCCAGGATCTT
Source organism: Mordacia mordax (assembly GCA_036362905.1). Taxonomy (NCBI): domain Eukaryota; kingdom Metazoa; phylum Chordata; class Hyperoartia; order Petromyzontiformes; family Petromyzontidae; genus Mordacia; species Mordacia mordax. The sequence goes on from JAZEWT010000005.1 coordinate 27,218,091, forward strand.
AAACAGGTAGCTGTCAATTCCATACTTTATTTGAAATTCTCAATGCATTACACATTTATATACTACTGTCTCAAACAGTCTCTCGATTAATAACACATGTAAAACGTGGCAGTCTTTGTGAACGTGAGTTGAGAAGTGAATGTACATCACGCTTACCGTATTCCGCGGCAAATATCCTACAAGTGATTCTGTCCAGCATTGCTTGTGACTAAGAGTTTGCATGAGAACAATGCGTGTGAATTACCTCCAGAGTCGCAACAAGCGCCGGTGAAATGAGAGTGATGACGGCTGGTCTACAGCTTTGTCGAGAGCAAAGCGGCGGGCTTGCTTTTGCTGGCAGGTGACCGTAACTTGCGTCTGCATGACAAGTGAAAAACACTGCATCATAATCTGAGAAATAAATTTTAGCGCCTAAATAAATTGAGCTTATTCCAGACTCTAAAAGGGTCATGCGGCACGTTATTTTGTTTCTCGCCTAACAAAAAATAATATATCCAAGACTGGAGAGCAGTATGTGAAATGGATTCAATATTGCATGACAACAGTAATTCAGCAGATTTGATGAACACAGAAAATATATATATATAAAAAAACAGTTAACCTGAAAATTGGGCCAACCCTGCAAAGTCACAGTGGTAGCGCAACAAGAAGGCCCTGGGCTAGATCCACGACTTGAACAGCTTTCTTTATGCAGCTTATGTTCTCCTGTTTTGTATGGGTTTCCTCCAGGTTCTCCTACTTTCCTCTCATGGCCAACAAAACATACGATGAAAGTGATATTGGCTCATCGTCCCAATGCTGAAAATTTAACTGTAGATTACTCGGTTGGTATTAGACGTTACAACATCACCATCTACTCTGACAACTTGAAAGGACCCTCCTGAGTTATCAGGCTCCGTGAATACTTTCCGGTCACACAACCAGTAATTGCAGCAACTTACATTTATAAATGAAAACCTACATCATTACAATTTGTTATAGTTTACATCGCACAGAATAAAACAGTTTTTGCATAGAAATCTTATATTACAGAACTTGAAACATACATCCAGACCACGGGTTTCCAAACCTCACCTATAATCCTGTTCTTGAAAAGGTCTAGCTTAAAAAAAACTTACCACTTAAAACCAGAAATATGTCGGCTAATGTTTTTTGGCAATATCCCTGTGATGAAAATTGGTTAAATATGCGTGTAATATCACTCGCATAATTCGTAAATATGCACCTCAGTCAGATCTCACGTGCAATATAAGCTATTTTGGTAGGTGGACCAACTATGTTAGAGCTACATTAAACAAGATAGAATTATGTGCATTAAATATATAAAGGTATAAAGCTGTCAGCCTTCTCATGCACTACTCCCAAACTCTATCCTTCCATTGGATATTCGTTCACCTAAGTCCCTGGGCTTCTTCAAATATCGTCTCAAGACTCGCTTGTTCTGTAAGGCTTTGAAGTCCTCTGGCTAGGCCTGTTGATTTCAAAAAAGGACTTGATGCAGCTCAATGTTGTCGTGCCGGGATGATGGCTCTCTGCCGACATGCGCCTGCTCGGGAAACATTCATTCCTTCCTTGTTTGTCTAACATTTTTAAAAGGCTAATTTTATTTATGTTCTTCTCTTAATTATAGCCATTGTTTGACTTTCGATTAAACTGCTCTGATGTTATTGTTGACATGCTGTTTCCTCCACAGCTCTGTGCAGCGCCTTGTAACCCTCGGGTGAAAAGCACTCTCGAAGTGCAAGTATTATTATTATCCCCATCATCAGTTCAAAATAACTCAATGTGTGGCCATTTTGTGATTCAGATCACCAACGTAAAGAGCCGAGGAAAAGTGACCTAACTAGCTCTTCGTATTTGTGATCTAAACTTTCGTTCCCAGAACATATGCGACCCTCATTCGGTTGATTCTTTCGTTCCCCTATCAAAAAAAATTATTCTCACTTGCATACCCATCTGTGTAGGTTATGTGCCATTTACATTCCTTTTGTCCTTTATAGTTACTGATGTTTAGAGCTCTATCCCGCTATATTCGGGATAGAACTCTATTAACACTTAAAAATAGTTTATGTAAAGCACTTTGGGACTCAGGTGAATGGCGCCAAGTTCAAGTTTCAGCGCATCCCATGTCAGAGAATGGCTCTGGAATAGATTTTTCATTGACTTTTCCCAAAAAATCCTTCAAGTGGCACTTAATCCTTGATACATTAGGGGTTGCACTTTTTCCTACATTTTTATAAAATGTTTGTTGCACGATATGCTTATTCTCAAAGCAGAAATGTATCAAAATTACGTATAAAACTACGATTTTTTTTTAATGTGCAATATCTGGTGACTTGGTTGACATCAAGAGCACACCAGAGTGGGTAACCCAGTGTAACCCAGTGTAACCCAGTGTAAGGGGGCTGCCTGTGTTTAAATCCAGGAACTCTGCGGCACTCTCTCAGGGCCCTAATCTCTAAGCAACCGAGGTGAACCTCGACAATATCCTACATGTTTATTTTACATTTGAGTTATCATTAAATGAATCCATTAATTCCGTATTTAAGTGACATTTAGAATATATGTAACCACTTCAATTATGAAACTGCATATGCATTACAGTATTATTTGAACAGACATGGTCACACTCAGTGCAAATGTCTGAATCTGAAAATGGTTTTGTGACTAATGGATCTACATAAAATGTGAATAGGGCCTTATCTTCCATTCTGAGAGTAAACTCATGATGTTCACTCAGAAGCACTGTTTCGGGACCTATGAGCTTGCACGTAATATATATAGCCAGCATCGTCTGTATTCCTATTTAGCTTCAGTTTCTTTATATTCCTACAGACCACGAGCTGCAAAACCTGAGAAACATCAGCTCCTCCATGTCCTCCTTTGATGCTGGGCCAGAGGCACAGCAGTTAGCCACTCTGGACCAACTCTCACATATGTGTCCTGACACCTGTGAACGTTTCAACGTGGGATTTGCTAGACTCATATCTTCACCCAGTTGGGAAGTTCTAAGGTGTCTGAAGGTTTTATGGTCAATTTGACCTCCAACAGTGCTGCAGGATTTTTTTTTGTATATTACTTCAACGAGGCAAGTATCTGAAACAATAGCTGTTAGAACTCTGCAAAAGGATAACAGGTCAGTTGTAAACAAAACTACACAATTGCAAAGGAGTGGTGCTTCAGGACTGACAGAACCCACTGGTTGCATGGGTTAAAGGATGCTATTTGATAGGTGTTTATTATTCTAGATGTGGGATTCCTGTGACACAATAAACGTTAGATGGATGATATCTATAAAATAAACTTGTGTGGTGATATTTGCAGGGGACTTTGTAAAACAAAATAGCCAATTTTGTGGACAACCAGGTTCTTAAAGCCAGCTGCCACAAAGTGGGGGAAGAACTGCTTCTTCGACCTGACCGTATCCCTCCATGTCATGGATTGTGTATCACACGGAATGGGAAAGCCGTGTTCACCGATGTCCTTGAGAGCTCTAGGCTGCTATAACTGCCCACACAAGCCCCTTTCACACGATGAATTGCCATATGTAATCTTGTTCACGTTTTTTGCGAATGCTCTGGACCCATCATGTGACTGACGGCAAGCAAGCCCATAGCTGATGAGGCTTTATTGTCTGTTCTTGGCTTAAGGTGACCTCCCTCCTCTGTGCTGAAGAGATGTTATCTTCACCTGATACGCAGGCCATAGGTTCTCTCCCTACCCAGAGTCATGTGGATTTTTCTATGGGTTTCTCCACATTTATAATTACTATTATGATAACATTATATCTCATCTCATTATCTGAAACCGCTTAATCCTATATAGGGTCACGGTGAGCCGGAGCCTATCCCGGAAACACAGGGCGTAAGGCAGGAATACACCCGACGACGGGACGCCAGTCCATCGCCGGGCATTGCGGGACAATTTTAGTCTGCGAGCCAATCAACCTATCCAGGAGCATGCTTTTGGACTGTGGGAGAAAACCGGAGTACCCGGCGAAAACCCACGCGGACACGGGGAGAGCATGCAAACTCCACACAGAAAGGCACCCGAGCCGAGAGATTCGAACCCGCGACCTTCTTGCTGTGAGGCGTCAGCGCTAACCACTGGGCCACCGCGCCGCCCGGGAAGAAACGTTTATTTTTTTATTTTCCTTTCCACCTTGTCTACATCAACAAGTCAGGACTTAACTTAATATATTATAACAAAACACAAAGAGTTGAGGTAACTAAATCAATGGTACACAAAAACAAAACGTGTATGATTTCCTAGGATATAATTTTAAATGTTTCAATATATGTAACAAATATTAAAAACACACAAATTAGCAACAGTCACAAAAGCGTGAAATGGAACATGCAATGAAAAGTATGACAAATAACAAGAACAATTCAAAAATAAAATGTAAACATTAAACGTAAAGTTGTTTTAATAACAAATTTTAAAACAAAACCTTTCATGAGAGTGAATTAAATTCTAACATTGTACAATACTGTACATCTTAAACAAGAGCAAAATACGATTAAATAAGGTTTACAGAAAAGAGATAAATATATTTATAAGCTTCACCTTGCCTAATCTAAGTCTAGACAAGCAGTGCTTGGAATTCCAATGCTCGCTACACTTCGCAGGCGGCACGGTGGCCCAGTGGGTAGCGCTGTCGCCTCCTCACAGCAAGAAGGTCCCGGGTTCGAATCTCGGCTCGGATGCCTTTCTGTGTGGAGTTTGCACATGTTCTCTCCTCGTGTCCGCGTGGGTTTTCGCCGGGCACTCCAGTTTCTTCCTACGGTCCAAAAACATGCTGCTGCGTAGGTTAATTGGCTTGCAGACTAAATTGCCCGCAGTGCCCAGTGATGGATTGGTGTCCTATCGTGGGGCACTAGTCCCACGTGGGCAGACACAGGCCTTACGCCCTGTGTCTGCCAGGATAGGCTCCGGCTCACCGCGACCCTGTACAGGACTAAGCGGTTTCTGATAATGGGATGATATGGGCTACACTTGGCGTACTCAGAAGTAACCACGTGGCTCAATTGGTACTCGGGTAAAAAAAAACCATTAAAAGGTCATTAAATCGAGAGACACATGTAACGAAATGTGTTCCTACAAAATGGAACCCACAAGATTCCCACCAGCACAAGGCTTCCACAAAGGAAATATATTTCATTCAGTATACATCTATATTTAAACCTACCTTTAGTTATTTATTTGTTTTAGAAGTACACGGTGTAAACATTCTGCATGGTGTATTGTTGAATATATGGGTGTGTTTTGCACACTTTCAAAGTAACATTTTTGTAGAGCTGGGATATTTGATTACTTTAGTAATCGATTACTGTTTTGAATATGGGTTTGATTACTCGACTAATCGGACAAAAAAACGACGGGGACGCTCATTTGAAACAACCCTGTTCTCACGTGTGTTGCTGGATGGGAGGTGATAGGTGGCGATTGATAACCACAGTTATCATAATCTGCGTCACATTGGGCGTCGCTTGTACGGCTGTATGGAAAGCGGCAGCCGCTTTAAAAGGGATACAAGTGAACAACACAAACTTGTCAATCACAATTGTTTTGCCCAGCCACCTAATAGATTTAATCGTCCCAACTCTAATTGTTTGTAAGCATATATTCTGTTAATTACAGTTTGTCATTAATCTGGTACTGCAGCATGCTTTGTGCTTATAATGCATTTGTGAAATGGGTCCTAATTATAGACATAATCCTTATTTTGGCCTTCATACGAACATTAACTGTGATGAACTACACATCCCCACTTTTCGAATTCCTAAGTTGTCTGCCTCGGTCTCATCAATGTTGCTCGCCAACATGCACTTTTATATTATTATTATATATATGCTCCCTTGCCCCTTTACACAATGAGGCAGACTCGCGCTTGCAACACGCGGCTTCCCCACGCATCTCTCACGCCACGGCCCCGCGTGCCGGGTGAGCAAGTGAGCAGACGAACGTGTGTCTGCGTGGCCCCGAAGGCTGCTTCTCGGCGCCGACCTCGCCCGCCTATGTGCCAGCTCGTGTCAAACACAGCCGCGAAGGCAAGGGCTGCCATGACCGCAGCGCATGGTAGACTTGCCGCACTGGGTGAACCCGTGCCCTGGAGTGCATCGGTCCGCCACGTGCTCTGTCAAGCCTCTTGGGCATACATTTTATTTTAAGCATATTACATTCGTTACACACACAAAATGTATATTCATCATAGACATTTCGTCCGCGCCTCCCCCCCACCCCTCCTCTTAAAGAATATTTCTCACCACCAAACCTGGCACAAATTCGTATTCTGACTCAGTGTCGTCTTAACGCATGGACACGCTGGGCAGTTGCCCGGGGGCCCCACGAGCATAGGGGGCTCCATGCTAATCTATGTATGTTGTGACTTGCTGTCAATATATAAATAAATGAATACTATATGTAGCCAGTGTGAACTGATGAGTTGATTTGCACGTATACAAGTCGCACATTTTAGAGTGATAATTAATGATAAATATATGTTTATTTTATCGATCATTTACATATTTATTCCTGTGAGTGGTTGTGTATGCAGGGGCTCCAGTGCACTGCTTTATAATATTGTTAAGACGGTCCTGCACTGACTGCCCGGGGGGGGGGGGGTGGGGAGTGCAGCACTGCTGCGCTCAAAGCACAGCGTGTGCGCTGCTCATGCGTTGCGCGCCTCCGCGCTACATCTGTGCCCCCCGCACGTCCAGCGCACATGGCAGACCGCGTGACGCACCTCCTGCGCACACCGTGCGATCATCATCTCCCAGCGACGCTGTGCAGGATCCCCCCTCCCTCCCCCTCCCACCAGGATCAGCGAGCTCTGCTGTTGTCCATTGGTGACCTCCAGGATGTCGTCAATCACCAACACCCATCAACTTTTCCATCATAATCATAGTGATCATCATCATCAGCCATCATCACGATCATTGTCGTTACATAGGAGTTACAAAAATTAGCAGCTGCTATCAATATATTCCATGATATGTATATATGTTTTTACACACGACAGAATTGATCAGAAAATGTATCATATCTTCCATAAAATTTCACAGATAATAGGAATGTAAATGCATTCGTTGTTTTGTTTCGGCCCATGGACTTTTAGATGATGCCTCGAGTGGTATAGCAATGTTACTGTAATTAAATTAAAATTTCTGGTGTTGTATCTTGCGTGTCATGATTACATTCTCAAAAACATCCCCAGTGACACTACCCTCGCATTTTCAAACCGCGGTTAATTGCTCACGGCCTTGCTGGCGGGTATCCACTAGAGGGAGCCTTACACAGCCTCTCGAGAAAGCCTAATCTTTAATTCTGGCCAGACGTCTTGGAAGTAATGAGAGTACCCACGTTTTGCCCCACCACATGCAATCTGCTAATCGAATGAGGTTGTATCCATCGATAAACTACTTTGGGACACAGCTTGAATAATTTAATAAGCTTGACCAGTGTTTCAACGACTATGCCGGGAGAATGATCTGGCAACGTTGGATTGCAAGTCATCATCATCATCACCCACTTGTTCTTGTACTGAGTGAGCTTCGGGGGTGCGGCGGAACCTATACCGTAAGACACAGGATGCAAAGCAGGGCTATACCCAGAATGGTATACCAGTCCACGGCAGGACACTGGGGGAAATTTAGTCAGCAGGCTAATTATCCTAGGCAGCAGCATGTTTTGGGACAGTGGGAGGCAACCAGAGTACCTGGTAAAAACCCACAGGGATAGGAGAGAACATGCAACCTCTATACAGAAAGATAAATAGATGGATGTTTATTATTACAGCAGGAAATATACCCAATGAGCTGGCAAGCTCTTTACAGGATTCCTTCGACACACCAAACACGCGAGTTGCAAAAAAAATAAACAAAAATATAAAAATTGCAAATTAACCAAACAAAAGAAGAGAAACAACAACAAAATGTACGCACAGCATTGCACATAATGAACCAAATAAATAAATAAAAACACAGTTAAACATTGCAATGGAGGAAAAATAAAGTGTAGGTAGCATTTTGCACATCGAGAGGAAACAAATACAACATTAGCAACATTTCAAACACAAATTACTCTCTGCAATCACAGCTAGGCACATATTCTAATGCAAATTGAGAAAGGCACATTTAACCGGGAATCGAACTCGGATTTCTATGCTTGAGGTGGCAGCACTACCCGCTACGCCACCGTGCCGCGCTCGGTTGCCAGTCTCTCGTGCTAACCATTACAACATGGCAGTATTGCTCTTTCTGTCTGCATAGTTACAAATTGTGTCCCTTGTATATGTATTACATAGCATTAAACGCAACCATATGTGTGTACCGATTTCATATTAAACTGCACAGGATGAATCGCTTGTATATTGTGTATTCTTGTTTGCTGGATGTCCCCAACAACAAGGAAACAAAACGAGAACAAGATGTATTTCTAATCTATGTATAGTTCTCAATCTATAACCGATGTGTCATGGTTATGTTGCAAGTGATGTTAACAGTGTCATTAACATAAAAAAATAAAGCGTTTAAAACGGTGGTGGCAATTCTCCCGGTTTATTCAAAAGTCCGGGCCTGTATAGGGCGTCTCACCTGCCGCTGCGCTATAACTTGACTGCAGTCATTGCTCTGAATGCACGCTGTGTAATTTAAAGGTGCCTTGGTGCAGTCCTTTAAAGGGAGGTGCTGTATAAATGTCACTTATAGTCGTAACACACGCAAGTGGGCTCAAATGGTCTCTCTGGTGACAGGCTGACCATCACTGCAGTACACTAACGACCAGCATGAAATAGGGCCTGTAGTCTATTAGGGTCAGTGGTATCTCTACGTCGTGGGATATCACACCAAAGAGCACAGGCGTTTTATCAGATTGCACGAAGTCAAGGTCAAATGAGAATTTTAAAATTTCACCTGATCTCTTGTGGACAAACGCACTGGAGATGAGACGGGGGACCCCTGTGTTCTGGGGGGGCACAAACACTGTTTACATCCTTGCAGTATGCACGGGGCATGAGTCGATTGATTTGTTCTCTATGCATAGATAAAACACGACGTACTTTCAGCACTGCCGATAGGTCGCACACCTTTAGGCGTGCTGGCCGTATATCTTACTGTTAGCATACAAGTGGGGCATGTTTTATGGAACATGCTCCACTTGTTCTCCAAGAGACGGTGATATGGCACAACAGTAGCATGCTTGCTACTTGTTGCAGAGCTACGTGGTTAGAAACTGGTGGCTGCCCTGAGTATTATTGCAAGTCTATTAACCACAAAAATATCTGTATTTGTTTGCCAGTGGATGTTAGAGCCCTTGACGTCACCCGAAACAAGTAGTGTATTGAATGTTTCAGTCACAAATTACTCATTTGGGATTACACAAAGCAATGTCGCTCCCTACTGGCAGACTGTATCCATCAGTGGCCACAGGGCCTTGGTGGTAACCCTGCATTACAAGAGCTACTTGAATACCAGAGGTACTGAATGTTAATAAATTATTAAAGTGCACGAGCACTGCCTTTTGCTTCATTACACCTTGTGTGCAATCTGAGCATTTCAAATGCCTCGTGTGAACAACATGTATTCTCAACGTACTACTGTACATGACATGCTGCGTATTCTATAAGGCATCGAGAAACCTGCATTAGTGATATGCGCGTCCATAACACTCCAGTTGCATGGCAGAGTACACGGTGATGGAACAAGAGATGTACACATGAAATCTCAAATACGAGATAACAAAAAAAACATAACGACATTTAAAGGCATACAGTAACCCAATTCAAAATTCGGATAGGGAGGATTTTTTTTACATGGAATGTATTTTCTACTGTTATAAACCACTCTGATATTCCTACACATATTACTAAATACTGTAGCATCATTTAATATTCATGATTATGCCGTTTTTAGCATATAATTAATATTAAATGGATGAAAAATTAATCATACACGTGCATTTTTTTGCATGACAAAATGCAGGGTCCTCTGGCTATATGACTTGTCCATTCAAATTTTAAATAATAAAGACGACTTTGCATAATAGAAGGGCTTTTGTTTTCATCTTTTTACATATAGAAAGTGATTACACATTTTTGGATTAGACATCCATGGGTATCTATTTGTGGGTATGCATCATGTACTTTATTTAACCATTACAGTTAAGATGCTTTGTGCGCTCCGTGAATACCGCAGTAGATGAGTATTTCACGATACTATATTAACAATGGGTTAATGTTAATCATATAAGGAATGTTAGTTGAGAAGCAAAATAAACAGTAAAAAGGCACATGCCTATGTAACGAGTATAAAAGGTTTTTACCATTTCTGGCAATTATACACGTGTTAAGATCTTAAAACACCAACAATAGACACCTTTCACAAAGGGTCTGTTATCCACTAGTTGGTAGGTAAAGGTTGGAGGATTGTATTGTTTTGGGAATCTCAGAAAACGTCTGAGCTGCAGTATGGGCAGAAAAAGCAGCACATTACATAGTTAACTGAACCTATTTGTGGGACCTTTAAGTGTTATCCCCTAGTATTGTGTGGACTTGTACTGACTACTTACGTTTCATAGCACGCGTTAAACAAATCCTTGAATTTAAATTGGCGAAACCAATGTATGGCCCGTAAAAAAAGTTAACCAGCATGCAAACTAATGTCTCATTGAATGTGATTACAAATAAATGTAGATTTCTTCAAAGCTGATAATCTTCATTTCCCAGATGCTTAGTAATATGGCAATATCGTAATGTTGTAGCTACAATGATTTTATTTTGTAAACATGCAAACATTTTCTAAAATGTTTAACAGCAGCAAACATCCACTTGCCCATTTATTAGTTTTAAGTCTATGCAACCTGTCTGTATAGACTAGCGAATTCGCATTTTTACATTATACCTGAATCCCCACTGATTAAGAGCCATTAATGTCAAGTCTGTAATTTGTTTAATGTAATTGAGCTGTTATTTGTACCATTGCACATGTGAGGCACTAGTCACGGGCTGACCAGTCATAGGCCAGTCTTTACTATGACGAGTCGTAGTCGAAACCATAATTATTCACAAAGGTGGTGGGTAGACTGCACTCTGATCAGCTTCATTTGATTCCTGAACATGGATAACATCTCGGGCGCTGCTTTCTGTGTGGAGTTTGCGAGTTCTCTCCCCGTGTCCGCGTGGGTTTTCGCCAGGCACTCCGGTTTCCTCCAACAGTCCAAAAAAATGCTGCTGCGTAGGTTAATTGGCTTGCAGACTAAATTGCCCTCCGTACCCGGTGATGGACTGGCGTCCCATCGTGGGTATATCCCAGCCTTACGCCCTGTGTTTCCGGGATAGGCTCCGGCTCACCGTGACCCTATATAGGATTAAGCGGTTTCAGATAATGAGATGAGTTAAACAGCACTCAAGACCAACATGGCATAGGAAGGCTTTCAATTTACACAAATGCTGAACTAGATGATATCGTGAATGCAACATTTCCGCACCTTTCCACAGTGTCCCCACACCCATCACTTTCTGGTGATGACCTCACAGCTTCACATGTATCAGTAGCGGGGAACGTCCACAATGAACCTGTGTCTACCAGACATAAGGGGCTCACTCCCATCGTCTCTGATGCTTGTCATATTGTGAGGTATAAGGTGAACAATATACAATGCAAATGTTCTTTATAAAGTAAAAGTAGTTTCCAATTGGTATCTTGTGATACCTCAAGTGATGCACCTCAATTGTTATTGTATTGTCGACATCTAATTATTTCACGGAGCTGTCCATTTGAATTCAAGGTGAAAGGCTTAATTTTACATGCTCCCTTGCTGCATCTAGCCCATGTATCTTGGTAGAAGTTAACAATTACCTTTACAGGGTGGATATAATATATAAGGCACATCACAGTGGTTCGACAGAGACGGAACATGTCATGGAATCCAATGACAAGTACTTGACACCATCGTCCAAGAAATATCACTGACCAAGATAAGTTATTAATATTACCCACCATGTCTTTCCAGCGGCAAGTGTTGGCTTAAGATGATGATGTGAGCAAGCCCTTATGCTTGGGAAAAGCGGGCAACGTTCCACTTGTTTTAAAGATTTAGTTTCACAGACGGATGCAGCAGATCACATCAAGCATGTGGGTGGCACGCAGGCACAGTAGTAACAGTTTGCCTCACAACCAGGTCATGGGTTTGATTCCCAGCTCGAGTGCCTTTCTGTGTGGAGTTTGTGTGTTCCCTCTGTGTCCGCACAGGTTTTCACCAATTACTCTGGATTTCTACAATAGCTAAAAAAAATAACCTCTTTTTGGAAGAAATCATCTTAATATACAGAATATGCAGTGACGAATGTTGGCGCAAGCTTACTATGTGGATACCTTCCTCCTCCCCAGCCTGTGGGTCCTCGCACCTGAAACGTTCCCTCTCTCTTAACACTCTGCGCAACTATGTGGTAAATTATTTTTACTGGCCTTTACGGTGGCCTTTCGTTGCCTTGACCGGATTTTTTTGAGCCCACAAGCACTGCCAGACGCCGATGCGATCAGCTCGAAGCTGAGCGAACTGTCTACAGCTGATTGACGAGAATCTCTGTCGAGTTTTCAGGTGACAAAACCAGCCAAGAGCAATACTGAAACAAATCTGGAATGACACCCCAACTGCCGCATATAAGCAAATTATAGTTCAGACATCACAGCGGAATGACGTCCTGATGTGAGTCGTTTTTTTTTACTGGAAATAACCGTTGAGCTTTGTGGCTCTTTTTAACAGTTGTCCGGCAGGGAGGGGTAGCAGTGTACAATATCTCAGGGCACCTGGGACAATGTAGTTAGGACAATAAACCTAGGCAGCAATATCTTTGGACTGCGGGAGGAAATAAACCCATCAGAGGGTAACTTTAAATGAAAAGTATTTATTCTATATTTTTCATTCTTTGCATTAATTGTCATAACCATAACACCTATGAGTTAATTTTTATACAGTCCACTATACTATGTCAATGCAGTTATTGGAAGGTCGAGAAAGCTTAATCATGTTATACAGTAAGCATCGAAGGTGGTTGGGCTTTTCTGCACTTCAAATAACATACATACACACGTGCACTTCATTGATATTCTAATCTCTTACAACCAAAGGCAACTTGGTGAATTTGAGCGAGGCTTTTGATTAAGATATTGGCAGGTCATGGAGTGAGCTGTCTGTCTGCTTATTGCACTGACGTTAAGACGTCACGCTTAAAAAATTAACACCTACATTTAAACTAAATAGTACCTTTCAAACACATATTGTGGTACATTACTATAGTGTTTAACACTACAATACAGTACATTACCTACAATAAACAGCACAATAATGGTAGTACATGGATTACTGCTTAAATGCATACAAAATATCACTGCATTAGGTGCCTGTAATTTAGCAAAGACAGCAAACCATTGGTTAATTTTTATTCATCTACATTTTTGGCCTTTGTATGAAGGTGAGACTGATGGAAAATCACTACTGTGTGCATTTTATGCAACACACTATTGAAATATTTCATTGCAATGTATCCAAATTTAGAAGCATTTAAGGCACGTTCAAATAAAATGTCACGTTATCAGACTGAATTCTAAAAAAAAAAACACGGTTGCAGTCATTAAGATCGTTAATTTTCTATGCAGCTTCCAGCGGAGGTAGAGCATGCTGATTTCATTAAGCACAGGTTATGGCCAATCTCTGCAGTTGCAGCAGTGATTACTAGAATGTGGCCATTCGAAATTCAACATAACATGTAGCCCAATTTCACTGGATAGCTTGATCTAATTAGTCACAACAGGCTATGCAGTTGCCCAAGGTGATGTGAAGCTGTCAATATACCAACATAATCTGCATTTATATAATGCTGTAATTCCACGGATTCTCAGGCACTAATGCGTACACTGTATTAGTGCATGTGAATGTATTTTTTGCATTGTGGTTGATTGAAAATATTCATCCTCAAGCAAATCTGGAAGCACTGGCTAATAAAATCATTATTCGTGAGTGGTGGGACACCTCGAGCAACACCTCCTAGCGATGTATTCGAATAACTGGTAGACAAGCTGAGTGAGAACACAAGACGTTAGTGTTGTAGTGTCCCAATGTGTGCATCATCTGGTAACACTCCAACATTGACGTAAATATTTAATCGGATTTGCATTGTGTACTTACTGTATGGGCAACTGAACCACCAACAGCACATTGAATGCCCTACATCAATAACAAACTCAAGCATAAGACCTCAGTAAACATGCCAACATAGAATCAATGTTGGCATGTGTTTGGAATCGCTGGACCAGCATAAGCCCAACGTTAACCCAATATCCCATGTTTACTCCAACAGGACATATGAGTATTGTAGTACAGCATGACATTTTTTAATATCCATTCTTATAAAATGAGTTAAAGCGTTCCACCGGTTTGATGTATGACTTTTATGTATGAGACATTAACAGAACGACTACTGTATAACTCAACCGTTATGAAAGCAGATGTTGTAAACGTTAACAAACAAACAGAATTCAACATGAACACTGTAATATTAGGAGTTTAATGTACTCCAGATGTTTATCATTTAATTAGATAACAAATTGTATGTTTAAATAAGTACTATAAGAATTTTTAGAGATTAACTTTCATTATCTCTGTATTTGTTATGTAACTGGGAATGCAAATCTAATCTGCCACGAAAGTAGTAAATTAGCAAAACCAGCAAAATATATTGGTGGTCATGGCTAAGGCTAATATGAAAAACGATTATGTTGTGTACTTGATTGTTTTGGAATCGTGGGGATTGCTCTTGTACCATTAACATGTGTCTGTCTTGGCAAGTAGACTCAATACTTCATCCCGCATGTTGATCTTAGGCAGCCGGAGACTCTGAGGTTGATTGCAGTGGTGCAATCCTCTGGTCTGCAATTAAACAATGAAATTCACATTCGGTATGAAACAGTCTCTTACACTTACTTAACATGTATTTAAAAAATACAATCGACTCAATAAAGACTGGAGGACTTTGAAAAGCGGAGATGTGAGATGAGAATGTCAAGGCAAATATCACTATTAATACTGTGTTAATTAGTTTGACCATTTGTATAAACGATTAATACAGTAGGAACTTACAACAGCGTGGGTTTGGGGAATTATAATGTGTTCGTAGGAGGACTGTGATTTATTTGTGTTTAGCTGAGGACATATTAAACTTAAGATCAAGATATTATCAAAACCAAGGCCATTGATACCACCACACTTTTTACCCTCTGTTAAATCCTGACACTACCACGTGATCATCACAGCCTTTGTGACCCTCGCTCTATAAATGCAATTTTAAAAATATATGTTATAAAAGGGGCGGCACGGTGGCCTAGTGGGTAGCGCTGTCGCCTCACAGCAAGAAGGTCCCGGGTTCGATTCTTGGCTCGGGTGCCTTTCTGTGTGGAGTTTGCATGTTCACCCCGTGTCCGCATGGGTTTTCGCCGAGCACTCCAGTTTCCTCCCACAGTACAAAAAACATGCTGCTCCATAGGTTAATTGGCTTGCAGACTAAATTGCCCACAGTGCCTGGTGATGGCCTGGCGTCCCATCGTGGGTATATCCTTGCCTTGCGCCGTGTCTGCGGGGATAGGCTCCAGCGCACCGCGACCCTGTACAGGACTAAGCGGTTTCTGACAATGAGATGAGATATTATAAAAGTAACAAACGGTGGAAACAAAACAACATGCACATGCCAAACGAGGCACAGATTCTCTTTGCAGTCATGAGATTTCAACAAGTGCAAACATCCATCTCATATTGATCAAGTGTTTTGGCAGTGACCATGCAAACGTAGAAATTGTGATAGCAGCCAACACACTGCGTAAGATTAAATACACTACGAGACGAACGGCAGGTGAGGAATGATGAGATTTTAAACAAACTAATGTTCAGCCGGGATTTGCTCCGCCCCCCCCGCGACCCTGTACAGGATTATGTGGGTATTGATAATACTGGCAAAAAGTACCCATAGCGTTAACAGCTCCACCTAAGCTATAAAGCATTGAAACCGCATTGTCCTGAGTTGACTGCCTTTTGGCAACGGCTGACACCGGCAAATAGGCTCAAAAGGA
>JAZEWT010000005.1:27239134-27250085 GCA_036362905.1 Mordacia mordax
CGGTGTCAGTCGCTGCCAAAAGGCAGTCAGCTCAGGACAATGCAGTATCAATGCTTTATAGCTTAGGTGGGGCTGTTAACGCTATGGGTACTTTTTTTGCCATTATACATATATAAGATTACAACAGGTTTAACCGTATCTGGCGATTATGCAGGTGTTAAGGTGTTAAGATCTTAACACCTGCATAATCGCCAGATAACACCTGCATAATCGCCAGATACGGTAAAACCTGTTGTAATCTTATATATGTATACTGGCAAAAAAGTACCCATAGCGGTAACAGTGACTGCTTACCAAGAACTGTTCTGTCGGGATCGCTATATCGAGTGGCTCCTCCTCGCTCCTTCACGCCTGACGATACCTCTCTAGCGTGGGAGGCGAAATGTCACGGAGCGATGAAAGAGGACGTGCCCGACACGGCTATCCCGAAAGAACAGCGGAAGTGCCCGACACTGCTTATCCGGAAAGAACAGTTTCAAATGATTTAATAAACAACCGTGTTTTCAGGTTTTGTTGTGTAGACTAAGTTGTGGGATACATGGGGACAGTTGCCATGAGAGCCTGGAATATACCACCAAAGCTGGAGCAGCTCAGGGCTGCTCGCCCAGCTCGAAGCCGCTAGCCCAGTTCTAAGCTGCTAGCCCAGCTCTAAGCTGCGAATACCTGATGATCTCAGCTCATTGTCAAAAACCGCTTAGTCCTGTACAAGGTCCAGTGAGCCGGAGCCTATCCCGGCAGACACAGGGCGCAAGGCAAGGTATATACCCATGATGGAACGCCAGGCCATCACCGGGAACTGTGGGCAATTTAGTCTGCAAGCCAATGCACCTATGCAGCAGCAGCATGTTTTTGGACTGTGAGAGGAAACTGGAGTGCCCGGCGAAAACCCACGTGGATACGGGGAGAGAACATGCAAACTCCACACAGAAAGGCACCCAAGCCGAGATTCGAATCCTGGACCTTCTTGCTGTGACACGACAGCGCTACCGACTGGGCCACTGGGCCACTGGGCCACCGTGCCGCCGATACCTAATGATGCTGTTTGTAATTATCAGCTGAACGTCGTGTTTCATTGTAAGCGCTGTGAGTTTTTGTTCTTCCACACACCGGTGTGCTGACATGGTGAAGAATCGGCATGTTCTGTTCACGTGACAAGCCATTGCTGTTTGGTCGTGTCGGGTGGTGGAGAGTTAAACGACACGATTTTTTTTCATGACCTGACCCAGAAAAATTAATTTCTCAATCTATTATGCCTTGAATGAAGATCTGATCACATTTAAGTCAAAATCATGCAGAAATACGGAACATTCTGAAGGGTTCATTAACTTTTTCTCACCAATAGTGGCGTTAAGTAGTTTTATGAGGCATATACAGTCATACGAACAGCAAAGTAATATGTTACAGGTAGAAAACAGCACTGTTATAAGCGCGTATCTTTCACATGTAGCACGGTAGGGTCAAAGGATATTATATTCACTAAAGTAATCTAATGTATAGAGTAAAACAATAGAGTAACAACTGATGTCAAATACTCCTGTGTGGATGGCTGTAACGTCGTTATCAGATGGATTGGAAAACTGAACTCGACACTATTCTTTTCTGGATATCAACTAATACAAGCCACATCGCAGAAACGTTGACAAACACCACTAAAAGACAACTATGAGACTGTCCGTGCAGTCCACAATTTGATTTTTGCCCGGTGCCACGGACAAAGCAGAGTATTCTCACCGCCTTTTGCAAAGGCTCACCGTTTGAATCTCGCGACATCCCAGACTACTGCGCCTATATTGAGCGGTTACTTAAAAATCTTTGTGACATAATTCAAAAGGTTAATCCATTATGTTCCAGTGTCATTCAAATTTGACATTACAGTAAACCTCATTGTCTACAGTTTCTCTCTCCGTGGTTTCACGAACTGGCGGGATGGAGCCAGACCTAAGAGCAGTTCTCGGGACGTATCTGACCGGTAGATTGCAAACTGGGCGAGCGGAGGCGAGGTGGCTGCGGCTGCCAGGAGTGCTGCGCTCGTGTGCAAGCGCGTGACGGCTGCAAGCGCGTGACGGCTGCCAGTCATCTCAAGTCAGTCAGTCAGGCCATAGCACATGGGTCTGTCGCGTGACCTCCTATCGGCGAGCCCTTCGACGCTTCGCGTTGCCGCGAGGTGCACCTGGCCTGGCACAGGCGCCATGGCAATGTCACCGCCACTGAGTGGTGAATGTCGGTTGCTGATGTTGGGTGTGAAGATGTGGGCAGCGGTAGTAGTGTGGTTTGCACGTTGCGCTACAAATCTGACCACCCGAGTTCGACTCCCGCACACGGCCAATACCAGTGTCGTTTTCTGAACCGGGTGGCACGGTGGCCCAGCGGGTAGTGCTGTCGCCTCACAACGAAAAGGCCCCGGGTTCGAATCTCGGCTCGGGTGCTTTTGTGTGGAGTTTGCATGTTCTCCCCGTGTCCGCGTGGGTTTTCGCCAGGCACTCCGGTTTCCTACTACAGTCCAAAAAAATATTTCTGCATAGGTTAATTAGCTTGCAGACTAAATTGCCCGCACTGCCCGGTGATTGACTGGCGTCCCATCGTGGGTATATCCCTACCTTGCGCCCTGTGTCTGCCGGGATAAGCTCCGGCTCACCGCGACCCTATAAAGGACTAAGCGGTTTCTGACAGATGAGATTTTCTGAAGCCCGCTCGCTCTTGCACACATGCCCCCTCCCACTCTCACCCACACCCCCCTCTCTTTCCCACTCTCACCCACTCCCCTCTGTTTCCCACTCTCACCTTCTCATTGTCCTTAAAAAATGTAGATGATCATTATTGCAATATGTATTTTATATCACGTTTTGTTGATTTATATCATTTCCTTTCAGGTATTTACGGTACAGCTGTAGTGTTGCTGTATTGAGAGTTAATGCTTCTAGAACGTTATTGGGCATATGCTGATTTGTGGGTGTATTCTCTATATATTGAAGATCTGCGTTTTTCGTTATTAGCGGTCCCTCTGGTCCCCTATCCCCCGAGTATTAACGAGGACAAAGTGTATCTGCAAGTCACGCAGTATGGATTATACAAAGTAATCATAACCACTTACTGTGAAACATTGGCAAGATCGACCTGAATAACATGGGACTCAAGTGGGGCTTTTCCTGGGTAAACAAGCATAACAAATAGCTGTCGACTACTCAAGGATATCAAAGCCCACCCTCGACTCAAGTCAACCCAGCTTTATAAAGACAGATCATTTATTTTATAAACAAGAACTGGCAGCATCTAAAAAACAAAAAGTTATATAATCATCTGCATTCATGAACTAAGTATCTCATCTCATTGTCAGAACTGCTGAACCCTGTACAGGGTCGCGGTGAGCCAGAGCCTATCCCGGCAGACACAGGGCGCAAAGCAGGGATATACCCACGATGGGACGCCAGTCCATCACCAGGCACTGAGGACAATTTGGTCTGCAAGCCAATAAACCTATGCATCAGCATGTTTTTTGGACTGTGGGAGGAAACCGGAGTGCCCGGCAAAAACCCACGCGAACACGGGGAGAGAACATGCAAACTCCACACAGAAAGGCACCCGAGCCAAGATTCGAACCCGGGACCTTCTTGCTGTGAGGAGGCGACAGCGCTACCCACTGGGCCACAGTGGTATGATGGATAATAAAACAAATCTGTCTGACACGTGGATTAAAGACTACGTTTCTGGGACAGTTCAACCATTTTGGATTACTTATCAGTAAAATTCCAGAAGAACAATATATGCTTTACCCACTCGGTGGCAGTCAAATTACATAATCTCACAAAATGGGAACTCGTATTTTTACAAAAGGACTGGTCTCATACAATGGCGACATCATGAAACCTGGTTAAACAACCAGCACCGTCGTGTCAATGATCTCATGCAAGACGTCACACAATGATATCCAATACTTATCCGTGTATCTGACAGCCGTGGTGTCGGTGTAGTATCGTGTGCCGTGCTGGCCTTCATAAGTGCTAGCTGACAGTACTGTTAAGGCCATACGGGGGATCTTTGTATTGGTTGGTGTCGTGTTCTGCATTAAAGAAATAAAGGTGCAGTGTTTCCCATGGTTATATAGCCTACCGAAGTTTTAGCTGTGATGGTACAAATGGACATTGCACTAGTATGATGCAATAAAAAATTGGTCAACAATTTCAGTGCAGAAATTTTACGAATAAACTCATCAGTTGGGATTACACAGGGTAAGATCGCCCCCTGCTGCAAAAACTTGGCTGGACCCTCTTGAAAAAAGTATTGAGACTGAAGCTTTAGCGACTAAAAAGAGGGACATTAATAATAGCACATCAAGGGTAGACCTTTAAAGTCATCAGCTTACCAGTGAAATAGATTCGATTGTCTAAGGCCACCATTCTCAACCGGTAAGCCATGGAGACCATACCAAAATAAGCTTGGAGGTGCAAAAGGTTAAGAGGCCCTCATCTAATGGATATTTAATAAAACAGTTATCTATGTAGCTGGTGCATAGCAAACAGCACTTGATTTGAGCAAGCTATAAGTTTAAATTTACATTGTTACGTTGTCAATAAAACAGTTTTGCTTTGTAGGACGTTTAGAATGATTCAATTGAGAGAGAGAAAACTACGGTACAGTATAGGTTTTCTTAACGGGGGTTTTCATCAGTGCAGTAAACAAATTCAGTGGCTTTCATAATGATATTACTCTTCAGATATAACATATTAGCTCTTCGTAAAATGTGTTAAATGTCTTCCCGGGTGTTTTTTGTCACTAATAAAACCTACTGATAAGGGTTGTAAAATGAAAGTATCTTGAGAAAGGTCCAAGTAATCTAAGACAAAATGGAACTCTCGTTTCCAGAACTGTACTCGCATGCATCCTTTTTAAATTTAGGGTCAAAACGTGAAATACGAGGCCTCTTGTCTGAATGACGAATGCCCACGCATATCCTAATAACACCCCTCAACTGCAGGCATCACTCCTTTTGTCCCTATATGTGTTTGTGCCTCCAGCGCACATGTGAAGCTTGATTGAACATTTCGTAAAATCACAGATGCTCAGCACAGGTTCAAAGTCCCAAAATTGCACGTTGCGAAACACAGCTACATTGCAGTAGCAACAGGTAAGATTTAACACCTTTCTTGAATTGAGAAAAGGTTTTGAGAAATTGGGAAAGCATATATTTTTTTAAACGCTTATTTTATGTCATTCTATAATTTAATGCTACTATTTGACTTTCAGTTGAACTGTCCTGATGTTGTTAACATGCCGTTCTCTCCACAGCTCGGATTTGTATTGTCATAAAATGCAAGGTAATGTTGACATAGAACACAGCGAAGAGGTAGACAGAAGTATTGTGACCTGCAGAATGGAGGATGAACAGTCGATTAGCAAAGTCCTCAACCTAACTTTTATACAAAAACATTAAAATATATGAAGAGGAGTGATAAGTTACACTCTAGGTATCACATTACGCCAGCTTTGGCCGACTTTATAACAAGATCTTTGGACAATGGACAACACGAGAAGAGATGAGCCTATCGTTAAGTTGTCTTCTCTTGCGCAATCAGGACACTTCCAATTGAAGGTAACCGTTCTTCGATGTCGATTCACCAGCGCCCTCGGAATGAATTTGCGTGGAGCATTCACAATCATCACCAGAACACCACTGTCGGTGCGGAGAGCCGAGAGAGATCCAGCAGAGCTGAGCACCTCTCACCCTCTCCTGCTCTCTCCACATCCTCAAGACCTGGGATCCTCCCCGATATCTCATAGCCCAACTCCCCACTGTGTCAATGAAATCCATTTTCTGGGTCAGGTCACGTAGAAAATTATAAAATAGTGTCGTTTAACCCTCCACCACCCGACACGGCCAATCAGCAAGGGGGTTGTCACGTTGAACAGAAGACGCGCCAATTCCTTTACTATCTCAGCACACCGGTGTGTT
Source organism: Mordacia mordax (assembly GCA_036362905.1). Classification (NCBI taxonomy): domain Eukaryota; kingdom Metazoa; phylum Chordata; class Hyperoartia; order Petromyzontiformes; family Petromyzontidae; genus Mordacia; species Mordacia mordax. The sequence goes on from JAZEWT010000005.1 coordinate 27,245,082, forward strand.
GAAAAACGACCCCAGAGCAAAGGAATTGGCGCGTCTTCTGTTCAACGTGACAACCCCCTTGCTGATTGGCCGTGTCGGGTGGTGGAGGGTTAAACGACACTATTTTATAATTTATAATTTTCTACGTGCCCTGACACAAAAAATGGATTTCATTGATAATATTGGTCACGAAAGCCTTCGAATTAAAGTCCCCACTGTGTATCATCTATTGTTTGAACCCGCCTACATTTCTCTACCCCAGCCTTGCTCCCTTAATTGAGCTTATGTAAGTGTTATACCCTCTCTACTATTTAACCCTGTTCCATTGCTATACCCTATAGCCAAGTTCTTCTGTCGCGGTTTTATTTATGGTATTTCTTGTACTTTATATGGAAATTAGTCATTAATAAAAGTAGTACTTTGCAGTATTTTTATTATTTTCATCAAAGTAGTACTTTGCAGTAGTTTTATTACTTTACTGAAAACAAAATACTTATGATTTTATGCTTGTAAAAATGCTTTTTCTTTATACTGTGTACTAAATTAATAATGTGCTCAGAATAATCCATTGAAATTAAATCCTGTTATGAAACTCACCCCCCCCCCCCAAATCGTTATTGTTTACCATTTTTACGTCGTTGTTGTTAACGTGACGTTCTCTCCGCAACTCTGTGCAGCGCTTTGTGACCCTCGGATGAAAAACGCTTTACAAATGCAATTACTATTATGATGAACTGTACAGGTAATCGTATTTTTTCAGAAGGAACCTTGAGTCCCATTGGAGAGATGTGAGTGAATTGCTGTACCGTAGATTTAACAGCTTTTTGTTTGGCATGTATTTTGCTGGGCGGCACGGTGGCCCAGTGGGTAGCGCTGTCGCCTCACAGCAAGAAGGTCCCGGGTTCGATTCTTGGCTCTGGTGCCTTTCTGTATGGAGTTTGCATGTTCTCTCCCCGTGCCCGCGTGGGTTTTCGCCGGGCACTCTGGTTCCCTCCCACAGTCCACAAAACATGCTGCTGCATAGGTTAATTGGCGTGCAGACTAAATTGCCCGCAGTGCCCGGTGATGGACTAGCGTCCTATCGGGGGTATATCCCTGTCTCCCGGGATAGGCTCCGGCTCACCGCGACAAAGTACAGGACTTAGCGGTTTCTGACAATGAGATGAGATGTATTTTGCTGAAGCAATTAAGAGTTAATTGAATACACGTGAATGTGACAATTATTTGAGTAGGTGCTTATCAAACATATATAATGCTTAGATAACTTTATGTAAATCTTACACAATGCTCCATGATCATTAATATATAATTCACCTTTACCGATATGCCTTAAAGGCTTTTCAAACGTTACATTGTAGCTCAAACATATTAAATAGGAAATGCATTCAGATATTATCTTGATTATATTGTGTTCACCCATTAGTGACTGTACAGTTATACGTCAGACTCCACACAGCACTCATGGCACACGCACAGACATTGTCGCGGTGCCAAAAGGTTACAATCGGATATTTTTTACAGCATTATCTGCAGGCTTCGATGTACACTGTGGTTGCTATTTTTTTAAAGAAGCCTGCGATATATATCCGTGCACGCCGATGCCAATGCAGTGAGCGCTATGCACTTATTCCGTTTTTACCATTTTTATAAAACGTGTCGGGATCGCAGTGGTTTTAGGTATGAAATTATGCAATGTTCAAATAAGGCCTATTTAAATGTCTTACATTCTGCAACGTTCACAATTTAACAGTAAATTCCCGAATCTTGAATTATTGGTGCAGTTACTGTAGTGTAAAATTTCATGTGGTAATAAATCATCAGACATGATCTATCCACTTCTGTGTGATGGCCTTGCCAATAAATTAAATTGGCTCAGTCACACAATGCAACAACACACGGAGCTGCTGCACATGAGCTAATCTAATCATTTCATCGGTGAAAAACCTACAACGCATGTTCCCTCGTTTGGATGCCACTCTATCAAAATACCGGCGACCGTCAGAAGAACATCCAGCCTGGGTTTCATCCAGGCCACGCTACATTTTCCTTCCCACTCTTTAGCGTCCTGGGAAGTAGCCTCAAGGTGTTGATCAGGCAGGCCTTCATTATTGTCGCGTCACTAGAATTATTACACTTTACGTTAAATAATTATCAATTTACCCACTACAATGAGAATGCCTTACACCTTGGTCATGCTGTTTGCTCATAATCACAAAAGGTCCATTGCCATCTAAGAAACCCCGATCCATATTGCTTAATGTATTAATTCACTTGCTGGTATTCGCACATGGTGTTATAACCTTCAGTTTATTTGGAAACGTCCTTGTTTAATCTGTTTTCTTTGTTGTAGCATCCTAACTGCCACCCAACTTTGATCTCTCAGCCAGGATATAAACTATTAACAGCCAACACAGGACCAGAATTATCTATACATCTTTTGTTTATCAATTTGACATCAGAGCTGTAGTGGTTTGTTTCATTGGGGCTCATGTCATTGTAGGGTGGTTGATTGCTTAATAACAATAATACAATTAATAATGCACGCAAATTTCATGCCTTGTCGGGATATAGATGAGCAGCTACTCCATCATCAGTGTTTGTGGATACTCTTGACCTATTCCTGGCTCATCTCATCTCATTGTCAGAAACCGCTTAGTCCTGTACAGGGTCGCGGTGAGCTGGAGCCTATCCAGACAGACACAGGCCGCAAGGCAGGGAAATACCCACGTTGAGACACCAGTCCATCACCGGGCACTGCGGGCAATTTAGTCTGCAAGCCAATTAACCTATGCAGCAGCATGTTTTTGGACTGAGAGGAAACCGGAGTGCTCGGCGAAAACACACGCGGACACGGGGAGAACACGCAAACTCCACACAGAAAGGCACCCGAGCCGAGACTCAAACCCGAGAACCTTCTTGCTGTGAGGCGACAGCGCTACCCACTGGGCCACCGTGCCACCCTGCTGGCTCATCTGATTTTTATAATGCCACGCACATTCAGAATACCACTACCCCGTTATAGGTGCCAATGGGCTCATCTGTTTTTGGCAGTTATGCCGTATGGTAAGAATCCCTCAACCCTCGAGTCCCTTTAGCTATCACTTTCAAATAACGTCTGTTCACGATGATGCCAATCTCCCACGATGACGGCAGGAGGCTGGCTTTATGGAGCCAGACCTCACTGTGTAGCAATATCATTGAATAGTGAACGCTTCGCTCACATTCAGCAGCACCACGTGTGCGTGCAGCGTGCAGCGTGCAGCGTGCAGCGTGCCAGGTCTTGCTCCTTGCACTGTGGGATTAACAGGGTTCAAACTAATTAATTGGCTATAATGATGTCGAACGTGATTTAATTCCAGAAATGGTGCTGACTTTCCTTCAAGATGGATTATATATAATGGGAAGACAACCCTCACTGCTGCGGGCTTGAGAGTGGGGGCTAGCGCTGTGCACCTTTGTACACAGGCAGTACAAGCGCACACATGTACAGATAACATGCTACAATCACATGCCAGTTGCAGTATGCGCTGCATGCACGTCTGCATCAAAGAGCAATGCATCTATAGCGTGCAGTAATTTCGCTGCCAATGCAAGCTGATTCACGCTTTGTAAAATAAGACTCACATGTTTAAATGTGACAATTATATATTTTATTTAAATCATCAGCTATGATCAATCCATTACTGGACAAAAGCCTCTCCAAGCTGCTATTCTCTTTCACAGTCCGATGATATTTAAAGCTACATTTCACTTGCACACGAGCTCATTTCATAGCTTCAGCTGCTTGGTTAACATCCTCTCAGTTGTGTTCCATCCCTTGCACTCAAACGTTTATTACTCTTGACCATTGGCCACCATGCTTACTCACGACATCTCCTGCCCAAGCAAACTCTATTAACAAGTACGTCCATAACATGTGTTTTCTAATCTCTTTGATTCATTGTCTCTCAATGTAATTCCAAGCATGCATGTCTCCACGTGCTTCTAAATATGTTTCCAAATTATGTTACATTTTATTTATTGACAGACATTTCTAACACATGTCCTTGCGGTTCATATGATTGGTTTAAAACCTAGTGCTATAAGCATGCTGCTATGCTGCTCGCCACGAGCATGTTCAGCTTTTCAAACGCAATCAACCCATCTCTCTTCCACCTTCAATAGCCATACGGAGTTGCAGTTGTGCTACGTCAACCATCATATCTCTAGATGTTGAGCAAACCAATCAAAACTTACCTTTGTTTGCTTTCATGAATCCTCAGCCCAAATTAAGTTCGAAGACGAGATCCTGCCGTTCACTCCAATAATTCACGACAGTGCTGCAGCATCGTCTCAAAAATCGTACATTTGGAGGAGGATTTTTTATGCCGATCTCTACGGCACACAAAGTCAAATATCCCAAGAATCGGACCGCCTCTCAGACAAAGAGAAAGAAGTTCCGAATGTCCCCCTTGAAGGGGACAAAGGGGAGAGACGCAGAAGCAGATGATGCAAGTGCGGACATCGTCAAGTAAGTTGTTGGAGCAAATGTGCCACCGTCTATGACTTCCGCGGACAGATGTGGAAGGGATGAGACCGCGACAACCAGCCTCCATTGCAACGTGAAAGGTAGAGCTGTGAACGCTATGGGTACTTTTTAGCCAGAATACATATATAAGATTACAACAGGTTTTACCGTATCTGGCAATTATGCACGTGTTAAGATCTTAACACCTGCATAATCGCCATATGACTCCCATGCAGGTGTTAAGATCTTAACACCTGCATAATCGCCAGATACGGTAAAACCTGTTGTAATCTTTTATGTGGAAGGTAGAGTTAGACAAGGTGACACACTTTTGTTAGATTGTATTACACCAAACAATGGCACCCATGTGACGGTAACGTATTAACCATCTCAGATTTGCTAATGAAACGCTCATTATAATAGTAATAATAAATTATAATATCGATGTTTTCAGGGGGGCGGCGCGGTGGCCCAGTGGTTAGCGCTGACGCCTCACAGCAAGAAGGTCCCGGGTTCGA
>JAZEWT010000005.1:27323616-27370484 GCA_036362905.1 Mordacia mordax
TTGCGCCCTGTGTCTGCCGGGATAGGCTCCGGCTTCACCGTGACCCTGTAAAGGACTAAGCGGTTTCAGACAATGAGATGAGATGAGATAACCAGGTTGATGTGCAGTGTGCTAATCACCGTGCCGCCACACCACCCACTTTAAATGTCATTATATATGTTTGGAATGTAGTTGCTTTGGAACGGATACTGGCATATCAGTTATAATTTACATACTATTTGTATTTTTTTTTAAACGCCTTTCAACCGAGGGTCACAAAGTGCTGCACACAGCTGTGGTATGTCAACAACATCAGACTAAATAATGACTCTAAATCAATGAAGGACATCAAGTAACGAATAAAATATTTGTTAAAACAAATAAACGAAGACGTGCTCTTGAGCCAGCACAGGTCAACAGTGCGACGTCACCAAAGCATACAACAGTGAGCGGCATCAACAGTCCGACACGCGAGGTCGTTAAGTTTGACCCAGGATAATAGAATTTACAATTCAAAAAATCTGAATTTCATTATATTCGTTATTTGCACCACACAAAAAGGAAATGACTATAGTTTTTTTGGTATATGCATGGAAACATACAATAATAATTATAAATATAATTATACATTTCATTTAAAGAGCGCTTTTCACCCGAGGGTCACAAAGCGCTTCACAGAGCTGCAGAGAGAACGGCGCGCCAACAACAATGGCACTAGAACGGATAATCAGCAGCAATAACATTTTTTTGTGATTTTTTAAATACACACATCATTGCAGAACACCAAGTAAAACAACCATGCTATCGACGATATTTTCAAAATGCAAAATTATCAGTATATATAATACATATATTGGGAAATGGTTTAACTTAACATTTATCGCAGAATAATAATAATAATAGCATTTCTAGAACGCTCATCACCCAAGGGTCACAAAGCGCTGCACAGAGCCACCGAGCAAACGGCACATGATCAACAACGAGATAAGAACGGCAATTCAGCAATAACGTTTTTTTTTGAGTGTTGGTGTCATGGGTCATGCAGTGCATGACATGGGTCATGCAGTGCATGACCCATGACAACCACTCACCTCCAGTACACACGCACAAAGGCACATCGTTGCAGAACATGTAAAAGATCATCACTTTCAACTACAATTTTAAAATGCAAAAAATTATCAGTGTTTATTATACATATATTGACAAATAGTTTAATGTTACATTCATCGTATAATAATAATAATAATTGCATTTCTAGAGCGCTCATCACCCAAGGGCCACAAAGCGCTGCACACAGCCGCTGAGAGCACGGCACACGAGACAAGAAGGGCCAATCATCAACAACGGTTTTTTTTGGTTGTCGGAGCGCATCGGATGTGCGCATCACAATTAAATATCCCCCGACCGCTCTCAGCACTCAAGTGAATTCTCCGCAGCCGATGTCAAACGGAGCAAAAAAACGCCCAAAATCAGATACAAAAATAAGACCGAGACAGCATGGGGGGGAGGGGGCGGACTAAGGGAGATACCACCACGGATCGGTGGTTGGAGGGGTGGGGCGAGCTGAAAGTGCCATTGGGTAAATCGACCGCGGAGCGTCTAGACTATAAACCCCCCCCCCCTCGATGACATCACCAGACTGGACTGTTCCAGTCCCACCAGTGGTCCGGTGCCCTCCCCCGCACGGCGCGCTCTGCTCGTGCCGGATGATAGATCGCTGATGGTGGTGTCCGCCGTTTGAAATCATCTGCTTCTCCTACCGGACCTTGACTCCCCCAACTCTTCCGACCAGCCTCCAACCCCACCTCCCCATGACAAACCCCCCTGCCTCCCCCCCCCCGTGCAGCCGCATTAGCTCTCAATGCGGTTCACGTACGCCGTGTGTTGTATAATTGCCTTAGCCAGGCACAGCTCGATGGGAAGTTGATCCATCTGCTCTGCTGCTGCCGGAGTCTGGGAATCTCTCACTGGCTGTCTCTAACTGAAGGCTCTCTTCCTTCTGTTGACGTTCAGGCTCCTTGCTTCCATCTGTCACTCGCTTTCCTAACTAAGGGGCGCGCGTCTTATCGTGTTGGTTTTGTGTTTCCACACCTTGTCGTGTAATCTGTAAAGGTGCAGGTCCCGAAACGGCTTCCCCACGCCACTCGTGGCACAAGGGTCTCCTACTAACAGTATCTGTATAAAGCACCCCCTGAAGGCGATTTGGCCGAATCTTCCACTCTGGCAAGACTTCTTGGAAAAGGTGGACTATGCACATTGCCCTACCGCACAGGACCAACCGAATGTCTAACTCCACTGCTGGCTGGAAACACTGGGTGGATTTAACAAATTCGCCGTTTGTTTCAAGCCCAATGTGCTAACTGTAACACCACGGGCTGACCCTGGTGACCCGTCTTCCTGCGCAACTCCCAAACCTCCCTCCTTAGTCCGTACATCATCCTGACATCCTGCCGCACCGTATCAAGATGCATCATCAGCACTGTCGATCTAGTGATGAGTAAACGCCTCCTCGTGACGGTTGTCTGACCATACTCCCATATTTTGTGGGCTGTAGTAGTGGCTCGCCGCACCGTGAAACCCACGACCCGGTTCTATTTCCAGCCTTACAAAACGTCAATGAAAGAGCGATATCGGAACCAGTCCTGGGTATCCCTTTAATAATCCGCACTGATCGGCGTGGTGAAGTAAACAACCCACGTTTGAGTCGTGGGGAAGCCTTCACCCAACAGTGGATTGCTAGAGAATTGTAAATTACTCTGGCTACATTGCCATAAATAAGTCCCAGAGGTTAGCGTCTCTGCAGAATGCACAAGTAGCGCATTAGTTGGGCCTTGGCAATCAGTTATCTGGGGGGAGGGTGGGTGTAGCCAGAAATCTATTTTAAAATGAGGCGATGATATGGTATCTCGTGGTCACATTTACAAGGTTCATAATTACAAATTGTATCATCCCTATATCAACATCAAATTCCACGTTAGCACAATTTATGGTCAACCGTATTTAAAAAAAATCGTGGCTATTGCAAGAAGTATTATTAAAACATTTTCTACCCACATTAAATGATGATAAAATGTTTTATGCGTTTGTTATTTCTGTAATAGGTTTACTTGCTCGCGTGTTCAGTCACGTAGGCACTGAGTCACAGACACTCAACGACCGAAGACCAGCCAATAATTAAACGAGCAAGCAAACTAGAAGCAGAGATAGAGCACGACCCGGATAATTCCCATGGATTCTCGAACACTGACTCGCGTACGAAAACAAAAGTGCTCTGCCTTTTGCATGGGAATACTGTTCCCTACCATGGGCCACTGGAATTATTACCACTGCTTACATAAGACCACGATTGGTTGATAACCACCGCCAAACATTTTGCACAAATACCTGTGTGCTGCGAAGGTTGTGAATTATGAAAAGTATGTGTATGCATTAATTTAAGGCAGTATGCAGTGACTTCATGAGAACAGAACTTTGCTCAGAAAGCCATGATTTGTGCTAGTATCATAACTCAAACTAAAACATGTCACTCATACAAGTGTATCAACTCAAAGACCCTACAAATGTCAATGGCCTCTTATGTGATTAATGAAAGGGTATTATATCAATTAACAATGTTAATCCAAAGCTTAATTAATTTACTATTATTTTCCTATGAACTTCGGTTTTTCACCACAATTATATTGCAGGGCGGCGCGGTGGCGCAGTGGTTAGCGCTGACGCCTCACAGCAAGAAGGTCCCGGGTTCGAGTCTCTCGGCTCCGGTGCCTTTCTGTGTGGAGTTTGCATGCTCTCCCCGTGTCCGCGTGGGTTTTCGCCGGGTACTCCGGTTTCCTCCCACAGTCCAAAAGCATGCTCCTGGATAGGTTGATTGGCTCGCAGACTAAAATTGTCCCGCAATGCCCGGCAATGGACCGGCGTCCCGTCGTCGGGTGTATTCCTGCCTTACGCCAATCGGTAGCTGTCAGCACATCACTAAAAGAGAGAACGGCCCTGTGACATCTCAAAACTACTCAGTTTCATTGAAATCGGCCTCTTTATCCACACTAAGGCCACACCATTGTTCCCCACGTGGCTGAAATTTTACGTTTTAAAATCTCAAACCCTCATCATCATGGGCCACTTGAAGTGGAAAGACCAAATTAACGCGATGGGTTTTTGCGCAGTAATTGTTAACTGGGCCGAGATCATTCATCAACACTGACACGCCTGCAAACGAGACGTTCCATCTCAAGAGACCTTCCAGGTGATGTATATAATCAATTATTCTGTACGCGCTTGAGAACCCACTTAAGCCACGAATGTCTGCTCAGATTCAAACCCAGGTTCTTCGCGTTGTTGACTCCGTGTTCTCACGGCTAAACTACCCGACCTCCTCAAACCCTCTACAGATTAGGATTTCAATAAAGTAATAAGTTTGTATCCAAAATTGCATTACCAACCCATGGCAATGTGCATTCAGCATTAACAAAAAATGTAGGATGGCTGCAGCAATTGCAACCGGAGATAAATGGTGGAGGTTGGTGATGATGACTGCAATATGGTATTGTTAATTGTACATCAAGACAGCGCGGCTATGAATAACAGCAGTCGAGATGATATTACTGTCGAAACGAATCATCTCTTTGGAGCCCACAGTGCGCAAAGACGTGGTGGCGAATGTCTGAAGAATTCTCAGCGAGAACTGCGCCTCGGTGTTGTTTGCTGCTGCTGCTGCGTACAGTTTCTGTACAGTGCTGGTTTTCACCAGCCCTCCTCTCACCCTCCCTCCTCATCCCCCCCCAAAATCCATACCTTTTGTTCTCCCGTGCGTCTGGATTTTTTGGATTTATTTGGAGGCTGCTCTTGTTAGTAGATCTGTATAACGGTGCTACCTATTATGTAACCAGTGACCACAACTCCCATCATGAAGCGTGTGGCGGTGGATCTCGTATCTGTCGGTGCCCTTCAGGTGGAAGACGGTTGTTGTAAAATGTTTATTTACATCTGTGATGGCACTGCCACTACAGTGGGGTTGGGGGGGGGGCGGTGGCTCAGTGCTTAGCATGCTGGGATACAAACCTGGCGACCAGAGTTCGATTCCCGCACACGGCCAACACCAGGTGACGATATTACGAACTGGTCCAAGGCCTCCTCTAGGTCGACTCAACCTCAAATGAGTACCCAGTACAGTGTGTAAATATTGCCACCGGCGAGACAAAAACGGCTGAGTGTGGTGCTAGTCACTCACCTCCTGGTGTGCCGTGTCGACCTTCATTGCGTGCTCACTAACCGTACTTGACCCTACAGCCTGTCAAGGTTATACGGGCGACCTTGTCTCTTGGCGGTCAGCGCTAGCCGTTGCCGCTGTTGCTATTCAACGCTGGACTCGTTCAGATATCGGCTAAAATGACGTTAATTAAATTATGCTTAATCTGCCACTACTGCAGGCACCCTGCTCAACAGGCATGCATTCCCATGAGAAATACCCAGCCTACGACCACAGCACAATGCTGCACACCAAGGTCTTCTATGGATTTAGCATTCACCTGGGTAGTATGGCAAACAGCGCATGTGACTCCCATCAGGAGGGGTGTGAGTTCAATTCTCATTCAGGGGTCATCTCTACCAATCATTCTTTTGAGGTTGATAAAAAGGTTCCACTGTGTAGCAAAGCAAGTGGTTTTTTTAATATCCTATGGCTGAACCCATTCCTTCCACAGGATCGTGGCGTTTCCACCGCTAACGGAGATGTCAACACGATGTGATCAACGACTGCCTTACACTGGAAGAAATAAACCACTCGATTTTATTTTGACTTGGATTTTACGTTTTTCAACTGAGCCTCACAGCCTGGCAAAAGTAAAAATGGCATTTCCTAGAGTTCATGGTGAAGCTTTTAAAGTCAATTCAAATCACCTTTGATGGTCTTCTGACAACCCTAGAAAATGAGACTGCATCGCCTTTAAGGATTTGCAGAATTCGTAATTAATGATAAGAGATGCAGCCCTCCACTATACCTGTAAATGAGTATTTTTTCAACACCTTACAGCAGCTGGTATTCTGAAACAGGAAACCCCTCCCCGCCCAGGACGGTCTACGAGGTACAACAAATGAACCCTAAATTATATCACCAAAGTATCTTCTTACAAGAAAATTATTAATGTGTTAAAATCATTAACGTATTGTTACAAGCATTATAATATTCAGTTACTGTGGCAGGTTGACTTGGGATCCTTGCTGAAATGCAAATGTGTCGTGTGACGTTATATGGCGTGAAATAAACGAGCTTGCGACCGCGCGCGCATGTCAAGTGTGTGGAAGGCAGCCCATCATGAGGGGGGGCTCAATTCCACAACACCGGCAGTCGTGACGGCGCCAACGATGGAAACAAACGCGGCAAAGACGACCGTCAGATAAATCAAGAAACTGAGTGGAGAAGCCGGCCTCTTGCCTGGAAGGACCACGAGGATCTCCACGGCTGCTTTCGTCGTATTTCCTGGAGAAAGATCTTCTCCCCAGGTGACACAGCGAGTAGCCCTGCTACCTCACAAATATAAGGTCCTGGGGTTTGTTTCCCAGCTCAGGTGCCTTTCCACGTGAAGTCTACATGTTCTCTGCATCCACGTGCGTTTTGCCACGTATTCCGGTTTCCTCCCACAGTCCAAAGATATGCTGCATGGGTTAACTGGCCTGGTCAATTTTTACCAGGTTCCCTGTGACAGAGTGGCATCCTACCATAGGTATAGCCCTGCCTCACACCATGTGTCTGCAGAGATATGTTTTCATGATCGCTGCGGTTTTCTGCCGGACGAAGTGAATACCGATAAAGAATGAATTAATGATTGTCTCCCAAAGAAGCAGCAATGAAAACCTCTCCTAAGGTGCACGAGGACTGAGCTGGGATTGAGGCCATTGGCACCGCTGCAGAGTGGTGGCGAGCGGCGCTCCTGCTGAGCAGACACCGGCGTCACAGCAGCGCAAGGACAAGCGCCCAAAAAGTCTCATCTCATCTCATTGTCTAAAACCACTTAGTCCTATACAGGGTCACGGTGAAGCCGGAGCCTATCCCGGCAGACACAGGGCGCAAGGCAAGGATATACCGACGATGGGACGCCAGTCCATCGCCGGGCACTGCGGGGCAATTTAGCCTGCGAGCCAATCAACCTATGTAGCAGCATGCTTTTTGGACTGTGGGAGGAAACCGGAGTGCCCGGCGAAAACTCACGCGGACACGGGGAGAGAACTCGCAAACTCCACACAGAAAGCAGCACCCGAGCCGAGATTCGAACCCGGGACCTTCTTGCTGAGAGGCGACAGCGCTACCCACTGGGCCACCGTGCCGCCCCATTGAGAACATCTTGGTTGTAAAGGCCCGGACCAACAGAGTCAGTGTCCAAATGATTGTTGGAGAAGAGGAAGAGGAGGAGGGGGGTGAGAGAGGGCGTCAACATTGTGTTGACTTCACCTCCTCCGTTCCGACACTTGTGGTGTTGCAGGAATCCGACATCTAGAGCTTGAAAGCTCACTGGGTACTTTTTATTGTAATATAAACATCCATCAGTATCTCGACAGGGCTGGAGATATCTCTAAGGTCTATCACTAACCAAAAGAGTGGAAGTCATTTTTCTCATTACTTCAAACGTTTTGTTGGTCGAAAGAACGACTTGTTTCGCGGTCTTAGTTTGGTTGTGAGAAGAACTATCCCACTCCCCCTAAAAAAAACAAAAATATCTTGTGTAGTCTTGTATTATCCTTGTGACATGGTAACGTCTGTGCCAATATGAAACAGAAATACAAACCCAAAGTATGCCCTATAGGGATATATGCTAGATTTCTTACATTTCAGTCTTCAAAAGTCATGTTGCAGCAGCAAACATTCAAAAACTCCGATTTGAAAATAAGTTTGTCATAAACCAACGACGTTTAAAAAAAAAAATCAGATTTCCTCTAAAATCGCAGGTGTCAAATGAATGGGATTTCTGATATAGTATTCATATTTGGGTATAACAGCATCGATTTTAGGTGTACCTATAACGACCTGTAATACACCTATACGCAGTAAACAATACGCAGAAGCACAAATAATCATTATCCAGGTGAGTATGTTCTCAGCTCGATGCATGATTTCTTACCAACGCTGCTCTTTTGTGATAGCTGTCAAGCGCACCTCCTTTTTCTCATGAAGGAACAATTATCTTAAAGGTTGACCAACAATCTTAATTGGATCCACACAATTCCTAAACGTCAGATATGTTTTAAAGATTGTCCAATAAAAACAGGCATACTCCAATGATTCGCAGACCTTGTAACATGACTGAATGGCTCATGAAAAAGACGTACACTCTGAGTCACAAAATAATTAATCAGATAATGTATGTAAAAAAGCACAATCTGCTTATTAGCACGATAATTGGATGTTAATAAAAGCAACCTTCAAAGACGGTTTAAACAGACTCTGAATAGGCTATTATTTAATTACCATAAAGTCATAATAGTTAAACCATCAGTAATATGAATAGGCTCGTTTGCGAAAATACATACAAAAATATGCACGTGCCATACCTCCATTACGGATGAATGTCGCTCTGCTTTAAATTTCACACCACTATCACGTACAGTATATACTTGCGTCAGTTCTACAATGTCGTGCTGCTAATTTGGCCCAGAAATTTCTCCCCCAGCATATCGCAAGGGCATTTAGCTCCAAGAGGGATTCGTAACGAGACTGAAAATCTGATAATGCAGTATTTACGAGTAATCCAATTAATTATATATAACATGTCATTTATAATGCACGGCGATAATGAATGTTACTAATAAATGCAACAAGCAACAACATGCCCACATTTTAATGTCCTAACGGTTATTTGATATACTATGAGACAGCTAATTAGGGACTGTCGTAATTATAAAGTACACGTCATCACTCCATTTTCAATCCACTGTCAACCTCCTCCCAATTACCACACTTTCTCAAACATGTTGCGTATGGGAAAGTATCTGATACCAATCATGTTGTACAACGCGGTACGCACGAAGCTAATTGTGTGTCGCGTTGAAATAACGTGAAGCGGTTCTTCCAAGCCGATGGATTTCACATCCGCACACGGAGTTCCCCAGGCGCTTCGTCGCCACCTGACCTCCACTCTTCCAACAGCATCCTCGCTGCCATCTTGGCTTGAGGCCTTCTCCTTGGGCACTGACCTTGAGTTTAAATTGTCCTTACAGTGTAACCTCGCAACTGCATAGATGAGTCTTCGAGAGTCGAGGTGGAGGGGACACAGAAATTGAAAGTCTCAGGATTACAATTGTAATCCAAATAAATCCTGAAATTGTCTAGCACGGTATTAAAGATAAATAACTACAGTACTAGTGTACGTTAATCCCTTTAATCTAATTCCTTTAAAAGGGATTATATTATGTACGTTACAAACATAAGACTGTGAGAGGCTTGGGTTATGGTATCAAGCAATTTAAAGCCTTAAGATCACAATTGTAAATTAAATCTGTTCAATTTATATGCGTTGTGTAAAACACCTTCAATCTGTTGATTAATGCTGGTTTGCCCAGGAAAGCCCCAGTCTCTGGACACTCTTCATGACTCTGCCAGGTTTTCAACGTAGAGGGCGATGTTGCTGTGTAATGCCAATTTAGTCATTTTCAGGTAATCATATATACACCATTGGCGTGCTTGACCAACACCAGTGACATTGTAGGTATTTTCAGCTATGCGAGCCCCAATGAACCTGAGGGCTGGGTCGTTTGGTGCCTCGGCGCCTGGTATGGTCACCTATTGGCAGATTGGCCCCTCATCTGAGACTAGACAAATAACTATTCAATAGACCTCCACTGAAAAGGATAATGATGGCTGGGAGAACATTGTCTGGACAAGGGCGAGCACCTGGTGACCAGGTGACCAGGTGATCCACGTAGCTCGGTTGGGCAAAACCTGAAAAAGTAACGTGTGGCTGCTGCCTTGTAGGCCCACCACCTGCAAGCCATATCATAGCGGTCCAGTACAATGTCCTTGGGCAGCTGACCGAGACGACGTGGGTGAAGGCGCGCCAGACGTTGCCAACGGAAACTGGCTCTTGGAACGTGGATCGTCACTTTTCAGGGGAGTAAGGAACCGGAACTTGTGCAGGAGGTTGAAAGGTACTGCCTGAACATAGCTGGGCTCACCTCCAGGCACAGCGTCAGCTCTGGAAACAAACCGCTTGATAGGGATTTTACTTTCTCTCACTCTGCAGTCACACAGGGGGAGAGGCAATGGGCAGGAGTGGGGATACGCACCAGCCCCCGACTAGTTCGAGTTTGTCCCAGTGAATGAGAGGGTTAGGTTAATATAAATTCGGGTCGTGGGGAAGAGGACCCTTAACTGTTGTGGCAGCACATACACCAAGCAGCAGTTGAGAGGACGCTACCTTTTTGGAGACAGTTGGATGGTGACTCCATAGTTCTACTGGGAGACTTCAATACCCGTGTGGGCATGATGGAGAATTCTGGAGGAGTGTGATTCGGAGGAATGGCCTGCTTGATCTGAACCCAATCGGTACTCTGTTATTAGCTTTGTGAACTAGTCCGAATAGACCCGATTTAGAGCCTGCATCATGGAAGCTGCTGCTAAGAGCTGCGGCCACAAGGTGGTCGATGCCCGTTATGGTGGCAACCTAAGGACCGCTGGTGGAGAGCAGTGGTGAGGGAAGCTGTCAAACTGAAAAAAACCGAGTCTTTCAGGGTTTGGTTGGCACGGGGGACCCCTGATTTGGTGGACAAGTAACGGCAGCCCAGAAGGACTGCAGCTGCAGTGGTTGCACAAGTGAAAACCCAGGTGTGGGAGGAGTTCGGAGAGGATATTGAGGAAGATTCTTGGCTGGCTTCAATGGGATTCTAGAAAACCATCCGACGGCTCAGGAGAGGAAAGCAGGGCAACACCCAGGCTGTTATCAGCAAGGATGAGGAGGTGCTGAACATGACTGGGGATATCATTGGGAGGTGGAAGGAACACTATGAGGAACTCCTAAAGCCAACAAACACGCCTCCAGAGGAGGAGGCAGGGCCGTAGTGTTCTGTGGGGTTAAAGCCCATCCCATTGGTGGAAGTCACTGAGGTAGTCCAGAAGTTACACAGTGGCAAAGCACCAAGAGCAGATGGGTGAATTGATGGTCAATGGCCAAGAATAATGACAATTTGGCAGTAAAAGTAACAACACACATCTAGAACATGAAGTAATTAAAATCATCTTGTGTGCAGATGCTAGATGAATTGTTATATCTCTAGATTGTAAGAGATGGCTGTAGCATGGGAAACGCTTCAATCAGCAATCAATGGATCACCACTGATGAGCATGATGATGAATAAAGTGGGCATTGAAGTCGGGTAAGGGGAAGTGGCACTGCACAAGATGAGGTCGCAAGATGATTTCACAAACAAGATAACGTCACAGGCAAAGACGTCATCGGAATGCTTGCGTACATGGCGTCTGATGTCAGAGAGACAAGGCTATTCTCGTTACCGCCAGCTCTCTCAAATTCTGGGCTCTGGCTTATGAGCTTGTGAATTTCATGACGGCGAGTCTTATATCGCAACACAAATTCGCACTAACATTTGTTCATGTTGGGTTATTTTTTTAAGCATTTTCATGCACCCCCCACCAACTCGTACTAAAGTAAAATAGACAAAGCTATCATTAGTAGTTTAAATCATCAAAGCTGACCTTCATTGGGAATATCATTAGCTTCGACTACATAGTAACTTTGTGAAGTTGAGCCATCTTAAATATAATCAAAATCAACATTTCATATGTTACAACCTTTAAAGTATTAAAAAATCAACATGTGGATTTTAACACATGAATACATTAGTCACAAATGTAACAAGCTTTACGAACAACTATGGGTACATAGTGTGAGCATTAAGGGACCCAAATACATGAGAGTTTATGTTGAGCTGATTCTAAACATGTATCGTGAGCTAATTGATAAAACAGAGACAAAAAAGTACGAGTCACTTTCAAAAACTTAAAAATTATGAAAATCAACGAAATATGCCTAAACAATGCTTGGATAAGAGGATCTGCTAAATAATAATGAATAACAATACGGATTATCTGTTCTGATAAGGTTCAGAAACTTGGACGCATAGAAATTGAACAAACACTGATAAATGCAACGAAGGATCGATTCCAATCTGGGTTCAGATTCGGCCATAGTACTGAAACTGCTCTGGTAAAAGTAGGTGATGACCTGCTGATGAAGGCGTGCAAAGTATTCTTGTCCTCCTGGACATGAGCACTGCTTTTGATACAGTTGACCACCCGATCTTACTTGAGCGACTGGAGGGTATAGGGATCTCTGGCAGTGCCCTGTATTGGCTGAGCTCATACCTCTCCGAACGGAAGCAGTTCGTCAGCCTCTGAGGACAAAACTCAGAGATCCATCCTGTTTTGTCTGGAGTTCATCAGGGTTCAGTTCTCGGCCCCACTCCTCTTCAGCATCTACATACAACCACTTGGCCATATCTTGCGCAGCCTCAATCTCAGCTACCATTGCTATGCCGATGACATCTAAATCTATATCCACGCAAAGTCATCCATCAATTCACCCGGTATTTTCATGTCATCCTCACTGTCACTGTGTAGGCCTGGCTCAATTCAAAATTTCTCAAACTAAATGGCAACAAAACAAGAAGTTTTGCTTGTCGGAACCCCGTACCAATTGTCCAAGGCTGAACCTATCCAGCGGATGCTTGATGACCAGACCATTGAAGTTGATAAGATAGTCCGGAGTCCAGGTGTGACTATTGACTCCTCACTCACTTTTGAGACACATCAACAAGGTGACAAACGTAGCCTATTTCCGTCTCAGAAATATAGCCAGACTGCGCAACATATTGTCACCCGCTGATGCTGAGAAGCTAACACACATCTTCATCTCCTCACAAATCGATTACTGCAATGCACTGCTCCCTGGTGCCCCTGCCTACCTGGTCGTCTCCAAGGTGCGCACAATGCGGCTGATAAAATCCTCACTCGCACACCCATCCACGATCACATATCCCCAGTACTGATGTCTCTCCACTGGTTACGGGTTAAGTACAGGATTGAATTCAAGATCCTCCTTTCTCACATACAAGGCTCTCACTGGCGCTGCTCCGACATACATCCATGACCTACTTCAGGCACCCTCCTCAACACGACAACTTCGATCCTCTTATACAGGCTTGCTGCACGTGCCCAGGTCGCACCTCCATTCGATGGGTGACAGAGCCTTCTCGCGCGCTGCTCCAACATTCTGGAATGCCCTTCCACTGGAGATTCGTTCAGCTGAGTCCTTGGGCATCTTCAAATCCCAGCTCAAGACTCACTTGTTTCATTAGGCTTTCAAGTCCTTCGGCTAGGACTACTGATGCGGATCAGTGTTGTTCGCTGGCATGCTGGCGCTTTTCCGACCTGCGCCTGATCTGGAACATTTATTCCTTCCCTATTTGTTGCAGAATTATATATTTTAATCGTTTCTTTTATGTCCTAAAATTTGCTACTGCAATTTGACTTTCAGTTGAACTGTCCTGATGTTGTTGACATGCCATTCTTTCCACAGCTCGGATTTGGAAAAAAAAAAGGATATTGTGAATTGCCGTTCTAATCTCGTTGTTAATGTGCCGTCCTCTCCACAGTTCTGTGCAGCGCTTTGTGACCCTCGGGTGATTTGCGCTCTAGAAATGCAATTATTATTATAATACAACAAATGTTACATGAAACCATTTCCAAATATATGTATTATTAACACTGATAATTTTGCATTTTTAAATTATAGCTGAAAGTGGGCGGCACGGTGGCCTAGTGGGTAGCACTGTCGCCTCTCAGCAAGAATACCCGGGTTCGAATCTCGGCTCTGGTGCCTTCCTGTGTGGAGTTTGCGAGTTCTCTCCCCGTGTTCGCGTGGGTTTTCGCCGGGCACTCCGGTTCCCCCCCCCCCAGTCCAAAAAACATGCTGCTGCATAGGTTAATTGGCTTGCAGACTAAATTGCCCGCAGTGCCCGGTGATGGACTGGCGTCCGATCGTGGATATATCCCTGCCTTGCGCCCTGTGTCTGCCGGGATAGGCTCCAGCTCACTGCAACCCTGTGCAGGACTAAGCGGTTTCTGACAATGAGATGAGATGAAATTATAGTTGAAAGTCCGATCATATTTTGCATGTTGTTCCGCAATGATGTATATATTTAAAAATAAAAACCCCCCAAAAAAATGTGTTGCTGATTTTCCGTTCTGTCGTTATTATTGGCGTGCCGTTCTCTCCGCAACTCTGTGCAGCGCTTTGTGACCCTCGGGTGAAAAACGCTCGATAAATGCAATTATCATGATTGCATAGAATAGGGCTGGGCGTGCATTCGGTGACTGATAAGATCCTGATCTCTAATTGGATAACAGCCTTTGTGACGTCACAACCAGCGCAATAGATGGTGTACATCTCATCTCATCTCATTATCTGAAACCGCTTAATCCTATATAGGGTCACGGTGAGCCGGAGCCTATCCCGGAAACACAGGGCGTAAGGCAGGAATACACCCGACGACGGGACGCCAGTCCATCGCCGGGCATTGCGGGACAATTTTTAGTCTGCGAGCCAGTGTACATATTATGATTAAACAAACGTCCTTAATCCAGGGCGAATTACATCACAAGCCGACACAACTGTAATCCATAAACAAAGACAGATAAATACCACATTAATACTACCGACTGCCCAAAATTGCACAATGTGAAAGCGTTGTTGTCAGACTTGTAAATAATGGATGAATAGATGTGTCTTGAACAGTTTCCGAAATGACTCAAGTGAATCTATGGTCCTGATTTCTATTGCGATAGAAATTGTGATATTGCGATAATAGGGCCACAGTAAACAAAGCGGTTAGCCTTGGAACCCAGAGAACGGAAGTGTGGTGCGACCGATCGATTGGAAGAGCGGAGGGGGTGAGAGAGGGTGTCGGGGAGATCGTGGAACAAAGATAAAATGGGGCAGATAGGTGGAGACAGCGAGGGGTAAGGTCCAAGATTTGAATTTGATGTGTGCAGCCAGCGGAAACCAGTGCAGAGAGTGAAGTATGGGAGTCAAATAGGAAAAGGAAAAGACTAGGCAAGGAGATTAATTGTGAATACGTTGAAGTGGATAGAGAGCATATGCAGGCAGACTGGCTAGGAAAGCGTTGCAATAGTCTAGGCGGGATAGAACCAAAGACTTGACCAAGAGTTGGGCAGATTCCACGGGAATAAAAGTACAAATTTTGCGGATGCTGAATAAGTGAAACCGGCATGTACGGAATATACTGGAGATGTCTAAATTCTATGACAGAAGAATCCAGGGTAACGCCGAAATTCCAAACAGACAAGGAGGCATAAATAGTTGTTGAAGCAACAAAACTGTTAAAGGAAAAATCAAGTGAAAGGGGGTGAAGATTGATGAAAAAGGACATTTGTTTTTGAAAAGTTTAATTGCAGCTCGTACTCACATATCCACAATGAAATTGCCGATGGGTTAAAAAAAATGGGAAACGTCAGACGTAAATGCAAGGAAAGAGAAAAGGAGCTGGAAATTGTCGGCATACAGCCGTTAAGAAAATGCAAATGAACTGATCAATGGATCAAGAGCAGCTATACAAGTAGAAAAGCAGAAGGTCAAGTACTGAACCTTGAAGGACATCAGTGAGCAAAGATTGGGACGTAGATGTTGAGCCGTACCAGGCTAGCCATTAAGTGCAATTAGTGAAATAGGAAAAGAACCAAGCGAGTGCAATTTCACCAACACCCAAATTCAAAAGAATCTATTAAAGAGGACAGACTGATTCAGTATCAAAGGCAGAAGACAGATCAAGCAGAATCAGAACAGAGGAGAGAGAAGAGGCACAAGCTAACGAAAGCACTTTGGTGATGACAGAAGAGCAGTTTTCAGTTACGAACTAAACGAAAATCTGACTAGAGAGGGTGAAGCAAATAGTTATGGGATAGAAAAGTTGAGATGTGATGTGATCATTACGTTACAGGTTTTTAGAGAGAAAGGGAAGAGAGCTGCTGGATAAAAATGATATTGAAAGTGTCGAGGATAAGTATTTTGAGGATGGGAATTATGCGTGCATATTTGAAAACAAAAGACAAGAAGCTTTAAGTTAATAAGAATTAAGAACATAGGAATTTAAAGAAGGACATCAACCTAGGATAAGTGAGCGGAACGCAGATCTTGGATCCATGAGGTGGGGTTTGTGATGCTGAATCAGTGCTAAGAGAATGGCAACAAATGCAGAAACTGCTCCTGAGAGAATGACTATTGTGGAAATTGAGCTCTGAGGTTGAGTGCATAGGTAGGGGTGAGATGGTTTGTGACTCTCGAACCAGAAGAGATGATCGCAGCATGGGAATGCCTTCAAGCAGCATTCTGTTAAGCATGGCTACTTTCTTCTCCTTTTAATGCTTGTTATTCTTAGTCGTTCTTAATCGCTATATTTTAGGCTTAAAACCCTTGGGGCCTTCCGTATTGAGGGAGCGATTGAAGCCTCGGCCTTGGGTTCCACAGCAGCCCTGGCGACTCAACCTCGCAGGAGCTGCAACAGTCACCGTCGGCCAATCAGCAGCCGCTTCTAATCACGAAGCAAAATTCCACTCTCACTCTCACCTCCCTCACCCACTTAACCCTCATCATCTGAATCAGTAATTTAGCGTCGTGTATTGAGGCCTAGACTGCATTGTAAATCGGCTCAACCTGTGAAATTGGCCCACCTGGTACCTCCACTTCTTTTGCAAATGAACTTCTGAGCTGGTTTCAAAGATGTGCTACAGTTCTGAAAGGATCTTGATCCTTGGCGATTTCAACATCTATGCTGACTCTCTAAAGAGCCCCCTTGCGAGGGAACTCATGGCCACTCTGACCTCACTTGGCTTCACTCATCGCGTGACATCTGCCACTCACAAACGCGGCCACACTCTCGATATGGTTTGCTCATGGGGCATATCGGTAACCAACCTATCCGTCACTGATCATGGTCTGTCCGATCACTCCAGTGTATAGTTTGATCTTCAAATACGACCTCCCATTTCCATCATAAAGCGCCATAACCAATTCCGAAACCTTTACGCCCTCACTCCAGACATATTCACCGCAGCAATAAAGAGTACTTCACACTCTGCCTCGGCTCACTCTCGCTCTGATGTGACAGCAGAAACATGCAACAATGTGCTATGAAGTATACGGCATGATTTGGCCCCAAAAAAAATCACACTATGTCTCAGGCAGAAAACCATCCCCCTGGTATATTGCTGAACTCAGGGATCTCAAGGGGAATGCATGCAGGGCCGAACGGACTTGGAGTACATCTGGCCTCACCGTTCATGGTCAAATCTTTAAGGAACAGCTCATTCGCTACCGGAAGGAACTTGACTGTGCCTGTACTAGCCATCTTTCCGGTATTCTGGCTCATACCTGCCACAAGCCCAATATTTTTTTCTCAACCATTAATCAGTCACAGGCCCTCACCTCTCTTCACTAATATAGATCAGGTGGATTCAGTTTCTCAAAAAAAACTGAAGCCCATCTTATCTCTACCCAGCCTCATTCACCAATCAATACCTATATAAATGTTCCTCCACCTTCCTTCATCTCAAAACTCATGGAATTTTCCAAATTAATGGAATTCGAGGTCTCTTCCTTAGTAATCAGATCTCGGCCCACAAACTGCTCCCTGGATACTTTCCTATCCAAAATCATCCGAGCAAATTTCAAATTCCTTGCCACGTTCATCACTAATTTCCTTCAAGACTCAGCTCTGGTATCATTCCTATTCAAATGTGCTGCAGTTACCCCCCCTGCTTAAAAAACCTGGTCTCGATCGCAACATCCCTAATAATTATCGTCCCATCTCAAATCTACCATTCATCTCTAAGGTCCATGAAACTTGCCGTAGCCACACAACTCCAGAAACACGTTCTTAACAATGACCTCCTCGATCCCTTCCAATCTGGGTTCATATTCGGCCATAGTATTGAAACTGCTTTGAAAAAGCAGTTGATGACCTACTCGTCACTGCCGATGAAGGCTTGCCAAGAATTCTTGTCCTCCTGTACCTGAGCGCTGCCTTTGATACCGTTGACCACCCGATCTTATTTGAGCGACTGACTGCAGGGTATAGGAGTCTCTGGCAGTGCCCCGCCTTAGCGAAGCTCCAATCTGTTTGACAGGAGGCAGTTTGTCAGCCTCGGAGGACAAAACTCAGAGATCCATCCTGTTTTGTCTGGAGTGCCTCAGGGTTCAATTCTCTGCCCACTCCTATTCAGCATCGACATACAACCTCTTGGCCATATCCTGCACAGCCTCAATCGCAGCTACCATTGCTATGCCGATGACATCCAAATCTATATCCACGCAAAGCCATTCATCAATGCGTCTGGTCTCTTGCATGTCATCCTCACTGTTAACTGTGAAGGCCTGGCTCAATTGAAATTTCTAAAACTAAATGGTGACAAAACAGAAGTTTTGTTTGTCAGAACCCCGCACCAATTGTCCAAGGCTGAATCTACCGAATTGACGCTTAATGACCAGACCATTGAAGTTGCGAAGGCAGTCCGGAGTCTAGTAAGAGTAACTCTTTGATTCCTTACTCGCATTTGAGATACACATCAACAAGGTCATTAAGGTAGCCTATTTTCATCTCAGAAATATAGCCAGACTGCGCAACATCCTGTCACCGGCTGATGCTGAGAAGCTAATACACATCTTCATCGCCTCACGAATCGATTACTGCAATGCACTGCTCCCTGGCACCCCTGCCTACCTGATCAATCGTCTCCAACGTGTGCAGAATGCAGCTGCTAGTCCTCACTCGCACACCCATCCATGATCACTTTCCCCAGTACTGATGTCTCTCCACTGGTTACCTGTTAAATACAGGATTGCATTCCAGATCCTCTCACTGGCGCTACTTCAACATATATATCTGGCCTACTTGAGGCACCCTCCTCAACACGACAACTTCGATCCTCCAATACGAGCAGCTTGCTGCATGTGCGCAAGTCGCACCTCCATTCGATGGGTGACAGAGCCTTCTCGCTCTGCGCTGCTCCCAGACTCTGGAATGCCCTTCCTTCGGAGATTCGGTCAGCCGAGTCCTTGGGCATATTCAAATCTCGTCTCAAGACTCACTTGTTCCGTAAGGCTTTCAAGTCCTCCGGCTAGGACTCTTGATGCGGCTCAGTGTTGTCGTGTCAGGATGATGGCAATCCTCCGAACTGCGCCTACTCGGGAACATTTATTCCATCAATGTTTGTAGCAGAATTATTTTTCTTTAAATCGCTTATTTTTTGTCCTTCTAAAAAATATTGCTACTTTTTGACTTTCAGTTGGGCTATCCTGTCTCTCCACAGCTCGAATTTGTAAAAAAAAAAAATGCTCTAAAAATGTTATTGCTGATTTGCCGTTCTTATGTCGTTGTTGTTGCTGAGCCGTTCTCTCCGCAGCTCTGTGCAGCGCTTTGTAACCATTGGGTGATGCGCGCTCCAGATGTGCGGCTATTTTTATACGATAAATGTTACATTACAGCATTTCCCAATGCATTATAAGCTCTGATTATTTAGCACTTTAAAATAAGATTTGAAAATTTTATCATATTTTACCAGTTTGTTTTGCAAAGACGTGTAAATTTAAAACACAAAAGATTGTTGTAATCGATGATTTTCCGCTCTCATGCTGTTGTTGACGCGACCGTTCTCTCTGCAGCTCTTTGTGGCCCTCGGGTGAAAATCACTCTATAAACACAATTATTATTATTAATGTTACTTCTATCAGCTTATTTGGGTAATTAAACTAAGTTCAAGTACATCATCCAGAATACAATTTACCCTAAGTCACATTATTTATTTCTACACCCACTCCAGTAACTGTATGTTTTCTCGTCTTAATGCACAGCTTCCCAATTCTTTGCAAATTCGATTGTCATATGCATCTCCACGTGTATGTCTGCCAACTTCCGTCATCACCTCACCAGTAATACCACACTTCTGTGACTTATTGCACAAAGCATTTATCAATCAAGCAATGTGGAATGTACCACGCACGATAATTCATCAACAGCCAAGATGTGAGGAGTCAATTGTCCTTACTTGTTCAAAATCTCGCTCAACAACAACAACACCACCAGAATGTAAGGACAGTCTCTGCTGCTATTACGAATCGGTACTGGCGCCTCTTGACACTAATTATGTATATGAAAAGGAAAGTTAGAAGGAAGATAGATGCGAGTTAGATACATTTAAAAGTGAGAGACAGAGGTATGAGAACAATGAACTTCGCAGGTATTAAAGATAAAATATATTTGTGAGATGAATTATTGTGACATTAGACTGATTAAACTGATGAGAACAGATACTACACTGGATCTTAGCCAAAAGGCCGAAAAGCATATTAAAGAGTCATTAGAAATGTGAGTGCATGAGATGAGCTAGAAAATAGATGAGAGATGCATAAGTTCCACAAAATGGATATTAGAGGAATTCATAATAAATACAATCACAAATTATATACCTCAACTGCAGAATAATTATTATTCAGAGGAGTGACTTATTTTTATAACGGCAGAACCATTGGCATCCTATCAGATGTAAATACCATACATTAATCACAAAGATCAAGGATTGAATAACGGGCATTTTGGAGACCCAGTAACAATGTGGGAATGTGGGCGCAGAGAAGGGTTTTATTCCACGGTTCTTTCCGCAGCTCTGTGCAGCACTTTGTGACCCCCGGGTGAAATGCGCTCTATACATGCAATTATTATTAATTATGATAAAAGTACATTGAAAAGACACACGTCAAGTAGCATTATACGTGGCTGTTATAAACCATAAAAAGGCATCTAATTAACTGTAAACGGATGCTGTCATCCGAGGTCTTGCTCTATGACACCTTAATAAAAGAGTTTTAGCAAAGTAATTTACAAAGCAGGGAATCCTACGTTGAGACTACATGAAGCAAGTGGTAAAAAACAGAACATTATAAAAAGGAGGTGGAAAACGAAATATGCTCGTGCCAATGGTAAATACAGCAATCCTAAAATGTGGAACTCAAAATGTGAAAGGACTGAGGAATCCTTGACGTGGCTTGCCGGAGAGGACAGCTGTTAAGTGCAATTATCATATATCGAGACGTAAACAGCTACATCAGTACGAAATGATTAACAGTTCCAAATAAGCTGTGGAGAGCAACCAAAATAAATTCACTGTTGCAATTGTTGAAGATCATAAGACAGGGAACTCAGTTTATCAACTGTAAATACTACTGTCAATACTACTTAATTTAAGTATTATACACGTACATTTCTGTGTGTTTAGTCTAAATCAAGCACTTCCTTGTGTATTGTTGATGTTCTATTGTGTCTCCCAGAGCCAAACACACACATATTATAGTAATTATCTTCCACGTAATTTTCTGCCGGTTCATAATTTTAAGACATCTTTGCATTACAGTCACATTATTCTCCTCAGAACCCATTCTCTTAAACATTTCAATGTAATGTTTTGTGAAAATCCATACATTCTATTGTTACATTCCTATTGTGACCTGCCATATTCATAGGATATTTAATCAAAATGTGTTTTTTTTTTTTCAGAAACGTTCCCGGTTGTATGCTTTTGGGTTTAGCTTTGTTTCTATTTTTAATTACAAACTTTTTAAAAATCTTTTTTTTTACATTTATATCTAATTGGTATTAATAAGTTTCCCACTCATGTTCGACTTCTTAAAACTTGGAACAAAACAATAATGTTTTCTCTTTCCCCAATTTTATTTCAAGTCATTAAATAATCCATTGAGAAAAAATCCGTCAGAGCAGTGCCTCTCATGTGACAGATAACGCTTGCTACATCCACATTCTAACAAAACTTCAAAAAAACCCTTCAGGTGGCATTTTTATATTTACTCAGCAGGAGCTATACTTTACCATAATCTTGCTACGAGTCTGTTGCATGACAGTCCAAGGCAAAAAATTTTAATCCAGTCCTGTAATTTATCCCAATTCAGTTGCCTCGGATGTCTTGTCTCGTAGGAATTATGCATCTAGAGCTTGTAAGCCCCCTGGGTACATTCTGCTGTAATAATAAACTATCTAAACATTTTTAGGGATTGTTTTTTGGTGAGCAGGCTGAGACCATCAATTTCGTACATTTGAAATGCCGCTTTAAATCATGGCTGTCACTGCTTGAATTTGGACCTAAAATCTCAGATGTCAACTCAACACTCTGACCTCCAAGCCAATCACAGGTTATTCACAGTCATTCACGTTTAAGCACAAGTCTCGGTATTTTATTCATACATAACATACACGCTGTGCCATGCCTCATACAGAACTATATACAGTATGCATGCAGAACTACACACAATTTATGTTAGAACAAATATAATGTACATGAGGAAACTATGATTACAGAGCAAAACCTATTCACCACGACATGGCCTTAAACAAATTGCTCTTGGACTGAAGCAACTGCTGCACCATACTGGACTGACGGCGAAGTTGCAATTACGTCTCTGAGCTCATTGTGACGTGACCAATCAAACGTGAATCGTAGAAGAGAGCCACCGAATGGACCTGTGGGGGTTCGTGGCAATGGGCAGCAAACTCGCTTGGTGTTGTGAGTGTCGAGTCCAGTCGCCAAGGCAAGCGATTCGTTTCTAAATGTTTATGAACGCTTATACAATCCCGTTAACACTTGGAATGGGAAAAACTATCATTGCCTTCTGCTTGTTTGACTACATTGTTAATGTATACAATGTTGGGAACTACTTTTGCAGCGCATCTATATATACTGTACACTAACCAAAGTACTGTATAGGTCATGAACTGGTGTGGACTTGCAAATTTATAAAAAAAACTATTACTGCTCTATACAGGTCCTAATACTACGTTAAAGTCGACCCAATCGAACTGTCAATACAGCATGACACCTGCTTTCGGAGGCTGAAAACGTTTCAACACCACACTCTGCAGGCAATATTTGACTTCTGCAAAGGCTTTTCGGTTTATGTTTTTAGCAAAGCATTGCCCACCTTCCCAACAGAGCACGCACGTGTTCACCATGCGGTGGGGAGACGGTGAGATTCATCACAATGGAAGGCGCGCACTGAGTAGCTCAGCGCCCATCCGCCAACTCCAGCATCACTGCACAGGTGTGCGTCTGCTAGAGTGCACTCGGGCATCATGAACACACACATGGTCAATCCACTGCTGGATGAAGGCTCCACGAGTCGCCGCTACCTCTCATGATGCTGCGATGCAACAATAAACCTAGCACCCGCACGCTTATTGATTATATCGCTCCATCACGTCCGTGAATGTCCTCTCGGCGCACTCGATTTTAAAATTGCAAATCTTTGCAGTGCATTACGAGCTTCCAACCTCTAATTGTATAAGTTGGCGAAGTTGCCTCTAATTAATGTTGCCTTAATTATAATTCAGTCCATTTTCAATCCACTGCTGGATGCCGAGTCAGTCATAGGTGCTGTTCGACCATACTTCACCTTATTGGTTCGTGTGGGCTGAAGAAGGGAGGGCATGGGTCCTGTTTGACAATACTTTAGCGTGATGGTTAGCTAGCGTTAAAGCGAAGGTTCCGGGAAAGACGGAGGGCAAGACTGGCTCAAATATCGTCTCAAGTGCTTCACTGATAATTGTATTCGAGTCCTTTGCTTGTGTGATTCTGTGTATATCTCAGCAAATGCTGGAGGCAAACCTGATGGGGTGGTGGCCGCCTGACCACGACATTCTGCATCACTGCCAGGGGGCACAGGTGAGTTGTCTCCAAGTGTAGAGCGAAACCTCCTCCCCCCCCATCCTACCACGTGTGCACAGCCACCTCGTACTGTATGCATTTGTCATATTTACAAAATCGCAAGTATCAATGCTAAACGACACACATTTGTACTGCAATTCATTTTGTAGTTCGAGATTTTTTTTTTAAAAACGGATACTCAAATTATCAATTTTAAAACGGGAACGTTATCAAATATTCTACATAAACATTTCTAATACAGACACTGCAATATATATGGAGTATTTAATTTTCCTACGACAGCTGAATAACAAACATTAGCAGTTAATTTGCTGGGATTACGGTCTTCTTTTTGTTTAAAACAAAAAAATTAAATTGATCTCAATTAATTTGTTTAGGACTCTTTACAAGAGCACCAATTTGTTTATTGTCACCAATCGGTATAATCAGTGTGTGGCTCATGGGGTAAATGTTAATCAATAAACTTGTAGTCCCATAAGTCACAATCTGCAAACAGAAAAAAATGTATTTCAATCTCTATGTGCGCATTGAATAGTTACTGTACACATCGGAGATTTCCCCCACTGTTACAAAATCTTCACACTGCAATGCTTCAATAGGAAAATACATCCTTCCATTAAAAATATTTATTGAACACCCATTCTCACACGCATGTTATGTAACTTGACCCATACTCTAGTCTGTCCTTCAACAGACCTGCAATTTGCTATTAACCCAGTCATGAATAAAGTTAACGCACGTGTAAACCATATATTTGTTAACATTGATAACGAGACTTGAGCCCGTAGGAAATAATATTCTCACAATCATAAAGCTTCAATTTCTAACACATTACTTGTAGATGAGCTAATTACAGTAGTCTGATTGCCCCGAACAATCAGCGTACAGTATATGTATCTACAGTGTTTGATTAATATTGCAATGCATAGAAAAGACAATACTTGACACGGAGAATTGATAGGTAACGTAAGTGAATAGTTTAATATGACACGTGCATTCATTATTCGAGTTTCATATTTGCACATCTTGACAATACCAAAATCATGTCCACCAACTCTGTTATGACCGAGGTGATAACGCTGCATAATCACGCTAATAATTCCCACACTCTTGGATCTAATTTCGCATTGCAATCATACGTTTTAGCTACATGTCTGGATTTCTACGTTTTAAGAAATGTAAATCACAGCGACGTGATTGTACTGTACGGGCCCATCTGCTGTTAACCTGCACGCGCTTTTATCCGCTTGCATTGTCTTGACACAAACTTATTAACGACTTTGATTAAAGAACTTGCTTTTGCGACGCGACGTTAGCGTTGCATTAGGCTAATGACACATTTGCATGCAGTGTGAAGATAAGTCTTTTGTTCCAACCCGTCCTCCCCCCCCCCCTTCTTTCAAAGACCAGTTTGAGACAATGCCACCGTGTCCAAGTGTTATGTAACTCTCTCCCCATTTCGAGCAAGGAGCTGGGGGAGCAGCGCTGCTCATAGCGAACCCCCTAACAACGGCGGGGTAATGTTTGGGGGGCCATCGACGTTAATATCAAGGTTCCCTTGACACCCCATCCCATAACTCCATCCCAAAGGGCCCAGAAAGCCACGGCCAGCTCATGCCGGGGGCTCGGAAGAGCTCACAAGGCCACTCAATATTGCCCAAGTCATTAAGAGAGCTACTGAATTTTAATAGGAAAACAAGAACATCTGGGAAAGCGATTGCTTCATCACATTGTGGTTGCTTCATCAGCATCCTCTATTTAATCACAGCTCTCACTCAGGTGTACTTGTGAACATTTTTTTCGCCCTTAATTTTACACTCTTTGCCAGTAATATGCTTCAGAGTACTCAATGAATCACGCCGTAAGAACATTGGAAAGGTTTGTCTGCACGTATCTACTACATCTGTTGTAACCCAGACCGCTGCATTGACTTTGTGTGGCTGTGCAGAATTGGACAAGGATATTACAATACAGTAGATTCAGCATCGAGAAACCATGCCCTCACACAAGCCATCACCAGTTTAACCGCACGGCTCAGCTGCTTCGTATAAAATTACAGTAGTTTTAAAACAATGGACGACGGGGGCGAGTGAGATCATTCAAACAATGAGCACAAGTGTTGCAGGAAGCATCCTCATCCTCCTCATCATCCTCCTCCTCCTCCTCACCTGTGATCCTTGCGCAGGCTCCGGGGCCGGCCGAACAGTTGACCATTAATTGTTGGCAGAACGAAGCGAAGCAAGGTCGGGGAGAGCACAGAACACAGAAGAAATCTCTCAAGGAGTGGTGGTGGCGGTGGCAGTGAGAGTGTGGCTCAGAGCTGTGCCACACACGCTCGTGTGTAAGCGGCGAGGTTGTTACAAAATAAGAGATGGGGAGAGAGAAGGGATCGCATGCAGTCGGCTTGCGCTGTGGTTGGCCGTCTGTGCGGCTGCGTCACTCTTGTGTGCAGACGCCGTTATTACTCTGCCGGTTGACTCAGCTAATGCGCTTTTCCTGCAAATAGGGTGCCCGTGGGGCCGCCACAACATGCTACCGGGGTGTGTGTGGGGGGCGGGAGGAGGGCGTCGTGGTGGGGAGGGTAGTGGGTGGGTTGAGGTGGGCGCAGTGGTGGTGGGTGGGAGGTTGGGTGGTGGGGGGAAGGAGGAGGAGGAGGTGGTGGTGGTGGTGGGGGGGGTGCGGATGGGAATTCGAATGTCTGCCGTGTACTGTAAATCACCTTGGCGCACGTGAGACTGATGAAATATACACTGGCGACGAGCGGCCAGACACAACAACCGCCCTCGTCTGCCTCCTCCTCCTCCTCCGCCGCCGCCTCCGCCTCCTCCTCCTCCACCGCCGCCGCCGCAAATGACTACGGCTGGTGGCGCATTTCGGGCGTTTAATTACCACCGCGCACACCGCGTTACTACCGCCTCGTTATAGCGCACGCCTTGCGTGCACCGTGCAAGAGGGTTTGTGTACAAGAAAATAGAACAAAACATTCTCCACGACTGAAATTACAGAAAGCGTATCGAGAAAAATACCGTATTTCTGTACGTAAAAGGAAAAAAATTGTAGCAAAAAAAAAAGCGCAGCGCTAGAATTCGTGGTACACCATCGTTTCATTGTTAATACCGAGCGTGCCGCGTCTCATTGAACCCTGCCGATGACATTGAACCTATTGGACCCTATTGGTCCCATCTGGCTGCTGTTTATTAGCACGCGTGCCATTTCAGCTTCGCCATCGTGTACACGTGCCAGATATTCCGACCACCATCCTCTTCCTCCGCTGTCGGCTGCAACTGGCATCGAGACAGAGCGCCGTGCCATTTCGAGAATTCTCCGTGCAGCCGCTGTGCTGAGCGGTGCCCAGAGCTCTGGGGACGGACGCTACAAGACATTCGGCGTCTTCTTTAGGTGCTTAACAATTGCCCCCTTCACCTTCCAGCCGCCAGACACCGCTCTCTCGTGCTATGCAGATGACTGATTTGTTAAGTCCATAATCGCGTTTACAGACCCATCCACAAATATACTGCACGAGATTACTTCCATGATTTTTATGGGGAATTCAGTTCTGATTTGAGAGAAAACTGAGGATTGAAACCCAGATTTGTGTATTTTCACAAGGAATTGCGGTTGTATGCCCAGATTTTAAACTGCGAAATGGCAGACGTTTTGCATTCACGTCTCAATTACAAATAATATATCTATGTCTTGCACATACTGTATTTATTAGGAAATAAGTGCAATGCTAAAAAAATATAGCACGTCTAAAAAGTGGCACCCATTTCCAGTAAAAAGGATCAAATCACATATTCAAAATAGCTGCCATATTGTGAGCCTAAATATGCCAAGATTGAAGAGAATAAATACCTATGGCTCATTACTATTCATTACTTTCCTTGCTAACTTGAGCCTGTGTGCTGCATTTCGGGGCACAGCGGGCAGCACACGTGGCCTGTGGATAAATAAAAAAAACTGATTTTTGTTTTTTTTATCCCAGCAGATAGCCGACCCACATGGAGAAAGGGGGCGGAGGGGAGCATCCGTGTCCTGTCCTCGGGTCGCTCGTAATTTTCAGATTCGATTACCGCCTCCGACAGGGACTCGAGCCAATTATTCCGCTCCCATGCGCAGGCTTTAATCGATTGACGTCTGGCTCTGCGCGGCCCTTATCATGGGCCTGGCAGTGGCTTTCCCTCCTGTATGCGTGTGCTCTCCTCTCTCTCTCTCCACCTCCCTTGCTGTTGCTTTTAAACCAAATCCTCCCAGCTGCTTTCTTTCTCTCAAATCTCTGTATTCTGTTTTACCCCAATGTTATTTTATATCTGCACTAACTTCCTTCGTACCGACCAATATGTTCATGCAGATTCAGTAGGGCGTTAGAATGAATACAATTCATGTGTTCGTAAAAAAATATATCTGATTGTGTATTCACATCATGTTGGTCCAGCTTCTTGAATAAAATACTACACACATTTTATATTTATAACATCCCCTATGTCATCATTATGCATTTTATTATGGTAATGATTTAATCTCCTCCGAACGATATAATACGTCTTATTTTTTATGTCTGAATTATCCTGACTTCGTACCCAACACATTTTTTATCTCTCTACCATAAAACCAAACATATCAGTTGTGTTTGTGCCACATTGGTTATTGTCAGGGTTTTTAATCGCAACTAAGAACATGACACCCCACACCGTGCATACAATTATGTAATTAGGCGCTATATAAGCTATTAATTTCTGAATCAATTCCATTGAATTTTAAGCTTAAATTATCAAATCGAGCAATAATCTCTTTTGGGGGAATAGGGGCTGCTGGCTAAAATGGGGGAGAGCAGTGTATTACTGGTTTGGTTCAAGACCAGATCCAATCAATTGTTCCCAATTTGATCAGATGGAGTGATCTGATAGGTTTGGCATACAATCAGATATGGCCAGCTCTTAATCAGGTCACATACTGAACAACTAATTGGATTAGATATTTTCGGAAAATTTAGATTCCAATTATTTTGTGTATATTTTAAACTATTATATTTTACTGTCACAAATAATTGATTACAAGCTGAAAAGTGTGCAAAGTACGAAATTATGTATGCTTGGAATTAGACTGATATACAGAAAGGGTAACACAGATTAGAGCGCAAATGCAATTTCCAGACATTATATATCGACTAATAAAAAGCAAATGTTATTGGGAACGGCGGCTAGTGAGTAGCGGTGCCGCCTGAAGCAAACCCCATCTGAGTTTGATTCCCAGATCGAGTGCCTTTTGGTGTGGAATTTACATGTTCTCCCCTTGTCCACCCACCACGTGGGTGTTCATCTTGTACTCCGATTTCCGCCGACACAACAAAGACACGCTGCCAAGCTTTAATTGTCTGACTATATTGCGCCTAGTGCCCCTGTGATGGACTGGCGTCAAGTCCTGGGTATAGCCCTGCATTGTGCACGATGTCTGCCGGGATAGACTATGGACTCGCTGTGAATCTTGTAGAGGACTAAGCGGAAACTGATCATGAATGCGCTATTGGGGTTGATACGTCGTGAGTAGGGGTGTTGGCAGGTGGTGGTGGCTGACGACAGTTTGGGAGTGGAAGAAGGAGGAGGACACGCCCAAGGGGACGACCATTGAAGAGATTGAGAACAGTAATAAGATCGGCCCGTGTGCAGGAGCCAGATGGATTGCTCCTGTGCTCGAGAGATTATGATGACGCTAAGAAGGCATAACTCCAGCAGTGGATAGGGTACAGCATGGATAAAGAGCCATCACAACTCTTATCCTTCATCTTCTTAATTGTGAATCCTACGAGGCAAGTTAATTAAGGAACCCAAAAACTTCTCATTGCCCACTGATCTACAGTTTCCAGCCACTAATGAAGACGCCAGGTTGGTCCCCGTGCTTTGCACCGTCGGACATTAACGAGACGCATTAACAATCAAACAAATCTGAAGCCATTGTCCACTGTTCTCATCCGAGAGCTCCGCTCATTCAGCCGATCTCTTGCGGGATGGCTAAATACCCAGTAGTATGGGGCAGATCAATTTGCCACAAACTCTTCAGCGCCACGTATATCGTGGATGCAGTTACCAGTAATGTTCAAATGTGTCCACGAGTGAGATGAGACCGTTTTTAAAAAAAAAAATGTGACCGTGGCTTTTTTGCAGCTGGTTAGATCTCTGCGCTCGATGGCACTATGTCACCAACTTTATCAGATGGCCAGATGGCAGATGGTGTGTGACCGTGGGCCTTGAGGGACTCTGCTGGTACTGACCTTGATGCTCATAATGAAAAAGAGGTGAGTGAGACCTCATGTTTAAATTAATACCAAATATAGTTACAGTATTTTTTTTTTCATTTTAAAAATGCATTATTTTCTTTTTGATATGAAACCTAACGCATGTGACGAGGTGCAACACGAAGACGCAGCGGTTCAGGTGATGGACTGTTTATTTTAGACACTTTTCAACTTTTATCATATCTCCAATTTCACCCATGAGACCCCATCATAGCGCTTCCTCTCCGTTTCGCAATAAGTTGTGGACACCAGCCATCAGACCGTGTTCCTGATTAGCCAATCAGTTTGGATCTGCCACAAGCTTAAGGAATTTACAAAACAACCAAAAACAAATTGGATTATTAAGAAAGGAATTTGAAACCTTCATTTGCTCATAATGTGGTTTTCCAAAAATCAATCTCAATTCGGTAGAACTGGCTCAGTCCTGTGAGTTCGGCATCAATCCCATGAGCTGCCTACCTCACATTGCACAATGCTCTATCCATATGCAGTGCAAGTAATGGATAACCGTGGTCATGTATATGTCAAGCATTAACAAATGAAGGAATATGCCAGAAACATCACGGTGATCTCAGTTATTATGTGTAAGTTTAGTACGCTTAGTTTTCATTCAGGCAACAGTGACTCACAAACGTTGACCGAGGAAAGAACACATTTCTGGCCAATCTCATTGTGTCTGTGCGGCCTAAACCCCGAGCCTCTGCCCCCAACTATCACCCACCCACACTACACTTACTGGACAAAATATATATATATCCAGTTTTCAGAAGCGGGCGGCGCGGTGGCCCAGTGGTTAGCGCTGTCGCCTCACAGCAAGAAGGTCCCGGGTTCGAATCTCTCGGCTCGGGTGCCTTTCTGTGTGGAGTTTGCATGCTCTCCACGTGTCCGCGTGGGTTTTCGCCGGGCACTCCGGTTTCCTCCCACAGTCCAAAAAGCATGCTGCTACATAGGTTAATTGGCTCGCAAGCTAAATTGCCCCGCAGTGCCCGGCGATGGACTGGCGTCCCATCGTCGGTATATCCTTACCTTGCGCCCTGTGTCTGCCGGGATAGGCTCCGGCTTCACCGTGACCCTGTATAGGACTAAGCGGTTTCAGACAATGAGATGAGATGAGTTTTCAGAACCGCCATCGTGGTCCACAAGCAAAGCGTGAACATTTTTAAATATAGGTTTGTATCCCACCGATGTTTATGTCCCATTCCATGGTTGTTCAATCATTGCCAACCACCAACATTAGCCCATCTGCTCTATGTTTTTCCCAAGCCACGTATCACCACAATCATCATAATTAGCAATATACTCATCGTTGTTATCCTCGTTCGCGTCAACAACCACATGAGCATTATCTCAAACATCATAAGTAATTAATACGTATTTATCTTCAATATCATTATTATTATTAACAGCAGTAAGTTGCATTTTTGTTATCATCTCCATAAAGACCAACATTATCGCCGCATCGTAAGCATCACTGTTATAAGTATCGCTGGCTTTGTCCCTTATTTTATGATTTTGGCATCCTCCACATACGAGCAAATTCTTCATTATTGTCATCGTAAAATTAACATTGCTCCTTGAACTGCAAGCGATTTACGTGCACGAAATAATATTAGAATTAATATACATTTTGAGAGTCATTTTGGCGTTAAACCCTTTCAATCTGGTAGCAATCCCATTATCTGTATAAGGTTTTCACCAAATTGTTTTATATATAATCTGCATTAGCCCCACCTATAAAAAAACCTCTGCGCCCTCCATAAGCGGATGCGGCATTTACTAAGAATAGTGCCTGAATTGAACTATGAGCAAAAGAAAAGTGAGACAGACTTAAAACTTTATATTATTACCCAATTGTCAAGGCGTCATCACAGCCAATGCCACTGATGCTACCACCACACCTGCAACGGTGTCCACCTTCATCAGATTCCACAGCTGCTGCGTGGTATAAACACAATGACAACCAACGTCTCATCTCTCCGAAAAGCCAAGATCTCATCTCATTGTCAGAAACCGCTTAATCCTGCACAGGGTCGCGGTGAGCCTGAGCCTATCCAGGCAGACAGAGGGCGCAAGGCAGGAAAATACCCACGATCGGACGCCAGTCCATCACCGGGCACTGCGGGCAATTTAGTCTGCGAGCCAATTAATCTATGCAGCAGCGTGTTTTTTTGGACTGTGGGTGGAAACCGGAGTGCCCGGCGAAAACCCACGCGGACCCGGGGGAGAACATGGAAACTCCCACACAGAAAGGCACCCGAGCCGAGACTCGAACCCGGAACCTTCTTGCTGTGTGGCGACAGCGCTACCCACTGGGCCACCGTGCCGCCCACGTTTTTTTGCTCCTCAACATGTGAATCGATTTACTTACTTTAACGCCAGAGGCCATACAATGTCGAGAGAACGAATGCTCAACACGGCTATCCTGATAAAGCAGCTCGAGGTCTATGCAGCGCTTTGTGACCATCGGGTGAGAAACGTTTTAGAAATCAATTATTATTAAAATAAATTATCATACTTCAAACACGATAACCTACGTAAATACATTGCTTAGCATGTTTATGTAATAGGCAGTTCTAAATTATCCCAATAAAACATACAAGGTGTATTTTTTATGCAATTATGGTTATAAAAATATGGCCTTTTTTTTTAGTCTTTCAATGTTTTGGTAAAAATAATAATTAATTGATGATTGCTTCGAAAAGCTGCTCTTTCGGTACAGCCGCGTCGATCGCTCCCTCTCTCTCCATCGCGACGTTTCGCCCTCACACGTTAGAGGCATCCTCAGGCGCAGTTACTGTGCTCTGGCCCCTCGTCGGTGGGCGAGTCGCGCCTGAGGATGCCTCTAACGTGTGAGGGCGAAACGTCGCGAGGTGGGGAGAGAGGGAGCGATCGACGCGGCTGTCCCGGGAGAGCAGCTTTTCGAAGCAATCATCATGCATCGAGCCGTGAAAAACCTACATCGTTACATAATAATTAATGTATGATTATATGTAAATAAATATTATACAGGCAAGCCAATGCATCACCATCAGTAAATCATGTATGAGAAAGTATGCTCCCCCTGAGGACCTCAGAGTGACACCGTCTTGTTGTTTTAAGATTATTTTTCTCTCTTGTCAACTAAGGGAGGCACATTCTTTATTCGTGAATTATAGTCCTGGTTGATTGACAGACTATATGCTTACCTTAAAAAAAACGATTTCATAATTTGATGATTGCTTCCAAAAACTGCTCTATCGGGATAGCCGACGTTTCGTCTCCCACGTTGGAGGCATCCTCAGGCGTTCCGTGTGTGAGTCATGTGTATGCCTACTATTTGAATGTCAAGCCACGCCCTTCTACAGCATCACTCCCGTGGAGAGAAAATGTATTTCACAGTTTTACTGATAACTCACATCTCTAGAGAGGCTGAACCATACGTCTGAAACTAATGGCACTGCCTTAAAACAACGTAGGGAGCTGAGAAGGGCTAACCCTCGTGTTCGTGTGATTTTGTATTAAGGACGCAAGATTTATTGAGTGGACACACGTTTTCAATTGTGCTCGTATGTGTTTAAAGAATTTCCGATAATTTTACCACCACCTAAAATTTATGGAGTTCTGAAAATGTACTTGGGTTGTTTTTTTTACGATTTCTTTCGTTGCTTGCAAGTTCTGTTTTTTTTTTTACATAGCTTTGAGAACTATACGTTTGATGATGTTAAGCATCTAAAAAATACATTTCTATTTCACTCGTGAGTGATTTATTTTGCCACACGTATGAAAATCAAATATATACAATACTGCATTTGCACGCAACTTAAAATTAAATTCTGTAACATATATGCAGTATTATTACGGAACTGTTAGTAAGGCACCATTCTTCTACAGAAAGCTTGAGGATCAACAGGACAATTGTTAACCCCTTACTAGTGAACACTAGCCCTTGAGTTAAGAAGAAATGGTTGATCAGAAGGGAACCATACTTCAACCACACCAGGTTGTTAACGCTATAGGTACTTTTTTGCCAGTGTATATATAAGATTACAACAGGTTTTACCGTATCTGGCGATTATGCAGGTGTTAAGATCTTGACACCAGGTTGTTTGTCACCCTCCCGTTACATCCGAATTATATAATGGGCATTCATTCCATCAAAATGCTGATGAAAGATCTCTGGGAATTTTGTTTCAGACTGACAATAAACCAGAAGTCTGCTGTGTGGTCAAAAAATCCAACAACATACGCAATACATGTACTAAATAAGGGTGAAACTTCCAAAATATAAAAAAACCACACCTTTTAGCTGGACCGTTCAGTAGCCTCCTGATGTGAGTGGCCAAACGTCACGAAGTACAAAAGAGGAAGTTTCGACACGGATATTCCGAAACAATGGCTCTTTAGAGAAATTCTCATCACACATTGAGCCATGAAATCTCATCTCATTGTCAGAAACCGCTTAATCCTGTACAGGATCGCGGTGAGCCGGAGCCTATCCCGGCAGACACAGGGCGCAAGGCAGGGATATATCCACGATGGGACGCCAGTCCATCACCGGGCACTAAGGGCAATTTGGTCTGCGAGCCAAATAACCTATGCAGCAGCGTGATTTTTGGGCTGTGGGAGGAAAACGGAGTACCTGGCGAAAACCCACGCTGACACGGGGAGAACATGCAAATTCCGCACAGAAACGCACCCGAGCCGAGATTCGAACCCGGGACCTTCTTGCTGTGAGGCGACAGCGCTAACCACTGGGCCACCGTGCCGCCCAGCCATGAAATCGTACAACATTTAAAACCTTCCAAAATCAGGCGTGAGTGCGCTGGAAAATGGGGTTAGCTAGAGTGGCTGCTCTAGATAAATACGTGATATATTCTAACACCGCCATTCTAACTCTGTGGGCTGAGACTCACCAGTGGTCCGCAAGCGCCACCTAGTGGTCTGTAGAGACCAGACCCAAGTGGGTCAAATGGACCTTGAGGTGCAAAAGATTGAGAACCCTTGTTCAAATCCATCCATCTATCCAATGTCATGCTGCTTATTCGAGTCGGGGTCACAGGACGTCTGAGCAAAGCAGCTCAGACGTCCTTTTGTCCAGCAACTTTCTCGAGCTCTTCTCGGGGGATTCCAAGGCCTTCCCAGGCCAGCTGGGAGATATATTCCTTCCAATGGGTGCTGGTCTGTCCCGGGGTCTCCTCCCAGATGGCCGTGCCCCATACACCTCTGGAGGGAGGCGCCAAGGAGGCATCATTATCATGGGCTCGAACCACCTCAATAGCGGTTCTACTCTGAC
Source organism: Mordacia mordax (assembly GCA_036362905.1). Classification (NCBI taxonomy): domain Eukaryota; kingdom Metazoa; phylum Chordata; class Hyperoartia; order Petromyzontiformes; family Petromyzontidae; genus Mordacia; species Mordacia mordax. The sequence goes on from JAZEWT010000005.1 coordinate 27,358,963, forward strand.
ATCCTCACGGATCACTGAGTTCCTCACTCTGTCTCTAAGGCTGAGCCCAGCAACCCTGCGGAGGATACTCATTTCAGCTGCCTGTATCAGAGACCTTACTCTTTCGGTCATTACTCAAAGTTCATGACCATAGGCGAGGGTTGGAACGGAGACTTATTGGCAATTTGAGATCTTCGCCTCCCGACTCAGCTCCTTCACTACGACGGTCCGGTGCAACGCCTACATTACTGCAGATGCTGTTCCTATCTGTCTGTGAATCTCACACTCCATCTTACCCTCACTCGTGAACACGACCCCGAGACACTTGAACTGCTCCACTTGGGTCAGCTGCTCACTCCCCAGCCAGAGGGGGCAAGCCACCTTTTTACGGACAAGAACCACAGGCCTCAGATTTGTAGGTGCTGACTGTCATCCTCACCGCATCACACTCGGCCACAAACCGTTTCAGTGCACGCTGGAGACCACAGTCTGGTGAAGCAAAAAGAACAATCACGGGTGAAAAGCGCTCTATAAATGCAATTATTATTAATTATTTGCCGTTCTTATCTCGTTGTTGACGTGCCGTTCTCTCCGCAGCTCTGTGACCCTCGGGTAAAAAGCGCTCTATAAATGCAATTATTATTATTAACATCATCTGCAATAAACAGAGATGCCACCTCATATTCCCAAACTAGGTACACTGTGGTGCTCGGCTCCGCATTGATATCCTCTCCATGAAAATCACAAACAGAACAGGAGACAAGGCGCATCATTGGCGGAACCCGACGCCCCTTGAAAACGGGCTTAACTTAATACCAAGGATGCGAACATCACTCCCAGTCCGGGTGCACAAAGGACCGAATGGCACAGAGTACTGGCCCCGGTACCCTGTAGTCCCGCAACACCTCCAACAGAAACCCTCGGGGCACACGGTCAAAAGCCTTTTCCAAGTCCACAAAACACATGTAGACTGGTTTGGCAAATTCCCATGACCCCTAAACATTATTCCTCCTCAATCTGATGTTTAACAATCGGTCGGATCCTCCTTTCTAGCACCCTGGCATAGGCAGTTGGAACACACCCTCTGGTCCCCCTTTTTGAAAATGGGAGCAAGCAACCCTGTCTGCCAAGCCACTGCTACTTTTCCCGACCGACATAACGTTGAAAAGGCGTGTCAGCCATGACAGTCATATAACATTCAGGGCTTTCAGAATTTCTGGGAAAATCTCATCTGCCCCTGGTGCTTTGCCACTGTGTAACTTCTGGACTACCTCAATGACTTCCACCAAGGGGATGGGCTTTAACCCCACAGAACACTACGGCTCTGCCTCCTCCTCTGGAGGCATGTTTGTTGGGTTTAGGAGTTCCTCATAGTGTTCCTTCCACCTCCCAATGATATCCCCAGTCATGTTCAGCACCTCCTCATCCTTGCTGATAACAGCCTGGGTGTTGCCCTGCTTTCCTCTCCTGAGCCGTCGGATGGTTTTCTAGAATCCCATTGAAGCCAGCCACGAATCTTCCTCAATATCCTCTCCGAACTCCTCCCACACCTGGGTTTTCACTTGTGCAACCACTGCAGTCCTTCTCAGCTACCAGTACTTGTGCACCAAATCAGGGGTCCCCCGTGCCAACCAAACCCTGAAAGACTCGTTTTTCAGTTTGACAGCTTCCCTCACCACTGCTCTCCACCAGCGGTCCTTAGGTTGCCACCATAACGGGCATCGACCACCTTGTGGCCGCAGCTCTTAGCAGCATCTTCCATGATGCAGGCTCGAAATCGGGTCTATTCGTACTAGTTCAGAAAGATAATAACAGAGTACCGATTGGGTTCAGATCGGGCAGGCCATTTCTCCCAATCACACCCCCTCCAGATTTCTCCATTATTGCCCACACGGGTGTTGAGGTCTCCATTTATAACTATGACGTCACCAGGTAAAGTGTTTTCCAGCACCCCATCCAACTGTCTCCAAGGAGGTAGTGTCCTCTCAACTGCTGCTCGGTGCCTGTGCTCCCGCAACAGTCAAGGGTCCTCCTCCCTGCCACCCGGCGTCACATTGAGGTAACCTGGTGAGTACCTCCACCCCCTCCCAGAGCCTCTCCCCCGTTGCGACTCCGGAGAAGGAGAGACACCAGAGGCGACACTGTGAGTAGAGTCGGGCCTAACCATGTGGCCGCTAATGCAGCTGCGGCAGGAGGATGCAGGCAATCTGCAGTCAATCTGCTCGCTCCATCCACCACGTGGGCTCTGTGCTGATCAGCTGGAAGAGCGACGAAATGTTTCTGTCAACAGTGGGAGTGTTGACAACGCCCTCCCAGTACATTCTAATGAATACAATTGACGTGCAATCATGCACTCGCAATTCTGAAGAGATATACTTATCTGGTGTATGGAATTGATGTGTTTGCATTTACTATGCATCTAAACGAAATTAATTATTCAAGCCCATCAGAATATCTCTTGGGCATCCAATATCCAACGAACCGCAGCCTCTCACCTCCACTGCAGGGCGATGGAACTTAACGTTGTTTAAACTACACCGCGGTGGGGGAAAACAACAACAACAATGTAAGTGTTATTAAATGATTAGTATTTCCATAGTATTTGGTTATATGTAGTTATTCATTCATTATCAATACCCGCATAATCCTGTACGGGGTCGCGGTGGGGGGGGAGGGGAGCGGAACCGACCGTGGTCAACAGAGGGCGCAATGCGGGGAATGCACAGGATGCGACGTCAGGACATCACAGGGCACATTTTGGGGGGGGCAATTTAGTCAGCAGACTAATTAACCCAGGTAGCAGCGTGTCTTTAGACGGTGGAAGGAAACCGGAGTACCCAGCGGAAACTCACACGGGTACGGGCAGAACACTAAAACTCTATTTATTAAGTTTTTAAATGTTAATCAAATGTGTTAGGAATCAATTAAGTACATTGGGAATTTAAGTTTCAGTGTTATTTAATTATGTATAGTATGTCAGACATCCCCCATAACTGGAAAGTGTCTCCCCTTTCAATTATTCCGGTCCCCATGGGCTACGCACTCGTAGTAACGACATGGTCATCAAGACAAAAAATCCATTAGGTTCATCTCACAACTGACGAATTCAGCTAAATATTTGCTGGCATCTCCACGAGGCTTAACGCAATTCAGCAAAGGACCCATTCTAGCAATCAGGAGCAATGAGTTAACTTCAATCAGACTGCAAGTGTATTGTCCACCATGGACAAAGTGCAAGGTGGGCTTGCCATCTGTCCAGCTTTAATCAGCAATTGACGTCCGTTTCCAGTTTGGTAGGAATGAACGTGCACCCTGCAGAGGTCTCGTGGAATTGTTCGTTCGTTTTCAGAACCCGCTAAATTCTATATAGCGTCACGGGGAGGGGGGTGGTGCGGCAGACACAGGGCGCAAGGCAGAACTCTGCATAGATTGGGATAGCAGTCCATCACAGGGCACCGGGGCAATTTATTCTGGCTAATTAGCAGCGTGTCTTTGGACTGTGGCAGGACATCGGAGCACCCAGCGGAAACCCATGCGGATACGGGGAGAGCATGCAGTCTCCAAACAGAATGGCATCCACGTCCAGAATCAATGGCAGCGCTCTTAATTTTGCCACTGCGCAGCCCTCGTGAAATGGTGTTGAACTTATTTACGCTCTCTGAACGGTTTCGATGGATCTAGTGCTGATTGACAAATGTTTCCTGGTTTTGCCTGTGGAGGCAGTAGCAAATCTATCTCGAGATTATTATACAGTAATGCAAACAACCCTACAATAATGCAGAGCGATATCGTATAATATTTATGGGTAAAGGAAACAATAAAACTATGTTCACACTTTTTATTTGCGATCGAGCAAAGGACCGGAGAGCAGTGATTGTCAACGCATTCAGCCCACAGAGGGATCCGTTGCAGCATGTGCTGATTGAATTCCGGTTAGAAGCCGACTCCATCACTCTGCAATCGTTGAGGTCAAAAGACTTGAACGATCAGCACTTCGATTAATAGGCGCACAAAAGGTGCGAGCGCTCCTTTCTTACGCTCATGGGCACTTGGCAGCTCCGCTCCTCTGGAGACGATGGCAGACAGAGGAGCAACGCCCACAACAAAGAGCACCAGACGACTAAAATACAGCGAGGCTGGCACAATGGAGAGAGTGCAAATGGTGCATCCGCCAGACACCAAAGTCTGCTAACCCACAATACCTTGATCTGTCTGGTGATCCCCTCCAGCCAGCGAGCCTTTGCCACTCTCCACACGTCCTCAATTCGCACCTCGACTGGCTCAAGCATTCTGTGATGTCAACGCTAATTAGCGGGCAAATGAGAGCTGTTGTTGCTTATAATCAAATATGCAATTGACGAACAGCATTTTTATTCTGCTCAACATAAAGAAAGGTCTTGCGACTATGAAATTCAAATTGAGAAATAAGCAGTCATCGCAAACACTGATTATGACAGAGAGGATTACGACACAGCTATATTTACACATACTCTACATATACATTTACTTAGATCGAATTTTTTTTATTTTACAATGCTGCTTCAGTGTACTTGTTAAAAAAAAAATAAGTCGTTAAGAAATTATAGTAGAGTCTTCATGCCATCACTGGTAGGAAGGGGGGAACGCGATGGTGGCCAATGCTTTGGCCGACTGGTGGCCTTCTTCAGTAAATCTCACGCACACTCTGGGTGCGTGGGTGCCGCTGCACGCACCATATCGGCACGTGTGCCACACGGCAGCCGCGCGCAATCATTTGCGTGCATTGTCTTGAAGCGGGAAATGCATTGCATTGCATTGCATGGGGCATGCCTTCATTTATAACTAACCAATATGTATGCATGAATAACCAATACAGCCGTCTCCTAATGGAGGTATTGAAACGAGCTGTGTCTCCCAGACGAACAGCTTGCCGTGCCTTGCAGCAGCCAGCTCGGCACCTCGTGAGCAGCATACAGACAGCCGCAAGGGAACGAGCGAGCACTCGAGCTCTCAGCAGCGACGATGCACTGCAGCGCTTAGCCGCACCGCAGCGATTCCGTTGCGTTGCCACAGTGTGAATATGCGTACTTGTTTCCAACATCGAAACGTCCAGGAAATTAATTGAACGAGGGCAAAATTATAATCGTGCGCACGATTTTCCTTATCACTGGAAGGAGGTCACGAATACAGGTCACTTATGTAACCTACCATTGACTGCCCTGATTTTATCCTTTGGCAGACCTTGGGAAGGGTAATTAAAGATTTGCTGTTTACCTTTAGAATGTATATTTGTCAAGTGCCTCGATTCGTTATGTGTCAGGTTGGTGGTATTCACGCGTGAGCGATCTCATGCTTGTTAACTACGCATGTCCTCCGGACGCGGTGGCGAGGCTTCAGCTGACAGAGTCGGGATTCTGGGCGGCGCGGTGGCCCAGTGGTTAGCGCTGACGCCTCACAGCAAGAAGGTCCCGGGTTCGAGTCTCTCGGCTCGGGTGCCTTTCTGTGTGGAGTTTGCATGCTCTCCCCGTGTCCGCGTGGGTTTTCGCCGGGTACTCCGGTTTCCTCCCACAGTCCAAAAGCATGCTCCTGGATAGGTTGATTGGCTCGCAGACTAAAATTGTCCCGCAATGCCCGGCGATGGACTGGCGTCCCGTCGTCGGGTGTATTCCTGCCTTACGCCCTGTGTTTCCTGGATAGGCTCCGGCTCACCGTGACCCTATATAGGATTAAGCGGTTTCAGATAATGAGAGAGATGAGAGTCGGGATTCTGCTGCCACGAGGTTCAATCTAAGACTCGTTGAATCCTACTGGGTTGAGTTCGGAACGTACAGATTCAACAATAATGAATAATAATTAATAAGTCAAATCGTCTCTGATATTTTGTACTAAAATAATTCTAAATGAAGTAATTGGTGAAGAATATATCCTGGTTTTCCTCTTTGCTTATTAGGTATACATTTGTATTATTTAGTTTTCTCTTATTTCAGCAGTTACCTGATAATTGTGACGTGTCTTAGACTTACAGGTACGACAAACGATGTTGCCACTGTTGAATCTGCCACAGTGGCAGAGTCATTTTTCAGTTTCAGAAGGATAATTTCCCAGGTCAGGTACTTTTTGTGTGAAGATTGCATGTTCTCTCCACATTCGGGTGGGTTTTCACCGGGTACTACGATTTCCTCCCACAGTCCAAAGACACGGTGCTGCTTCGGTTAACTGGCCTGCTGACTAAATTGCCCCCCGATTCCCTGCGATGGATTAGCGTCCGATCCTGGGTATAGCACTGCCTTGTGCGTGAAATCTGCCGAGATAAGGTTTTGGCTCCCTGCGGCCCTGTGCAGGTTTAAGCAGACTGATAATGAATGCGTGAATGTGGCATGATCATGTGTACACGTCTCTGTACATTGTCAACACAAAACTCCAGCATACATGTCTCCGTATGTCAAAAATGTACATTGCTAGCCCTCCGAGCTGATCTGAACCATTTTTTTCCCCATAAAACATTTTCTCAAGTAATTAGTGGTCAAGCAGAGACCATCAAACGACCTCATCTCCTCTCATTGTCAGAAACCGCTTAGTCCTATACAAGGTCGCGGTGAGCCGGAGCCTATCCCGGCAGACACAGGGCGCAAGTCCATTGCCGGGCACTGCGGGGCAATTTAGCCTGCGAGCCAATCAACCTATGTAGCAGCATGCTTTTTGGACTGTGGGAGGAAACCGGAGTGCCCGGCGAAAACACAGACGCGGACACGGGGAGAGAACTCGCAAACTCCACACAGCAAGGCATCCGAGCCGAGATTCGAACCCGGGTCCTTCTTGCTATGAAGCGACAGCGCTACCCACTGGGCCGCCGTGCTGCCCATCAAACAACCTCCATGTGTGAATCCAAGTCGATCTTTCGTAAGCTCGCTGATGATGGGCAGTGCACCACAGCGCACCAACCATCACGTAAAGTACTTGCAGCAGTGGTGGCGTCAGGCGCAAATAAAGTAAGCAAAAGCTTCGGTCTCAAGCAGCTAAAGGAGCCCCGAATTAATGAGAGTTCAGAATGCACCAAATATTCCGTCGAAATTCAGATCGTAATAAGCATAAAAAGCACAATTAACATTTAAAAAATTAATAAATTTCGCTCATTTCATTCCTCATTGCATCTCTTCCCTCTCGTGTCGCTACATCTCTAAGGGCTTCCCCGCTCCTCTTTACAAGGGAGGTGCGAAATTACGGTCGCTCACTAAAAATAGAATCACTGCCGCGGCTCTTGCGCTGCAAGAATATTGAGCAACTATGTAACATTAGAGTTCGTTGCACCAAGTGGGCCACCGGCTGATTTGAGCGGACACGCAACATGCACCAAATAGGCAACCAAAACCTCGCTAGCGCCCACAGAACCATGGCTTCAGAGAAACGCTCACAATGGTCAATCTTGATTCTGCTTCAAACACATTGTAGAGGGCGGCGCGGTGGCCCAGTGGTTAGCGCTGACGCCTCACAGCAAGAAGGTCCCGGGTTCGAATCTCTCGGCTCGGGTGCCTTTCTGTGTGGAGTTTGCATGCTCTCCCCGTGTCCGCGTGGGTTTTCGCCGGGTACTCCGGTTTCCTCCCACAGTCCAAAAGCATGCTCCTGGATAGGTTGATTGGCTCGCAGACTAAAATTGTCCCGCAATGCCCGGCGATGGACTGGCGTCCCGTCGTCGGGTGTATTCCTGCCTACGCCCTGTGTTTCCGGGATAGGCTCCGGCTCACCGTGACCCTATGTAGGATTAAGCGGTTTCAGATAATGAGATGAGATGAGACACATTGTAGAAGAGTAAGGTGGCAAGTTGTGATGGCCCCATTTGGCTCCGTTGAGGACCCCTGGCCTCATATCTGTGCCAATGCCTCCTTTCGCTCCCCCTACTCCTCCCCAGCAAGTGGGGCTGTCTCGACCAAGTCCAGAACACGCACCTTGCGGTGAAGAGCAGACGGTGCCTCGGTCATCCGCTCCAAGTGTCGTCTGTCAGAGGAGCAGAGCACCGCTGATTATTTAAGTTCCGTGACTGCGCAGGCCTGTGCCCACACTTGGCCGTCATTGATCTACGCTCGCACACTGGCTGATGTTATCAGTCCATCTCCATGGCGGACGCCATCTCAGACGCATTTCCTTCCATGGCTTCCAGTATTGTCGTCTCAAACTCGGCTTTTCGTCTAACATCCCTCCTATGGGTGACTCCTGTCTCTCTGTACAGTTTTGTTTGTTTAACGTCTCTGTTTCTGATCCATGCCTTGCGGAATTTGCGTGTTCTCCCCGTGTCTATATAGGTTTTCTCCGGACACTCCGGTTTCGTCTTTGAGTCCAAAGACATGCTGCTGTCAAGATTAATTGGCCAGACTAAATTACCCGCAGGGCTCTATGATGGACAGACGTCCTATCTTGGGTGTAACCCTACCTTGCACCCTGTGTCTGTCGGGATAGGCTTTGGCTCACAGGCTTACGTTGAATTAAGTGGAGACTGATAATGAATGAGTGGATCTGATCCAAGCGGAAGAATGGGTAATAAGCTCTGATGGCATGCGTTTGTCCTTAAGCATCTTGCTATGCTGCTTGTCATTTTACAACGCTAATTGTAAGCATAACCCACGTGCTCTTCGTTTCTTTTCGATCCAAGCCGCTTTCTACAGGCACTCTATCCCGTACATTACATTCGTGCGTTTTCCAGCTGTCCCTTCAAATATACTGGGCGGCACGGTGGCCCAGTGGGTAGCGCTGTCGCCTCACAGCAAGAAAGTCCCGGGTTCGAATCTCGGCTCGGGTGCCTTTCTGTGTGGAGTTTGCATGTTCTCTCCCCGTGTCCGCGTAGGTTTTCGTCGGGTACTCCGTTTTCCTCCCACAGTCCAAAAAACATGCTGCTGCATATGTTAATTGGCTCGCAGACTAAATTACACGCAGTGCCCGGTGATGGACTGGCGTCCCATTGTGAGTGTATCTCTGCCTTGCGCCGTGTGTCTGCCGGGATGGGCTCCGGCTCACCGCGACCCTGTACAGGACTAAGCGGTTTCTGACAATGAGATGAGGTGAGATTCAAATATACCTTCCATTGTTTAGTAAACGTATTTTACACGATAATGCTATAATCAACATCAGCATTGCTCAATCTACTGCTCGATGAAGAACTCCACGAGCTTTCGGAATAAATCTGTAGGATGCAAGCGTTCACCAAGCACCCGGTACTGGAGGTGATTTCATGTTGCAGACTGTTTATATATTTTAAATCAAGAAACTATTTATTGGAATCACATTGAAATTACTGACCATTGATCCACCCTCCTATGCTCTGTGTGCGCTATTTAAAAAATGGATACTGCTGTGGGGACAATTCTGCAAACTATCTTATTTAATTATTATTATTATATTGCTAAACCCCGTAAGGCGCGTATGCACAGCAGTGATTTGAAACCATGTGACAGGTCTTGCCGCACTCGAGTCTCCACCACCTTCCACTGCCTGGTGCGCATCACAAACACACGCGCGCGTCCTGCACACACGTGCGCACACGCGTGTGCATCACGCGCACGCGTGTGCATCACGCGCACGCGTGTGCATCACGCGCACGCGTGTGCATCACGCGCACAAGCCACGCGTGCGGAGGCGCGCCAGCTGCGCGAGACCGAGGCACCTACGCGCTGTCGATATCGCCGGCCCATGCTTGCTGCAGCTCGCCGTAAAGAACGCGTCTCGCGGCGCCAAAGGGGAAATGGAACCCCCGGCGCTCCCTCCCCCTTCTGCCTCTTGTCCACGGGGTGCAATTTGATGGGGGGGGGACGGGGGATTTTATAGCTCTGCCTTTTTTAATCCTCGAAACTGCACTCACAGTTATCATCCCAGGGGTTGTTGGGGGTGGTGGGGGGGGATAATACGTTTATCCCCCCCCACCCCGGGATAAATGATTTTGAATAGACAAGGCCACGGTTGAGCCTGGTTAGTATGTGAATGGGAGGCTGTAGGGGAATTGTAGCTGTTGTCGGGTTGGGTGAGGCGTTTTAAATGAGACCACTCCACCTGAAAAATCCCTCGAGATGGAACATCTCCTCTGCAAGGTGTCAACTGATGCAGAAAACACGTAATCACACGTACACAAACATGTTAAATCTATAACTCGCGCCGCAAGCATGTATACAATGAATATAACAATCAGCCAAGCGCACACGTACGTCCTGGAGACATATGTACATCGCTAGTTCATATGTTTTAAAAGGTAAAATGTTTAACTCGTGTAGTGTTCCTTAAATTTCAAAGGCGTTTGTTAGAAGAGAAAATGACTCAGAGGCAAGAGGAATCCGCAGTCATTCGGAGGAGGCAGGACGGCCACGCGTTCACATTTCCACACACTCCATCCTATATATGATCATCGGCCAATTCACGTGTTTCTTGAACGTAAGAGGTCAACGGAGAACCCGCAGGAAATCCATGCCAAACAGAGGGAGACTACACAAACTCTACATAGAAAGGCGGCCGAGGTGGATATCGAACCGTCTCAGACAATACTTTTTTGTTATGTGAGACACAGGTGTTACCAAGACACAGCCACCTTGCCGCCCATCCTAGAGTATTCTCGAGCTTCAACAGTAACACGCGCTGTGCGAATGAGTTTTAAATCGAGATTTCAAAACGCTGAGCTTGGCGGCATATTTCATTGTGACTAGAAGACCTTTGCATACAAGACACAGCTCTGCGCCTGGTTGGGGTTTGACTCCAGGGTCGGCTATGACTCATTAAGATATTGGGACCGAAGAAGAGAGTCATTGTCTCATCTCTCTCATCTCATTATCTCTCATCTCATCTCATTGTCTGAAACCGCTTAGTCCTATACAGGGTCACGGTGAAGCCGGAGCCTATCCCGGCAGACACAGGGCGCAAGGCAAGGATATACCGACGATGGGACGCCGGTCCATCGCCGGGCATTGCGGGACAATTTTAGTCTGCGAGCCAATCAACCTATCCAGGAGCATGCTTTTGGACTGTGGGAGGAAACCGGAGTACCCGGCGAAAACCCACGCGGACACGGGGAGAGCATGCAAACTCCACACAGAAAGGCACCGGAGCCGAGAGACTCGAACCCGGGACCTTCTTGCTGTGAGGCGTCAGCGCTAACCACTGCGCCACCGCGCCGCCCTTGTTATTGAATAAAACGTTAGTTGTTGAGGTAAGCAGCGGGTGGACAATTCAATATAAACATGTATCGGGTGGCGTGTGGGGTTACGCAAGGTACAACGAATCGTGCCGATGAGAATAAATCAAAATAGCGCTGGAAAGGAAGGTGCGAGAGAGAGGATCGGGGATTGGGAAGAAAAAGAACCAGTCCGCGATACATATTGGTGAGAAAGAGCAATGCATGAGTAAGGACGTGCAGTGTAAGAAGGTAGTCGGAGGAGGAGGCAGGGCGGCACAGTGGCAGAGTGAAGAGCGCTGCCGCCTCTCACAGCAAGAAGGCCCTGGATTCGATCCCTAATTGCGGTGCCTTCCGCTTGAGAATCTGCATGTTTCTCACAATGTTCGCGTGGGATTTCGCCGGGTGCTCAGATTCCCCC
>JAZEWT010000005.1:27375870-27386374 GCA_036362905.1 Mordacia mordax
TCGAACCCGGGACCTTCTTGCTGTGAGGCGTCAGCGCTAACCATTGGGCCACCGCGCCGCCCTTGTTGAGACTCCTATTTGCTTAATTGCTGTACTTTTTTGTTCTTCTTCTTTTTAGTCGATGACTTGGGCGGCTCGGTGGCGCAGTGAAGTAGCGCTGCTGCTCACAGCAAGAAGCGGTGGCGCAGTGAAGTAGCGCTGCTGCTCACAGCAAGAAGCGGTGGCGCAGTGAAGTAGCGCTGCTGCTGCTCACAGCAAGAAGCGGTGGCGCAGTGAAGTAGCGCTGCTGCTCACAGCAAAAAGCCCCGGCCTCGGTTCCCGACTCCGGTGCTTTCTGTTTGCATGCTCTCCCTGTGTCCGTATGGGTTTTTTCCGGGTACTCCGGTTTCACCCCACCATGCAGAGACACGCTGCTGCTCAAGTTAATTGGCCTGCTGAATAAATTGCCCCCGCTGCCCTGCGATGTACTGGCGTCACATCCTGCCTATAGCCTGGCCTTGTGCCCTCTGTCTGCTGGAATAGGCTCCAGCCCCCCAAGACCTTGTACAGGATTAAGCGGGTATTGATAATGATGTTCGATGACTGGGTCGCTCTTGGAAATGAGACTTTATCCTGGTCTCTTTAATCTCTACATGACTGTGGTAGTAGGGAATTAAAACTCCTTGCTAGTCATATCTACAGCTAATGTCACGATTCAGTTCTCCTTAAAACTAAAGGCCCTTGAGTCCTCGTTCCGTTTTAATACCGAGTGTGACTGGTGGCGTAGACTTCAGATGGTGTAGACCGGTATGTTTCGACATCGCCACAAGGTGTGAAGAATGCCCAAGTTTGTGATACTTTCATCATTAGGTTGTGAGTGTCGGGGCACACCGCAACCCGCCAGCCGAGACCGCTTGTTGTCGAGCCCCGTGGATCCCGGGACGTGCCCGCATGTTGTTCCATCCTCACGCGGCGGCAACACCAGTGACAAGGACGGGAGGCTTCTGTCATTTCTAGCATTTTTATTAACTCGACAATGTAACTCAACGTTACGTGCGCTAAACGAACAGTAACCGCTTACACCGGCGCCCAGCCACTCTCCCTCCCAACAGTCCGCCGTTCATGTTATGTTCTCATCCAAGCTGAGTCTCTGGACTCTCTGCACATCTCCCTTATATATCTCTCAGCCCCCCTTCCAGAACTTTCTATGCGATGTCACCTCAACCCCATGTCATTACTGGCTTACTTTCGTCTCTGGAACTTTTAACCATTGCGTCACCCGAGTTGTTTACGCCAAGGTCCCAGCCCATCATTGTTCTTTACCGTCCTCACCTTCGATGACTTCTCTTTGGTCGACCACCCATAGCTACAGTGCCCAGCCATTCAGACCAGACCCGCACCCCGCTCGCACCACAGCTCTCCCTCTCCCGTCTCACGTGCACCCAGCCTGGCACGCACAACACCCCACTCAACCATCCTGATCCCCGCCGCTCGGCACCGCTCATCGCACACGATCTACTCGCTCACGACATCGTGACCCCCGCCCCATGGCCCGATCGCTGGGTGTGGGTGTGCAGGTGCACCTAGCCTGGTACCCCGTGGGGCTTGGCACCACATAAGCATCGGTGCTGTTAAAAACTGGGGGTGTGAAGACAGAACCTTCATAAATATGACCAATTACAATGAACTTGCAGCCATATTAAAGCCTGGGTGGTTCTGCCTCTGTTGCCCCTTCTCACTGACGCCCTGGTGTAGCATCCTCCCGAGACATCTTGCCATGTCATGTGAAGTGTGACAATAGGGTGTCTTCACGGAGCCTCGTAAGCATTAATAATTCTTTGTAGCACCATTGCCAACCGTGCCCTGACGCACTGCTTCAAGAGGGCTTCCCTGTTTGATGGCCAGTGTTTCGATACAACTGCTCGTGGGTACAGCTGTGCCCCACAACTGTTGGCCATTAACTGAATCGTCATGATTAATGCCCGCTTAATCCTGTACTGGCTCGCACGGGGGGGGGGTGGTCCGGAGCCTCTCCTGGTAGACACATGGCGCCCTGCAATATTGAGAAAATACCACCGTCACCCCTGTCCTTCACCCCCAGCTCTGCCGGCCAGAGAGCACTCATCCCCGCACAGCCCCTATCCGAGCACCGTTGTCTCATCGCGGCCTACATACGTACTGCTTTACGGGCGCAGAGGCTGCCGTTATTACGGCGAATTAAACTGCTTCAAAGGACAACCCCGCGTGGGAAATACAGACTACTCATGTGCGTGACTTCTTCATCACGTTAACTACCAACTTCATTTTCAAATGTTGGGGATTTGAAAATGTTGCAAGCAACTGCTAAACCGCTTCGCGTGTCGCCAGCGCGGTCCAGTTGTCTTGTGACCCCCATTTCATAGACGCGCATCACATCTTTATCCTTTACTCAATCGCATCTGTTTTAAAATAACCCGCATTTGTTTCAGATAATTTTTATATATACACGTCGTTTTCTCTTGCTTAAACTGCATTGCACAACCATTGTATATAAAAATGATAAGTTGTAGACAATTAACTTTAATTGGAAGGCTAATTATGTACATGGATTTCATCGATTTAATCGATGTAGATAATTCAATTGGGGGGGGGGGTCATAATATATATAGACCACCCAGTATAATACACTTGGTGGATGAGAGGAAACATTATATTCTGCGAAATATACACAGCTGAGCGAGTTTGCTTGGAATCAATCGCCATTCACGTAGCAAAGTACTGTTTAATTCAGGAAATTACCAAAATACCGCTTAACTTTAGAAGAGGACGTTTAAACAAATGTTTTCATTCACAAATCTATTGCGGCAGTCGTACCACCCAAATCTGACACTTAAACACGAAGCAGTTCACTATGGCTAAACCATTGCACTCTTCTATATACTTTTACACACATATGAATGCCATGCACTCCCACAACTGCACAGATTTACACACCGATGCGTTGGATACATTTATACACTATATAGGAGGAAACACTCTTTTTGAAATATTTATTTCACCCTTTTAAATGCCCATAAAAAGCAGTAACTCGATATCCAGTGCTTTAATCTATACATGTTTATGAGTGTTTCAAAAAGTGATATAGATTATCTACCTCCAACTAATGTCACTGTGCACAAGTGCAACTCTGCCCACGCAAAAAGCTGGTGCCTCCGGCTGTCTACATCTCTAGATCATCCGATGCCACATCACATCTGCCGAGCATAACCCCAGAAGAACAATGTGACAAATTCTAATCATCACCTGCAGTCGTGTCTGCCCTGTGCGGCACGAGCACGCGAGAGATACAGATACGTGTGCTGGTGTGGTTGCACTGTGGCAACAAGAACCTCGTTGTCTCGAAGTGAGCTCATTTGAATTATTCTTTATATATCACGTCACTTTATCGTTTTACAAGTAACTCCTGTGCCCCGCTTGGCTCCTACAGTTATACATATTTACCTGCAAGATTACTCGCACCAGTGATGGTTTGTTTATTATTTGTATTTAATGCATATCCTTATTTTGTAAAGTTCACAGAAGTGGGATACGAGTTGTGTATTTAATCTTAAACAATGGGCGGCGCGGTGGCGCAGTGGTTAGCGCTGACGCCTCACAGCAAGAAGGTCCCGGGTTCGAGTCTCTCGGCTCGGGTGCCTTTCTGTGTGGAGTTTGCATGCTCTCCCCGTGTCCGCGTGGGTTTTCGCCGGGTACTCCGGTTTCCTCCCACAGTCCAAAAGCATGCTCCTGGATAGGTTGATTGGCTCGCAGACTAAAAATTGTCCCGCAATGCCCGGCGATGGACTGGCGTCCCGTCGTCGGGTGTATTCCTGCATTACGCCCTGTGTTTCCGGGATAGGCTCCGGCTCACCGTGACCCTATATAGGATTAAGCGGTTTCAGATAATGAGATGAGATGAGATTAATCACAGTTGCTTAGCAGAGGCCAAAACACCAGGTAACCAGCAACTAACAGCACTCCTGCAGATGTCATAGATAAGAGATGAGCAATATTTAAAGAATCTGGGAAATAAAGGTAATAGGAGGTGATGAAAGAAACACTAAGAAACGTGTTTTGACCTATGGCATGGTGGCTGAACACAATGGTAATGAGATAAAATAGATCATCGCTTTTCAGAGCATCTTCACGTGTAAGATTGAGATATGAATAGCAATTTGAACGCAATTTATGATCTCTTATCTCATCTCATTGCCAGAAACCACTTAGTCCTGTGCAGCGTCGCGGTGTGCCAGAACCTATCCCGGCAGACACAGGGCGCAAGGCAGGGATATACCCACGATGGGACGCCAGTCCATCACCGGGCACTGCGGGCAATTTAGTCTCATCTCATCTCATTGTCTGAAACCGCTTAATCCTATATAGGGTCACGGTGAAGCCGGAGCCTATCCCGGAAACACAGGGCGTAAGGCAGGAATACACCCGACGACGGGACGCCAGTCCATCGCCGGGCATTGCGGGACAAATTTAGTCTGCGAGCCAATTAATCTATGCAGCAGCACGTTTTTTTGGACTGTGGGAGGAAACCGGAGTGCCCGGCGAAAACTCACGCGGACACGTGGAAAACATGCAAACTCCACACAGTTAGGCACCTGAGCCTAGACTCGAACCCGGAACCTTCTTGCTGTGAGGTGACAGCACTACCCACTGGGCCACTGGGCCGCCTCGAAATATATAATTAAATATATAATCTTTTTCGTTAAAAAACAGTCAGCTGTTTATAAACATCCATTTACAAACATGTTCCACTTTTTTTAGAAGATGCAGTTCACAAAGACATCTGAAACCTTAGGTGTCATTGATTATGAGCTCTCATCCCCTCAGGTGTATTTTTACTGAACAAGACCTCCTCCACCTGCGCAATATCCCCTGCTCCCACCACTCCCCATCCATGAGCCTGAGACCGTCCGACCACGCCTGAAGATGCTTCCAACGTGGGAAGCGAAGCATTGTGAAGGAGAGAGACGCGCGCGACACGGCTATTCGGAAAGAAGAGCTTTGGCAAGCAATGATCAAATCACTGATCTTCAAACTCAATATTATTTAACTTTCCATGACTGTGTCTCTCATCACACCTGAATATAACATCTCAATCCTCAGCTGTCATCAGCGAATGCGGGGCTAAGTGCAAGATCACTTTCACTGTTATTATTGCACGTAGATGTATCTTCTTAGATTCTTTTCCTCGAGCAGTCGAGATCTGTTGACTTTTCCAACCCATCTCAAAATATAACTATGACCTTCTGGCAGGGTGCAACAGTGGTAACATCTGTACGTCACAGAAAGAATATCTTGCCAGAGGCAGTACATTTCCCACCTGGGGCGCCTTTCTGTGTGAAGTTTGTGTTTTCTTCCCCTGTTCTGCGTGGGTTTCCACCGGGTTCCCTTTCCTGCCACGACAAAAGACAATTCGTGGGCCGATAATATCACAAAATAACGCAGTGTCTGGCAAATGTTGGTGCCGGACGACTGCGTTGTGTCCTTCTCCCCATCTCTCTGTGGTTTCCTCGCGCCTCTATAATGATACGAGTCATCCTGGAAAAGGGCGTTTGCTATAGAGTAATTAATAATAATATTTGCACTTCCAGAGCTTGAGGGTCACAAAGCGCTGCACAGAACTGTGGAGTAAACGGCATGTCAACAACAACATCTTTTACATATATTTATAAATAAAGCGGACAATTTTGGGGCAAAGACGCCACGCCATATAAGATTACAACAGGTTTTACCGTATCTGGCGATTATGCAGGTGTTAAGATCCCAAACACCAAAATAGACACATTTTACAATGCGTCCAGTTTGCAAAAGCCACACATACTAGTGACAAAGTATGCAAACAGGTAGCTTTGATAACCTATGCATTGTCCTTCAACTGACCGACCTTCACCTGGCAGTGGCTTCCTTTTGAGCCTATTTGCCGGTGTCAGCCATTGCCAAAAGGCAGTCAGCTCCAGACAATGCAGTATCAATGCTTTATAGCTTAGGTGGAGCTGTTAACGCTATGGGTACTTTTTTGCCAGTATACATATAAAAGATTACAACAGGGTTTACCGTATCTGCAGGTGTTAAGATCTTAACACCTGCATAATCGCCAGGCAAAAAAAAGAGCACCCATAACGCCTCGCCCTCTTGCTGCACTCCGTGCTCTACTGGTCGGGATGCATCTACCTGTCCAGCATGCGTTGCACGTGAAATGACCGGATCCATCCAACCCGTGCGTTATTTCAACACTCTCTCCTCCCAAAAGTACTCGCCGAACCCTGATGATCGCGGGGCCCGCTTGTGCCCTCACGCACCCAGCTCCCCTCACGACCTCCGTCTCCTATCTCTCTCTTGAGCATAGACGACCTCACCCTTTGTCTCAGCATCCCCTTAAGTAACCCAGTCTCATTCAACTAAGGGCGTGCTCGCCACCTTGCCCGCCCGCTCCCCCGACCAACCCCCGAGGTGTTGGGAGACATTCCATCCTCGCATTTGAAATTCGCGCCTCTCCACCCCCCACCACGTTCTCCCAAAGCTATCCGCTCATCATCCAGATGCTTACTAATGCGCTAATTCCATACCCCAGCACAGGTTTTACTAAATGGGGCTTCTCTCCCGCAGCATGATGTCTACCCTGCCCGGTGCGGCTGTGTGGCCCCCTTAAGTGCAGCCCCACTTTATTACCCAATTCCCCCCCCCCCCCTCTCAAATCTTGCGTGGGAAAAAAAAGCCTTGGTGGAGACCTGTCCCTCCTCGAGATAACAGAAAAAAAACCCCGATCCGGCGGCGGTTGAGACCATGGTGGGGTTAAACTAAATGGTCCTTTCACAACAAGCAGTGGAGTGAGCCTGGTGTGTCCCGCAAGTCTGGCGTGCGCTGGGATGAACAGGTGATCGTGGCGGCGACGCTGTCGGATCCATGCGCGAGGGGTCAGCTGTCCGTGGCACCACGCAATATCTCTTTTACAAGAATAAGAAGTATTTTTGCACAACCCCATTGGCTCTGTGGCCTTCTGGGAATACATAACTTTAGCAGCATTTATTCAATCCAAGCAGAATCTACACTGATTGCAATACACACATCGTTTCATCGGCAGACAGACAAGCTTGCTTGAATCAATGCCGAACTGTCAGATATAATAGGCAAGGATGCTCTTTTAAAAATATGGATCGTAATAATATCTGCTGCTTATCCATTAATATATATACCCTACGCAATAATACAAAGTATGAGTTTGTGTAATATATTATATGATTAGAAAATAAATTAGGAAAAGGTTTGGTAAGACTAGAACCCTGGCAAGAGCATCACAACCTCACCTACATTGCCTTGGTGTGACTTTGTAGTCTGAATTTCCAAGTTTCTAACCCTATTCAAAGCAAAACTCTGAATACGTGCCCCTGCTTAACTCCACCTCTGTCCTGCTCATGTTTGATGTTTCCATGGCACGGAGAGTGCCTGAGACAGACGCCACTGCCTTTCCGCCTGGCGGAACCCATTTAGTTGCACAGTAGGAAATCTACCCGCCGCCATCTTCTGTAAAATTGGCCATTGTGGCTCCAAAAATCAGCAGAGAAGCGACGGCAGTAATCACATGAATTCAAGCCACAGTATTTTCCCGGGCACAGAAATGCGTAAAATTCATGCTATTAGCGTTGCCTACCAATTTGAATCCATAAAGGAAATATTAAGATGTTATGATGAGCGCAATTTGCCATAGTTCAGGTAACGGAGCGCCGTAAATTTGTGCAAATGTTTATATTTGTTGTCTGGCTTCAGAACTCATTAAGGATGTCTAATTGCTATATGCCCGGTGCTTACAGCCCATGCCATCATAAACAGATAATACATAGCACATGCAGCACAGATCAATGTCTTTTGTTAACCTACAGAAATATAGACTAAAAATGCAGCGATGAACTCATAACAGCCAAACCCACGATCCCACTATGTAGCAGCAACGCCGCCTTCCTGTTAGTGCGGTTCCACGGGTTGGGGGGTGGGGGGTGGCGAGCGGGGTGAGGGGTAATGCAATTAAAGTAATTTTGCATGTGTGTTTTTTTTCTCATTTCCTTGCGAATTGTGCAAGAATTCGACTGCAAACAACGCGGTAGAGCGACGACGCGCGCTGCAGGGTGAGGAATTGGATCTTTCCGGAGCCCTCTGATTGACAGTCAATGCCGATTTCTGGCGAGCATTATGTATGCGTATCGCACACAGTCTGCAGTCCCGCCCCAGTGAGCCCATCCTCCACCTCCCCCCCCCACCTTCGCACATGAGGTGTAATCAGCCACACGCAGGAAGCCAGTGATCTGTTTACCCGGGGGTAGATTTTTTTTTACCAGGCTGTACTGCCCAAGGTAATATACGTGGGGAGCATTTTTAAGTTTTTATTTTATTTTCAGACAGTGTCTCATTAAACGTTTTTTTTCCAACTCGGGAATACCATACTTGTTGTTTTGTTTGACATCACTCACGGATGGATATATGGCTCGCATTAATCGCATACAGAATATGCATGTCTATTATAAGTACAGTGTTCGTACATGGCAATAGCTATTGCACATTATGCAGAATTTTTTTTTTAATACGTACTCTGTATGCAGTCGTTAGACTTCATGGTGTTTGAGCAATTACGGATTTTATTTCTAAATATGATAATCACATATAAAGCAAATCTGAGACATTTTGTAAATTATCCGTTAAAAATGTAAAAAAATGATGAATATAACACCGCCGATGCAATTAATTTTCCCAATGAACAATAGTGAAAATGACAAAAAAATATTCGTTTTCGCTATGGTGAAATGTGAAACTTCGCTTCAGCAATGCTCATAATGAGCGACACCCTCACTGCGCATATTAATAATACTCCTCACTCAGTCGCCATAGTGATGGTGGCAGAGACATTTTATCTTTCCATGTCTTTCCCCCCCTTGTCATCATTATCTGCTGTGCCATCTGTTGGAGGGAATGAATTAGACCTCATTTGCATCGGTGATAAGTTAACCCCATAAGGAACAGCAAAGACGTGCCATTAGAAGAAGCATTATTTCAGCAGTTTTGCCCTGGCATCTAATTTGACCCCCAACAGCCAAACTTGTATTTTCCTTAACACTTTCCAGAGCATCATCCGGTGAGTCGGAACAGATTTTGTTATTATTTGTTACGGTACAGACCATGAGAATGAATCTGCTCTGGTGATAAGCTACAAAACTGTGGGTAAAATGGGCACAAAATGGCAGTCACGACTCAGACATTCGCACCAGTGTTTGAAGGGTATCCCTCATTAATTCTAGAACAGTGGTAATGTAGACGTACTGGGTGTGGTGGAATATTAATGTGCATACAAATAGATTTGGAAAATGAGTTTTAAATATTTATTAATTGATTGTGAGGCCATTTTGTGCTGCCCATGCGTCCCCCTGACCAGCTCATATGTAGGTAGCCGTTTGGGAGCTACCATAATGTCCGGACATTTTTAGAAAATAATTGCAGATTCATAACAGTGGTTGAAAAAAAAAAGCAATGTTGCTCCTGAGCAGTGAATGTCTAATGGATTTCCTAACTGACGATTGCACCAACATTTTCCCAAACACGTTTGAGTTCATTGCATATAGAGTGAGGCATGGTGAAGTGCAACGGCGAGGTGGAAACACCCACGGGGTCACTTGACATTTACACTGGATCCTTTGACCTCAAAAGTGGAGAGCTACCATTGATTACCAGGCTGGATTGGGGCAGATTGGACTCACAGGGATGTGGATGTTGGGCTTTATGTTTCCAAGAGATTATTAACTGGACACTATCTTAGGTGCCCTCTTGTGGGTGGCACTAGTAATCACACTTGCTTTGGTGCAACTGACTTTGGCGAACCCTACATTGCAACGTGGGCGGCGCGGTGGCGCAGTGGTTAGCGCTGACGCCTCACAGCAAGAAGGTCCCGGGTTCGAGTCTCTCGGCTCCGGTGCCTTTCTGTGTGGAGTTTGCATGCTCTCCCCGTGTCCGCGTGGGTTTTCGCCGGGTACTCCGGTTTCCTCCCACAGTCCAAAAGCATGCTCCTGGATAGGTTGATTGGCTCGCAGACTAAAATTGTCCCGCAATGCCTGGCGATGGACCGGCGTCCCGTCGTCGGGTGCATTCCTGCCTTACGCCCTGTGTTTCCGGGATAGGCTCCGGCTCACCGTGACCCTATATAGGATTAAGCGGTTTCAGATAATGAGATGAGATGAGACATTGCAATGTGAAGCTGCGACGTATCAGAGATTAGGGACTAAAGAGCTGGATATTGTTTTGCACCACCAAACTTTCTATGATTCCACACACGTTGACTCGCAAAATAAAATGCACCATAATCGTCTTCTAACGTAAAAATACTGAGTAATCGCCATGTGTAAGAGACCATTGCCCAACACGTCAGCCTAATTCTAAGATAATGCAGACAATAATACGTAACCCAAATGTTGAGGTCATTTTCATTCATTATCAACACTCGCTTAATCCTGTA
>JAZEWT010000005.1:27395888-27411345 GCA_036362905.1 Mordacia mordax
CAAACTCCACACAGAAAGGCACCCGAGCCGAGAGACTCGAACCCGGGACCTTCTTGCTGTGAGGCGACAGCGCTAACCACTGGGCCACCGCGCCGCCCTGGCTACAAGCTGGGACAGGTAATGAAAGGAAACCTGCCCTCTCCGCGTTCATGACAAGCTGTTGTCCTGAACTCGGCTATAATTAGCAATGACATCGGAGGAATTTCAGAGTCCAGCTAGCACGCCGTCATCATGTTTCGTCTTGTCGTTTACAAGCTCCTGATTTAAGTTGTTAAGCGAGGGCACGTAAGTAAATGTATCGGTGTTGCAAGCCCACGTTGTCAGCAGAGGGCGTTGCACTCAAATCATTCTGTTCTATAGCATGCGGCTGACTTTCTATGCAACCCCCACCTGAACCAACCCGCACTGCGCACTGACAAGCGTGGTGAAGTAAGGTCAGGTAGCCCGGACGCCCCTGCACAGCTTTGGAGGGGTATGGATGAAGGTTGACAAAAAGGCTGTCTGTGTACAATGGGATTTTTTTAAAGGTGCAGTTTCTCAAAATTCGTTTTGTCCTCTGCTACAGAGTATCCATTCGAACGACAGGTCGGGTGTGGTGCTGATAACGTGTGGGTACTCAAGTCCCAAGTCTAGTATCATCAGAGACTAGACCAAACACCCTCTAGTGTAGTAGTGTTCAAACTCTTTTTCTTGCGACCAAATTGAAAATAAATGTTCATGCCCGCGACCCAATAAACTCTGACTAGAGCTTTTATTACAGTAAATCATAATACGTGTACATTAGAACCAGCCAGCTGATCCCAGTACTGGGTCGCGACTCACGTGCAGGGTTCTCAACCTTTGGCACTAGAAAGCCCACGGTGTCTGTTTTCTACCGACCGCTATGTGGCGCTCGCGGCCCACTGATGGGTCACGAGCCACCAGTTGAGATTGGCAGCTCTCGTAAGAGACCCTTCCACCAGCAGTGACGTGGTGTATAATTACAGGTAGCGTCGTTACCACGTTGAAGAAAATGGGTATGGATGTGTGTGTTCATGGGACTTTTTACCCGCTTTTACTTAACTTACGTTGGGGGATGTGTGTAATGGTTAAAATCTTTGAGCACAAAATAAAAGAATTTCCGATAGAGCTGGAGAGCTAAAACGTTGCACGCAGGACAATGCAATCTAGTGAAAAGTTTGACAACCGGTGACTGCGATCCTGGGCCCACCATAGAAACGATTCTTTCTAATTACAATTTATTCAGTCGGATGGGGGCGATATTTTCCCGATGCCAGACACGCACTCAGCTGACTTGACATTTTTACGTCTGTAGGGGGCAATGCCTAGTTAAGGATGAACCAGTCCACAACTTTACACCTCTTAACGGTTTCTAGAAATTAATCGGGTTCTTGCCCATCAAGCATTGCTGGATGCAAGAATTCTGTTTTGTTGATTAACAATTCAAAGCGCTTGACTTGATTTACAAGTATACATCAAACAATAAATGGCTAAGACTAAAAAAGTAGAAAATAAAATAGGATAAAAATTTCAATTTTAAACGACCCACTTTTACCGGACTCAAAAGTAGAAAATCATTTTTTGAACACAAAATCAATCTCTTTTGGGATACAGACTAAAAGCCGGTAGTCAAACACCAACCGTATAAGACTTCAATTATCTTTTCCTTTAATGAAAACCTTTAAACCATACTGATATTAAGTGATAACTGATTGTTGTTCCTTTTGCAAAACGTTAGAAAAACACGTAATTATGACTAAAATAATTAAAATGTCAATCTCACTGTATTCTCAGTCAATCGTAAGACACATATTGTCAGTGTTTGGCCACCCGCTTTTAGTCTGTATCCCCAGATAGATTGATTTTGTGTTCAAAAAATGTATTTTCTATTTTGAGTGCGGTAAAAGCGGGTCATTTAAAATTTTAATTTTTATCCTATTTTATTGTAAAAATATTCACTTCTTTGACTTCCTTGTCATGCCGTGGGAGTGGCAAATACTGTACCGAACTGGAGAGATTGGAATCTACAATCCGGTAGTATGTTTAATTCCTAAACTGCGGGTTAGACAGGTAAAACTGTATTTAATGCCAAGTGTATAGACATTGACGATATCTTAAGGGTTTTTTTTACAATGAAAACTTCACCGAGCAGAAAGACTTATTTTTCAGGACGTTAATGCATTGAGATGTTTGGCCAATGTCATGAGTGAATGTTTGTCTGAATATGGGTGAATGCCCAGGTGTAAACTAATAATAATACACGAAACTCCACACTTATGGATTCAGTCCGTTACTGCTTTTCAATCGAATGTTATGTGCTGAGTAATAAACCATAATACCAGGAGACGTTCCACACACACACATATATGAGGGGGGGGGGGAGACTTTACCCTCAATCACTCGTACAATATATCCAGAGACGTGTATGATCTGTATTACAAGCATCGGAAGAAAGTCTCTGGTTTGGTTGCTGGCTTCAGGTGCTTTTCTGTGTGGAGTTTACGAGTTCGCCCCAGGTCCACGTGAGTTATTGCCAGGTACTCCGGTTTCCTCCCAACGTCCAAAGACGCACTGCCGCCTAGGTTAATTGGCCTGCTGAGTAACTTGCCTTCAAAAAGTGCCCTGCGATATACTGGTGTCACAACTCAGGTACAGCCCCGCCATGCGCCCTCTGTCTGCTGGGACAGGCTCCAGCCCCCCACGACCCTATGCAGGATTAAGCAGGTATTGATGATGATGATGATAACAACCATCTGGTCACAGCCGTGCACGTGTGTTCCGAATACATTATCTCTGATTCAGCAACCTCGTCTCCTTGCACAGAATTGCAGGCGCGTGACACTGTTCACAAGGTAAAAATGTAGAGATGGTTTACGCATTATGCTGTGCTACTCACACGTGACACCATAACACAATGCTCGAGTCAGCATGACAGACCGCAGTGGGGAAATGAAAGTGACACGTGTCGATAGTGAAGTGAGTACATTTACATTCGTTCATTATAAATAACCACTTCATCATGTACACAATCACGAGGAGCCAGAGGCTTATCGTGGCAAATACGGGGCTCAAGGCAGGGCTGTACCCTTGATGGGACGCCATGCCATCACAGGGCACCGGGGGCAGATTAGTCAGCAGGAACATTGACCTGGGCAGCAGCGTGTGTTTGGGCTGTGGATGAACACCGGAGTTCCCGGCGCAATCCAACGCGGGCAAGAGGAGATCATGCAACCTTAAATGGGCTTCTGTTTTGATGATTGTGCTGTACACAGTATTTGACTCTCAATGTACAAATATACGTTGTCTGCAATGGCCAAATAATTGCCCAGTGTGCTTATTTTCGGTCATCTATAGGATCCTGTCATCTTAATTCTCATAGCACAGCACGGTTTGTGTAGGACCATTGTCGAAAATCCTTCCTGTTCTACATTGTTCCTTTCAGGCAGTATTATTGACGAATGTGAGCTGATGCGTGTCATGTGCTTTGTGCACCACTGCCAGCGCAATGTCACCAATACCTTTTGTCTCGTGCCTAACCGCGTGTGGTTCAACGACTATATACCGTGTATGTGTTTGAACGTACCTTGACGTTAATTATTACGTAACGACAGCACAAACTTTTATTGTTGTTGATTTGACATTCACACGCCGTTGTTGCTGACGTGCCGTTTTCTCCACAGCTCTGTGTGCAGCGCTTTGTGGCCCCCGGGTGAAAAGCGCTCTGGAAGTGCGCTTATTATTATTCATCACAGAAAGGCACACGAGCCCGTAATCAAACTCAGGTCATTCTTGTTGTGAGGTGGCAGCGCTACCTCGTTGCACCACCATGCTGACCGTGAGAGCAGAGCAGTGCAAAAGAAATGTGAGGACATAGTGTAGATGGACTGATACCATCAAAGTTTCAGTATTACTCATCCGGAAAGCAGTTATCACCCCCATCCAGAATCACCCCCATCCAGAATCACCCAGCTTTCACCCTAGAATACTTTCTCTTGAATTTAACTTTGTTTGAGCTTAGCGACAGCTGGTTACTGGTGTTCTGGGGACCACGTTTGTTTACCAAATGTTCCGAAACGTCTCGTGATGAACTGATTGCTCCTGCTTTGCAGTGAAGTTGCAAATCGTTGAACCACTGCGGCAGGTTATGGCCGATTGTGTTAGTACCGGGGAAACTCTAGTAATCAACAGCACTGCCTGGAAAGGAAAACATGTTTAACAGGTGACATTTTAGACAATAGCTTCTCTGTACGCCACATTATATTAGTTCTTGTGCACTACTGCCACGGCAGTGTCTCTGTACAATGTGTTAACAATGTCTGCCGTACGGAGTGGGTACCAGACCTGGCCTCTCCGCCATCACCTGAGGAAGTCACTCAGAATGGGAAGCAGGCTGAGACACAGAACTGTGCCTGCTTGGCCTATGAAAGCATGCATTTTGGAGAATTTTTTTTTTAATAAATGCTTCCCTGAGGAATATATAATAATGTATTATGCTAGTTAAACATCTCGGTGCCTTGAAACACAATGTATTTACATTTTCTTATTTTATCATTTCGTGAAGGTGATCCATGTGAATTAATCCAATCACAGTTTACGTGTGCAAAAACGTTAATTATTTTCAACAGTTGCGTGTTGCAGACAGACCAACATGATCTTGTTGCCCATGATACACGGAGCAACAAGGGTACAACATTGTAAGCAAGGATATTACATGAAGGTTGCATAATTTCAAGCCGTGTTTACAACGGTGCGCGACACCACACCGTTATGTGCGGCGATGTACAGTAGCGCACCGTGTAAGGTTAACATTGCTTTAGCATCTTAAGCATGAAAGCTTTGATTTTTAAGGCTGTGCAGTGGGCGATGTATTATTTATGTGTTTCATAAGGACATTGCTATTGCAGAGACCCGGACCACACATCTTGCAGAATATTGTAGTTTTGCAGTTTTAAAGTTAGAGCGTATTCTGTTCACATTCTTTTTTAAGGATAGGCAGTGACCTCTACTGCAGGGATGCAACATATCCTGGTTTTCCCAGGATATCCTGGTTTTCCCAGGATATGTTGCATCCCTGCGTATTGCTTCTGAGATAACTGTTCTGGAAAATATAAGTCTTTGGACTTTAAAATATGAGTTGGCCAGCTGTACTTCCGAACATTTTTTGCTGTGTATGTTTCCAGAAAAATATAATATATATGAAAATGAACCCTACCCGTTTTTTTATATTTGTGCAGACGATTATGAATTTCTCACATGGTCTGGTCTGTAACTACATATGCGTCACCTTCCACAAGCCGACGTTTCTACTGTGTGCCCTCTGCAGTTTCGGCAGAGGCCAAACCTGCAGTGGAGCCTCCCAAATTTGGAGACATCTACCACATCTCAGGTGAGCGCCGCCCACGAGCAGCCCACGTGAGACGCCTTCATGAGTGGCCGTGTGGGGTGGACCTCACGAGGGTGGCACGTGTGTTTGAAAGTCATCGACTTCCCGGGCGGGAGCGGTGGCACAGCGGTTTGCGCTTTGTGACTCTCACCCGCTGACCCGAGTTAGTTCACCAGCCATTGCCAATGTGAGTGGTGATTGTCCGAAGCAGCTGTGGCTCTCCGCTTGGTAGAGTCGACCTTAAATGAGTATCTGGTGTGGGATGTAAACATCAGCACCGGTGTACAGTGGGAGGCTTCATAGGTGCTCACTAACAGCGCTTGACCCAACAGTCCATACATGCTACGGGAGTAATCCTTGTCCTTTGTGTGCGATTGACCCCACAGGTGTGCTCCTGCTGCCCTACGCTGAGATCGAGGAGCCATTCAAGGCCTGGTTCAACTTGAGTGGCAAAGTCAGCAGGATCGATTACTACGGTGGTACGCAGCACCGCATCAGGGCAGCGTCCAATATGACTACGCTGCGGAGCAGCATTGAGAATTAAAACAGCGTGGAGCCGGGTTTGCATGTTACAATGGCACAGACTGGTTTTGCATATTGTGGGGGTATGGAGCAGGGTAATAAATTATACAAAACCTCACCTGCTATTTACTCCCAAATACACTCTCACTCGTGTTTCTCTGTGTTCGTTGGCGTGCTCGTGGCTCTGCAGGTCAGGTGCTCACGTACCAGCACGCCTCTGAGAAGGAGTTTGGCGTTGGGTACAAGATCAGTCCCGAGACCACGGAGGAGGTAGTGAACGTGAAGAAATGCTTCCAAATCAACGGCACCAACACCAGCCAAGTTACCACCCAGGCCGTCATTCCGGACCTCACTGGCTTCCAGGTAGGTAACCTACTTATTGGTGTCATCTGTCAACGTCATCGGCCATGATCAATCCACTGCTTGAATGAATACCTGTTTAAACCGTCACCGTCGCTCATTTCATTAAAATGTAGCCGTCCATCTAGCATTTCTGCATGAGTAAATTCCATCGCTACATCTGTGTGGTGGATCTACTCTCGAGCAAGGAGAAACACTTGCCATGGCACTTCCCATACATCGAGCACTTCACATACATCGAGCACTTCACATGCATCGAGCACTTCACATACATCGAGCACTTCCCATACATTGAAGTTGTAACACCTTTGCCCCACAGAGAGAGTCCTGCCCGAGGCAGTGCGAATTCTCCTTCTGGCGACCTCCTGTGTATGATTTGTGTGAGTGCTCCCGCACGTGTTTGTTGGTTTCCTCTGGGTTCTCTGGTTTCCTCCCAGAACAAAAAAGAACACTCATTAACTAATTGGCCGATAATGTAATTATATAGGAAGCGGTGTCTGGCTGGTAGTTGTCAGCTAACCGCGTGGCTGACTCCCCCCCTCCGCCCCTTTGCAGTTTCCTCGCACCTCTGAGTCGTTCTCTCTTTGAATGACTACCTGTGAAATAGAATGATTGCTGTGCGCGTTACAACCCGTACGTAGTAGGTCCCACATCCGCCTATTTTTCCGAATGATTGTCCCAGCCCGCGGGCACCGAGGTGTTGGGCGGCCGCCACTGCACGGTGTGGAGGAACGTGACGTACCAGGGCAAGAAGAAGGCGACGTACACGCTGTGGGTGGGCACTAGCGCCGCCGGGGACCCTGAACCTGTGCGCTACGAGATGCGCGGCTTCAACACCCTGCTGGGATCGCACGTCGACAAGTACAACGTGGACTACCACGGCATCAGCCACAAGGTGGACCCGGCCGTGTTCCAGCTTCCCAAAGGTGACCGCCGTTACCGCGAGAGATTGCGTTTCTCATTAATCGTCCTGGGTCTTTGTACGTTTGGTGCGGCGGTGCTGCTGCGCTTACCTGTGAGGGCCAGGACGTTCATGGGAATATCTCGAGCCACGGTCCTGACTCGTACCCAGAATGAAGAAAAACAAGCTTTAAAGTCACGGTCAGGTGCTCTGTTCTGCACCTGAGCGTTTTTAGCAGTTGGGTGATGTGGTGGCGGGGTGGTCAGTGTTTGAGCTGAAAAGAAACTGTTGAGCTGTGTAGATCTTTTTTTATAGTTGTCCATTAGGGAGAGGTAAGCAAGTTACAACAGAAAGGTGCATCAGAAGTAGACGATAACTTAATAGACATAAATACGAAAATATTAAGGAAAACATTGGGTAAAGCATAACAATCTCATAAACACAGAACTATTAAACCAATTCATATAGTTTCACAGACAGGCAGCACATAGCACATTCATAACATTGCACTCTCGAGCATTCATATGATTGAGGCAGCCGTGATAGGTAGCTTAACAGTATTTTTATTTGTGAATCTATCCATTGATTAAGGTTACCGTTGCAAGTGTGGCTATATTTGAAATATATTATTTAGATGGAGGTCTACTGTCCATGCAGAGCAGTTTTTCTAAAAGTAGGTGCAGCTATAGTAAACACTTCACCTGGTTCTCCTCCAATGTAGATTAACATGATTTGTTAAGAATCAGCCTTGTGGTGTAATTTTAGAGGCAAGTCTTATTTTTTTTTACATTGTGGTGAAGGTGTTTTACCTTTTATATTTTTTTAATTAGGGCGGCATGGTGGCCCATTGGGTAGTGCTGTCGCCTCACAGCGAGAAGGTCCCGGTTTCGAATCTTGGCTCGGGTACATTTCTGTGTGAAGTTTGCATGTTCTCCCCGTGTCCACGTGGGTATTCCCCGGGTACCCCGGTTTCCTCCCAGAGTCCAAAACACATACTCCTGCATAGATTAATTGGCTTGCAGACTAAATTGCCCACAGTGCCTGGTGATGGACTGGCGTCCAATCGTGGGTATATACCTGCCTTGCACCCTGTGTCTGCCGGGATAGGCTCCGGCTCATCGCAACCCTGTACAGGACTAAGCGGTTTCTGACAATGAGATGAGATGGGACATTTTGCGTACATGGTAAATGTAGTTGCCATGTATGGCTACTGGGGTCACACAAACCCATGAGACACCCACTTGTACAAACGAAGAGCTTCGCTTTTTTTCCTTCGCGAACCTCATCAATGCACCGACGAGTTTATCTGAGCTGACGTATCCTTGGAACACGTTCCACGAGCAAGCGGAGCGGCACAGTTCTGCCGCAGGAAATTGATCGTTAAGCGTCGCGAGACCGGGCACACGGCGTTGATTCCGTGACTCTTCGTCGAGCTTTGATTTCACCGTCACATGCGGCGCTGCCTCGTATTTTTGTCTGCTTGCACTCCCATGGGCATTCCACTGATGGCCTCTTTCATCCATTTGTCCCTTTTCATCACTCAGTGGTGACGTTTTTCCACCCACGTTGAGTGGCGGAGTCTGGCTTTGTAACGAACAACGATCACCTGTCTGAACCGAAGCTGCTGTTTGCGCAGTACACCTCGCCAATCGCGCGTGACTCTCACTCTCGTGTCACGTGCACTGTAATCTTTGGGTTGTTGCAAAGTGGAAGAATGTGCTGCTCAGTTTCGAATGTAACACGAGAAATCATTGCATTGCATTTTTTTTTTCTGCACTACCACAACACCAGAAAATTGCTCGGGAAATTTCATCAGTTCAGCATCAGCACCCACGTAATCCCGTACAGGGTCGTGGGGGGCCAGAGCCTATCTCGGCAGACACAGGGCGCAAGGCGGGGCTATACCCACGATGTGACGCCAGTCCATCGCAAGGCACTTTTTTGGGGCAATTTACTCGACTGGTCAATTAACCAAGACGGCAGTGTATCATAGTGCAAATAAATATCCACACAGAGATGCAGATACATATCAGTGACAGTTTAAAGAGGGCTGCAGTGAAGGCATTTGACCTTGCTTCAGAGCCAGAAATTATATACATTAATATATACCGTAGAAAATACATTGAATTTTCTTGTTATCGATATGGGACCCTATTTCAGTAACTTGATATTACAGGACCACCCCTTTCTTGGAAATTTCAAAGACCCGACTAACAAGGACCAACGGTTTTGTCTCGCACACAAGCGACCTACTTGCTCATGTATGTTATAACTGTGGTCTTCAACGCCTGAAGGCCCCACTTGGGAGCGATCGACTAACGCGGCTCCTCCGCCCGGACCATCGCCGCAGGCACGAAGTGCGTCGGGTTCCCGGGCCCAGGGGCCGAGCATACCCTACTCGCCAATCCCATGGCACAGTACGTGCCCGGCGAGCGCGGCGCTGTGGAGCGCATCCACGAGCGCCTCTTTGAGCGCTTCACGAGCGAGCACGGGCGTCTCTACTCGCCGGGCGGCCACGAGCACGAGCGCAGGAAAACCAACTTTGTCCACAACCTCCGGTTTGTTTGCCCTCGCCCCAGAGTGGGGCGGCCTCGCGCTGTGGTCGGGCGAGCAGCCAATATACTCGTGCTTGCTCGGTAACGCGGCGCCACTGGTTTCGGGAAACGCCTGTACTTGCGGAGGAATCATCGATTTTTTGTTGGTAATGCCGTGAACGTAATGGCTGGATGCTCTCGGCTCACGCTCACGTTTACGCGCCAGGTTCGTCCACTCGGCGAACCGTGCCAACCGCACATACACGCTGGCCTTGAACCACTTGGCCGACCGCTCTGTGGAGGAGCTGGGGTTGATGCGAGGTCGCCAGAAACCCACGACCCCCAACAACGGGCGGCCCTTCCCGGCGCTGAACTACGCGAACGTGACACCGCCGGACACCATGGACTGGAGGCTGTATGGTGCGCGCGCCGCACACACGCACGGCGTTTGTCCTCGCGCCACAAGCCCCGCATCCCTGCGCCGATGCGTGTTGCGTGTGCGTGTCTTCAGTGCACGCATCGTCAGTGTGCTTGTGTCTGCGCGTTGCGCGTGCCGTGTGTCCGTGCAGCGTTGCCTGTGTGCACTGTGCTGTGCGCCTGTGCATAAGCCGTGACCTCTGCGCGTGGCGTCTCCTCTGTGTTTGCGACGCGCGCCGTGCGCCTGCACTTTAGTTATGTTCCCTCTGCGTGCGACGCGTGTTCCCGACGCCTGCGTGTGTTCCGAGACCGTACGAAGTGCTCGGTCGCCGTGCGTGATGCCTCGTGTTCCCGTTTCCGAGTCCATCGACGTGCGTTCCCCGTGCCTTCGAGTCTGCGTGCGTTCTCCATGCCACAGGCGCCGTGACCCCCGTGAAGGACCAGGCTTGCTGCGGATCGTGCTGGAGTTTCGCCACCACTGGAACACTGGAGGGATCGCTCTTCCTCAAGGCAAACCCTCCCCTGTCGTCACACCTGAGCTGGGAGCAATGCGTTTCAGTCTAAAATCACAGAGGCCTTGCAGTGCCTAGGCCAGAGCAAAAATTGGTATCGCCTAAGGTAACTAATTCCTAGTTGTACCGATTTATTCGTACGGAGAAAGTCTCTTGATTAACCGGCCACTATTGAAAACCTCCCCATGCCATGTCAATCACTGGGACTCTGTTTTATTGCAGTACTGTTCGAAATGTAAATAATTCATCAGAACAGCCCAGTTGCATGGATATCAAATGAACGGCGTGTTTTCTACTGACTCTAAACACGGGTTTAAGTGTGCGCGTGTACGCGCGTGCGTCGCTAGGTTCGTCTCTACTGTCTGCCGCAGGTCAAGTGGCTTCAGAACGGACGTAGTTAATGCCAGGGCTGCCTGCGACCTGACTGCTACTCAGTGGGAAATCATAGCTGTTGTTGCGGTACACGCAGTACTTGCAGCGGAGAGTGGTTGTGCAGTGGTCACCGCAGTACACTGCGAACCTGATGACCCAAGGTCGATGCCTACCCACAACCAATGACAGCGGAGCTTTTTAAGCAATTCTGAGCCTCCCTGAAATTGACAGAACTCCAAAGGAATGTTTGTTGCTGTGTGTAATCATCAGCACCCAGGAGGCAAAGGCAGTCAGGTTTGGTGCTGGCCACCCACGCCATCATAGGTGCTTTCTTAGTACACTTGTCCATCTCATTAAGGATGTACGAATTATCTATATGTTGTACTTGCAGTGAGTACATGCTGAGCCATGCGTGCATACATGAGTGCGTGCACGTCTCTTTGCATACATGCGTGTGTTTACGTAACCATGCGAGCTCACGTGCGTGCGTGCGTGTGTGTGTACGTGCGTGCGTGTGTGTGTGTACGTGCGTGTGTGTGTGTACGTGCGTGCGTGTGTGTGTGTGTGTGCGTGCGTGCGTGTGTGTGTGTGTATGTGTGTGTGAGTGTACGTGCGTGCGCGCGCGGCAGACAGGGCAGCTGATCCGCCTGTCACAGCAGATGTTAGTCGACTGCACGTGGGGGTTCGGGAACAACGCGTGTGATGGTGGGGAGGAGTGGCGCGCTTTCGAGTGGATCATGAAGCACGGAGGCATTTCGACCGCGGAGACCTACGGATCCTACCAGGGACAGGTTCGACGCCATTTCGCTTCGCCGCTCGACCCAGTCACGGCCATCGTCGTTGTCTGCCCTCTAGCCGTCGCCGTACCTTATGTGCCTGTGATGTAAGAGTTTCCCCAGAGCCCGCACGTGAGCTGATGTCATCGCTGCACCTTCACAGTGGAATCGCATTGTGGCCTTTTATAATAACTGCCGCTCAGTTTTGACTGGGTTCGAGCCAGTGGTCCAAATCAAGTCTGTCCCCTATGCAGGATGGTGGTGTCATGTGACCTGCAAGGCATAATGTGAGGACTGAGCCAGTGATCGAGTTTTCCACCGTTATAATAATTCGTGCAGTAAAATCGGTTGTCACATCACACCGAGCTCAGTATGTAATGAGACCGGCAAGAAAGTACAAATGTGACTGATGACAGATAATGAGACAAGAGAGATGAGACAGTTACAAATGACACATTCTAAAGACCCGGTACAGAAGAGATCTTTTAGGCACTACATGTGACATTTCAAATGAGACAATCGGCATAGACCAAATCGACACTATTGAATGGAATGTTGACCATACATGAAGTCATGTTGCAACTCTCAGACTCTGGTGGATTTTGAATCATCACGTGCCATTTGCCGTTGAGTATCGGTGCCCCATCGCTAGTAATGAAAGCCTTGCTGCTGCTGCTGCCGCCACTGTCACCCCACTCAGAACGGGTTCTGCCACTACAACGAGACGGAGCGCATGGCGCGCATCGACCACTACGTGAACGTGACGTCGGGTGACGAACAGGCGCTGCGCTTGGCCATCTTCAAAAATGGCCCTGTGGCCGTGAGCATCGACGCCAGTCACCTCTCCTTCGCCTTCTACAGCAATGGCGTTTACTATGAGCCTCAGTGCCGTGAGTGCCCCCGTAGCCCCGTTCCCCGCACCACATCACGCAGCCCCCGACGCTGGGTGATCCGAGCTGCCAGTGGGGCCGCACGTTCCGCAGACTCCGAACTCTCGCGCTTCTCCAGGTGACTGGATGGCTGAAGAGTTTAATCTCCCCAACGGTCGGTATCGATTCTTAGCCTGAAAAAAATGTGTTGAATTGTGTGGCTTTGTGTTCCTTTTATTAAGTATTTTTTTTTCTCCCATGTACAAGAAATGCCGACGAACAAACAAACCAGGAAGGAACAATGATGGAACAGGTTCACTCGCGAGAGTGTAAAACTGACACAAGCTAAACTAGGTGAGCAAGGGGTAGGGACTAGAAAGCAGAAGGGAGGTTGTTTAGCGTCTTTTAATAATATTATATTTTGCGGAGGTAGCCAGGTGTCTGAGAGATCAGAGGGCTCAGCTGGCACCGCACAGCTATTGGGATCTCCTATAGGTTTCAGCCTCCCGTCGTTAAATAGGGTTCTCAGTTGTAGTGGAAGTTAAGGCTTCAGTCCAATCCCAAATGTGGTTATTCCATTTCACTTGAAAACATTCTAGTTTTTGCAAATAATAAAATGATTGTTTATTGTGCGATCGATGTCATTGTAGCAGGGTCAGTGGGAAAAGTGCCAGCACCTACGGAATGAACCAGAGGTCACCTGAAGGGTTGTCAGACTTAGCTCTATGGTGCCTGCTTCTGGATGACTTTCCTCTTGCTTGGCATTATAACTCTCACCCGGGCAAACCATGAACCTTTTAAAAATCGCGTTCCTCTGGCTACAACTTTATCGTATTGGAGAGGTTTGCGTGTTCCAATGAACCATTGAGCCATTTTGCCTAGAGTCCTGCACACCTACCAGGGTCTCCCTTGGTGATTGGGTCTGGGTTGAGATTCCAGACAAATAACAATCCGAAAACCCTCTGACTAAAGGAGGTTTGCTTCAGGAAGGGCATCTGGCTTTAAGTTCTGCTCTTATACTCCCACCATTGGATGCAACCAGCGAACCTGGACCGGCAACCGGCAACAATGACAACAACCACATGGAAGGGAGGCAAGAGGAGGTGGGGGCAGGGAGCGGGATGAGGTGAGAAGCACTGAGACCTAAGTCTCTCTACAGCTCGAGATGCGTGGAGCTAAGAAACGACCCATAACTGGGTCGTTTCTCCGCTCGGGCTCCACTCCCACGGCGGCCGTGGAAACGCAGCGTGTGTGTTTCCTGCCCACGTCTGTCCGTGCATCTGCAGACAACAAGGTGGATGATCTGGACCACGCGGTGCTGGGCGTGGGCTATGGCTCGCTGAACGGAGAGCCGTACTGGCTCATCAAGAACTCGTGGTCCACGTACTGGGGCAACGATGGCTACGTGCTCATGTCCACACGCGACAACAACTGTGGCGTCACCACGGACGCCTCCTATGCCGTGCTGGCCTGATCGCCACCGGGGCCACCTGCAGGATTCTTCAAATCCGACCGTGTGCCACCGGAATCAGCTCCAGGAGATGTGTGATTGATCCCGACGCCAGCTGCCAATCACAGCTGCGCTCCAAAGCCACTGAGTTTTCAAATGAGGCACTTGTATGCTCTAGTAGCGTTTTAATTACATTTCAGTGAATTCTCGTCATCTGTTGAATTTTCTAATCTCTGATAATTGCAATAATTTAGCATGAGATGTAGTTCTGGCATTCATTTGAGGGTCATAAATTAATGAAAATATTAACAGGACTGTTTCAATTTGAAGATACACGGATAAGCTTTTATAATCATCCTCAGAGGTTTATTAACCTGACCAGATGTCCAAATATTTCACAAGTTAAACTCACTACATGTTGAAATATGTTGAACTTGCACAATGTTAGTTTTAAATCAAAAGAGTTAATGTTAAGCAATGTATTGCACAAACAGCCATATGCTGTATGCAGCAGTGCTACGCTTTTCAGAGCATGGCCAGTACAATAACAATTATCATACAGATGTGAAATCCTTTTCCTGTGCTTACATTTGCATTCAATCATTGTAAGTTTTGTACAAGCTCTTAAGGGCGTTTTAATCATGCTGACTTGACTCTGGAAGTGTCTGGATAAATCTATGCCATCATTTTGTGTAATCGGAACTTGCGTTTGTTTATAACTCGTTAGTGGCGTCCATTGAGATTGTAAGCGAGTTGCATGTGCTCGATTGAATTTCATGATTGTCCTTATTTCATTTGGTCTAACAATTCTGCACTACTGAAAGTTTTAGTATGGTTTGGTTCTATTAAATAATCGTAAGATGTTAATATTCTTGCCATTAGGAAGTGAATAAAAGATTTTGGATACATGTTGGGCTTGCAGATTATTATTGAAATCTCACTGGTGGTTCTGGGTAAGAGGGTGGGTTCACACTCGTCTGGCTTGTGATGATCCGCCACGTTCAGTGAGACCTCTTCACACTGCTACCATTGCGCCTGAGAATGGGTTGTAGTGCTGTCTACCCCACAGGTCGTAGTGCTCTTCATGCCACTAGCAGGGTGACCCGTGTTTGTCTCGGTGTGGCACAGCAAGTAGAGTGATGGGGTCAGCGAGCTGACCACGTGTAGTCACCTCCACCATCCCAGCATAACGCAGCGATTGGTTTGCATGCCCTGTTTGACGATTTCTTTGGAGACCTTGGCTGCCGATTACGTTAAGGTTCAGTTCACATTGGTATAGGTATTCACTGTTCAATGCATGAGAATACCACTAGAGATGATGCATTTACATGTGGTTCGACCTCTCTTTTGGTTTGATATAA
>JAZEWT010000005.1:27451154-27487812 GCA_036362905.1 Mordacia mordax
CCGGACAGTATAGGACGTAAGGTGGGGGGGGGGATACCCAGGGTGTGACGTCAGTACATCACAGGTACACTTTTTAAGGCGATTTACTCAGCAGGCCAATAAACCTCGGCAGCAGCGCGTCTTTGGATGGTGAGAGAAAACCGGAGTAGCCGGCGAAAAACCACGCGTGCACGGGGAGAACACGCAAACTTCACGCAGGTACCCGAGCCGAGAATTAAACCCAGGACCTCTTTGCTGTGGGGCGACAGCGCTGCCCACTGCGCCACCGTGCCTCCCCCACGTAAACAGTGTCGTTACTGTTGTTTGTGCAGTTTAACACAGGACTGATCAGCCCAAAGGAGTTTGTGAACATGGCTGGCAAGTCGACCCTGAAGGACTGGAAGAGAGCCATTCGCATGCGTGGAGTCATGTTGAGGTCAGCTGTGGGCATCCAGTTTTCACAAATCCCTCACTCAGAAATGTTTGAATTACAAATGTTTGAATGATCATTTGACTTGTAAATGGTACACAGTGTACATTGAGATGTATTTGAGCTTTAACTTGTAGGGTTATGTGGTTGCTCTTCAATTTTAAGTACACTTGACTAATTTTAACCATTGTAACATGTTATAACTCCAAATGGCATGTTATTATCACCTGCCTCGTGGTGAGAGCTTGGATATAGTACCTTTGTGCCTCACTAGGAATTGATTCCAATTTTTTTTTTTACCCAGCTTTTCATCTATCTTAGTTCACATCCTACTTAAAAAATGTTTGACATGTCATGGACATTGTTTTCAAAGTATATGAGAGATGTTCCAACAAGTGTGGATATGATGCTTTTTAAGTAACCTCAGATGTTAATTAAGATGTCATTTTCTTCAGTCATTCTCTGATGCAAGGTGGTACCCCCAAGCGGAAAAGATTTACATGAAGACTAAATTTATTACTCTTTGTTCGAACAGCTTTGAAACTATAATCAGCTGGAACAAAAAATATTGTATTTTATCAATGTTGAAGCCTCACGAAGCAAAATTATATAAACCTTTAAAAAGTCGTTATGTGGCCGATAATTTCTTAATGTATAGATCTCATCTCATCGTCAGAAACCGCTTAGTCCTATACATGGTCGCGGTGAGCCGGAGCCTGTCCCGGCAGACACAGGGCGCAAGGCAGGGATATGCCCACGATTGGACGCCAGTCTATCCCGGCCACTGTGGACAATTTAGTCTGCAAGCCAATTAACCTATGCAGCAGCGTGTTTTTGGACTGTGAGAGGAAACCGGAGTGCCCGGCGAAACCCACGCGGACACGGGGAGAGAACTCGCAAACTCCCACACAGAAAGGAACCCGGGACCTTCTTGTTGTGAGGCGACAGCGCTACCCACTGGGCTACCGTGCCGCCCTAATGTATAGATGTTACATTATATAGAAAATATTTGTGCAAGCTTACCACATACATGGCTGTCTTTTCCTTCCCTTGCTTCTGCAGTATCTCCCGCCTCTAAATCATTCTCCTTATTAATGAATATGCGTGTTTTACAAGTGATTTAACATTAGATCAGGCATACTGACTTGGATAGACCCAGCTGACGAGAAGCCCTGGGGTTTGTCCGTTTTGTGTAACCGAGCAGGAAGGTGATGGACTCGGGTGAGCTGGACTTTTACCAGCATGACAAAGTGTGCACCAGCACTTGCCGTAGCACCAAGTTCGACATCCTCATCAACAACGTACGCTTGCCTATCATCGGCACGCAGGGCGAGTACTCGGTGGTGGGAACCCCATCTGACGGTGAGTTTCCCAGTGCCTACGACTGCCGAGCTTCCTCCGCAACACCAGGCTGTTGGCAGATCTTCTGAGTGTTTGTGTGGAACAGTGGTCATCGGATAAATATCCCTGCGTGCTCAACGATGTTTCGTGTGCGTATAGTGAATTGTATTTGTGATATGGCCCATAACAAGCAAGGTTTGTGAAGAGGTGCAGAACATCTTCACATCTTGCTCAATGTAGCATCTTTTTTCCAGATATTTCTTAAAAGGCCCTTAGCTCGTGTTGGAAGTTCAACGTTGGCTGTTTTTTGTCATAGACTGATGCTTGCCACAAGAATTCAGCAAGGTCCAGGCAACATACCCCACTCGCTTGTAGCCGCCACCAAAAATAACCCTTTTGCACTTGTCGTGCCTTTTCAAAAGCCATTAAGTACACCATTTAAAACCTCATTGTGTGTGGTTATAAATGAAATGTACAATGATTGCTATGTCTTGGACATCTTCAATTACTTAAACAGTTGTCAGGTGTTCAATTATAGGCATTGCATTAAAACAAATAATCGTGACAGTTTTTAAGTCACCAATGCTAATTATCGATATTGGTATAACAGCATGTCTGCCTCTTCGTGTAAGTAACAGGAATTAGGCTCTAACTGGGGTGCGGCGTGGTTTGCAGTGAATGGCGCACAGGTGTGCGGCGGTGCCGAGGAGGCGGCCAAAGACGCCAGTGAGCTGGTCTCCACTCCTTCCACCTCCTTTCTGCCCTCGACGCCGTGTACTGACAGTGCGCGCGCCAAGGACGCCACTGAACTTCCAGGTGACAAAGGTGCCCGCCCATCAGTCCTGTACCTACACACATACACACAGGGGTGCCTAAACACCCATGTGTCTAAGCACACACACTGATGTAACTATAAAAAAATATAAGCTCGCCATTCCTAGTATAATCTGTTATAGGCAGTGGAGGAAAGTGTTGTTAGCGAGCACTTATTAAGGTCGGCAGATGCGCTTACGGATGAGGATGATTACTCATGGTCACCCGATGCACACTACTCAGCTGCTCTGACACCTAATGGGTAGTGTTTGCGCGAGATTTATTTTTATGGGAACTAGGCACAGCCTCTGCTGCGTAGACAAGGCCTCTGCAGGTACTGCATGAGACCATCCAGTGGACTCTTTGAGCATGCAGTATGGCTGTATTTGGTCAATGCCTTCATGGGCCATTCGTGCTACCTGCTTATGCTTGACATGCTAAGTCTTACACAGTACACCAAGTACCATATGGTGATGAGATCATCAGCGGAGACGCGTTGCTGATAGCCGCTCCGCAAACCACCAGTTACAAGACAACTTTTTGAGTGTTTCGCACAAGTCTAAAATATTCAATTATTGCCAACTTGAATTTATTTCTGTTATTTTTTAGCTTTGTAAATCTTCATTGGTTATTGATCATTATATTTTACGCTTAAACATTGCGGCCTTCTCTATTGGGGGTGATCTCAATCCTCACCACGTGTTCTTACAGCTGCTTCCCGCCACAACTGCGTCTTTTTTGAACATATTCGAAGCGGTGTTATTCGTTGCGTTCTCGTAATTCTGGTTATATTTCAGTGTTTTTTCTTGCTATTGTTCATGAATACATTTTCTTTCTTCTAAACACACGGGCCTACTCGACTATGCGGGAGAGAGCTGTCCGCCGCCCCGTCTCTCCTGCCCGTCATTCGCCGTCTTCGTTCTTGTTTTTCCAGTACTCCCGAACAGTGCACTCAAACTTCACTGTCTCTCTCTCTCTCTCACACGAGTAATAGCTATGAGAGAGAGTGCTGCCTCTCTCAACTGTCTAACCTCACCCTTGCTCTCCTCACACATTGATCACCTTCACACTGTGAGAGCCAGGATGTCTCTCTCTCGTGCGGCTAATTTGTCTGCATTGTTAACTGTGAGCCTGGTTGTAACTACATTGGCATTGCCAGACTCCAGGCGACATAACTCCGAGTTTCATTGTAACACGCAAACTCCTCCACCTCAATAAGATTGCAAAAGCCGTTACAATGCATTGATGGCAGTGTTTAGACAACTGTTGACTGCCTTTACCGCTGCCGCTGTTTGTGCTGCTCCTGCAGACGAGGTGTTTGTGCTGTGGAAAGGCATCGCTGATGTGGGCCTCCTCGGAGAGGTTGTGAATGAGGTGCAGCA
The DNA here is from genome assembly GCA_036362905.1 of Mordacia mordax. Taxonomy (NCBI): domain Eukaryota; kingdom Metazoa; phylum Chordata; class Hyperoartia; order Petromyzontiformes; family Petromyzontidae; genus Mordacia; species Mordacia mordax. The sequence goes on from JAZEWT010000005.1 coordinate 27,455,100, forward strand.
GGAGATCCAGGACACGTTGAAGGCTCTACGCCAGCGGATTCAGACCTCCCCTCTGCAGATGAGTGGTACAAGTCAATATTTACTCGGTTATCATATTGTCCATTTGTGAAGTGTCCTCGCATGGCGTTTCTCACCAGAGTGTCAGGATATTTTAGATTTAAAGCTTGGGCTCACAGAATCAATGGTGTGAGGAATGAAATGTGCCAAATTGACACCTCTGACATTGGCTATGAAATCATAATATATTTTCCAAGCACTTTATAATAATAATTTTTGCACTTATAGAGCGCTTTTCACCGAGGGTCACAAAGCGCTGCACAGAGCTGTGGAGAGAACGGCGCGTCGGCAACAACGACATATGAACGGAATATCAACTACAATAACTTTATGTTCATATTAGACTACGAAGAAGAATTGTAGAGATGCCTGCTTGGTGCTGTTTTCGCAGTTGACTTGGTGTGCGCTGCACTGCATATTATGTTCTGTAACTGTACATAATCGTTAAAAACTAGACATGTGATGCTTACACCCTCCCCTCTTAATAGTCGATGAAGTGGCACGATTTAAAGTTGTGATTCAAACCAACAATCGTTTTTTTAATCTCGTTTATGTAGTCTCATGTATAGTTTCATAATTTCTTATTTTTCTGTTATGTAATTGGTATACATTGCAATTAACTTGTTTATACATGCAATTTAGTGTTTTATCGTGGCTGTAAAGATTACATTTATGCATTGAATCGTTGCATATCTATTACAAGCGTACTGCCTTCATGGGTCCCAGCACAAGCAACCTGCGAATTGGGGTGCAGTTTTGACATCGTCTCTCTTTTTTGTCCATAACTCATTACGTGACAATCTCAGTCGGATCAGTGCCCTGCTTTCCAGAACATGAACGCTTGTGATTGCATAAAACAGCCTCAACACACTGTCTACTTATTTGTCTTGAGCCCGTGTGAACTAGGGCTCATTTTTCACTTGAATGTTTCATACATTCGGCTATTGATCGTTTTCAGTGGAGGTAAACAGGAGTAAACGATGAAGTCACATGTCTGTATACACGAGAGGTTTCCGCCGCCGTTAACATAACGTGTGCATGGGCCCCGATCAGATGTCGCGACGCTGAACGGTGTGGTGCAGCATTTTGGTCTCATGGACAATGTCAAGAAGATCCTGGGCAATCACAAGTCCCAGATGGGTCGCTACCGTGACCAATACACGCGGGATCTGGCAGGTGTGCAGCACCTCACCATTGCATTGTCTTAACGCCTGCACATTTCCTTTTTTTTTTGCAATAATCTTTGGTTTTGCTGTTACACTTCATTGCTGGGTCATGTTATTTTTAATTTATTTTGTATCCCAGATTTCCTTTACAGTTGAGAGACACATGTCACTCTTGGTTTGAAATAAAATGTTTTTTGTTTGTTGGTATTGAAGAGATTTTAAACTTTTTGCTAACTTCATCACCACAAATTATCAAAGGCAAAACATTTAGTCGCCAAAATATTGACCAAACTTATTGCTTGTCCCCCGGGCAACTTACATTCAGATGACTGAAAAACTCATTCGACTATCTCAGGTCATGTTTTCTATATTCCTCTATTTATCAAACATGAATCTCAATAAACTGTTGCCAGTTAAGATATATGCAAATGCGATACATGGGGTTTTTTTGCCGAATGAACAGCTAGCACTAACCCGCACAGCAATCCGAGCTTTTTGCGTTCCCTTTGTGGCACGGACGTTCAGAATTGGAGCGACAGTGCGATGATCAGCGCCGCCGCAGCATCGAACAGAAGCAGCGCCAGCAGCTGACCACGCTGTCCCCGTCGGCTATCGCTATTTCCCCGCCGCCGGCCAAGCGGCCCCGTACGCAGCGCACCTCGACCTCCGTGCCCACCGTGACCACCATTCCCGGCCTCACCGCCATCCCCATGGCCAAGCTGCCCACGCTCACCACCATCCCAGTGGCGGGTGTCGGCGGCAAGAATCAACCGGCGTTTGGAACGGGGACGACCACGGCAACTTACAGCACCATGCTGGGGGGTTCCCCCGCCAACATGGGCGGGGCGACGGGTGCCCTCACCGTCATCGGCTCGCAGGCCATCATCTCGACCGCGTCCGGACTCAAGGTGCTGAGTCCCGTGCAGTTTGTGTCGGCGCAAGGGGGCGATGCCGGAGGCGGCATTGTGAACGCCGCTGGGCTGGGAGCCATGTTGCAGGGTGCCCAGGTAGTGTCGGGCCCTGGCACCGTGGTCACGCTGCAGCACGTACCTGTCCCGGAGGCCACCGTAGCCACGATGGTTTCGGCGGCAGCGGCGTCCACGGCAGTTCCCGAGGCACTGTCGGTCCCAGCTGCCCCAGCCGCTGTTCCCATGGAGGGGGAGCAGGCGGTGAACGATGCAGGAGAGAGTATGGCGCCTTGAGGATCGTGCTTGCACTGTGACCGACCTATCGCCTTGACATGTACGCATGGAACAAAGGAGACATACGTTATGGCTGTTACTGTTGCAGAGACTGTTTTAAGAGGTCGAAAGTGCAGTGTCATGGGACCTCAGAGAGTGGTTTAGTTACAGACCCCAAGGAAGACTTGTGCATTTACTATTTCCATTTTCTCAACATTAAGAGCAGACAGGTAGGATGCAATTTTTACTAACAAGAGACTCAACCAGACTCCCCGCACCTGCTTTGTGTTTTATACCGCACATACAAGCAGACATTTCCAGTTGCTGGTTGCAGAAGATCTCGCAGTGTCAGGGAATGTTGTGAACATCTTTGCAAGACGCAGTCGCATCCTCTCCTGGCGGTGCTGTTTTATCGTGAAGAGCACAGAGTTATATACACGTGTCAGGGGTTTGGACTTGTGTACATACATGGACAGCTGTGAAAATGGATCTGATATTTTTTATTTGCTACAATTAGAGATTAACAATCTACGTTGCTTTTAAGCTGATGTTCATTTTTATGTGCCAGTTTAACATTTATTGCAGATACTCGTTTTTCAGAAATTGTAGGTGGATTTCAGATACCGTTGCAACTTAAAAGAAATATCCTATTGTCTGCTCAAATGTTATTGGTGTTACGAACCTTGTTTTGTAGCTGTTTACTAAAATTGGAATAGATTATTGTAAATTGTTGAACACATTTTTAAGATGAAACGTTCTCTCCAAAATTAGCTGTTAATGTGACAGTAAAAACATAAATTAATCACGAGCTGAGTGTCCAGTTCGTCCTGAAGTAAGTGTGCTAAATTAAGTGGATTTGTGCTGTGCAACAAAAATGTTTGAAATTTGAATGTACCTTGTGTGTAATGGCAATTTAACAGTAAAACATTCTTTACCTATTTTTAAAAGCTGACATACTCCAAGTTATTCTTTATTAAAGAGGCCATGAATTACCGTCTCCTTCAGATCTACGTGAAGATGCACAGTTCACATTCTTTCCATTGCTATGTGAATAAAAAAGCTGTCATTTTTACTCGTTACAGTGAACAGGATGCATTCTGTAACGGCATTGCAACATATGTGCGGAATTTTTTTAATTGCTGTGCATAAGCGTTCACAACATGAACTGCTTTCGCTCATGGGTACTAAATTGATAAATTACCGCACACGGGCATATTTTTAAGTGCAAAAATAAATAGCATGTTGGTAGTTTAACCTGTGGCCCTGAAACAATGGTATCCGCAGGCTGCCGATTACTCAAACTATCCAGCATTAGCTTAAACTAAAGCTACTGGAACACATTGCCAGGAGCCTATAGGGTGATAAACTTCATTACATTGTGAGACAGACCATTGCTTAATTACAATTTGAAAGCTTTATTTGCATGTACTTGCCTGGTGTAGTGTATGTGCTTTAGTGTGATTAAATCCCAAGTCAAAATGAGCAGAGACGAGGTCAGAATGGAAAATTCCCCTGTATGTTAAGTACTTGTGTTTTTGCATCAGTATATTTGTTCTCTGCCACCATCATTATAAATGGTTGTCTAATTCAATTAGCGCCTTGATGAATTTGGTTTACACCATGATGAGGGATTTTTTGGTGATCCTGAATCAAAACTACTTGAATTCGAAGTGAAATTTGTTTTTCCAAGTATCAAAACAATTTGTTTTTGGTCCAGTTTTGCTCATTTTACTTTCCTAGAACGACAGAAAATATCTGTCAAAATATAGGATATAACTGAAACATTATCGGTTGTTTCACAGATACGATACTCGCCGAAGTTGTATGACGCAAGCTGTCCATCTGGAGTTTGTAACTTCGAAAATGAGAATAAAATTTTTAATAATTAAAACGTGCTCCCATAGCACTATAATGATATGACAGCGTACCTTGTGTGCAATTTATTGCAACGCTTCGGTAGCGACCTCCGTAAATTATGCAACTGTAGATATTTACTTTCAAGTCTCTTGTTGTTGAAGCTAAATAACTTACACTGGACAACCTGGGGTACACGGCTTTCATATGGCGTGAGAAATAAGAACTTTGTTTTTTAGGATTGTTCATGCATTGTTAGGAAGACTACTGTTAACACCAGCGTAACACCAGTTCATGTAATGACGCTTTTAAATGTCGACAAGTTGTATTGGCCTTGTGTGTGTGTGTGTCTGATGTACAGCACTGTGTGCGTGAAACATTTGAGTTACAACACAACGTTTGGGTCATGCATCAGCATGCTTTGAAAATAAATATGGCAGTTGAACGTGAAGGCTCATCGTGATTGGTTTCTACCTGTGTTGCATTAGCTCTGTTTGGTGCTGAAGGCGTGCAGCAGGTGTCTTGGTTTTGTGTTACATTTAGGTTGATTAATCCAATGTATACACAAGGATTTAGTCACATTTGTGTCATGTCGCCAGTCGTGTTGCACTGATAAATTGGCAGTGGTTGTGATGTCAAAGGTTTTTTTTACAGTATTTTGAAACATCTTACTGACAAAGTGTTAATCAGATTGTTGGCAGTGGTCTAGCCTTATTGTTGAAAGTCAATTGTGTTTTTTTAAGCGAAAAACTGTTCCTCACTGCATAATCTTATTGAATCCGTCTTGTTTTTATAATTTTCCAGTCTGAAAGTCATGGTACCTTTGGTCTCTTAACAGTTCTTTGTTGTCTACATTTTTGTTCTGCTTTTGAACAAGGATTGTCGCGCATGTTTAACCAATACATGTGTGAGTTCTTTATGCAGTGCTTTAACAATGGAATTGCTTATTTGTTAGCTGTTACCAATAACATATGGCACGAATGTGCAAAAGGCTAAAAACATTTTCCAGATACGGCATCCTATATATTGCGATGTTATCGGCCATTTAATTCGTGGGTGTTTTTTGTTTAAATTGTGGGAGGAAACCAACGCAGAACAGGGGGAGAACAAACGCCACTCAGAAAGGCACCCAAGATAGGATTCGAGCCACCTTAGGCAGGACTTTGGTTCCGAGGCGCACATGTTGCCACTCGTCCGTGGTGGCCAAATGCGTTCGAGTGTGGTGGCTCTCTGCGTGATGGTATTTTCAATAATCGCGCTTGAGTGATCAGGCAAGGGAACACGAATGCGCGATTCTAACATGTAAAATATGTGTTGCAATACAAAATGTACAGACCACATCCATAGTGTTTTTATTTGTGTGTGGATTACAATGAACTAGCCGTTGTCTGCCCTGTTCAGGCTGTTATATCAAACTTTGCATTATGTTGGTGAATGCTTAAAACGTCATGCCATTCCTTTAAGTGATCTGGATATTTTAAATGTCGGTTGTAATGAATACATATGTGGTGATAAACATGGCAAGGGTCAGAGACTTTTATGGGCCAATACATTTCCTTCCAAATAGTGTACCAACAGCTCTCCGTTTCAATACAGCCCACTCATTTACGTAAGCCCTGTATGCTATCGGTACTTTTTTTCCAGTAAGAGTTGTGAAAAAGAAGAGGCTTTACCCATATTTTCCTGCAATAATATTGTTAAGTTCTTAAACACCAAATAGACACTTTTAATGAAGTGTCAAGTTTTCAAAAACCACACACGGTCTTAAAGACTGCAAGCAAAATGCTTTGATAATATATGCATTTCCCTTGAAGCTGATTGGCCTGCATCAAAGACAGCTTCCTTTTTAGCCTCGTTTCAATGCTAGCCAGATATTGCCAAAAGGCAATTAGCTCAGGACACCACAACATCAATGTCTTATAGCTCGCGTTGAGCAGGTTATGCTATGGGTATTTTTTTGCCAGTAAGCAAAAAAGGAAGCCGTCTCTGATGCAGGCCAGTCCGTTTCAAGGACTTCATATATTATCAAGCATCTGGTTTCCAATCTTCACCACCAACGTGTGTGGTTTTTGCAAACTCGACACTATGAAAGTGTTTAGTTGGTATTTTTAAGAACTTTCCACTTATTGCCAGGAAAATAATGGGTAAAGCCCCTTTTTTAATAAGCTTTGTTAATGTGTAGTCGTAAGCAACGATAGTTTTACAATAATCAGCCCTATGCGTAGTACAGTACCATAGGGTATGCTGCAGTGTTGTGTAGCAGTGGGTGTAGACTTTTTACATATTAGTTTTTTTAAATGTGATATAACGCCAATACACGATTGCTGAATCTATGTCTATAAGGAACACCCCCAAAACTCCCAAAAGTAACGGCAACAATCCAACAACATCGTTTTAAAATGTGTTGCGTGCGTGTACTGAACAAAAATCCTAAAAAGGTTTGGATATGTGCTATGAGTTGTGCTAGGGTAATTTGGCTTCTAATATTTCAAATTTACTTGAACGAAAGCAATGCAGCTTATGGCTAAGTGCAATGTTAATGAAGTGACGACTTTTTTAAACTGTTTCACATAGGACTCTTGGCACAATGCCAACTAGGTGCACATTGCTATTTGTTGATCACGAGGCATTTGTACTCTTGTATGAACAAAACACTGGGTTAAACCACTGGAGTTGCCTCTTACAACGCAACCGTGGTTCAACTGACATTGATGGAACATTTGTTGCTCATTCATTTTAGAGCAACAATATTGATAAGTTGTCACAGCCTTGCCTTGTGATCTGTGCTGACGATGTTCAGCTGTGTACTGCAGTATTAAGTACTACTGCTCTGAAAAAGTGCTGCGGCCAGTTGATAAATAGGCTTCCTTCCTATACATACAGTATCAATTGGTGGGGCAATTAACATGCCAACAACCCCACTGTTTGACCCCGGATATAATTGTGATTAGTCTTAAAGTACTTTTTACTCCGCTGCTACCGCTCTGCTCTGCGTCCTGCTTAGTTCTGCATCTGATACTCGCTAGCAACTGTCAAAGAACATGATTCAGAATCTCGACGCGTTATAGAATATAGCTCAAATTATCAAAACGTGTGGACAAATAACATTTGCCGTGTGGTGTTGGATTTTTGCCCCGTTGCTGTTATACCGTTATGATGTTAGACACGACAAAGTAGGACAAAGCAACAGCGTGAGTAAATAAAGTGTGCACCTACACACGTTGATGTTTTGTATACGGGACAGTACATTGTCTGGTTCGTATGCAAATGATGAATTAAACAAAAAAAAACGTGGAATAGTATAAATAGTATAGCCTGTCATGGAAAAAAAAAGCACTAACACATTGCACTCATTTTTTAAACGCATTAAAAGGTGATGGCACCTGCATATTGGACAAATTATATTTCAGTTGTGAAGTTATGTTCATCAGACGGTAATGTGGTTCGGAGTGACAGTTCAGCTTTGGGAGTAACTGTAAATATCGATACTGTACAAACATCAATCTGCCCTTTTTTAAATAATTCACTCAAGTCGCTTTATATGCTGTAGACGTTTTAACCATAAATTATTTTGGCGAAAAAAATGTAAATGTGTTTGTATCGTACTGTACTCTAACCCATAGGCCACTTGTGCCTTTAACGTACCCCGGCTATAGTTGTTAAGGTCATGTGTTAAGGGAACATTGACTATCACCTGCGTTATTTCACGTACAATACGGCCAACACATGCTTCACACTCCCCAACGCACGTATACAGTCCTATGTCATTTCCCAGCCTTTTTAAAAATGCGATAGTAATGTTGGTCTCTGAGCGCTCACACAATAAAAGATATCGCATCAACTTGTGGATGATGTTATAGCTAACAACGCTGATATAATTTAGTTATTTGTTCTGCTCATCTTACACTGGTGTTGTATGTACATACGTATCAGCAGCATCAAATGTGAACTGGATATCGCCCCTTTTGGACACTCATAAATGCAGTAGTGCCAAAATGTGAACATATAATGTGTCCCTTTTACCATTTATCATATGCGGTGGCTGCCCCACGCTCGAGCCGATTTGTCCTGTTGATGAATATTCACAAGTATGAAACGATTTTACAAATTATCACTATTTGTCATGATTGGATTCTAAGACTTGATTTTCTGGTGTAATGTATGGACAGTGCTATTACATTTTTATGGCCGTGTTTGTACTGGATATTTTGTTTGTACTTCGTGTAATCTATTATATTCTTGGTCGACTTGTTTGTGCTGTCAGATTTATATTCTTATTTGCATTGCGCTTTGTTTCATACATAAAATTTGCAAAACTAGAAAATACTTTTTTTGTTACTTTAGAAAGCACACATTCAATTTCCAATGTGTTCGAAGAGAGAACAACATTGGACACTGCGTCCTTTATATTATGATAGCCGATTATTCAAATCGTGTTTTTTTTTGTTATGGGAGGAATCTTTTGAACCCGGAGGAAATCCACGCGTAACAGGAGAAGAACACAAACGCCACACATAGGCGCCCGAGACGGCACTAGAACCTCCTCAGACAGGACTATAAGTTACCAATACGCCACCCTGCCGCATATATGTGCATAAATTCTGATATTGATTGATTACATTCTGTTACATACGTAGTTCTTAATGGTGCTCGCACGTTTTTGCAGGTTCTGTAGTGGTTGAGCGATTAACTCAGGATCACAGCTGTCAGACTATCTCTGACTGAAACAATTCAACTATATCACTTCATTGTGAACCTGTGCATCTGTCTCTTCTCTGCTTGTAATGCATACCTGTATTGCTTTTTGCGTTACGGAGTGCACAACAAAATAAACGTGCTCTTTGTTTGCAAACTGGTAGTATGAAATGCTTACGTAATGCTGTAGGTTCCAATTTAATACATTGATTTAAATCCCAATACGTACGGCGATTAATAAAGGTCAGTGGCAGAGGAAACATGCACGGTGTTTAACCCGGGCATCCAGTGTTTTAGAGGCAAGGGTTGGTGGATCTGGAGAATTGTGAAATTCCCAAACCTTCTTGGCTATAAGGTGACTAAGCTATGGAAATAGTGTACAAAAATAAGTTCGTGACTACATCTGTGTCAATCTCTAGGTGTAAGACCCTCTCCTTTGGGTGTTCTCCAAGAATGTCTTACTCTCCACGTTAACTACTCATCTGAAAAGTATATAGCCTAACACCCCAATGCAGAGCACTTTAGAAAAGTGATATTCAAAGTTGTGCTTTCTTGGACAAATTATGTTATGCTGCTCCAGTTGCTGACAGCTGTTCATTGTCTTTTTTTTGTCATGTGCGTGAACTTTGCTTTACTGATAGTGCGTACCCTCTACTCTTGGCAAAATTAACTCGGATATGTAAGTTACATACGTGTGATCAAACTTCTTTCAGGTATATTTGAGTGGTTTAATTTAATACATAGGTTTTTTTCGACCACTATTATGCATAATTAATCTTCACAATTCTGGCAACTTTCTGATGATATTGGCTGTAACTTTCAGTGAAACATCGCACCAAATTGTTGATTAGTGTAATGTTCACCACTCCAGTATGCTAAATCAGTAACACGTTGGCAGATTTGTACAAGTGACAATTTTATTCATTGGCTGTTTCGGGTGAGGAAGGTTTACAACAATTAATTCATGGGACCTAACCCAAAAATCAATTATGAATCAGAAATGATGAAAGGATTCAGTTGGCACACTACTGAACCAGTTCCTATCATTTTCCATACCACTTACCATAATCGTGTTAGTCCTTGTTACACAAGCGAACCACACATCGGCCAACTAAACCATCCTCATGTCCTTCAGTCATAATTGCACAAGCCATATTTCTAGCCCGAACCACAGTGAATCTCACCCTAACCGTAGTTTCACCAGTCAACCAGACACCAGCCTTAGCCTGAATCAAATCAACCAGACCATGACAATACACAACATGTTAGCCACTAGTCAATCAGAGCTTTGCACTCACCATACCATAAACTACATTAGCCAATCCGATGTCATAGCCCTAACCGAAATTGTCGACCACAATTGAGTAATCAAATAAGCCAACCAACTTCTGACAAGCGATATCTTTATATATATGCTAACTCGACTGACATTACAGTAAATCAATTAATATTCCTAACCGTTATCCCTCCCCTAGTGATTTATCCTAACAATTGTATATTTACTTTTGGATTTCCATTTGCTGTTTACAGTGCCACCATGGCCTCATTGCACACAAGACACTGAATGTGGACTTTAAACGGCCGTGTTTGAGCGAGAATGGGATGCCCTATAGGCTGAAGTACTGTAACAGTACTATGACTGAGTTTATGGGAGGTTAAAATTATAATGCCTTATTTTATAACCACGAATGGCGCTGTCAATGCCAATCTTACTCAACGTGTTCTGTGCTTGATTGGTAGTGTTTGCCTGTCGGTGTTTCTGTCAGGGTTTGTCAGTGTCAGTCCATAGGCCAGAGCGTAATTCCACCTGAAGCAGCAGTTCTTTAGCTGTATAATACAGTGCTGATACATATTGATGATAATAAGTAACTATTTGATAACCTGCTCAATTCAAACAGTTATCACAATCCAGTGTTATTGGCCGATCAACATTCGGAACCACCGTAGGTGGTACTGTGACAAATGTTATATCTGCTCTGGACTCATGAGCTGGGTGGCGCGGTGGCCCAGTGGGTAGCGCTGTCGCCTCCTCCTCACAACAAGACGGTCCCGGGTTCGAATCTCGGCTCGGGTGCCTTTCTGTGTGGAGTTTGCGAGTTATCTCCCCGTGTCCGCGTGGGTTTTTGCCGGGCACTCCGGTTTCCTCTCACAGTCCAAAAAACATGCTGCTGTTGCATAGCTGAATTGGCTTGTAGACTAAATTGCTCTCAGTGCCCGGTGATGGACTGGCGTCCCATCATAGGTATATCCCTGCCTTGCGCCCTGTCTGCCGGGATAGGCTCCGGCTCACCGTAACCCTGTATACGACTAAGCGGTTTCTGACAATGAGATGAGACTCATAAGCTACGTGTGTCTGTCGATACAAATGTCTGTTCTATTTCCGTCATTGTTTTACTTTTAATCGCTCTCTCATGGACCCATGTCTCGTGGTGTCTCTGTGTTGGCATGGGACTAATACCATGAATTGTGAATTCGTTGCATTGCCGGGGTTTACATTTTAATTTGCTTGTCTCCTACAGTGTCAAACCCTTGCTTTGCACCACTGAATTATAGATTTACTCCACTAAATATTCTACAGATTCTGGATTTACAGATTCCATTGACATGACCAACTAATCTAAATTGGCTTCCTCCAACGGTGGATCGAGCACGGCTCATAATGACTGGTTCCATATATTAGATAACACAGCATTGTCATTAGTGTCGTGGATAATATAAGCAGATAAATAAAGACATCTTCTTAATGCATCTGTTCCTCTACATTAATCAAATAATCTACACGCAAACCATCGTAGCTTATTATATTATGCCCCACATGGAAACGAGTGAATCGATTACGAAGCTCGACTCTTGTGGAATCGTGAAAAATCGATTCACCGCGTTATACAATAAGCGCCAGGCTGCGTTAATGACGAGGGGGGAGGGGGGGTGGTTCCTTACCCAAGATGGCGCGCGGAGAGGGGTTCCTCGCGGGGGGGGTGGAGGCCCCGTATCTGGCGCCACCTCCCCACCAAAGATGGCGAGGGGGGGCCCTGTGTCGGTCGGAGTGGTCACGTGACAAGCGCGCGCCTATAAGAGGCAGGCGTGAGGGGAGCGACCGTAGCGGCCGCCATTGTGAGGAGGCGACCGAGGAGGAGGAGGAGGCAGTGGTGGTGGCGGCGGCGGCGGTGAAGAAGGAGGAGGAGGTGGAGGAGAAGGAGAAGAAGAAGGAGTTCGAGGAGGAGAAGATTGAGGAAGAATAGCTACGACGAGCGAGCGGTCCACCGAGGAGACACGAGGTCGCGCAGCGGGGCGGCGAGCGGCCAGCGTGGCCGGGAATGATGTCCGCGCCGAGCATCGAGCAGGTGAGGAGGCCCGGAGCCGGCAGGGCTAGACCCGGGGGGGGAGGCTACGCTCTCTCTAATTAACTAGCGCCGCCGCTTCAGTGTAACTACCCGAGTCGTGGGCTACGATTACCTACACGTGATTAATCCCCTCATAGTGGGCCACAAGTCGTTAATTTATAATTGAGTGAAACGAGGAAAGTAATATCCAGCATGATAGGGCTGTACATTCATGAAACTACAGTTGATTAACTAATACCATTTGATTGCGACCGCTTAATTTCACAGAGCCTGCTGAAAACAACGGTTATCTGTAACCACGTAAGGGCAAGCACGTAAACTAGAAGGATTGTTCGGTTGCAACCATTAAATTGCAACTAGTTAACGTGAACCAAGCGCCTAAACGTATGCAATCGTAGTTTTCCATAGCCACGAAATATGATGACTACAGGACATTTAACCAATTAGCTGCAGCTACGTGCTGCTTACATTTACAACTGGTGAACTTCACGCGATATAACTGCTGCCAGTCCACAAATTCACTACAGCTACTTAGTTATACAGTACTGGCATACAACCAGTCAACTAAACCTATAACTAGTAACCGGTAGAACAGATGCTTAGCTACAGCCCTAATAAGTGGCGATATTTCTAACCCATTATAGTTACTGATGGAGATTATTTACCTGTACACAACTCCAGTTCAGTACAATATATCATATATGGTTGTGTACATGGTCTTTAACTTGTAAAACTAATGCAACTATAGTTAGGGGTCAGCACAATTGAGCCCTAATTACAGCTGACTGCACGTGGTAAGCTTCAGGACAATACGCTCAACACAGACAGCAAACTACATGGAACTATATTAGGTAAATAACTTGCAATTAAATAACTGCGACATCCACTGTTTCCCACTGCAGGTAGCCAGGCACCTGTGCCGTCAAAGGCCCTCTAACATGAGGTCACGGGTCAGACCCGAGTGTTAGGAGTTGATTGAGATTAAGGCCACAAACACCACCTGTGCCCCCTGACTGTGTCCGCTTGTTGTATTTATCCTCCCGACCCTCCTCCGCTCGTTCTGAGCGCCCACTCATCACTCTTGCTGGAGGACAACTGCCTCCAAATGCCCAGTAGCCGTCCTTCCAGAACCTGCTCCACAGAAACTCTTAAGAATGATCCCTGACTGTATAGCCTGCACAGAGGCCCATCTTGAGGCCGCTGGGTACCATTTATCGGCAAGTCAAATCATCTCCACGTCTTTTCATAGCACAAGTCCATCTCTTCTTTTTAGAGCAGTGAACTGCACCCAGTTAACCACACTAAGAACTTTAACACCCATAAAACTGCAGCCGGTGAAATCATCCCACTGCACTTCACTCAGTATACTGTATTGGCACACTACCACACTAGTCTTTACTTAATGACCTACAAACCAACTATACCCGATATTTTGCACCCAGCACTTGACACGTGAAGACCTGCATTCGTTTAACTATATTTGGCAGTTGTAGCCAACAACACCCAACACCTAGAGCCATTCACAGAGCCATTTAAATTCAGCACATATACACATACTTGGTCAAGGCCAGGTGTAAGAGGCTGCGTCCCGTTTATGCCCAATTTAAAGAGCCCTCGTATACCCCGCATTAGTACAAAATAGTCACCACATGCGTCTGCCAATACGTAGCACCAAGAAACCTTCAAATAGAACCCGTGCATCAGACAGCACTCACCACCAATCCACTATTTGCATAACGCCCAGCACCCACCACTCGTTCATCTCAGGCAGGGTCCTCCTGTACCCACGCACCCAGCTCTCACACATGGCGGGTACCCACATAAGATGAGTGGGCACCTACTCCCGGTCTGGCTGGCCACATGCTTATTTTGCTCCGTGTGTCTGTGTCTCTACCTTCCATGTACTATGGATTCCGCTCTCCACCAGAGACCAAAAGGACAAGGGAATAAAGGTGAGAGCTCGAGCGTACACCAGGCAAAACTTTCATATCTTACCCTTATTTCCACCCTCTCTTGTGTGTTCTGTGTCTATCGTGCATTGCCTTAAGCAGTGGGGAAGCCTGGCTCCACTTTCGTGTTTATAACTGCTGTGAGTTGGGACAAGACAGTATTTTGTAACACGTGTGCTGAATATTGGAAATTGGGCCACTTTGGGTGTGTGCGCTGCATAATGGTAATGTTTGAGGCCTGTGGCAACTTTACCAAAGAGATGAACCCTACTTTGCCATTGGCAATGCAGACACACCCTTGTGCGTTGAGCCTCACTATTGTGTACCCTGTCCGGATGCCGCATGTGCCTTTGTTGAGCACACGCCCTATGTCTCGTACAGGCTTTTCGTCTTCTGTTTCATATGTCCTGACTTGTGTCCTGTCCTTGTGTTCGGTTCCCTCTGTGTGCATGCAGTTCAAAATGGAACCGTGCATCAAAAGGATGCGGTGAACGATGACGAGTTTGACGCGTACCTCGGTACCCAGACCAACCAGGTGGGCTGGCAGCATCTAGCGACACCACTTCCAACATTTATAAGAAGATGTTGACTCGGCAAAAAACACCTTGGCTGTGTCCCAGGCTGTCTAAAGCATCGCTATCGTCACACGTACCTTAAATGTAGGCATTAACTTCAGTAAGACACTTGTGAGCTCACTCCCATGTCGTCATATCGTTGTACAGCATTAGTGCACAACATCAATATAATCACATAAAGCACTTTGAGCCACTGACAGTGACTTTTAAAGTCTTTTTTCACCATGCCTTGAGTCGCACAGCCAATGACAACCCAAGTCACGCAGCCCATTTATGCATCTCCAATAAGCTGTTTATTGGGTTGTAGCTTCCTTTAACAGTGTAACCAGTGTGTGCTTCTATTCAATGTCAAACTAATAGTGGTGCTTGTTAATAAGGAGTTGCAGGTCTTCACTTCCTACCACAGTCGGTAGCCTGTCGATCTCTTTAATTAATTTGGCTATTTATGGTCCGAATGTGACCCTTTATTTGTTGTTGTCTTGCTTATCCATTCTTTGCTTAGGTCAAAACTTTGAAACCAAGTAGAATTAAAGTTCTAATAAGAGGCTTTATTTTATTCATTGGCTTGTAATTAAAAGTTGTACAAAATAAGAGCAGAAAATCTCCATGTGTAATGCAACTGACCTCTGGGCATTGACCCATCTTTGGCATTGCGTGTAATTAGCAAATATTTTGTGGAATTTTAAGTAGTTTTATCTGAAACAGTGTTTCGAGCATCGAGTCGTGTCACTGAACTTGGCTTGGTGGTGCACACGCGTGTTCCAGAATTGTCCAGAGGGTGATTGGTAGAGAACAGATTTGTGAAACTCCCAAACCTACTAGACATGAAGGTGACCAAAAGGTGAGCGTAGAGGAAGTGGTTTTCTTAAATCTGTCTATTGTGTTCTTTATATAACCAGAATGTGCATCTTTGAAAGGAAGGCAACCTCGGCCATTTTGAGTGTTGTCCCTTCCTACTCATGGGTTTTCTTTGGCTACTAGGGCTTTCTCGCACAAAATACTATTTGAAATGTAAAATGTCCATTTATCCAAGGCAGGACCCTTGTAAAAAGTTTACACTCAGTGAGCCGTTCTTTATAAATAAACGACTGAATGTTATTGTCGACATAAATGTCTAGAAGTAATGGGTCTGGGAGCATTCTCAGCCATGATGACCAACAGACATCAACCAATGGGAGGTGACATTTGCTTACAGCAGTTTGTTGCAGAAATGATTTGTGTGTCTGTGGTTAAGCACTGTTCAAGTCCTTCAAGAATGTAACTAACAAGCGGCTCTTGTGCATACCCATATAGGGCTGTCCTACCCCGTTTAACATGAGCTCTAAGCTTTCCTAGTGAGAAAAAATACATTTAAACTACATTTATGAGTGTGCATTAGCTTGGTATTTTAGTGACTTAATGTGTGGGAGCCGTGTTAGAGTACTAATTCTGGTGGCCTGTAAATTGGTCACCAGGTTACGCCGCCTTCAATCATTAACTGGAACTGGGTTAACATCAGCACCGAACCTGGGTTAATTGGCCTGCAGAGTGACTTACCCTCAACAAAAAAGTGCCCTACGATGTATTGGCGTCCTTTCCTGGGTATAACCCTGCCTTGCGCCCTGTCTGCAAGGATAGGCTCTAGCCCCCCACGACCCTGTACAGGATTAAGTGGATCCTGATATTGAACTGAACCTAGAACAAAACTATCAAGTTCGGTGCCGATAGCAACGCAACTACTTGTGCTGATGTAAATAGGTGCTCACTAATAACACGCTTAATCATACGTTGTCATGCTAAATAGGGATGTGTTGTTAAAATGTTAATAATGTGTATCGCATTAGCAGTTACGAATGGCTTAAGCCAAAGGAAATCCAAATACCTCATCTGGTATAGTTAAATGAATGTTTGTAGACGAATCCAGCATTTAATATTATGGCTAAGAGTGATCGAGTATCATCCCTCGTATATTTTATCATACAGCATAATGCGTATCTAAAATCGTTTTACGAGGGTGCATTTGACTTTTATTTAAAATGAACTATTTTATCTTCAAACTCGAGTTGGAGTACCAAGTACGTATAGCGTAGATACTGTATTTGCAAGGTCTATTTGATTTTTTAATAGTAATTATGAATGCCCGGTATTCAGAAAAGACTTGCGCGGGCTAAACTTTTTTTTTAGCAAAATGGTTTATTGGGATGTTTGGCAGTGGGTTTTTTTTTCCCCCCACGTGTGAGGAGTGTCTGTAGACAGCGGGTGAGCGGATACTGCGCAAAGGTTCGCAAACCGATTCATGAACCGATTTCATGTCCATTCGTTTTTAGACACACGTGATCCTTGTTGATCAGAGTTCGGTAACTCGACACGTCCAAAAGGCTATAGGCAAGCTGGGGTTTTTGATTTGCAATTTTTTTTTTATAAAACCGTAATAGTGTTAGTATGTGCACTTACTGCTTATCTTTTTAATATTCTATGTTTAAAGTGCGCTGCATTATGGGTGACTTGTATATTGCTGAAGGTTCGACAGCGTTGCCAGTGTCTGAGGTCTGCGTGGGTATAAATAGGCGCTGTAATACAGGAAGTGCTTCTCAGTAACGCAATAAGATTGCATAATTACCGCCTGGTACTGCACTCAGCTTCTATGTTAACATTTTGCTATCTTACCAGTGTTTACTTTGGTTTCATCTAATCCTACATTATTATCATTGCTTCCAAACGCTGTTCTTTTTACATTGTAGTAATTATAACTGCTGAAGGGTGTGACCGTCGTTAACACTTTGGATTAATAGCCATAATATATATTTTATATTCATGTCATACCTAAAAATTGATGAGCAAGCTCTGTCTGGCGCGTTAATGCAGTGCCTGCATTCTATGACAAAGGGTTAAGTTAATTTAATCAACTGCTGCTTGCGTTGCATAGGGATGTACTGAAATACGTTGCTTATTTTTGTCCAAGAATGTGACACTGGGGATTTAAATTAACCGAGTCATCCCAATATTATGGTGTAAGATGCCCAGGCAATAATGGTTTCGGAAGATCTAACAATTTAAAATGAATCGTTAAGTGCCCAATACATGCATGGAACTGTGCGTGTCAGAAATTATTTCTTCATGTATTGCTTCAGATTGTGCCTGCGCGCTTGGTGTTACATGGTATATCTTGTGCTTTAATCGCAAGAAAAATAATGGAATCGTGTTTTTAGAGGCCAATTAAATCATAGGAGGTGAATTCGTGCTTGCACGAAGTGTATTTCTGTGCTAGTGTTGATTTTAGAGCTTAGAGATGTGTGTGCCTAATTGCCTGTGTAAGTAATTTAAGAATCGATGTTTTGTGGTTTGTATGTTGTAATGTGTCTGATAGCCTGGAGCTTCTTGCTTTGGCCAAAATTAACCACTGTGGGACATAGAATCGATTCTCGAGTGGAATTGTGAGTGTTGGTGCGGTATGAATCGTTGCATGCCTTTTGCATGATTACGACGCACTGCATGTAGCAGCCAATCTTACATTAATGGCCATTGCAATTCCAAACTCTTTGTACATGAGACTGCTCTACTGTTATTTATCACTAATATCCTGTATTGTTCCTCAAATCCACGGAGATTTGAATGTGTGGAATGTTAAATTGGCACCGTGAATATTGTTTTTAACCCATTTATGGGAGTTAATAATGTAACATTGCAGTAGTACCTCATAGCCTATAAATACCTACGTTAATTATCTGTGCTTAGAAATATAAACCAGGCCTTTTTAGTGATTTAATTTCTTCAAAATAATCCTCGTGTGGTCATTTTAATCTACTCCAGTTTATGTCGGATAGGTTTAACCGTGCAAACAGAACAGGGCGCACAGCCTATGTGTGTATTATGAAGATAATAATAATAATTGCATTTTTATAGCGCTTTTCACCCGAGTGTCACATGAACACTTTACTGGTTTGCCTTTCTACAAGTACAGTGGAGCCTGACATTTGATGGCCGTGACTGACTGCCGCGTAGTTGCTCCTCGCAACTCGTGTCTCATTGTGACAATGGCACTTGGGGTGTCCGCTGTTTTCCTCGCCTTATACCGTCATTATTCTGCTGTCGCATGTTCTTTTGTGTTAAGAAAATGAATGCATAGTACACAAATGTATTAGCAACCTTGTCGAGTATTTGAAGTGACATGAACTAGTAGTTGTGGATGTACATGGCAGAAATCCATTGCTTTGGTTATTGCCTTTGACGGAGCCCATGACATTATTCGCACCAGTGGGACATTGTGTACGGCTTTGCAAAAATTGGAACATACGTAGCAGTCGTCACCCGTACAGCTAAAACAACTTGGCGGGACCCTCTTGAAAAGGTCATGAGATTGAGACTCTGCTGGGTAAACGAGCATAGTAATAATAATCAAGGTACTTGCTTGGCAGCTAAATCTGCAGTGGTAGGGCTCATTTTGTTGGTGTTCTGCTCCCCGTGTGTACTGGTGGCTATTGAACCCACTCACCTTAGCCATCCTGCATTTAATACACATTTGTTTTCTTTGACATTGGTCCATGCCGTTTTGTTGACTAACATAATGTTATGCGTGACCGTACGGTCTCGAAAGGTGAATATGTTAAACACTTAGGATAGTGTTAAAGTAAGTTGCTTCTTAGTCTCTTAAATCAGACATGTCCCCCTTCAGAATCCGTTATATGGTCGTGTTTAAATGCATCCGTTTAGTTTGAACCGTAGCTAATATAACGCAGTAGGTAGTACAGTGTAAAGTGCAGTTCCAATCACAAGTCAGTCATTCATTGCCCATAACATTGTTTGAGTACCAATGGTCTCTTCTTAGGCAGTATTACTGTACAACTCTCGCTGATGTTTTCATGTATCGCAGTACATGTTCATAAATAAACTTCAAAAGTAAATACCTTGTAGAGGTTAGTAAGTGCAGTAATTCTGTTAATAGCGGTTAATTTGGATTTTGTTCGCAATTCAGCTTCTTTCATGTTTTAGGGTCTTGTATGTAGCTTGTCAACCAGTCTTGCATTTAATGTGTTTGCACCGCTGCTCTGCCAGCATTCATGTTGCCATATGTATTAATTCAATAACATTCAATACAAGTCTAGGCTTGGTTCTCTGATCAATGTATGGCCTTGAGAAAGTATACTACATACGTCTACCGGTGGAACATGAACACTTTAACTTGCGATTACCGGTATTCAGAGTTGAGTTTAAAACATAATAATTGTTTATCGTCGAGGTGAATGGAAGATAAATATAAGGTTAACATGACCCCGTGACATAACATGCACAAATAGGTACATTTTGATTCGTACTTATGATTTGCTGTCTATCGTAAGCTTAACAACTGATTCGAATTAACCTGTGCATCTCAGTGCCTTGCAAGAAATATAATGAGTTTCCCTCCTACACTTCAGTACATTATTTTTTTGCAAATTCTGCAGTAGATTTAATCAGACCGTTAATAAAGCTAACAAAACAAACGTAATCCCTCCACAAATGGCTCTGTGCCTGACGAGGCTAATTATTCCAGTTAAGTGTTTATTTTGTCTCTGCCACTGTCTTTTAAAAAAAGAGTCCTAGTGTTTCTTCTGTGACGTGCTGTTTGTACTGTCTGGTACAAAGAGCGCCTGCAGTTGCCTCCAACGTGTGAGGCGAAACGGCGTGAAGGAACGAGCAAGAGTAATTGATGCGGCTACTGCTCGTCTCATTCTAAAAACCGTAATCGTTGCTGATTTGCTCGTGTCGTCGTTGTTGCTGATTCTCTCCACAGCTCTCTGCAGCGCTTTGCGACCTTCGGGTGAAAAGCGCTCTCGCAGTGCAATTATTATTAATTATTATTCTGTTTCCTACCATCTAACATCCACAATCTCGTGCTGTCTGCTTGGTCTACACCGTATACTCTTGGTCATTCTTACCGTTGAGAATTGCTCCAACGTGGGAGGTGAAGATCATGTAGGAGAGAAGCAACGCTCGACAGGGCTATCCTGAAAGAGCAACCCTGAAGAGCAATTATACTTCAAGCCGTTAAGCTACATCAGTACATTCTTATTGTCTAAACATTTAAGTGACAATTCTCCACTCAACAATTATTGCCTGCAGGATTCGATGTCTTAAATCAGTGATGGAATGTCTACTTTCCTTGCGAACTGCCTGCAGTGGTGTGCTCGCCACTCGGATAGATCTGTTGCTTCGCGGCAATGACCGATGCGTGCGTGTGTCTAATCACGTGTGGGCCACGGCTTAAGGAGTTGTGCTTCCACGTCAGAATTGCGTAACGTGGGTGTGGTGCAGCGTGGTTAGTCCGGAAGCAAGAGTGCGGTGACGCACCCAGCAAGCCAGTGAGGCAGAGGTGGCGGTCACTCGGGCGCGTAACGTGTTAAATTGTCGATTTCAAAACCGCGTATGCATGCGTAGGGTTGTGCATCGTAGAATAGTCTTCAGACAATTTACTTGCTGTGCCTCTCGCCCTTATATTGAAGGGGACATAGCAGACGGAGCAGAAGTCGTCAAGTGTGACTGCAATGGAGAAAAACACAATGTGGTGTAATTCAATCGCACATTTATTTGGGAACTTTAGTCGAATCGGTTGAGTGGTTCGTGGGTTCGTTTGCCGGCTCGGGTGCCTTTCTGTGCGGCATTCGCCACACCTGTTCGCGTGAATGTCTCCCCGTGTCGGCGTGGGTTTTTGCCGGGCACTCCGGTTTCCTCCCACCGTCCAAAGACACGCTGTTGCTTCGTTTAATTGGCCTGCTGGGTAAATTGCTCCCAGTGCCCTGTGATGTACTGACATAATATCCTGGGAATAGCCCCGCCTTGCACCCACTGTCTGCTGGGATAGGCTCCGGTCCTTTGCTACCTTGTAGAGGACAAAGTGGGTATAAATAATGATGATGAACACGGGCGTATAGAGTGCATCCTTGCTTACGAGACATTGCTGTAATAGGACTTATTACAATGCAATAATTTCCTGCTGTAAATGACAACTCGGTCCTCCTGTAAATTTGTCTATGCCAGATGTGGCAGTCCTTTTGTATCCTGGTTCCATTTTCTATTTGCTCAGTTGAAAATAACATTCAAACTGAATACAGTAAAGGTGGAAGTGATTATAACGTACTAGGAAAGAATCCCTGCCATCCTTCTAAATAGTTAAGATTTTGGGGGTCATCTACGATGTAAATACCCCCCTGAGAACTCTGTGCACGCATTGTGATTTGCATCTGGATACAGTAGTACTCTGTTTGGGTGGTGTGGCTTTGTTCAACGGAGCGATGGTGTTTACGATCTTTTATGAAAATTAATTTTCCAAGTTGTGAATTATGAGATTAACAGCATTTAAAAATAGACCGCAAGTGTGAAATGTAGTGTTGATTAACAAACAGTAGTTAATAAGGTCAAATTGTGTTTCTTCTAAGCATTAGGTGGTGCTAATATCCTGTTTCATTACCCTGGGCCAATGGTGACAGTTACACCTTCCTATGTTATAATCTCTTACATTCTCACATTCCTCTTATCTCCTTTCATCGCATTGTCAGAAACCGCTTAGTTCTTAACAGGGTCGCGGTGAGCCGGAGCCTATCCCGGCAGACACAGGGCGCAAAGCAAGGATATACCCACAATAGGACGCCAGTCCATCACCAGGCACTGCGAGCAATTTAGTTTGCAAGCCAATTAACCTATGCAGCAGCGTGTTTTTTGGACTGTGGCAGGAAACCGGAGTGCCTGGCGAAAACCCACGCGGACATGGGGAGAACATGCAAACGCCACACAGGCACCCGAGCCGAGATTCGAAACTGGGACCTTCTTGCAGTGAGGTGACAGTGCTACCCACTGGGCCACCGTGCCGCCCATATTCCTCTTATCATTTGTAGAAAATGTAAGGGATGAGTCAATTTCCGAACGAGATTAGAAATGACAAACCAAGCGCGTCCATCTGGCCAGCTTTTTATATCCCCACGTAAATTAGAACCCTGATGAACATCAGCCCGCCTATTAAAACAATGTTGGCGGTGTTTCTGCTGCGTTAACTACAACGTTACGCTCTTTGAACCCCGCAGGGAAACAGCTACCCCCGGATGTCCGAGTCCTACATGCCGAGCTACTACGGTCCCTCCATGGGATTCCCGTCGTACTCCTTGAGCGAGGCACCTTGGTCAACGGGCGGGGATCCGCCGATGCCATACCTCCCCACGTACGGACAGCTGAGCAATGGGGAGCACCACTTCTTACCAGACACGATGTTCGGGCAGCCTGGGGGGCTGGGTAGCACACCACCGTATTTGAGCCAGCATGGTGCCTTCAGCTTCTTCCCCAGCAGCGGTGTGGACTTCTCCGCCTGGGCTACCAGCACGTCCCAACCGGCGCAGTCGCAGAGCTCCCCGTACAGCAGTAGCTACGGCTACCCGCCGGCACCCGGCTCTGCCCCGGTCATGGACGGCTCCGGAGGTTTTCACGGTGAAGCGCTGGGCGCCAAACCGCCGCCTCTGCCAATGATCAACAGCATCGAGCAGGGTATGACCGGACTCAAGATCGGCTGTGGCGTGGGCGTCGGTGTCGGCTCCGCGGCCGAGCTGGCCAAGCCGGCGCACGCGGCCGTGGGCAGCCCCATCGTCGGCAGCGGAGTCGCTGTGGGCGGCGGAATGCCCGTGCCAACCACGGTGACCCCGCAGCCACCCGTCTCGCAGCCCAAGCCTACGTCCTGGGCGGCCATCGCCAGCAAGCCGGCCAAGCCCCAGCCGAAGCTAAAGCCTAAATCGGGACCTGGTTCTGCCAACGCGGTCCCTGTTGCGGCTGCTTTGCCGCCACCGCCCATCAAACACAACATGGATATAGGCACCTGGGATAACAAAGCGCCCCAGAGCAAGGCGTCTCCCCCGCAGCAGCAGCAGCAGCAACTGCAGCAGCAGCAACAGCACCTGCAGCAGCATCTGCAGCAGCATCAGCAACAGCAGCAGCATCAGGTGCAGCACGTACCACTTCACATGGCGCCAGCGCCACAGCCGTCTCCACCCCAGCAGATGCAGCAGCAGCAGCAGCCCATGGTGCAGCCGCCTATGCCTGGTCAGCCGCAGACCTTTCAAATGACGTATGGCCATGTGGGGCCACCGCCGCAACAGCTGCAGCAGCAGCAGCAGCACTTGCTGCCCTCCCAGTCGCCGCAGCAACATCAGCAGCATCAGCCGCCGCAGAACCGCTGGGTGGCACCGCGCAACAGGACTGGGGAGGGCCCGCCCACAGTGAACGTGCCGGGCCTGATTCCCCTCAGTGTGGCGCAGCCGGGTTTGGGCCAAGAGGTGCACCCGGTGCTGGAGAAACTCAAGTCTATGAACAGCTATAACCCCCGTGACTTTGATTGCAGCCCCAAGAACGCGCGTGTGTTTATCATTAAAAGCTACTCCGAGGACGATATCCACCGCTCCATCAAATACTCGATCTGGTGCAGCACGGAGCATGGCAACAAGCGACTGGATTCTGCCTACCGCTCCCTGCAGAGCAAAGGGCCCATCTACCTACTGTTCAGCGTCAATGGGAGCGGACACTTCTGTGGCGTGGCCGAGATGATGTCGCCCGTGGACTATCAGACGTGCGCCGGCGTGTGGTCGCAGGACAAGTGGAAGGGCAAATTCGAGGTGAAGTGGATCTATGTGAAGGACGTGCCCAATGCCCAGCTGCGCCACATCCGGCTGGAGAACAACGAGAACAAGCCGGTGACCAACTCGCGCGACACGCAGGAGGTGCCGCTCGAGAAGGCCAAACAGGTGCTCAAGATCATCGCGGCGTACAAGCACACCACCTCCATCTTCGATGACTTCGGCCACTATGAAAAGCGCCAGGAGGAGGAGGATAACCTCAAAAAGGTTGGTGTGGTGGTGGCAGCCTTCTCTTGCGAGAGGCAGATGTTGTTCGAGCTCTGTTGAAAAATACTTTTAATAGGTGTTTGCTAACTCGGATCTACGAGGGGAGTCCCATACATTTTTTTTTTTTAAAGGAGTCAGGGGGCAGGTCGGGTGAAAAGCGCCCTGAAAGTGCAGTCATTATTATTATAACTGGATACATGTTTTAGTAATAACAACAATTGCGTTTCTTGACCGCTTTTCACCCGAGGGTCACAAAGCGCTGCACAGAGCTGCGGAGAGAATGGCACGTCAACAACAACGACATAAGAATGGCAAATCAGCAACAATAACTTTTTTTTGGGGGGGGGGGTGGTATTCAGTTTGTAAGGACTCCAAAGTTTCACAACAGTTAAATTAGATTGTATTGTTCTAGCTGGATTGTATTGTTCTAGGTGAACAATACAATCCAGCTAGAAATAAATCTTAGCGCCAACAGAAATCTGTAGAACACCCAGTAACTCGGTCTCACAGCCAATGGGGGGGCAGGGGGAAGAGCTTTTCTATTGACATGGAGCAGTTATGTGCTGTGAATTGAATGGTTGATGGTATTAAAGCGTCTCAGCGTTGGACTATGTGCAGTGCACTTAAAGGAAACAATGTAGAAAAATAATTTCAGCAAGGTTATGCCTCTGTCAGCCCATGGACTGTCAGATTGTCCCTTGTAATCTATTATTTACTAAGGGAAGCTTCACTGAATTCAGGCCATTGACAGGGTCCTGGTTCGAGGTTTTTGTCAATTACATTATTGTGTGAGTTTCCATGTGTGATGACAAAGCACAAAATAAAAGCTCATGCGTGTGTGGGGATAACTGAACGATCCACCCACATCTGCGCTAGAAGTGCAAATATTATAAACTATGTACTAAGGCCGTCATCACTATGGTCTCGCCACGATAATCATCCATATGTATTCCACCACTCTTGCATTCAAGGTGTTGGATTTAATATGGACGACCATCACCACAATCACATGCAAGGGGTGTTCTCATGAACTGGTCTGTGTATTTATTATTGGTTGTAAGATAAACAACTGCAATACATGAATGATAACTCGGCACGGTCGTTCGATACAATGAGTCCCAGAAATTGTTAAATAAAAGTTGGGTGTTAGGTGTTCGACTACGAACCAGGTACTCATTTGAGGCTTACTCGACCTACTAGGGAAACAAAGTGGCTGGGCGTGATGTTAGGCCTTGAGAGGTTCTCGCTTCCAGCACTGGGCCCTATGATATGTTAAGGCTGTATGGAGGGATCTCTGTCTTGTGTTCTTGTTCTTCTAGGTACCATATCCTACAGCATGTTAATGTCTTCCACAAGTATCTGATCTTTGATGTTCTAAGAATGTCCACTGTTGACATGGTTATCCGTTTTGAAAGACTCCTGACATAAGTCAATCTGCCGTCCACGGTTTCGCATTCCTTTCATTTTTTTTTCCAGTTATAACCAGATTTTGAATCTCCTCTTTCCTCCTAATATGCCCCTAATATGCTCTTTATAATGTCGTTCAACATCTTCCTTCGACATCCCATTTTTGAAAAATGTCTTCGAGGTGTGACTTGTCCAGGATACCTTTAATATGCCTCTAAAACAGTGGTTCTTAACCTGGGTTCGATCGAACCCCAGGGGTTCGGTGAGTCAGTCTCAGGGGTTCGGTGGAGGTCAAGACACACACCTCACTCATATGATTCGTGATGACACGCCCCGCTTGGCCATCACTGGCTGCAGGTGATCACATTTTATTTTTCCAATAAAGAAGGGTTCGGTGAACGCGCATATGAAACTGGTGGGGTTCAGTACCTCCAACAAGGTTAAGAACCACTGCTCTAAAAGAACCACATTTCAGTTCAATTCTATTTTCACATTTCAATGTATTATTGTCGATTCTGCCATATGTACAGGACATATAGAGGATCGAAATGCCATTTCTCTCAGACCCCGGTATTGGCATACTTGGTGATTTTGTCCAATATTCTGTGATATGCATGAAAACTGGTACAATGTAACAATCCAGAACTCTTAGTTTCGCCCCCATATAAATGTTTATTATTTATCAATATCCTTTTAATTTTATTGTGGTCAGTGAAACACAAGTCGAGGTCTTAATTTCAATTCCGCTTTCTGAAAGCATTCGGATGATGAAAATTGTATTTCTTATCCCTCGATCTTCAACAAAACCACATTGAACTTTTGCAACTTCTGGTTTTATTCTGCTTCTGGCTCTGGGCATCAACACTTTTAATAGGATCTTTGTTACATAACTCATTAGACTAATGTTTCTACGGAGGTCACATCGATCTGCTTCTGTAGCTTTGCTCTTTTTCATTATTAACTTCTCACAAAAAATTTCAACCGTTCCATTTTTTAATAAATGGCTTTTTCTTCCTGGGTGTCGTGAAAGTTATCCTCTATTTTGTGTCCATTTCTTGAAAACTTTTTGTTCTTGCTCCATGTGCACCCTCCGTTACCTGTGATGTCTTTCATATTTCTATACAATGGTGTAGTATCTTTGTCATTTTGCTCATCTTTTTGCGCTTTTCATTAAGTAATTTTCTTCTATCCTGCATAATGATCGAATTTTATTGTCCATTTTCTGATACTGTCCTACTACGGTTTATCATTTTCTGCCTTAGTCCTATGTCCGGATTTTACTGGTATAACCTTCTTGGCTCTTTCTAACTAATGTCTTAAATATGGTCCCATTTTTAACACATTTCCTTCCTCTTCAATCGCTTGCAGTCTGTATCCTCCTCTAATCAGGTCGTTTTCCATTAGAACTTTGTATTGAGTTTTTGTAGTTTTTTTATTGCTTAGATTTCTTGAGCCATATCTTGATGGTGCAAATTACAGGTACATGGTTACTTCCACAATCAGCCCCTGGGTAAGATTTTGATTGCTGACCTGCATTCAGTTTGTTTTCTAAATTTATCTCCAGGACTTTTCCAAGTGTACCTCTTTCTCAGATGGTGCCCAAACCATGTGTCCGAAATATCCTAACCATTCTCAACACACACCACATCATTTTCGCTCCTCTCATTGTTCTCCCTAAGCCCATGAGGTCCAATAATAATTTTCTGTTTGCTCACTCCCTACATTTGCATTCAGATCACCCATCACTATCACTACCTTTTGTGTGGTTTACACTGCTTTTTTTGTTTCATGTAGATCGCCATAGAAATATTCCATATCTACTTCCATATCTACTGAAATATTGCATAACTTATCGATGAAATACACTTTTCTAGGTCAGGTCACGCAAAAAATTGTGCCGTTTAACCCTCCACCACCCGACACGGCCAATTAGTAAGGCTTGTCATGTGAACAGAATATGCCAATTCCTTCACTATCTCAGCACACCGGTGTGTGGGAAAGCGAACCCAGAGTATTTATAATGGGGTACACGACGTTTCGCTGATAATTACAATCCGCATCATCAAGCACCCGCGCCAAACCTGGGCGAGCAGCTCGGAAAACTGGTCCGGTTCTGGGTCCCTTTATATAGGGTGGGTTTGTGATGTCGTCACGCACGTGTTCAAGGGTGCCGAGACACAATGGGGGTGGTTGGGGGGGGTGGCAACATATTACAAAGGTGTTGACAAGATAGGTTAACCGGTGTTTTCGAATTACTCGAGTTATTTGAAGAATGGGCCAACAACGTCAGATTACTCTCAACATGAAGTGTTATGCACTGGATTATGTTTAGCCTTCGAATTAAAGTAATTGCATGGTTTAGCGTTTGTTTTCACCAGCACGAATATCAGATATTACCCACAACCCTTTTAGACCGTTTGAGGTTTCTTCATCTCTTTGATGCATCTGACCTGAAAAAAAAAACTTCACTCCTGCAGTGCGTTTCACGCACACACCTAGAATATTGATGTTTTGTCTTTTCATTTCCCGCTTTGCATTGTCCGAATTCCTGAGTGGAGTTCTAACGTCTCAAGTTGCTATTCTAAGCTGCAAGATAACAGTTCCGTGTCACCTGTTGCACGTGGCTGTCCTTATTGGGCAAGGGGTCCACACTATTGGTACATTTATTTTTGACCATTATTTTTGTTGGAAAATTTCCGCAGTAAACTGAAACCTTCTTTCTGCAGGTTGCAGTGCTCCGCTAGGCTGAAGCAGGTCTCCTCTGCCATTGCCCCCAGTAGCACTGGGCATCGACCAGACGAAATGATCCACAACTTGCGCCCCCAATGGCAGCAATTGTATCTCTGGTCAGAGAGGCTGATGGATGCTTTGCCCTGCCTAAGGGCTGTCTTATATTAACACATCATTCATGTCATTTGTACGCATGCCGTCCTAGTTAACTTTGCCATCGCCAGCTTTGACGTTCTGTGACTGTGGCGGCTTTGTGATTCTTGCTCTCCGTTGTGTTTTCAGGAACGGCAGATCCGCAGCAAATAGCGTGCGGGGTTGGCGAAGCGCCACTGGGACTTGTGCTGACACTGTGCAGGCTCGGAGCGAAGCTTTGCTACGATCGCAGCACTGCACCACGAGATGACGTTGGCGGTGAAGGGGGGGAAAAAGCAGCTGCTTTCTTGTGCGTTCAGTGGTATCTCGCTTCTGTCTTTAACGCTGTCACTTTGAAGCGTAGTAGCAAATAAACGGTATAGATGGTCGTATATACCTATTACTATGACTATTAATCTAGTGAATGGTTCACAAAAAACGTTGAATAAAAAAAATCTTTCATTGATTTGCTTTGGAAACTGACCTGATATCCATGTCGTACCCATTTGTTTGTTTTTTTAAAGAACTCTATTGTAGTTTTTGTTCTTTTTGTGATGTGTAATCTGAATCTCATTTGCGGCTGTGATTTGTGTAAGCAGTGATACTATGCATACATTTGTGTGGCCACAATAGAGAAATCCATGCTCCAGGAATGAAGCTGAATGACTGATTAACTGTAGTTTGCTACTTCAATGCTTGCTGGTATTCGAAAGAAACCGTATTTCATTTAATGTATTTTAACTTTGATTTTTTTTTTGGGTTGAGGACTGACGCAGGGACCCCTTCTTGGAAAAAAAAAGTAACTGGTCAAAAGAGAGGAAAATGGAGTGAAAAAAATACATTCACCGTGTTTCACCGAGGAATTAAAAAAAGACTGGATGCAGACTTTGAAATCGTTTTGTGGACGATGGTGGCTGAACCCACACACCATCGTGCTTTTCAGCATTGTTGTTGACTTGCCAGAGTTGCGCTGCTTTGAAAGTGGCTCCCACACCCAAGGTCGCAAACTGCTCACTTGCTCGCTCAGATAAAACACGGCTGCAGAGAACAGTGGCATGGTTTTCGTCTCTAGAAAACGTTAGCCTTAATAAACACAAATTCTACTTAGCAAAGCACGCCTTTTGTCTCTTAATTTTGTTAATAGTTTGTATTTCATCACACGCGCACAGTTGCATGAAACATACTGTATGTCAAGCAGTCTGCACTGGAAAAAAAAAATAACCAAACAGGTTTGTATTCTTGTTGTGCACCGTTTGCACGCGCAGGCCTGCTATTGCAAGATACTGTATGTATACAGTTTGTGTAAATCAAAATATATTAGTCATAAATGTGTTGCTGTCTTGGAACTGATTTAAAAGTTTAAAATAAACTGGTACATAAAATAGCAGAGGTATACACATGGAACTTGTATGTTGTGATAGAAGTATGCATTAAATGCCGATTCTCATGACGCAAGAGGGTGCGGACTGAACACGAGCATTGTACCGGTGACTGAGTATAGCTGAGTCATGTTCACTTGAACGGTTGTTTTCAATGGATGGACTTGATTCACATATGGGAATGTTGACTTTCCACCACTGGCTTCGTGCTGTTAATTTAATGCAAGTGTTGCCTCGTTGGTGGTAATCCACACCGACATGCTTATTAACATTCAAACGTTTGAGCGGGACATGGGTGCAGACCTCAACTCTGTTACTCAAAGGCTCACTCTTTAAGTGTAACATGGAGGTTATTAAAAGTTCACCATAAAATTACAAAGGGACGCCTTGGTTTCCACACTTTCCGGGGAGTCCTTAACTGCGATGTTTGGCCATGAAGGTTGCTATTTGGCTTTGTGTGATATTGTGAAAGTAAAAATAAACGCAACTTGTTCAACCCTGCAGGTGGTAACGACCCAACGCTGCTGAGTTTTAGAAATAAGATAAGGGCATTGACGTTGATTTGGTTTTCATCTCATCCCATTGTCAGAAACCGCTTAGTACTGTACAGGGTCGCGGTGAGCCGGAGCCTATCCCGGCCAGACAGTGCAAGGCAGGGATATACCCACGATGGGACGCCAGTCCATCACCGGACACTACAGGCAATTTAGTCTTCAAGCCAATTAACCTATGCAGCAGCATGGTTTTTGGACTGTGGGAGGAAACCGGAGTGCCCGGTGAAAACCCATGGGTAGAACATGCAAACTCCACACAGGCACCCGAGCTGAAATTCGAGTCTGGGACCTTGCTGTGAGGCGACAGCGCTACCCATTGGGTCACCGTTCCGTCCTTTGATTTGTTTTTAGGTAAAGACTCACCCAGAGGGATCAAATTGGTCGGTAAGATAGCATTTTCTATTGCAAAGGAAAACTTTCATGAAGCATCAAATATATGGGGTTTCGAAGTTACCAATTAATAGTGTTTTCAATAGAGGTGGTGTGTTGTGTTATGCAGGACAATCTGGCCATGGTCAGTAATCACGAACCTGGAGAAAAACCCATGCATACGAAGACCATAATCCGTATAGGTGCGATCACTAATTATTTTTAGCCAATTTTACCACTTGTGCAATCTTGGGAACTTCTCAATGATTTGCGATCCACCAACCTTACCTCCACAGCACTGCTTACAGTTGCACCCAAGTATTGCAAGGCTGGGTCACGAACTCCAGCGGTTCACGAGTTGATAACTGAAGATGGATTTTATCAATGTGAGGTCATCGAGTTTGGGAGCATGGTTGCAATAGGCCTGCTCGGGAACTATTTGGAGCAGTCCTGTGTCTTTTCTTTAATTTCACCACCCCAATTGTTCAATTTATGCAATTAGCGTCATTTTTATGCGAAGTTCAATTCTAAACGTTTGAAACGAGCAGTGTGTACCACCTCATGTTGGGAGGAACGGCACTGGAATGTGGTGTCACGACTTCTAGAGTGACAAACAGATCGCGTGAGCCACATATGCGGTAAATCCTTTTTATGGACTAAAAATAGTGTACCTTGTATCCGAGAGCATGTGTCTTTACAAAACTCAATCCCCTGAAACAAATTTCTCTTAACCTAACAAACAGCACCGAATACCAAAGCCCAGGTCTAGGTTTTGGGTGACATTTGATAAGCACTTTAAAAAACATTTTTATGAGAAAATTATGCCTCCGCATCGATTTATACCCGTGTTTGTGCGAGTTTCCTTGCCCACATTTCCTCGTAGTTCAAAGCTCACAATAAAATGGGGGCTCTAAATGGACTGGCTTGGCAGCTTGCTGTTAAATCCTCTCACTATTTTTAACTCAAATGAATACAGCTTGAGCACGACATGAAAACATTTGAAAATTCAATTGAAGAATTTGAAAAATAAATTCATTGGCCCTCCGAAGGCTACTGGAGAGAACAGTTAATTATGTTGCCAAACAAGAAAGACTGCGGCAAATTGCATTATTGTTAATACTCATTTCGACGCGGTTTTTGGTTGAGACAATGCTGTTATTTCCCAAGCCTACCCGCAAGGCTTGTCATTAACATTTATTTAAAAAAATATACGATATTTCATTAATGTTCAGCGCAGAAGGGGAAAATTGCCAGAAACGTCATCTGTTATATATATTCTTAAGACTACAGCGTGATTATACTGGTGTAAGTTTTTACGGCTCGATACATGCGTGTCCGCGTGGGTTTTCGCCGGGCACTCCGGTTACCTCCCACAGTCCAAAAACTCATGCTGCTGCATAGGTTAATTGGCTCGTAGGCTAAATTGCTCCGCAGTGCTCGGCGATGGACTGGCGTCCCATCGTCGGTATATCCTTGCCTTGCGCCCTG
>JAZEWT010000005.1:27491148-27523894 GCA_036362905.1 Mordacia mordax
TGCGAACCCCGACCGCTCGAGTTCGAGTCCCGCTCACGGTTAACGGACTTTCAACCGGTCCCGGGCATCCGCGAGGTCGACTCAGCCTCGAACGGGTACCTGGTGGTACGGTGTGTCAACGTCGCCACTGGGGAGACCACGGTGGGGCCACCCACGCGCTCGTGTGCCGTGCTGACCTTAATAGGTACTCGCTAATAGCACTTGACCCCTGACCCCCCCGCACGCACTGTCCGGTCAGGCAGCGGAGGGGGGGGCGGAGTTTATAGACACGTGACCGGTCGCCGGGGTAACGCGTCGCAGGATCCGCGCGGTGACGTCACCGGGAGAGAGAAGCCTCGGCCTAGGGAGGAGGAGAGCGAGAGGAGAGGGAGGACTCAGCAGGAGAGGAGGAGAGCGAGGAGGAGAGGGACGAGGAGAGCGAGGACTCAGCAGGACAGGAGGAGGAGAGGGAGGAGGAGAGCGAGGACTCAGCAGGACAGGAGGAGGAGAGCGAGGAGGAGAGGGAGGAGGAGAGCGAGGACTCCGCAGGACAGGAGGAGGAGAGGGAGGAGGAGAGCGAGGACTCAGCAGGACAGGAGGAGGAGAGCGAGGAGGAGAGCGAGGACTCCGCAGGACAGGAGGAGGAGAGCGAGGAGGAGAGCGAGGACTCAGCAGGACAGGAGGAGGAGAGGGAGGAGGAGAGCGAGGACTCCGCAGGAGAGGAAAGGAAGAGGAGAGCGAGGACTCTGCAGGACAGGAGAGGAGAGCGAGGCCTCCGCAGGAGAGTGGAAGAAGAGGAGGGCGAGGACTCCGCAGGAGCGAGGAGAGGAGACACTTTGTTTTCCACCACGAGACCCTTGAGACGAGGGTGACTCCAGATTGCACAGCAGCAGCCATGCAACTCCGACACCTCAAGACGCTGCTGACGCCGCAGGTGAGAACGGCGCTCAGTCTCGTGCGGAGCCTCCCCATGGGCGAGGGACCCCGGTTCCCAGAGGCCGTTCCCTGGGAATGTTCCCCACGGATCCCTCGCCAAGGTTTCTCTTCCAGAGAACGCATGCAGGCAGTCTTCTGCAAGGGTCCAGTTGACTCACGGACCCTCGGCAGGGCTCCCCAAGGTGCAGGAGGAGATCGCGGGACAGATCCATGAGGTGTCGTCTGACTGACATTGACTCTCTCTGCTCCTCGCTGTGCCAATCATCGCACCGCCGTCGCTTTATAAACATCTTTGACGTCTCATTACCTTCGGGCAAACTCGGCGCTGGGTAGAATTTGTTTCGTTTTGCGTGTTTAAGGTGGTTGTTTTTTTTTTAAATGCTATGTTCGGTGCAGGAGGCGTTAATGGGACAGACCCAGGTACCATTGCCTGTGCCAGGCGAGGTGCAGCAGTCGGTTTATCTGCCCTTTGAGATTATGCGTTACGTTGATCATTGCGGAAGGTTGTTGTGTCGCAACGATCCCGCATCTAGAGCTTGCAAGCTCACTGGGTACTTTCTGCTGTAATAATGAAGATCTCAAGAGAGCCACAGGTGCCTTTTTCCAGGGACTGACCCTTCACTTGCTGCTCCACATGCCCTCTGCAATGGCACGAATGAGTTTTGCCACAAGGTGCCAATGTGACTTGGCACCTGTTAGTACCGTGTGTGCAGTGCAGAGTGCAGCTGTGTACATTGTGTACTGACGTCGCTGTCATGCATGCGTGTAGTAGGTTCCATGCTCTGTGTGTCGATAGATACATTGTGCTGTGTACATGTGAGTGTGTTCATTGTGTTGTACGTGTGTTGGTAGGTACATGGTTCTGTGTACATGTCAGTGGGTTCATTTTGCTGTACGTGTGTTGGTAGGTACATTGTTCTGTGTACATGTCAGTGGGTTCATTGTGCTGTACGTGTGTTGGTAGGTACATTGTTCTGTGTACATGTTAGTGGATTCATTATTCCATACACGTGTGGGTAGATACATTGTTCTTTGTACACGTTAGTGGATTCATTGTGTTGTACGTGTGTTGGTAGGTACATTGTGCTGTGTACATGTCAGTGGGTTTATTGTGTTATACATGTGTTGGTAGGTACATTGTGCTGTGTACATGTCAGTGGGTTTATTGTGTTGTACATGTATTGGTAGGTACATTGTGCTGTGTACATGTCAGTGGGTTCATTGTGCTGTACATGTGTTGGTAGATGCATTGTGCTGTGTACATGTCAGTCTGTTCATTGTGCTGTACGTGTGTTGGTAGATGCATTGTGCTGTGTACATGTCAGTCTGTACATTGTGCTGTGTACATGTCAGTCTGTACATTGTGCTGTGTACATGTCAGTGGGTTCATTGTGCTGTACATGTTTCTATGCGTACTGCAGCAGACACTTTGCCACGTATGTCAGCGGGTACATTGTGCCATGTATTTGTCAGCGGCTACATTTCTGCGTGTACGCATGCGATGTACACGCGACGGGACCATTGTGTCCAGCGCATACACGAGTGCACGGAGCTGTCTGTGGTGGTGATTTTGCCAGAACGGTGCGGCCAAGGTGACGTGCATGGCGTGGGCATCGAACAACAGCAAACTCGCGGTGTGCACGGTGGACCGCGTGGTGCTGCTGTACGACGAGAGCGGAGAGCGCCGAGACAAGTTCTCCACCAAGCCCACGGACGCTAAGGCACGCTGAGCCACAGGCAGTTGCCACACACCTCAGTGCCGCGTTAAAGCCATGATCTCCTGATGAAAAGAACATTGAGGCAGTGCTTTTCACCTCTCTGTATAGCCCAGAGCCAGTGGCGTGGGTGAGTCCAAATCTAGGACAACCACTGTTATATTTTCCTCGGAGTGGTACTCATTGTATAGACCCTGCTGGGATGATTTCCCGAGTCAACTACCAACCAGGATTTTAAGTCCCCACAATCCGATTCACCACAAAGTGGTAGTCATTTGATTGAGTTCCATGGGATGATGGGCTGACCCTGTCCCTGACCAGTATTAGAGCTCGTAACGTTACAATTGCGAGCCACTAACTTTAAAGTTGAGCCAGGTAGCCAGTTACTGCACTTCTATGTGTTTGACTGCGTTATATGTTTGACTGTGTTACTGCATGTGCGTGTGTGTTTATTTAAAATAAAGTACGGAAAGAAAAGCTACATGGTGAAGGGAATGGCGTTCTCTCCGGATTCTACAAAAATTGCTGTTGGCCAGACCGACAACATCATCTTCGTCTACAAGATCGGAGAGGAGTGGTGAGGGTTATCCCTTGGTGGCACACACAACCTTACACACACTATGTTATAATCTTACACATGGCATGCTTGAGTTTGGTTAGTTTGGGTCACCAAGCAATTAGAATATCCGGAAAGGTGATTACCAACACCTACTCATTTGTGTCCGCACAATTGAGTTTGTGTTGCTACTCATCTCCATTTGTTGGCATGTACCAGTGGTGACATTCAACATTCCTTTGGCAAGTGCCAATCAATCAATAGCAAAACCACAGTTCCTCTCCGAAAGCAGTGCTTTGTTTAATCAACTCGAGAATGACACTCAGACTGGATCTGATCACAGCATGGCGATAATGAGTAAAAAGCTCTGCCTCTGCGCCACCCAACCAATTAATTAATTTTACCGTGTGTTAATGTTGTTCAGTGCACCAGTGTTTATCGTATGTTGTTTAATTCCAAACATGTTCTCTTCTCATTTGTTACAGGGGAGATAAGAAAGTGATTTGCAACAAATTCGTTCAAACCGTAAGTCCTCGTGTGCGCGCGGTTTGTGCCAAGTCATTGTTTTTGCTCTCCGATCGCACACTTTTCACCTCTCTGTCAATCCTGTGCAAAATGAAGGCCTCCCCATACTGTGTTGGCCGTGCTGATTCATCATTTTTAACCATTTTTCATTGCGGGCTGGCGAAGATTGAGGCCCAGGACTGGTTTGGATATCACTCGCCGTTGATTTTAACCGTGACCAAAAATTAAAACCAGGCTCACTGGTTTTATAGCAAAGCCCGCTGACTGCTATACCACTGCTGTACGAAGGACACTTGGTGATGGTTGTGCAATGTTTCGGTTGCAGAGTGCTGTCACTACTCTCATATGGCCCATGGAACATGCCATTGTGTTTGGCCTCGCTGAAGGAAAGGTAAAGTCTCCCAATTGTACATTGGGTTCACTCTCTGACAATAATGCCATGCAGGAGAGTTGTGCACAATG
This sequence comes from Mordacia mordax, assembly GCA_036362905.1. NCBI lineage: Eukaryota > Metazoa > Chordata > Hyperoartia > Petromyzontiformes > Petromyzontidae > Mordacia > Mordacia mordax. The sequence continues at coordinate 27,495,322 of JAZEWT010000005.1, forward strand.
CACACAGGGACTTGTTGCCTCTAATATTGAAGGTTTTGTTAGCGTCTTTTGCAACACTCAACAACATACTTTTGTTATTGCGGAATTTCCCCACAGATCGCTACCTAAAAAACTCAATAATGTTCTCACTTTATCCACTTAATCTATCTGCTGTCAACAAAACCTATTTTTGAAGAATGAGCATTTGTGGGATATTAAGTTTATCCAGATCAAACCTCATGACGTGATTTTTTTCAATCAAGGTTATAACATTTCTTCCTCCCCACATAGGGAAATCTCCTGAAATATGAATGTAATTGATTTATTAACTCGTGATATATATGCATGTATATTACAATGTATAATTTGTATACACAGAAAATGCTATATATCAAAACGTCTTCAGCAGCCTGTAATGTTTGTGCAAATCATATTGATACATTACCCACTGTGTATTGTTGCCAGACTTTAACTTTTTGAGGATAGGATTACGTGATCACACTTGCACAGTACACTGACGACTGTCATTTTACACTGGCACTCTCTACGGCATTACATGGAACTGTGATCAAAGGCTCTCATTGCTCGCAGGTGCGCCTGGCCAACATCAAGACAAACAAATCCTCCACCATCTACGGAGCAGATTCCTACGTCGTGTCGCTGACTGCGAAGTATGCAACTTTTAATGAAGTTGGTGCGAGTGCTGACATTTAATGGAAGTGCAATACGAAATGAATATGGCCACTTTAATGGTGGCATGAATTGAAATGATGGCATCTTGCTATCTTAAGTGATTATGGCGATTTTATTTTCAGCTCATCCGGTAAAGGAATTCTGTCTGGACATGCTGATGGCACCATCGTTCGCTACTTCTTTGATGATGAAGGCTCCGGAGAGTCACAGGTCAGTGCCGCTTAGAGAGCACAAACCGCCCCCCCCCCCCGCCCCCTCCAAACGTTGATGCGCACAGCAGCTTGGCTTTGTTCGACGCTCGTGAGCAGCAGAATACGAGGTGACGCGCGTCACCGCGGTGCACAGGGCAAGATTGCGACGCACAGCTGCCCCCCGTACGCGTTGGCGTGGGGCGCCAGCGGCCCACTGGCCGGGGGTTGTGACCGGCGCGTGGTGGCATACGGGCGCGAAGGCCAGACGCTGCAGACGTTTGACTACAGCCGCGACCCAACAGAGCGGGAGCTCACCGTGGCGGCCGCCAGCCCCAGCTCCCAGTCAGTGGTCATTGGCAGCTTTGACCGGTGAGCTCTCAACCCGGTAACGACAGACATGGGTGACATGATCAGTTAACTCCTCGATGTAGAGAAGGCAGGGGACGGTTGGATTCATCAAATAATAATGCCTGTTTACAATAGGTTCTTGTGGCTGAGGAGGTAGTGATGAAGACGGCCTGTGTAACAAGTAATGGACACTGGTTAATTTCTTCGTCTCAGTATTTGGTGCATGTTAAAGTAAAATGAATAATCAGGAAATAGTGTAATGAGGCCTGAAAGATGCTTACATTATTTCCCTAACCTTGTACTGAGCCATAGGAACGTGGCATTTCCACTATTGGCGCAGGGCTGCCAGTGGATATAAACAGTGCTTTATTACTATTATTGGGGAGACACTTAGGGTCAGATATCTACTCTGATTAGCCAGTCAAAACATCAACGATTATGGCTCGCTTCCACCGTGAATGCAATGAATGCCGCTTTCTCCAGTACGTGAAAGAGTGTTTGGCTCACAGTGCACGCGTGTCAGTCACGTTGTGCGCGTGTACGCCACCCGTCCTTACAGACTGCGTGTGTATAACTGGAGCCCACGGCGCTCCGCGTGGGACGAGGCCAAGCCCAAGGAGATCCAGAACTTGTACACGGTGACGGCGCTCGCCTGGAAGAAGGATGGCTCCCGTCTGTGTGCGGTACGCGTGGCGCACGTACAACGGCACACTGCGCGTCGCACTGCGCTGCGCACCAGACGGGAGACTTGCACAAGGGTTCTGTATTGTAGCGTATAATTCAGTGTCAATTACATCCGTTTCACCATAATGCAGTAAAACGTCACCATTTGCAAGAGTTGTGTTCCTGAAAAGTACCTCGGATGTTGAATCCGTAAATGGTCAAACAAAGGGCCTATGGGAAAGGGGAGGTTACGTTCATGGCTAAAAGAATAAATACTCCCAAGTTATCTCTACGCTAAACCAAACCTGTGCACACACAGTAATTACTAAGATGATAATGTTAAGATTAGGATGATAGAGATGGTTAACAGGATCTGATTGGTGAGGGTGTTTTAAAGTTCCCAAAATGAGCCACAACATTGCACAATGAAAATTATTTAGATGAGCAGAGTCCCATTGTGAAATGAGAGAGTGCTTTTGCCAATTACATCCAGCAACCTAACAGTGATTGCTTAACAACCCATGTTGTAGTGCCGATGAGACCCATTTGCTTGAACGAATTTTGCTGGCTGACATTGCATAGCCATCTCTGATGTTACCGTTTGACAGGGCACCCTGTGTGGGGGAGTGGAACTCTTTGACTGCTGCCTCCGGCGCGCCATCTACAAGAACAAGTTTGAGATGACGTATGTTGGTCTGAGCCAGGTAAGAGGCCCTCTCGCAGTTTCATTATCAGTTGAGCATGTGGGGTAATATTGTCATTTCTCAACAATCGTGGTTCACAGGAATTGGATTTTCAATGGGCTACGTAATAATCTAGTGGTCTGCTAGCACACATGTCTCCTGTATACACATGTTGTGATGTCACGTAACATCGTTTCGTCATAATACAGCAAAACGTCACCATTTACGCGTATTATGAGCCTGAAAAATACCTCGGATGGTAAATCCGTAGATAGTGAAGCAAAGGGCCTATGGGAAAGGGGAGGTTAAGTTTATGGCTAAAAGAATAAACCCTCCTAAGTTATCCTATAACTAACTTTACACCCGACCAAACCTGTGCATGCATAGTCATTACTGTGATGATGATGTTGAGATGATGATGGAGATGGTTAACAGGATGTGGAGTTCTCCTGAGAACAATCTTTGGAGAGTAGAGATCCCGTAGAGGCAAAAGAAGAGGTGGGAAGACTGGCATTGCTGCCTAGAGTGGTTCTGATAACTAGTGGCAGCCGTGACTGGAAAGGTGGTGCTGCTAGCCCTCTTGAAAAAAGTTATAGGCACTCGCTTGGTCCTGCACTACAAGTCTTTGCAAGTTTATTTATAAGGAGTCATTGCAGCCTCCAGGTTCCTTTTATAGTTAATGGTGTGCTCCCTGAATGGATTCAGCTTAAATGTCCTATCCCCGAGTTTTCCCTCCTTCTTAATCACGTATCTCCCCACTAAAGCTGCACCTTCACCCCTAGCCAACTACTCCAACAAGTTTTTAAGCCAGTTATCACTTTATTTTGTATCTTTACACGACCGTTTCCATCACCACTTACTGTGCACTTAGGAGAAGCAATTAAGGAGAACACACGGAAATGTAAATACATTACAAAGAAATGACGGTAATGATTTACAACCAGAGTGGGTGCCTCTGTGTTACTTCGTGAATACATTAAACATGGATATTGAATTTGTACAAAGACATACACCACGAAAATGCAAATTAGTGGGTGCTAAAAGTGCAGATTCTGAAGCTATACCTTGTGGCTTATAACCAGAAATCTGTACGTCCCATATAATCATGCATCGATAGGAATGAACATAATTGTCTACTGTGACGAATAGGCTAAGATGCATGTCCGTGTACCAGCGGTGAGTGCATTGACACGGCCACTAACATCGACCTCGTTCGTGTGAACCAACACCAGGTGATCGTCAAGAACCTGTCCACAGGCACGCGTGTTGTCCTCAAATCTCACCTGGGATACGAGGTGGAGGAGGTTAAGATCATGGGCAAGGATCGGTACCTGGTGGCGCACACGTCCCACACATTGCTGCTGGGCGATCTCTCCATGAACCGGCTCAGCGAGGTGTGTGGGTTGGTCTCGGGTTGGAATTTCAAACATCAGATAGCATCCCGTGTTGTCAATTGTGTGTCAGATGGTGACGATCTGAGCCTGCTGCTTAGCGTTCAAGCAGCTGTCTGAAATGCTGATAGAGCAGCTCTTAAGAGCAGTTCTCACACATTGAGCCATGAAAAACTACATCACTATGGTCCGTCTTGTTTAAGAAAAAAGGAACTCAAATCCATTCATCCTGAAGGCCCATTTGTCGATAGACTTAAATGTTCTGTTATGGTGGCAGCAACAGAAATACTGTAATCACTAGCTGTTACCGGGCGGTACGGTGCCCAGTTGATAGCGCTGTTGCCTCACAGCAAGAAGGCCCCAGGTTCGAATCTTGGCTCAGGTGCATTTCTGTGTGGAGTTTGTATGTTCTGCCCGTGTCCGCATGTGTTTTCGCCGGGCACTCCGGTTTCCTCCCACAGTTTAAAAAACATGCTGCTGCATAGGTTAATTGGCTTGCAGACTAAACTGTCCTCAGTGCCCGGTGATGGACTGGCGTCCCATCGTAGGTATATCCCTGCCTTGTGCCCCGTGTCTGCCGGGATAGGCTCCGGCTCACTGCAACCCTTTACAGACTGTCGGTACGGGGTTGAGAGATGATTATCTGTTACCCACGATCCATTGAGACAGCAAATGATTTTGCTGCTGGTGTTTTTTTTTTCTCATTCCTAGATTGCATGGCAGGGCTCCGGTGGAAATGAAAAGTTTTTCTTTGAAAATGAAAATGTAAGTAAAAGCGATGCCCGTAGTGTAATGTACAATGGATTTCGTTATGGGAATGTTCGATGTGCACACTCATGATGCGCATTGCAGGTGTGTTGACGTTCATATTGGCTGTACGTGTGGTTCTTGGCAGCTGTGCATGGTGTTAACAGTGGACGTGCGTGGTCACCACAGGTGTGTATGGTTTTTAACGCCGGTGAGCTGACCCTGGTGGAGTATGGAAGTAATGAAGTCCTGGGCACCGTACGCACGGAGTTTATGAACCCACACCTCATTAGGTGAGGCCTCGCATCCTTCTCTCACTCTCGTCTCTCCGTCGGGCACATCGCCGCTGTTGGCCCCTGTTGCCATCTCCTCGGCATCGTTAAAGAGGTGGGTTCGACGGTCGAGATTTCATAAGTGAAAAGAGACGTTGCCTCGCTGCGTCGGTGCATGTGGCGAATACTAGGAATTACACAGCAGGAGGGGCTCAATAGTAGGGAAGTTCAGCATAGAGCGTGACAGGAAAGTATTGTAAATGTAATCAGGCAAAGGAGGTTGTGATGAGTGGGATGACAATGCGTGCGAGGTGGATGTAGGTGGGTTAATGAGATAGGTATTACGGTGGCACTCGGAGGTTGGCGAGCGAGTTTTGGATCTCATGCCAGGTGGGAGGACAATGTTAGGAGGCCCATTGTGTTGTTGTGATTGTGACTGGGTGTTATCTGTGCCTCAACAGCGTGCGTCTGAACGAGCGGAGACAGCGAGGGGTGGAGAATAACAAGAAACTGGCATATCTGGTTGACCTGAAAACCATCGCCATAGGTTCGAGCTTTCATAGTCATCCTTGTTCTTGTATTTGTGTAATGGAGTATGTGTGTTGGTGTATATTTTTTAATTCATCAAAATCCCCCGAGATAGAAAATCTCATTTGCAAGTGTATCCGTGGTGTTCATTGACATGTGTGTGTGATGATTGCATACACGTTAGAGGCATCCTCAGGCGCCTGAGGATGCCTCTAACGTGTGAGGCGAAACGTCGTGAGGTGGAGAGAGGAAGCGATCGACGCGGCTGACCCGAGACAGCAGCTTTTTGAAGCAATCATGCATCGAACCGTGAAAACCTACATCATTACATATGTATGTGATGTAACATTATCTCTGTAAACCGTCAATATTTACCAAAGAACACCATTTAGCTGATACATTGAGACTTTCGCTATTCTATTCAAAAACGTACCATCATTTTTCATTAGCCTCATGTTTAATACGTATGCTTATAAACATGTGTATGTAATTGTCTTTGTACTGAATGCGCGCTATATATGTGTGTATGTAGATAACTGCGTATGTACGGCATGTGATTTGAGTGTGTGTGTGTGTGTGCGTGTAAATCAACGTGTTCAGTGGACCTGGTGTCGGGGTACACTCTGGGCAGCCTGAGTCATGACACGAAGGTCGATTGGCTGGAGCTGAGCGAGACCGCACGCAAGCTGCTTTTCCGCGATAAGAAGCTGCGGGTAAGGAGAATTTAAATTAAAGGGGAGTGGGAATTAAACTTCGGGGTTGCACCTGGGTTAATTTCAAAACTCAAACACTTTTATTCCACTAAATAAGATTCTTCGTAATTAGTATTGGCCAAAAACATCCTGATGCTGAAATATACCTCTAAGTTACTCAATATGGATTATACCCAACAGAAATATTGCCCTTTGCTGTTAAAACTTGACGTGGCCCTCTTGAAAAAGAATGTTGAAACTCAATGGGGCTTTCTTGGATTAACATGCACAATAAGAAAAGCTCATAATCACATCAGAGGTTTTGGATACCTATGCTCTAAGCTCTGGGATACGTAACGTACATTCTTCAATTACATTCAAATGCTGCACCATAATTCAGTCATGACTTCACGGCAGTGATGCTTGAAACTATTTGCAAATACCTTCTTAGCAATTAGCACACGAGGCTACAAACCAACCTTAGCAGGCCAATCAACCTAGGCAGCAGCGTGTCTTTGAACGGGGGGAGGAACCCGGAGTACCCGGCGAAAACCCACACGGACACGGGGAGAGAACATGGAAACTCTGCACAGAAAGGCACCTGAACTGGGAATCGAACCCAGGTCCTTCTTGCTGTGATGCGACAGCGCTATTCACTGCGCCACCGCGCCGCTCCCAACACCAGTGATGATTTTCTGAATTAGTCCTGGGCCTCCCGTAGGTCGATTCATTCTCAAATGAGTATCGATTTCAGTGTAAACATTGCCACTCGGGAGACGAAGGAGGTCTGGCACGGTGCTAGTCACCCACCTCCTGGTGTGTTGTGTCGACTTTCGCTCACAGTACTTGGTTACGTTGCTGAGAGGTTATATGTGGCATCTTAGTCTTTGGAAAGCGTGTGATCCGTTGAGCATTTGGCGCGTAAATCTCTATCTCAGAACACGGTTGTATGTGCAGAGCATAACACGGTCGTGCATGCAGGGACATAATGGAGCGCACAAGGGAACACGCAGTTACATCCGGATGCCTATAGGTATGAAGCATATATGAGGTTGCCCTTGGACGTAAAAAAAATAATAATAGTTGCACTTGCAGAGGGCTTTTCACCCGAGGCTCACAAGCACTGCACAGAGCTGTAAAGAAACCGACATGTCAGCAAGAATCACATTAGAACGGCAAATCAACAACAATAACGAGGTTTTTTTGGGGGGTTTTAAGTAATGTAATAATAGCATTTGAAAAGAGTGCTTTTCACCCGAGGGTCACAAAGCGCTGCACAGAGCTGCGGAGAGAACAGCACACCAACAACAACGACATTCGAACGGAAAAATCAGCAACAATAACGTTGTTTTGTTTTTATAAACATCACCGCAGGACACCATCCAAAACGTGATCTGTGTGCCTACGGGTGGCACGTTCTCTCCCGCAGCTCCACTTGTACGACGTGGACAGCGGGGTGCACGCGACTCTGCTCAGCTACTGCGCCTACGTGCAGTGGGTGCCGGGCAGCGACGTGGTCGTGGCGCAGAACCGCGGCAGCCTCTGCGTGTGGTACAACATCGACGCGCCTGAGCGCGTCACCACGTTCGCCATCAAGGTGCGGCTCCGTGGCGTCGTAACGACAGATCCCTGCCTATAGCGTTAACAGACTGCTGGGGCGGGCGTTGTTAGCGAACACCTATGAAGGTGAGCACATCAAAACAGAGGGTGAGTGGTCAGCACCACGCCCTGCTGCCTTTGTCTCCCTAAGTAGTAATGTTTACACACCACATCAGGTACTCATTTTAGGCTGAGTCTACCTATGGGAGACCCATTACCGGTTCAGAGCATTGTCAATGGCATTGGCTGTGAGCCGGAATCGAACCTAGATTACTGGGTTCGTGGTGCAGCACTCTAACCATCTGTCGCTCCATTAGAATACAAATGTAATACTTTTCTCTCGCTCCCAAGCTTCACCTGTTCTCTTTGTGCAGCATCTATTTATCGAATCACTGTGGGGGGGCAGGGGGGTTCATCGTTATGTTCCAAATAATAATATGTTCATGCATTCACTCACTATTGATACACCCTTAATCCTGCACAGGGTCATGGGAGGGCCAGTGCCTATCCCGGCTGATAGAGGGAGCAAGGCGGGGAAATACCCAGGACGTGACGCCAGCACATCGCAGGGCACACATTTTGGGGACAATTTAATCAGTAGGACATTTGACCTCGGCAGCAGCATGTCTTTGGACGGTGTGAGGAAACCGGAGTACCCAGCAGAATCCCACGTGGGCACAGAGAGGACATACAAACTCCACACAAAAAGGCGCCCGAGCTGGGAATCGAACCCGGAAGTTTTTGCTGTTAGGTGACATTGTTACCCACTGCGCCACCCCTGCATATTTTTTAAACTAATAATATATAATAATATATTTGCATTTCTTGAGCGCTTTTCACTGCCTTCCACGCACCTCCTATGGTGCGAAAGAAGTTCAGTATATTTAGGGTGATTAGCTCGGTCACTCGGCGGGAGCTCGGAGTAGAGCCGCTGCTCCTTCACATCGAGAGGAGTCAGCTGAGGTGGCTTGGGCATCTGATTCGAATGCCCCCTGGACGCCTCCCTAGGGAGGTGTTCCAGGCATGTCCCACCGGGAGGAGGCCCCGGGGAAGACCCAGGACACGCTGGAGAGACTATGTCTCTCAGCTGGCCTGGGAACGCCTCGGGGTCCCCCCGGAAGAGCTGGAGGAAGTGTCTGGGTTGAAGGAAGTCTGGGCATCGCTGCTCAGACTGCTGCCCCCGCGACCCGGCATCGGATAAGCGGACGGAGATGGATGGATACGCACATGTACAAGGGGTGACATAAAATCTAGCGCTCGCCGCAAAACGCTCCCCTCGACCCAACGCGCGGTGGTCGGGAACAATGTGACAACGGCCAGCGTATGCTCGCCACGCCTCCCCCGTACAGGGCGACATCGTGGACGTGGAGAAGAGCAATGGCAAGACGGAGGTGATCGTGAGCGAGGGTGTGAGCGCCGTGTCCTACTCGCTGGACGAGGGCCTCGTTGAGTTCGGCACCGCCATCGACGATGGCGACCACGAACGGTGCGCCGCCGACACCTCCCGCACGTGGCGCCGCTGCGTGCGTGTGGCGCGGTTGTGCTCTCGCCTCGATTGACTTGTTGTGGCTGCGCGGTTGTTGCGATGGTTGGGACCGTGGTTGTTTTGTGATAGTGTCTCGGCGAATGTTGTTGACATAGCTGTGATTACGATTGTGTCATGGTTGTGGCTGTGTGTTGTGTTGGCTGTTGCTGGTTCTATTCTGTTAGTGACTGTATGGCTGTAGTTGACGTGGTCCTGATTCTTTTAATGTAGGTTTGTACGGCTTGGTGTACAAGAAGTGCTCCTAAGAGCCGTGTCTTCAGCATAGTTCACCACAATCACGGACATTCTCATGGTTGCGATTGTGGTTGGGGCCGCCGTGTGCGGTTGCGATTACGGTTATGTCCATGCGACGGCAGGGCTGTGGCTTTCCTGGAGACACTGGAGATGGGAGGCGAGGCGGAGGCCATGTGGAGAACGCTCGGCCACCTGTCTCTGGAAGCTCGACAGCTTGACATTGCTGAGAGGTGAGCGGGAAGAGATGCTAACCTGACCTCTAGCTCAGCGAGCCTATAGCCGCACAGTGTACAGGAAGATGCAATCCAAACAACAAGCAGCTTTAATTTTGAAGATCACTGCTTGGACTGTCTGACATGGGTTTGAAGCATTTTGTTAATTAGGAAATTAGAAATATAATAAATGACTTTCAGACATTCCATCATACCACCCTATCGTGATATCACAGCCACGCTGATGTGCCCTACCCATCACTTACAAGGTGCTCCTATCTACGGCATTACCGGTGGTGCACCCTGGAAGCCACTCCACGTTAGTGCACACTGCCGCACGTGTGGAGGGGATGTTCAGACTTATAATGGCCGCTGCGAGCTGGGACTTGAAACATGGATTGGGAGTTTATTTTTAATCATACACGCAGATGTCATCTGCTGTATTGCTATGGATTGTGCTTGTGTTCATACTGGAATAAAATAGCAGGCATTGGCTTTCTGGGTCTGTGACACAAGTTTATTCAATGTTATAAGCCTCCAATTTTAGTTTCATAAAATAAAAACTTTCCAGCATTATTTTTCAAATAAAAGTTGGACAAACACGAAACTTAGTAAGACAAATCAAAACATTGTAATTTTTGGAATGTGATAGTTACGTTAAATCAGTTTTAAAGTGAGTCTCATAATAGCCAAACAGGGTGAAACAAAAAATATTTCCCAGAATAAGATTTTGGATGATGTATGAGCAGAGCGTCAAGGACTGTGCCAGTAAACATGGGCACTGGTTCTGTATCATCCACCACCACGCTGACACAAGCGCTGGGAGGTCTCGCTCTTTTTTTTTTTGGAGCTGGGATCTTGAGCCCTGGCTTCCTTGTCTATTGCAGGTGCTTTGCCGCACTGGGAGACATGGCCAAGGTGCAGTTTCTGCGTGAAACCAATCGCATCGCTGCCTTGGATGCCCAGGAATTTGTGAGTGCCACTCGTCTGGCATTGGAGCTTTGAGCAGTTTGCTCACGCACCGTAAACTTACTCGGCATGTGACGGTGCATCGCTTAATTGCTTGAAATCAATTCTCGCGCTCATGAAGAATGTATTAAATCATGCTTGTAGATGATTGATTAGTGATGTCATGTGCCTAATAACACATTGCATTTGTAAAAAAGAGAAAAGTGTTTCACCATTTCTGGCAATTATACAGGTGTTAAGATCTTATAACACCCAATAGACACCTTTCACAAAGTGTCCAGTTTGCATTATCAATGCTTTAGTAGCTCAGGTGGAGCTGTTTAAGCTATGGGTACTTTTGCCAGTGTACATATGTAAAAAAAAAAGTGGAGAAAAAAACAGAACACTATGTGAAAGGTATGTTTTGGATTCTAAGATCTTAACACCTGTATAATTACTAGAAATGGTAAAAAACTCTTCTCTTTTTAACACATGTATACTAGCAAGAATGCCCATACCTTAACACATTGCCTTGTAGGCACAATCGTGACGTAGTTGGCATGGTTGTGGCTGTGTCGCTAGTCGTCCTTATTTCAGCGCTCATCAGCGGGTAATGGAAGAGCCCCTCACTGCGCTGAGTGAGCGGCTGGGTGACTACGCCTCCTGCGCTGTGCAGGGTGGGGACGGCACCGACAGCTATCGCGTGCGAGCCCGGCTCGCCATGCTCGACAAGAAGTACAAGCTGGCGGAGAGCATCTTCCTCGAGCAGGTGAGCCTGGGACCTGGATCGCATGCCCTGCCTGTGCGGCGGTATCATCATCATCGTCACGACAGCCGCGCCGATCGCTCCGCTCTCTCTCTCTCTCTCCATCGCGATGGAGCGAGCAGGAGCGATCATCATGCATCGAGCCGTGAAAACCTACATCGTTACATCAGTATCATCATCGTCATCATCAGCCATGATATATCCACTGCTGGGTGAAGGTCTCCCTGAGCTGTAACCATCCCTAACCGGCGCACGGTTAAACAACGCATAGAGCGTCTGCACATGCGCTGATCTCATGGCTCCATGTCCGCGGTGGATGTCCCCTCAGATGTGTTCTCTACTTTGACTGCTGCTCTACCGTTAGTATCGACCACCGTCCACCATTCCTTCGCGCAATGTGTTCTGCTGAATGGGTTTTGTGTCTTCCGTTGACAATAGAATGCAATCGAGGAGGCTATGCAGATGTACCAGGACCTTCACATGTGGAATGAGTGCATCGCTGTTGCTGAGGCTAAGGTGGGTGAATTCGTTTGTGGTGCGGTGGTGCAATACTCATCTCATTGTCTGAAACCGCTGAGTCCTATACAGGGTCACGGTGAGCAGACGCAGGGCGCAAGGCAAGGATATACCGACGTTGGGACGCCAGTCCATCGCCGGGCACTGCGGGGCAATTTAGCCTGCGAGCCAATTAACCTATGCAACAGCATGCTTTTGGGCTGTGGGAGGAAACCGGAGTGCCCGGCGAAAACCCACGCGGACAAGGGGAGAGCATGCAAACTCCACACAGAAAGGCACCCGAGCCGAGAGATTCGAACCCGGGACCTTCTTGCTGTGAGGCGACAGTGCTAACCACTGGGCCACCGTGCCGTCCGTGCAATACTTATTATTCTCTTCCATCACCCTGCTCCCCTCTCATGCTCACTTGTCACTCTTCATCTCTTCACACCTCTTCTACATCTCTCAGCCCTGTACCCCCCACCCCACCATACACCCATATTTTTACACAACCCTTTGCCCTCTGCATCGATGACCTCTCTCCGCTTGACACCGCAGGGCCACCCGGAGCTGGAGAGCCTGCGGCGGAGCTACGTGAAGTGGCTGACCACGAGCGGGCAGGAGGGGCGCGCTGCCGAGGTGCGGGAGGGCGAAGGCGATAGCCTGGGCGCGGTGGGGCTCTACCTGCAGGCCGGCCTCCCTGCCGCGGCTGCACGCGTCGCCGCCTCGCATCCCGAGCTGTTGGCGAACGAGGAGCTGGTGGCGCGCATCGCCAGTGCGCTCATCCGTGCAGAACTGCACGAGAGGGTGGGTGCGCGCCCGGCTCTGCCCGCGCTGCCGTTGTGACCGCGACAGCGCCGCTCTCACCACACGCTGCCCGCACACCCGCAGACCGAGCCGCGCTCGCGATCCGCACACGAGTTGCGCCGCACTCTCACCCGTATCTCACCAGGCTCGGGGGGGGGAGGAATTATTATACCCCTACCTGTTGCTACGCTGGTGTGTTCCACATTGCTGTCCTGGTGTGTACGTCTGGTATGCAGGCAGGTGACTTGTTTGAGAAGACCAAGAGCAACCAGCGTGCTCTCGATTGTTACAAAAAGGGAAGCTCTTTTCGCAAGGGTGCGTAGCAAGTGTTTGCTGTGATAATGGCTTGTGTCGTGTGTTCGCTAGTATACACGTAAATATATATTCTAATCGTGGTTTTATTGTTCGTGGCGATGATGAAGATGATGGCGATGTCCGGAAAAACAACCCTTACCTCCTCGACGTTGGTCAGATTCTCATACATCAGTAGAGATGGTAATACCGTGGTGTATTGTGAGTATTGCAGTGGGAGGGGGGGGGGGATAGTGATGATGGTGGTGATGACATGTTGTTGGTGATGGTGGTGGTGACGATTGTTGTCTTAGCGGTGGAGTTGGCACGCTCTGTGTACCCGGCCGAGGTGGTGAAACTTGAGGAGGCGTGGGGTGACCATCTGGTGATGCAGAAGCAGCTGGATGCAGCCATCAACCACTACATCGAGGCGGGGTGATTTTCATAATAATCATATTTTCACTTGTAGAGCGCTTTCCTTCCTCAGGGTCACAAAGCACTGCACAGAGCTGTGGAGGGAAAGGCATGTCAACAACAACATCAGAGTAGATCAATTAATGTTAAATAATGGCTATACATCAATGAGGTACATGACGGATTAAAGGACATAACAGATTAAACAATTGTTAAACAAACAAAGGAAGGAAAAAGTGTTCCTGAGCAGGTGCACTTCAACAGTGAGCCATCATCCAAGCACAACAGTGAGCCGCATCAACAGTCCTAGCCAGATGACTTCAATGCCTTACGGAACAAGTGAGTCTTGAGATGGGATTTCAAGATGCCCAGGGACTCAAGATGACCGAATTTCCAATGGATAGGCATTCCAGAGGCTAGGAGCAGTGCGCGAGAAGGCACTCTCACCCATCGGACGGATCATCCTTATCACCTGCACAAACCTCTGCACCTTGCAGGTTGTAGGAGTCATTTGATTCCCACAACCTTCACCGTCAGTGGATGCAGGTGGAGCAGTATAATAAATATATCTGTAACTCATCTCACTGCTTCCAGCTGCCTCCACGCACTGCATCAGTCCCAACTCCACCCAGTAACCCACACACTGAATACAGGGGTTGTCAACAGTGGCACAAATTAATAATAATAGTTTACCACTTATAACACACGTAGTAATTTTTCACTCTCCAAGAAAGAGAAGAGAACAACTCAGAGGCAGGAAGAAGCACAGAGCGATGGGAGAGGGGAATGTCAGCCACATGGTGAGCAGGTGCCAACATTTGCCAGACATTGGATCTTCTATATATTAAGATGTTTTTGGCCAAACAATGTTTTTTTTAGCTTTGGGATTGAAATTGGAGTACCCAGCAAAAACCCATGTGGACACAGAGAATACACAGAAACATCACGTGGAAAGGTGGCACCTGAGCCGAGTATTTTATTGCTGCGAGACGCGAATGTTACCGCTGTGCCACCGCCCTCACCGCCACAACCCAGCTCCCTTGCCCTGCCGCTCGTTCTCTCTGCGCCACTTTGTCTCGCGCGTCCCAGCTGCTCGGGTAAAGCACTGGAGGCGGCCATGGGCTCGCGGCAGTGGAAGAAGGCGGCGAGCATTCTGGAGATGCAGGATGAGCGCACGGCCGCCAAGTACCACGTGCGCATCGCCCAGCATTACGCCTCCGTGCAGGATTACGAGGTGATCGCTCGTGTGTACGTGTGTTCGCTCCGAGTGGTAGCGCAGCAGCTGGCGTGCCGCGTTATGAACCTGGCGAGTCGAGGTCAATTTCAGCTCACAGACGACGCCATTGGGGGTTTTCTGAATTGGTCCTGAGCCTCCTCTAGGTCAATTCAGCCTCAAAGTAGTACCTGTAATGGTGTATGAACAATTCCAATGGGAACAAAAAGGTGGCAGGGCATGGTTCAGGCTGGCATAGCATACAACCCTGTTGTATGCTATGCCAGCCTGCATATGTGCTCTTACACAATCCACTGCACATCAACTGAAGCCATTTCCTGACTAATGTGGCTACAGGCTTTTAAAGTGGCTATTCAGCCAAGCGTGCACAAGAAGTGTGAGTTGGTGAGTTTTTGATTTGTTACACGGATGATCTCGTTTAGCTGTTTCCCCAGCCATGTTACGGGGGAGGTATGTGCAGGGTGAGCAGCAACAAAATCAAGCGATAACATCCATATTGTGGAGAGCTTGTTGCGGGTTCCTTGAAGAATATTGGCGAATAACCAACGAGGTATTTGGCGGTGTCAAACAAAAGACACTTGGATTAAAAACAGTGTAAACATAATGCAAGAGGTGCCAAAAAAAAGTGCTTTTGCAGTCAAGGTCACCAGTGCATGCTAATGGTGTACTCTTGCTTCTACTATTACTGCCACTTCTGCTGTCGTCTGTCACCCCTGCAGTTGGCGGAGCAGTTCTACGTGAAGGCGGACAGGGTGAAGGACGCAATTGACATGTACACGCAGGCCGGGCAGTGGGAGAACGCGCACAGGGTGAGCCGGCCGTGATTTCATCCACGTGTGTAACCGAGGCCCCGGGTAGTGTGGGACAGCACTCTCGTGCCTCCTAGCCCAGCCAGTCCCGAGCCCGTGGAAGCAACAGCAACAACTCACATTCACCAGTGCTTGTGCCGTGCCAGATGCACTTTGAGGACACGTGGAGTATCAAAGGCTTGTTGGCAGGAGGTCACAGGACAGACTCCAATGTTATTGGCTACACCTCTGAGATGACCGCAACTGGTCACCAAGGGAGACCTTAGCTGGAGTGCTGGATGCTATGCAACAGTGGAAGCAATAACACTACAGTGGGCGCTGGTCTATCCTTACGGATGACCACTGTTCACTTTAGATAAAGTGGTGCTCATTTTATTGACCAAAATGGATTCATAATGATGATAATTATAATATTAAGAATAATTGCACTTCTAGGGTGCTTTTCTTCCTAGGGTCACAAAGCACTGCACAGAGCTGTGGAGAGAATGGCATGTCAGCAACAACAACAACAACATCAGAGTAGATCATTTGAAAATCAAATAATGGCTTTAAATCAGAGGACATAAAATAAGAGAAAAAGAATTGTTAGACGAAGGAATAAGTGTTCCTGAGCAGGTGCAGGTCAACAGCGAGCCATCATCCCAGCGCAACAACAGTGAGCCACATCATCAGTCCTAGCCAGAGGAATTCAGAGCCTTACGGAACAAGTGAGTCTTGATAATAGTGATGGTGTAGTTCACCTCTGCAGAGGATTTTAATTTGTAACTTTACAAGTCAAGATCACTGCACAGTACCACTGGGCCAGTGTTTTATGAGTACATGTGAATTCTCAGTTTACTTTTTGCATAACATGGTGATGGCTAGTTTAACGTCATTTGCAAATCAACTGCTAATCCCATCACCGAAAAGCCCCAGATGCTGCCCGCGCATGCTCTGCCGTCAACTCTTACTCACATTATGATGATTGCTTCGAAAAGCTGCGCCCCTCACCTGTGAGCCCTCTGATGCCATGACCCTCTCGCACCTGTGCACGAGGCCAGCTGGCAAAGCGGTGCATGAGGCAAGAGGAGGTGGGCACGCTGTACATCAACCAGGCGCATGAGCTGGAGAAGGAGGGCAAGTACAAGGAGGCTGAACGGTGAGGCGCCGGCACGCTGGTGCTCGAATGCAGTGCTCTGCTCCTCGGCCTCCTGGCTCCACAAGCTGCACACATCAACCAGCCGGTTGATTCCACTTGTATGCATCTAGATTTGAACACCTATAGCATGCTTCGAATCCTCAAGAATATTAATGCTCTATGGGTACTTTTTTGCCAGTATACATATATAAGATTACAACAGGTTTTTATATTTCAGAGCAACCGGGTTCCATACTCGTGCCGTAATTCGCTCCGAGTCAACGTGATTAATGACGTTCATCCGCATGTGCACCGCCCGTCGTTCACTGTGCATGGCCCCGCGCCAGGCTGTACGTGACGGTGGGCGAGCCTGACCTCGCCATCACCATGTACAAAAAGCTGAAGCGCTTCGATGATATGGTGCGACTGGTAGCCAAGTATCACGAAGACCTGCTGGCCGACACGCACCTCCACCTGGCCAAGGTGCGGCACCTGTAGACCAGAACAATCCCACTGAGTCACACGCACCGTTTGGGGCACCCAGCATTAGCAAACGCTTGCTCACAATTTTCTCTCGTGTAAACATATAAAAAAAACACACATTGTAAATACGGGACTTCGTATCACTATCACACAGCTGTGAGGCCAATCACCAAAATGAGGCCTTTCAGTAGTTTTATAACACACACACAACCGGTGTAAACATCCGGTTTGATCTGGGTTGGCTGATTTCTCTCTAATAGTGTGGATATTAGAGCAGTAGTTCGTGGTCAAATGCCCTTCCTGATGCCAACCTCATTTAGTCGGAGGCTTTTTGGACCATTGTTTGCCGGGAACATCCCCTTGGCAGGGTGGGGAATGTGGCCTCGGGTACCTCCTTAAGGCGGAGTTGATCTCCCAGCGGCCCGGGACGGGTGTTACTCGGCAGAAACTAACACGCGCGCACGCACACCCAGCCAGCCCATCCACACGGATCACGGCACCCACTCCCTCCGCACCCCGGTACCACGCAGGAGCTGGAGGCCAATGCTCAGCTGCGGGAGGCTGAGTACCACTACCTCGAGGGCAAGGAGTGGAAGGCGGCCGTCAACATGTACCGCAGTGCCGACATGTGGGAGGAGGCCTACAGGGTGCGTGGCGTGGGCGCGGCCCACACACATGTGCAGTCTCTCCCTCGCCTCTTCACTCTTTCACCACTTGACCTTTCCTACTGTAATTTTGTAATGTTTGGTCCTTCTCCCCCAATGCGTGCTCTTAAACGGCCTCCTAAACTCATTTTAAATTGCCTTTTCATCTTTACCCAATAGGGGGCGAACAAGGGTAGTTTTATAAAAGAGTCTGAAACTTGGCAGAACGCAATGAGTGTTTTTTTTATGAATTTGTGTTCATTCATTGGTCTTTAAGACTGAAATAGCCATGCTTAAACTATCCATCTCTCAGCCAATTTATTCAAAACACATGGAGATTGACTCTTAGAAATTGATTTCATTTCAGGTGATGCAGCAGCACTTGTTTCTCAGCCCATGTAACTTTTGGTCACCCCACATGGGCTACCCATCATCGGGCATGATGCTTCTTCTGAAACAACATAGACATGAATCGCTTTTGCTGGGGCGCAGGTGGCAAAGTCGCATGGAGGCCCCACAGCTCACAAGCAGGTGGCATACCTGTGGGCAAAGAGCCTGGGTGGCGAGTCTGCCATCAAGCTCCTCACCAAGTTCGGGCTGCTGGAGACGGCCATTGATTACGCCGCCGACAACTGGTGCCAACCGCCCCCTCTTCCTCTTGCTCCTCCCTCCTCCCCCCTCCTCTCCCCTCACTTCTCTATAAGCACACATCTCACCCAGAGCACCACACAGTGATAATTCACAGAACGTTTGAATACCATTGCATTGCCCATGAGACCTTGTTAAGTAAGCTTAGGTAGATCAGCTCAATGCAACAGATTTGACTAAAACATTTAAACAAAAAAGTCAGCTGCCTTCTTTTGTGGGTTAAAATTTTCTGCGTTTTGAAAAGCTGCTTTTCCATCAACCGTTCGATAAATTGGTTTTACTGATCTGGCCTCTGAACACAGGGGGCAATATATCTGCATTAGTGCCTGCGTGTGACCTGTGAGGTGCATTTTCTGGGTTTGACTCTCGGTGTCTGCCTCCCCACAGCGCCTTCGAGTTTGCCTTTGACCTTGCGCGTGGAGCCATGAAAAGCAAGATGGCTGACATTCATCTCAAGCATGCCATATTCCTGGAAGACGAGGTATTCCGTCCGCTGCGAGCACTGTCGCACAACATTGCCGTTGTGTGCCAAAGGATTTAAATGTCTGATCATGTTTGTGTCGTGTTTTGGAGACTGTGGTGGGTGTGAATAGAGAGATGTGGAGGCCTCACTCACCTACATGGCATTTCTGCTGCGTGTGCCTCTGCAGGGCAAGTATAAGGAGGCGGAGGTGGAATTCATTAAGGCTGGCAAGCCCAAGGAGGCCATTCTCATGTAAGGGATGCAGCTTTATTCTGTATCAGGGCATTCAGACTGGCTTTTTCTGCACATACGGGTACAATTGATTTTGGTCAGAAAATAATAGATATTGATGTGAGTGGTTGAATCAGTCGACAGGCTATGTTGGTAGTGAGTAGACAGGAATGGGACCAGTCGATCCAATGTGTTCAACCTGATTAGACTTTGACACTTGGTGTCGACTGGCTATGTCACTGGTAAAGAATTAATTTGGCCGTATTGGTGATCGTAAAATCTCCAGGCAACACGTATCAATGCGCATTGCAATGCTGCTCCTGTGTCCCGTTCTAACGCCGCATTGCCCCGAGTGGCCCACGTCGCATGTGACCTGTCATTGAACTGTGCCCGCCGGTGCCCAGGTATGTCCACAGCCAGGACTGGGACTCGGCGCAAGCCGTGGCAGAGGCGCACGACCCCGCCAGTGTGTCCGACGTCCTGGTCGCGCAAGCGCGCGCCGCCTTTGAGCAACGTGACTTCCAGCGAGCCGAGGCCTTTCTGCTGCGTGCCCAGAGACCCGAGCTGGCTCTTAAGCACTACAAGGTGCCATCGCCGTTATATATTTTTGAACTGACTGGCAACAAGGGGATGGCAGCAAGTGATGCCGACCATTTTATTAAATCCACTATTTTATGGTGACAAGGTTTTTTTGAGCAACATAGGGGTTTGTTTGTAAATCGTTTTCTTAATTAGGAAGTGCATATTAGGAGTAAATGCGTGCTCTCTGCCGAATTGCACCTGCACGGGAACATTTATTCCTTCCTTGTTGAAGATTTTTTTTGTCACTTATTTATGTCCTATAATTTATTGCGATGATTTTTACTTTCAGTTGACCTCTCCTGATGTAGTTGACATCGCGTTCTCTCCAAAGCTCGGATTTGTAACAAATCCCCCCCCCCAAAAAAAAACCAAAGTTATTGTCACTGATTTGCCTATCTTGTGTCGTTGTTGGCGTGCCGTTCTCGCTGCAACTCTGCAGCGCTTTGTGACCCTCGGGTGAAAAACGCTATAGAAATGCAATAATTATTATTATCGGGCAGGGAGAGTGCTTTGTCAGAGGTTGGGATATACATCTTGCACCCTCAGGGCATTGTGGTGTATGCCTTTTATCCTACGGTTTGGAGACAAGGGTCCATGGATCACGCACGCTTGTGAAACACCGACAGTAAATGGGCTGTGAGATGGCCCGGAGATGGCCAGGAGATGGATGTATGGCAAATGAATTTCTTGGTCCATCTGTTCCGACCTTTAAATGTGTGTCCCTCTTTGTATGTGTACTCTTACTGTGCTTTTGGGTTGATAAAGAGCATTATTATTTGGATATCCTATCCACAGTCATATATCGGTATGCCTTCTAAAACCCGAATGAAGGAATGACCTTCATTAAATTTATTTCTCAGAGAGCCAGTCAGTGATAAACTTGGATATCTATCGATGGTAGTTTTCACAGCTCACTGTGCAAGAATTGCTCCGAAGAGTTGTTCTTCGAGAAAAGTTGTGGCAAGCTTTTATCTCCTCTCTTTAGCGAAGTTTCACATCCTTTGAACGTATTCCCTCCTTTGAAGGAGATAGAAGAAAGGCTCGCCACAGCTCTCCCGACAGAGCATCTTTTAGCAATTAACAACTCCTCGCACATCGATCTTAAAGTTGTTAGGATCGATATAGAAATCCAGGCGCCTGAGGATGCCTCTAACTTGTGAGGCGAAACGTCGCGATGTGGAGTGAGGAAGCGATCGACGCGGCTGTCCCGAGAGAGAGCAGCTTTTCGAAGCAATCATCGTGCATCGAGCCGTGAAATCCTACGTCATTACACATTCAGAGTTGTTATTGTTTTCACCGTCTTCTTCTCTGATTGCGTGACCGTGCGCAGGATGCACAAATGTGGAGCGACGCGATCCGCATCTGCAAGGAGTACCTCCCGGGCAAGCTGAGCCAGCTGCAGGACGAGTACGATAGCCAAGCCGGTGGCAAGGGCGGACGGTGAGGCTTATCTCCACCCGGGCCTTCCCACTCTCTGCACAAGCACCCACCCAGAGAGCCCTGCCAGCAGATGCCGCTCCTGTGCACGAGGCCATGCCCAAAGGCAGCAAGAGCAATGCAGTGCAAGCATTAACACTGACAGCAGTGGTGACAGGATTCCCTATTGTAAAGAAATATAATAATAATATAAATGCTGCTCTGCGTAGTGAGCAATTCAGATGGCAAATTTCAGTCAGAGTACAGGGGTTGCATGACTGCTCAAGGTTCATCCCTGTCAATCACTGTTCGCCGAGCACAATTTTCAACAAACTGTCTTTGCTATCATTGGCTGGAGAAAACGTGCAATGCAATTCTCATGCGGATGGCATCGACAGTAATATGTTGATAGTGATTGACACTGCTGCATGATAGCTTCCCCATGCCATGCCAGTGCTGGGGGTTGTTTGACAAAATGTCACCACGATGATTGCTTGCAAAAGCTGTTCTTTCGGGATAGTCGCCTCCATCGCTCCTCTCACCTTCACGATGTTTCGCCTTCCAAGTTGGAGGCATCCTCAGGCGCTCTGTCATCATACATTGAGCCGTGAAACCCGACATCAGTACATACATCACCACCCTGGTCGGTGCACGTATCTAAAAACAGGTAGCTTACAAGTAGGAGAATAGAAGTGCAGTTCAATGTATTTTGCTGCTTTTCCCTCCACTGCCCACTACATAACCCCATGGCCATTAACAATCTGTGTATGCATGGTGGTCACCCATTCAAACGCAATGCTGGCTCAATCTTGCTTGGTTTCCAAGGTCTGGCGAGATCAGGTGTGTTCAGAGTGAATTGGTCACAGGCGACGGCGATTTCCCTGGAGTTGCCTCTGTGGCCGTGTGTTTTTCGCGTACATCGCAGCCTCTCTCCGTGGGATTTGTGAGCCATGCCGCGTGCTCTGTCGCAGGGGCGGAGAAGGCCTGGCGGAGCAGGCCCGCGAGTGGGAGCAGTCGGGCGAGTACGCGCGTGCCGTCGACACCTATATGAGGGTGGAGGCCACCGGCAACATCCACGTGATGGAGAAGTGCTGGGTGAAGGTATGACGCATGTGTCCGGTGCGAGTGCAGAGCCACCCCTGGACCTCACCCCAATTGCTACCCGCGTTCAAAATAAGGCGCAAAGCATTGCTCCAACTTGTCGGCACCCATACCCTTAACCTTCCAGGCATACCTTAAACACTCTGTTTGGTGATAGTCATAATGCCGACTCATCTAAGCAAAGCCCTGGTGCTCAAATGATGAGTTTTCAGTTTAAAGCATGACACTGATCTGAGAGTGTGTTCAGGAATGTGTGGGTGTGGGTGGATTTCACATCTCTACGGTGGTGTCGCACGTCACAGTCGGGTCACTTGTTTAGAGTGGATTCCTTTTCGCACAATGTATGCGTGACATTGTGTGTGTGTCAGCCTTTGCTGTAGAGATTTTTTTTTGTACACATATTTAGACTCATGGAACACACACGACAAACGAAATAGGACAGACAATACAAACGATATGCTGCAAACAAGACCGTACAAACGGGACTAAAAGCAATCGATTTTTAGAATCAAATCGATATTGAGGGCGGCGCGGTGGCCCAGTGGTTAGCGCTCTCGCCTCACAGCAAGAAGGTCCCGGGTTCGAATCTCTCGGCTCGGGTGCCTTTCTGTGTGGAGTTTGCGAGTTATCTCCCCGTGTCCGCGTGGGTTTTCGCCGGGCACTCCGGTTTCCTCCCACAGTCCAAAAAGCATACTGCTACATAGGTTGATTGGCTCGCAGGCTAAATTGCCCCGCAGTGCCCGGCGATGGACTGGCGTTCCATCGTCGGTATATCCTTGCCTAGCGCCCTGTGTCTGCCGGGATAGGCTCCGGCTTCACCGTGTCCCTGTATAGGACTAAGCGGTTTCAGACAATGAGATGAGATGAGAAATCGATATTGACAAGTCATTTAATCAAGAGTGGAGTCAATGCTTCCCGTGCCCATTGTTGAAGTTTGCTCACGTGCCTTGTGGGCGATTGAACAGGCGGCAGAGTTGGCGATCAAGTTCCTGAGTCCTGAGCGAGCCGCAGAGGTCGTGCGCAGCGTGGGGCCACGGCTCATCGGCATCAAGAAACACAACGCTGTACGTATGCTTCGCAGCCATGGTTCCTCACCAGCACGGATTTTAACCCATGCGCACAATGAAAGAATTGCTGAGTTTTACAGCTGTCCATACATGATAGCTACTCAGAAAGTAATGCCTCTTCTCATATTCAGAATTATTTTTTTTTATCACACTGATAAAACATACTGGATGGGTATGTCATAAAAATAACACACATTTGTTGGATGGTAGAAAGTCTTTTTTCAACGAGTTCAATGCCAAACCACCCAGGACATCAGATGTTAGTTCATAGTTCGGTTGGACTCTGAGGCCCCGTCCATTGTACAGCCCAGATCTGGCTCTCTCACCTTTTCGTCTGTTCGACACGCTGAAGGATGGCCTATTTGGGTAACATTTTAAACTGACGGCTGTTCGAGATATTGTTTACAAATTGTAACTTTACGTCGATGAGTGCTTTTACTCTAGCGAAATTCTGGCCTTGATTGCACATGGATGCTAGTGAATGCACGAGAGTGAAGACTATAATAATTACAGACATCAATGTCTGTGGAATTACAACGACCGAACATCAAAATGTTTTTATTGGTTCAAAAAAAAGTTGCAAAATTTTATTTTATTACTTTCCAGAATCCCTCATAAGAATTGACCGAATGTACCGTTTACTCCTGCGTGTATTGAGAATGTCTCTGCTTTTGTTCAGGCGGCGGAACTATTCCTGAACATGGACATGATCAAGGAGGCCATCGACACGTTTATTGACGGCGAGGAATGGAACAAGGCGAAGCGCGTGGCCAAGGAGATGGAGCCCAGGTGCGGTGGATTTCACCTCCAGGACTGCCCACATAGCCACGTGCACCCATCAGTAGTTAGTAGAAGCCCCTGTTTAACCAAGCTCTGATACTCGGCAGCCATCTGAGGACACTGCTCCTGGATGAGCGCTTCTCCTTGGCATATGCTTTTAGGGTCACTGGCCATACTTCACCATTGTACATCTGTTGTGATGTAGATTTACATGGATCGATGTATTACAATTGCTCTTAAGAGCTGGTCTTTCATGATAGCCGTGGTGAGCGTTTATCATGTCCGCTTTGCGACGTTTTACCTCCCGTGTTGGAAGCATAATCAGGCTCTAATGTGAGAGGTGAGGTGACATGAAGGAGAAATGAGGAACGCTCGCCACGGCAATCCTGAAACTGCAGTTCTGAAGAGCAATTATTATACTTCACCGTGTTGGTCGGTGCGGGTTGGTGAAGGTGGGGAGTGTACACGTGGTGGCATAGAAGCACAGAATAACTATAGGTTTTGATTTAGTATCATCTTTGCCTACAGCGTAACAGTCGTCTCCAGCGCCCGCTATGCGTCTGTGCAGTACGAGATGAGACAATAATCATATTCGCCTGTAGAGGGCACTCGCTGAAATCCGTGTCTCGAGAGCAGAGCTAAGTACTCTGCTTAATGACAGCAGCTGTCTCTACTTTATCATCTCATCTCATTGTGTCAGAAACCGCTTCCTCCTGTACAGGGTCGCGGTGAGCCGGAGCCTATCCCGGCAGACACAGAGCGCAAGGCAGGGATATGCCCACGATGGGACGCCAGTCCATCACCGGGCACTGCGGGCAATTTAGTCTGCGAGCCATTTAACCTATGCAGCAGCATGTTTTTTGGACTGTGGGAGGAAACCGGAGTGCCCGGCGAAAACCCACGCGGACACGGGGAGAGAGAACTCGCAAACTCCGCACATAAAGGCGCCCGTCTACTTTGTCGGCAATGCTTCTGTGAGGCAGTCCCTCTGTTTGAAGTCCTCTCTCTTACGTTTACAGGTTTGAGGGGTACGTCGATGAGAAGTACAAAGAATACTTAAAGAACCAAGGGAAGGTTGATTCGGTGAGCGTGTTGGCATGGCCATGTCGTGTTTGTGTGTAACGATTCACACGATCCTTATGATTCATGTCTTTGTGATGGTCCAAGGGGGCAGCTTTGTAATTAACGCTTGTTTAACACTAAGTTGAATGTAGCCATGCGAGTCATGTGACTACATGACATACGACAAACAAAGAACATCGAGAAAGGTGTCTGTTTTGGTGTTTTAAGATCTTAACACCTGTATAATTGCCGGAAATGGTAAAAAAGATTTTCTACTCTTTACAGAGAACATCGAGTCTTAATACATGTTTTGAGACAATTCTCATGAGCTCAAGAGGCCATGTGAATTCATGCATTGTTTCACCACGAATTATTAATTACTTAACGTCATCCTGCAGAGGGTTGCGGTGCGCTTGGAGTCTATCCCGGCAGACACAGGGTGCACGGCAGGGCTATACACAGGATGGGACAGCAGTCCATTACAGAAAATCGGGGGCGATTTAGTCAGGCCAGTTAACCTGGGCGACATGACTTTGAACGGTGGGCGAGAGCTGTAGTACCTGATGAAATACCACGTGGACACGGGGAGATTGTTACACCCCCATGTTATACTGTTGTAATAATAATTGTAGCAATAATTGTTACGAGCAATACAATGAGTGATATGACAATGTGAGTGCTGTGTGCGGAGGGCAGCTTGGGGGGTATGAGAGGATGTGCTTGTGGTCATTATTGGATGGTTGAGGCCTGCTGCCCGTTGAGCTCCTGCCTCCCTGTGAGGCCGATCTCTTCCCACAGCTCGTGGGGGTCGATGTGATCGCTGCTCTGGACATGTACATGGAGAGAGGGCAATGGGAGAAGTGCATTGAGACAGCTGCCAAGCAGGTGCTGCTGGCACATGGTCATCGTGACCACAGGCACCTCCTCCATCACCGCCACCACCGCCACCACCATTACCACCACTCTCGTGGCCACCTCCGCTGCTATCGTCATCACTATCATCGTCACCTCCATTGTTTTTCATCGTTACCAATGCGATAACCTATGATGTCACAATCATCCATGTCACCATTGCAATCACTGCCTCCATTGTCATTACCACCATCACCAGCAGTAGCAGCATCCTTGTTACCATCAGCACCTTCCTTGACATCTCAACCATATTCACCATCATTGTCACCGATACCATTATTGGCATTACCATCAACCCTATTAACACGACAATGGCCACCACCACCAACCTCAGTGATGATGAGATAGTTTATAAACTTTCAAACGGTAACAAGTGTCAAGACCAGGTGCAAGTCGTAGCGGTTCTGACCCCTTAGTCACGAGCGGCGTCGTATTAAACGCAGAGTTCGACGGTAAAATGTCACCGTCTTGTTTATCTAAACCCGCCATTGCCAACCAGTGGGTCACGACTCATGAGTGGTCCACGAGTGCCATCTCGCAGTCTGTGGAGACCAGAGTCAGGTGGGCCAAGTGGATCTTTAGGTGCAAAAGGCAGAGAACCCCTAGTCTAGACCACATGGTTAATGCAGGAGAATCGGTAAGGAAATTACGCTGTGCCGCATGAGCAGCAAAGAATGCTAAAATCAAGAGCAAACATGTGCTATCGTTTTTATCCAAGCAGTAAATATTTTCCTCTTAAGTGGGTGGGGACTATTAACATATATTCTGTGGTGCACTACAACGTTTGTTTGATTTAAATATGTAACTATATTAAATGCTAGATTGAAAATAGGTTGCCTACTACTTATTATTCCGTGATATCTGTCGGTCTTTGTTGCCTATTCAGAACTACAAGGTGCTACACAAATACGTGGCGTTGTATGCGACCCATCTCATCAAGGAGGGGTGGC
This sequence comes from Mordacia mordax, assembly GCA_036362905.1. Lineage (NCBI taxonomy): Eukaryota > Metazoa > Chordata > Hyperoartia > Petromyzontiformes > Petromyzontidae > Mordacia > Mordacia mordax. The sequence goes on from JAZEWT010000005.1 coordinate 27,522,320, forward strand.
CACAGAAAGCCTTGGCTCTGTACACCCAGCACGGGACTCCCGCCAACTCGCAGGCACGTCCAGCGCCCAGGAACGCGGCGTTTACACCGTGGGAAATCGTGACATCTACGACTGCTCGTGACAGCAATGCCGCGACAATAATGTGTTGAGAAACCACGGAAATCACATTACCCACAAGACCATACCCACTGCAGACTTTGGCAGCAGCCACTTAAAACAGCCGCAGCGTCATCAACCACAATATCCATTATGACTGCAGCGTCATTGACCACAGCCGCAGCAACCTGTCTGGCAGCAACCATAAGCACCGTAATAACGACAGCCACAGGAATCACAGTGCCTGCAATTACAACACATGCAGTAGCAGTAGCCCGCAGCAGGAAAATCAGAGCAACTGCGGTGTTACACTCAAATCCAAAAACAACCGTATCGACCACGACAACCCCAGTCACTTGGTGGATCAGAGTTTTTCAGTGATGTAATCCTATTTACGGACGTAACTGCTGAGTCTGGCAGTGGTATCACTTACCATATCTGGCCTGATGTGAACATTTACAATAAGACTAGCCACAACGACAACATGAACAATAATCAGCATCCACAACAATATGATCAGCATCTTGAGAATGTCATGTATTTAGGCACTTTATAAAATCAAAGTCGTTTCAATAACAGGTCGACAGTCGAGAGCAAAGCAATTATCGTGTTTTCTTGTTCAATCGAGCATGGGTGGTAACGCAACTCTATTGCTGGTCCTGAGCAAAGTGGTGGACATTCCACGTTCCTATGTTGAGGACCAGCTTGTGTATAAGACAGCAGTTGTTGAACTCCCACAAAGCTGTGCTAATTTTATCGCTGGCGCCACAGTGGCGAGATTTTACCTCCCTCGCTTGACACGCAGGAGGTCGTGGATTCTGTTCCGACGATGGTCCCTGTCTACGTGGAGTCTGCGTGATCGCTCACCCCATTTGGTCAGATGGATTTTTTACTTGGGTTCCTCTGGATTTTTGCCCCACATTTTAGAAACATCAGATTTGATTATTTCTTTGCTGCAGTACTATTTATGCCTGTGTCATGATATCAGGCACTTCAGTGAGCTATCACATGTGGCAAGGTCACCTCCATTAAACATCGAATAGCTCAGTGAGCTTGACAGGGAAAACTACAAGAGTTTAGTTTTTGTTTAGTTTATCATCATGGTAGTTATAACAGTGACCAAGCTCAGCTGATGACCTGATTGTCCAGCACTTTAACCATAGCCCCGATGCAATTGCCAAATTATCAACAGCTGCCAAACGGCTGAAGGTTTCCAAACAACGTGCATAACCTTGATTTACCCAAAGGGATCCCTCTGATATGAAGGCTGCACAATTCACGACAGATACAAAAACAATAAGGGTTCACCAGAGAGCGATGAGTTGGAGTCAAAATGTTATCAACTTGGCTCGGCAGCTGAGTGGGAGAGCAAATTGCTCTCATCTCATCTCATTGTCTGAAACCGCTTAATCCTATATAGGGTCACGGTGAGCCGGAGCCTATCCCGGAAACACAGGGCGTAAAGCAGGAATACACCCG
>JAZEWT010000005.1:27564398-27578458 GCA_036362905.1 Mordacia mordax
GGGGGGCAGCAGCTGCGGGGGGGCAGCAGCTGCTGGGGGGCAGCAGCTGCGGGGGGCAGCAGCTGCGGGAGGCAGCAGCTGTAAATGCTGAGCGGCAGCATGCGTAAGAGCGGTCGTGGCAGTAATACTGAATAATAATAATTACAATGAATAACGGGCGCATATTCATGCAGCGTCGAAGGCACTGGAAGAGAGAACGAGTCAGAGGCGTGAGGAAGCTGTAGAGAGGCGGGGAGGGGGGAGGAGAAGGCAGAGAAGCGGTTAGCCAGCGCCAACATTTTCCAGACACTCTGCACGGAAAGGTGGCGAGGCGGGAATCGAATTGCTTGGCGCAGCACTTTCTGTGAAGCGCTGAAGTCACCACTGCAGAGGCCCCCCCCGCCCTGCAACCAAGGAACATGAAGACACCGCAGTAATAGCATCAGCAGGGAAGCACAGCTGGCGAAGCAAGCAGGGCAATTTCATGTGCTCCTTCCACTATTGAATGTGGGCCTCCTGCTGCCGTGCCAGGCATCGCCATACTTCACCACACTCTTTATTTATTAACAATTGTGAGTAGCATTCACATAGTGCAGTGCAACAATGGGTGTCTTTGCACTGCACCAAATGTCGCCCCAGTGCAGTCCCACAAACCTATAACACCAGCACTATGAGGTTTGTGAAAGTCATTATAACAACATGGGCGGCGCGGTGGCCCAGTGGTTAGCGCTGACGCCTCACAGCAAGAAGGTCCCGGGTTCGAATCTCTCGGCTCGGGTGCCTTTCTGTGTGGAGTTTGCATGCTTTCCCCGTGTCCGCGTGGGTTTTCGCCGGGTACTGCGGTTTCCTCCCACAGTCCAAAAGCATGCTCCTGGATAGGTTGATTGGCTCGCACACTAAAATTGTCTCGCAATGCCCGGCGATGGACTGGCGTCCCGTCGTCGGGTGTATTCCTGCCTTACGCCCTGTGTTTCCGGGATAGGCTCTGGCTCACCGTGACTCTATTTAGGATTCAGCGGTTTCAGATAATGAGATGAGATTATAACAACATGAATTGGAATGCATGCGCCTACTAATTACACAACCATCACTGCAACTGGTTAGGAACAAGTAACCCGTTTACTCACCTGTGAGGGTTTTACCAGAATTCTCAGATCAAGGGCACATTACACAAGTTCATTCGTCCTCGGTATCCACTTAATCCTAAGGCACGTCACAATGAGCCGGAATCTGTTCCAATAGACATAGGGCAGGGCGAAATCGAAGGTTGGATGCCGGTCCTTCATATGACACTGGGGTCAATCTAGTCAGCAAGCCAGTTAACCGGGGCAGCACCATGTGTTTTGATTTTGGGAGGAGACTGGAGTACCTAGCAAAAACCAACGCAGTAATAATAATAATTGCATTTATAGAGCGCTTTTCATCCGAGGGTCACAAAGCGCTGCACAAAACTGCGGAGAGAACGACACACCAACATCAATGACATGGAACGCCATTTCAACAACTACATCAGAGTAGTTCAACTGAAAGTCAAGCAGTAGCGATAAATTATAGTCAGAAGGAAAAAAAAAATCTTCAGCAAATAAGGAAGGAACAAATATTCCCGAGCAGGCGCAGGTCGGAAGAGAGCCAACATCCTGGCATGACAACACTGAGCCACATCTCAGTGTAGGCGTGATCTGGGTTTTAAAGCTCGCGGGAATGGTGCTTAACCCCTGCAAATGCTGCGACTGCTGGACCTGTTTTTGTACTGAGCCATGAAATTGGACACAGCGAGTGGTACATCATCAATCACCCTGTGACTTATTTACGAATTCTGTCGATTGCAGTAGAGGCAGCAATTGTGTGTTGCCCCCAGGATGATTTCAACTCGAGCCAACTTTGTGCTTAGTAGGAGAAATGATAACAATTATAATAGTTTAGTCACGGAATGAATCTTTCTTAACATACCCTTGTCTCTCCGGACCCCATCCCCACCCCCGTGTGTCGTAGGCGTGAGGGAGAACCCCCCCTCGTGCAGTCCTGGATCCCGTTCTTTGGGTCACTGTTCCAGTATTCCAAGTGCCCTCCCAAGTTCCTGCTGGATCTGCAGAAGAAATACGGAGACGTGTTCACAGTGTTCATATATGGTGCGAAGGCCTCCGCTCACCGCGCGCAGGCTCTGCGTGCACGTGCCGCGCCGTGACGCAGCTCTGCCGCCATCCAGGGCATTTGGGTCGCGCCGCCGCGCGCTCCCCGCACGGGCACGGCGTCCGACGTTTCATGCCGCCCGCTGAGAGCTCGTTAGGGACCCTGGCCGAGGGAGCGGCTCGGCCGCGCGGCGCGGCCGAGCTGCCGAGGTCGCACCGAACCGTGCGCGGCGCGACCGCGGCACCGAACCGTGCGCGGCGCGACCGCGGCACCGCGACTTCGGCGCCGAACCGTGCGCGGCACCGCGACCGCGGCACCGCGACCGCGACACCGCGCCAGTGGGGGACGGCGGGGAAACCGGCGCACAAACTTAGAGACACCAAGTGAAGTGTCCGCGTCTGCTCCCGTCCCATTGGCCGCCTCCTGGCTAACAGATGAAGTGTCTGAACGATATATACTGTACGCATTCATTATCAGGGCGGCGCGGTGGCCCAGTGGGTAGCGCTGTCGCCTCACAGCAGGAAGGTCCCAGGTTCGAATCTCTCGGCTCGGGTGCCTTTCTGTGTGGAGTTTGCATGCTCTCCCCGTGTCCGCGTGGGTTTTCGCCGGGCACTCCGGTTTCCTCCCACAGTCCAAAAGCATGCTGCTGCATAGGTTAATTGGCTCGCAGGCTTAATTGCCCTGCAGTGCCCGGCGATGGACTGGCGTCCCATCGTCGGTATATCCTTGCCTTGCGCCCTTTGTCTGCCGGGATAGGCTCCGGCTTCACCGTGACCCTGTATAGGACTAAGCGGTTTCAGACAATGAGATGAGATGAGACAATCATTATCAATACCCGCTTAATCAATACCCGCGTAATCATTGTCAATACCTGCTTAATCATTGTCAATACTCGCTTAATCGTTATCAATACCCGCTTAATCATTATCAATACCCGCTTAATCATTATCAATACCCGCTTAATCATTATCAATACCCGCATTATCAATACCCGCATAATCATTACCAATACCCGCTTAATCATTATCAATGCCCGCTTAATCATTATCAGTACCCGCTTAATCATTATCAATATCCGCGTAATCATTGTCAATACCCGCTTAATCGTTATCAATACCCGCTTAATTATTATCAATACCTGCTTAAATCATTATCAATACCCGCTTAATCATTGTCAATACCCGCTTAATCCTGTACAGGGTCGTGGGGGGGGTGGAGCCTATTCCGGCAGACACAGGCCGCAAGGTAGGGATATACCCACGACGGGACGCCAGTCCAGCACTGTGCACTGCGGACAATGTAGTCTGCAAGCCAATTAATATATGCAGCAGCGTGTTTTTTGGACTGTGGGAGGAAACCGGAGTGCCCGGCGAAAACCCACTCAGACACGGGGAAAGAACTCGCAAACTCTACACAGAAAGGCACCCGAGCCGAGATTCGAACCCGGGACCTTCTTGCTGTGAGGCGACAGCGCTACCCACTGGGCCACCGTGCCGCCCTATTAATCGGCTAATAGCCGAATATAAAAGACGCAGTGTCTGGCAAATGTTGACACGGCTGACCGTAATACTGCCTTCCCCTTCGACACTGAGCGCATACTGTGCACGCTATACGTAATAATAATTGCACTTCGAGAGCGCTTTTCAGGGGCGGCGCGGTGGCGCAGTGGTTAGCGCTGACGCCTCACAGCAAGAAGGTCCCGGGTTCGAGTCTCTCGACTCCGGTGCCTTTCTGTGTGGAGTTTGCATGCTCTCCCCGTGTCCGCGTGGGTTTTCGCCGGGTACTCCGGTTTCCTCCCACAGTCCAAAAGCATGCTCCTGGATAGGTTGATTGGCTCGCAGACTAAAATTGTCCCGCAGTGCCCGGCGATGGACCGGCGTCCCGTCGTCGGGTGTATTCCTGCCTTGCGCCCTGTGTTTCCGGGATAGGCTCCGGCTTCACCGTGACCCTATATAGGATTAAGCGGTTTCAGATAATGAGATGAGAGATGAGCGCTTTTCACCCGAGGGTCACAAAGTGCTGCACAGAGCTGCAGAGATAACGGCACAGCTGAAGAGACATGTAGTGAAATCGTACGTGAGACGAGGGGAACAACACAATATCCCCACCACATTTTGACCCTGGATAAATATGCAGTGACGCGTTGGTGACCAATAGGTCTCTGATAGACTGCAAGTGGCAGAGTTAATCGGCGCAGACATTTTCCAGACGTCTACTGGATGTGGTGTGCCACGTGCAGAACTCGTTGACAGGTCATCTAGCTAGAGTTCCCCCTCCTGCCGTTCTTCAAGGCAGGGTTCTTAGAAGCTAAGCAGGGTTGAGCCTGGACGGTGCTTTCTGACAACTGTGCGTAAGACAGGACTATGGCTGTCACGGGGGATACGTTGGTATCGAGAGCCACTGTACTGTGCCACGCTCCGACATCTGTGTCCCCCTCCCTTGTCAACCCGCACCGAGCAGCATGGTGAAGTATGGTCAAATAAACCCCGATGAGCCCGCACGAGGAGGCGGGCACCCCGACGAGAGGCCCCCTCTCTTCCACGCGCCCGCGCGCGGCCACTTCACCCTCTTGCCTGTCGTTTTCACAGGAAAATACTACACCTTCTTGATGGATCCCCAAATGTTCCCACCGATCATCCGCAACAAGAAGACTCTCAACTTCCACGAGTTCTCCTTAAAGTTCTCCAGCATCACCTTCGATCATCCCCACATGCAGGATCCCGTCCTGGGGGTACCCAACGAGTCTGTGTTGCGACTTTACGTGCACCTGCAGGTGAGCCGCACCGTGACACCACGACCCGCGCGTTCTGTCATCACAATTATTACAATTTACTACACTTGTACGGTAATCGCGGCACGGTGCCCCAGTGGGTAGCGCTGTCGCCTCCTCGCAGCAAGAAGGTCCCGGGTTCGAGTCTCGGCTCAGGTGCCTTTCCGTGTGGAGTTTGCGAGTTCTCTCCCTGTGTCTGCGTGGGTTTTCGCCGGGCACTCCGGTTTCCTCCTTCAGTCCATAAAACATGCTGCTGCATAGGTTAATTGGCTTGCAGACTAAATTGCCCGCAGTGCCCGGTGATGTACGGGCGTCCCATCGTGGGTATATCCCTGCCTTGCATCCTGTGTCTGCCGGGATAGGCTCCGGCTCACCGTGACCCTACAGGACTCAGTAGTTTCTGACAATGAGATGAAGTGAGACATTTGTATGGTCATTCTAGTCATCCAGATGTCCCAAGGTACTGCAGGAAACTGCAGCCTGGGGTGGGAGGGGTGGTTGGGGTGGCAGGGGTGTGAGGGTGGAGACGGGGGGGGGGTGAGGCACATGGACAGTTGGTGTTCACTCGCCAGACACTACATCCTGTATATTACGAAGGCCATGACCACTCGATGAACCTTAGTTTTCCTGTAGGAAATCGCTCTTAATGGCTGCTCTTTTGGGACAGGCGTGTCGAGTGTTCCTCCTCTCTCATGTATGTTTTGTATCTTACGTTGGAGGCATCATCAGACTTCTGAATTGAAGATCCTTGCAACGTGAGAGCTGTTCTTTCAGGTCAGCTGACTACAGCTGACCTGAAAGAACAGCTCTTAACGATGAACCTTTGCTTTAAAACTTCATATGGCATCGTCAGCACGACAGGGTTCTGCTCTGTAATTGCTTTGTGAATAATAATAAACCTGGCGATGGACTGGCGTCCCGTCGTCGGGTGTATTCCTGCCTTACGCCCTGTGTTTCCGGGATAGGCTCCGGCTCACCGTAACCCTATATAGGATTAAGCGGTTTCAGATAATGAGATGAGAATAATAATAAACCTCTGTCGTTCATTCCAACACTAGTCACAGGAAATACATTTTCTGTGACATCCAATCATGTTTCTGCACTGTTTAAACTTTCTCCCATAAGGTGATTGTTTTGGCTCCAATTTCTCACTTTATTGCTTTAGTCATCGTGTGCGTCACGGGGTTGCTCTCGCAAATTGCGATCTGTCCTGGTTTCAAGAGGTCTCACCCGGCTGATTAAAACAAACTGCAACCCGGTCTCCGCGACTCCCCGTGCGGTTTTGTCTGTCTCATCTGCGCAGGGTGCCGAGCTCTTAAAAGTAACCAACGTTGCGATGGAGAAAATTCAGGAGGTGATTTTGCGCGAGCTGCAGGAGGCCTTCAGCAGTAAGGGCACCGACGGCCAGTGCTGGCGCTCGAACTCCCTCTTCAGCTTCTGCCTGCGCATCGTGTTGGAGGTGTCCTTCGTGACCCTGTACGGAACGTCGGGCGACCCGGAGACCGACCGCCGGCTGTGCGACGAGCTGATGGTGCATTTCCAGGCGTTTGACAAAATGCTGCCGCTCATCTCGGCCGGGGTGCCCGTGTGGCTGCTGGGGTCGACGAAACGCCACCGCGCGGTGCTGAAACGCGAGCTCACGCACGAGAAGCTGTCGCGCCGTCGGAACGTCAGCGCTCTCGTGCGGGAGAGGATGAAGTTGTGGGACGAGAATAGGAATCTGCAGGAATCCCATAAGGCAGGTGAGTGTACGAGGAGAGCAGCTGGCTGCTGACGACGCTTGTTTCAGTTGCTATATCAATGTAATGCATGTTAGTAAATTATTATACGGTCACACGTACAGCTCAGTGCTAAGTCGAAGAACAACAATCACAATAAAGCTCCCAATTGATGACATTTTGCTTGAATGTCGGTCTGCCATCAACAGATGAACTCGATCAATTAAGTCAAAATACAAATGAAAAAGTTGACATCGTTGATTACAGTGAATAGCAATTAACAGTAACAAAAGCTTTAACAACTTTGAAACAAACCCAAAAATCTAGCGTTGTAAACAACTGGCAGACATTCCAGACAAACAATAACCGCCATTCGCCGCTAAGTGATGGTCACGTCACCGTGGCGCCCTCTTCCAGGTCATGTGCACTTTAAAACCACGTGAAGTATTGAAGATTTGCCGACAAGGTATGGCGACAGACCCAGGTGTGATGGGCTGCCTGACTGAGATGACTTGCAGATGTACCGCCTGAGCTCCCTACTGTGCCAACTTGCTGTGCTCTAGCCGTCTGGCGCTCCACTCGTTGTGTGTCGCTCCTCTGCCCTTCCTTGGTGTTGGAGGGCAACTGCCTCCAACTGCTCTGTAGCATCTTTTACGATCCTCCTCTATTGAGGTCGATCTTGACACCGCTAGTATCAGTCTGAAGCAAGTCCACTAAGCTCCAGGTCCTCCTGCGCCACATCAGTCCATCTCTTCTCTAGCCCATGCCAAGCCCGTTTATCCCCCTCTATCCGGCCATACAGCAACTGCTTGGGCATCCGATAGCTGGGCATACGGGCTACATAACCCAGCCACCGCAGCCTCGCCTGCCTGAAGAGCTTACCAATGGGACTTTGTCCAGACATCACAGGGGTGGGAAAGACAATGGACCCAGGAGGAATTAAAAAAGGACTCACGGGAACACGGGAGGGACCTGGGAAGAGAGGATGTTTGATAAACATCCTCTCTTCCCTGCCTTTGATATTAGGCAACATATAGCACAGCACACTCATCTTCAATTAGTCCAACATCAAATGAACAACTTTTACAAGGCGTAAAGTTTACATTGAACACACGTGCTTGTGGTAAAATATGTAAACAATATGCCTTTATGATATAATCATTGTCGATTAAGCTGATTGGCCAACACTAGACACAGCCTATTCTCACCAGTGTTTGGCCAAATGTTACCAAACGGTAAACAGTACAAGGCCAACAAAGATATCGGCGTACATAGCTCGGGTCAAGCTTTTGTAACAAATGGGGACATTTTTCCAGTACAGATTGCCAGAAGGGGTAAACGCCTTAAATCTTTGTCCATCACCTGTATAGTGACAAAAAGGGTCTCACAGTTCTATACAGCGCTCGTGCCAGAACTCTCCCCGCATGTGGTTCGTGAACGAATGCGTGCCTGTCCCTGATCGCTGCCCACAGGGCTCCACCTGGGCCTCCTGTGGGGCTCCATCACCAACACAGCGTCCGCCTTCTTCTGGAGCTTCTACTACGTGCTGAGGTGTCCTCGTGCGCAGCAGGCCTTGCGCGACGAGGTGGACGCCGCCGTGAGGACGAACGGGGGGGCTCCGCTCAAGCTGAGCTCCCCACTGCCGCGCAGCCGTGAGCAGCTCAACGGCATGCCCTTGCTGAGTGAGTGCTGCGTGCGGGACGTGCGGCCGCTGCGCGCTGCAGGCAATCAGCACAGTCGTTGTTCAATCGTTGGTTTCCAAGCGTCTCTCTCAGCTCAGCAGCAACGAGTGCGATCCACAAATTTCCACCGACCTCACCACTTTGACCTTTCCATCTCGATTCCCTCGCCTTGATCCCCTCCTGCTAACCCCTTCTCTGTGACCCCCTGCTGTGTGACCGCGATGGATCGGCGGATCAGGCAGCGCGGTGAACGAGAGCCTCCGGCTGACGAGCGCGCCCATGAACATCCGCGTGGCCATGGAGGACCTGGCCATCGTGATGGACAACGGATTCACCCTGAAGCTCCGAAAGGGCGACATTGTCTCCTTCTCGCTGCAGACGCTGCACGCCGACCCCGAGATCTACGAGGATCCCGAGGTGCTGCAGCACCACTGCTGGATGTGTGCCGTGGGTCTCGTGTATCGGGGGTTCAGTGCTGTGCGTGCTTTGCTGCACGGTAGGTTTTCATGGCTCGATGTGTGCTGACGATTGCTCTCAAGAGCTGCTCTCTCAGGAGGGCCGTGGTGAGCATTTCTGCTCGCTCGTTCGTGGAATTTCACTTCCTAGGAAGAAGAAGAAAGGAGCGCTCAACACAGCCGTCCTGAAATAGCATTTCTTGTTGAGTGTCTGGGTGTCGGTATTGGTATGGGGGTGATGGCACCGCAATTAGCACACCGTGCTCCAATTATAGTGACCTGAGTTCGATTCCCACTCGCGGCTAACACCAATAACGATTTTCTGAACCCTTCCTGGGTCTCCACATAGGTTGACTCAGCTTTAAGTGGGTGTGTGAACATCGCCACTAGGGAGACAAAGGCGGCAGGGCGTAGTGCTGGCCACCCACCCATTCTTGTGCAGAGCTGCCCTCAATAGGTACTTGCTAACAGCCCCAACAGTCTTATAAGGGTATATGGAGGACCTTTGTCTCATATTAGTGTTGGTGAAGGAGTGTTCCATGTGGACAGGTGGACGCTCGTCTGTGCACCTATAACGTGCCTGTTGACGACACATTCTCCGCCGTCTCCCCAGGTCTACAAGTTCGACCGCTTCGTGGAGGATGGCAAGGAGAAGACGAGCTTCTACAAGCGCGGGCAGCGCCTCCACCATTACCTCATGCCGTTCGGCTCCGGCATCAGCATATGCCCTGGCCGTTTCTTCGCGCTGACCGAGGTCAAGGACTTCCTCTACCACATGCTCGCCCTCCTCGATGCGGAGCTATACCCCGAGAAGTCAACCGCCCACATGGACATGAGTCGCGTGGGCCTGGGCATCCTGCTGCCCAAGAGCGACGTACAATTCCGCTACCGGCTGCGTTCACACATTGGCTCGGCCTCCGCTTAAGACGCGACAGCCACGGGAGGTCCCGCACCTGGCCATATTCCTCCAACCTCCCTGCTCGTTCATACGGAGAGCGAGCAGACGGGGCGTCGAGGAACGCACTCCTCATTCCTTGCACACGTGTGTCAGTCGTAAGTGCTTGCTCGGGTAATTTCCATCGTGTGCAGTTGAATGAAGGTTCATTCTGACCGGATTGAACAGGAGAGTTCTGGTATTAATAATGTGCCATGTACGGTCTATGACCTTTGACTTAATTTTTAAACGATTTACTAAAATAGGTTGTGCGATCATTCATTTACTAGTCAAGCATTTTATTTTTTTACTGCTTAGAAATGTAAATGTCTAACACAAACCAATACTAGCTGCTTCCAAAATAATAAAAGTCTCTGACAATCTTTTCAAAGTAAATGCTCGTGGCAGTGGTGGTATCGTGTCATCGGCCTCCTCCTCGGCTCGCTGTTGTTTGCGCTGCATTGGATCCATCTTCGTTTGACAGCTCCTCCCCATGGTCCCAGCTCCTCCACGGAGTACGGGGAGGAGAGAATTTTGTTGTACACACCGAGCGGGTTCAGTGTTGCATCGCAAAGAGTTCGTTTTCAAACGTGTGCCTCCCTTGCACGGACAATGTGCATTGTGACATTGTTATGCAGCACGTATGGGAAATGCTGCACTAGTAATTGGATGCGATTCCATATTAATCAGAAGCGTAAATGCAGAACAGCGCATAATGACTTAGAGCGTGGTATTTCTATATATTACCCTTTTTTGTTGCTTTGGTCAAGTTTTTACAAAACTTTAAATATCTTTGAATCGCACATGGCCTTGTGTAATGCTGCCTTATGATGCGCACTCTTAAGTGAAGATGCATACTGTTTATTAATTCAGCCCTTGGTTTGCCGGAGTATCTCATCTCATTATCTGAAACCGCTTAATCCTATATAGGGTCACGGTGAGCCAGAGCCTATCCCGGAAAAACAGCGTAAGGCGGGAATACACCCGACGACGGGACGCCAGTCCATCGCTGGGCATTGCGGGACAATTTTAGTCTGCGAGCCAATCAACCTATCCAGGAGCATGCTTTTGGACTGTGGGAGGAAACCGGAGTACCCGGCGAAAACCCACGCGGACACGGGGAGAGCATGCAAACTCCACACAGAAAGGCACCCGAGCCGAGAGATTCGAACCCGGGACCTTCTTGCTTGAGGCGACGACACAAAATCAACCGGTAAATGAATTCACAGCACCAATTTGTGCAAGTATTAAACGCTAACCATGAAAGAGCTTGATAATCAAATGCAAACTTACCAATGCGCCTCAAGAGGAAAATAGCAACGATTACGCATGCATCAAAAATACGGACATTGACAAGGGAACTGTAAGAAAAGATGACGAGTGGGTCGAGGAGCATGGGGAGAGATATGCATTCTATTGGCTGTTTGCTGACCGATACCGTTGTTGGAATTCCACACCGACGTGAATCGCTCGAGGGCACACATCCACACGTGTAGCATTTCATCTCATCTCATTGTCAGAAACCGCTTAGCCAGGCGGAGAGCCGGCGCCAACCCGCCAGACACTGCTTCCTAATTGTTGCATGTTATAGAGCGCTTTTCACCCAAGGGTCACAAAGCGCTGCACAGAGCTGCAGAGAGAACGGCACATCAACAACAACGACATAAGAACGGAAAATCAGCAACGATAGTTTTTGTTTTAAATATACACATCGTTATGGGCCAATGCGTTTATAAACTGTGGGAAGAAACCGGAGCACCCGGAGGAAAGCCACGCAGAATATGGGGAGAGAATACAGAAACTCCACACAGGTTGCTGAGGCAGATTGAGACGGAGATGCAATGATGAACCATCACTTTTTTACATCTTTGTACTTGCATAAAGGTACCCATAGACTTAACTCGACCTGCGCTGCTAATGCATTCAGATTTGCGTTGATAACGCATTGAGATTTGCGTTGAGCTGATTTCTTTTGGCAACAGAACGCTAACACTGAGACTAATCCCCAAAGAAAGCCATCTGGTGTGAGCCAATCATTTTCAAGGATGAAGCCTACATTATCAAAGCATCCTGTTTACATATCTTGCCCTAAGTATGTGTTGTTTTGTTGCAAACTTGACACTTTGTGAGAGGCGTTTTCAGACCTTAAAACTTGTATTTTTGCAAGAAATTGGAAAAAAAAACCTCTTGTCTTTTAATACATCTCAGGCACGACATCTTTCAGTGAGGCGCAGATGTCACCACTGCGCACCGCCGTGCGCCACCGTGACTGACCACATGATGATTTCAGCACCGTGACCACCTACGTTGCTTGAGTTATCATGTGCGCACGGCTCCTCTCGCAGACGTCGTGGGGCGGATGATCGAGGCACCGTCGGCTCTTCTCCGCACGGTGCTTGCGCTGGGTCTGGTCGAGGCAGCGCCATTTCTTGCGATTTGCTTTAACGCAGCAGCCACCGGCGTGCGGAGGTGGTTTCAGGCGTCGTCACAGTGCCCGTTGGTTGAGCTGACACTCATGGAAGAATCTCTGCTCCTCGCGGGCTCAGCAGCTCCTCGTATCTGTGCATTGCGCGGTTAGAGCCACTTGCTGTCTGGAGGTGAGCTGGGAGGTGGTGGTGGTAGCGGTGCTAAAATTATTCCGCACACTGACAGGTCGCACGCACTGGTCAAGCAGTGCCATTAGAGGTCACAGCCTCGTATGTCTCAGCACGATTCGAGGAGCTCGCAGATTGCCTTAACATCAATCTACAGCACTCTTTCGCAATCACTGACGCTGTGCATTGCTGGCTCCGTGCCTTTGGGGCCCACACTGGGCGGCCGTGATTGTTTAAACGGAACACACAATTGCCACACCAATGTACTGGTGTAGATTTTCACGGCCCGATGCACGATGAGTGCTTCTCAAAGCTGCTTATTTAGGATAGCCGTGTCGAGCGCTCCTCCTCTCTCCTTCGCGACCTTTCGCCTTCCACGTTGGAGGCATCCTCAGGCGTTATATAACCAAGTGCTTCTGACTGAGTGAACTCTGTGTTGTATTATATACGTGTCTTTCATGGTCAGTATTTTAAAGCCAACTTCACTAAATCCGCTCCCACCCCTTGTTTAAGAACAACTAAAAAATGCATTTCTGCGTCATGGATGTCTGCCGATCTGTTTGCAGTGAGTTACTTTTTAGCGGCTGTTTACTATTAATTTTAAAGCTGGTTGCCACGCTTGGCTGAGTTTTATTACCATTTCTTGTTAACGTTTTACGGAGGGGGGGGGTTGCCAAACCACTCCCTGATTGCGGCAAGACCCTCTTGAACAATCTCCCAGAGATTCGCCGCGTTGTTTTTTCTCAAGTGAGAAGGAAGATATTTTATATAAATCATACAAAACCTGCTCGACCTGTCGGGTCTAAATTTACGCTGGCGCGCTCTCAGCTGGCGCCATGCCCTGCGTGATGAAGGATTTGCTTTCACGTGTGAAGGAGGAGGAAGAGGAGGAGATGGATATCAGGCATCAGACTCAAAAGCCCAACACCGTCGGCTCGGGCTGATCATAGAGCAGCCAGCCGTGCGCTCGTGCGCCGCTCTCGCCGATCTCCCGGGTCGGCATGTCGTCCTTGCTGACCATCGTCTGCTTGTGTGGACTGCTGTTGCTCCTGCTGTACCTGTCTCGGCTGCGACACAGGTGAGGTTGACCCCGACACAGCGGACGAAGCGTGGCTTCCGTGCAGTCGCAGCCCCAGCGGCTCGATGGACTCCTGATTCGGGACCGACCACACTTCAGTCCGACTCAATGCCTCGACGTGACAGCACGCGACTTAACATAACGTTCGAACTCATCTCCATGCCGCAGATCGCTCATATTACTACATCTTTGCCATTCGTCTACAACCGCTAATCTCACTGAATCTGTGTCCATGGAATATATTTGTTCTGTTGTCACGAATGGTTTATTTGTTTTAAGGAGGGGGTGGCACAAGTAATTTCTATGTAAAGGCCCCAATGGGCCACCACCACCCAAACCGCCCTGTCGGTCCGCACGTATTTTCCATTTCCCTCCGTGTCCGCCAATTTATCGGCCCTTCGCTGACTTCTCTGCCGTTGTATTTTGACCACAAGCCACGTCTCTATCGGCCGCAACGAGTGTTCTAATCCCGCGGCCATGCAACCGCTTGCTCCAGACACGACCGCCGCTCGGGCCCTGCACAGAAGGTAATCGGTTCAGCACACGTGCCTCCAGTGGAAAAGCTATCGGTGGAGCCTTGCAACTGCTAGCTCGCCTTGGTTCACGCAATTTTCGGTGAAGGTGTCTCCGATAAAGCTCCAAGGGGTGCTTAACTTTCTTTTTCACTTTTAGCCAGGGGCGGCGCGGTGGCCCAGTGGTTAGCGCTGACGCCTCACAGCA
>JAZEWT010000005.1:27624391-27637288 GCA_036362905.1 Mordacia mordax
GGGGGGGGGGCATGGGCAGAGGCACGATCACAGTGATGGCCCTGGTGCTGGCGGGATAACACAGCGCAGTAAGTTCATTACACGAGTGTGATAACAAACGAGGATAATGTACAATCGTCACGGTTAATGAACGCAACATTAAACCATCACCACACTCGCTGTAGTCACTGCACTACGGGCCGCATCTGCATCAATTATTATCCGCACAATATCTATCTCTTTACCTATTACGTCGATTGATGAACTGCTGTTATTTCAGTCGAGTAGCGGATTAGCGGTATTTTAATTATAATTGGATGTGCGGTGAGCAACGCGACCGTCTCTCAGCAATAAAACCTGGGTTCGGGTCCCGGCTCGGGTGCCTTTCAGTGTAAAGTTTGCGAGTTCCCCCCCTCTCTCCGCTGGGTACTCCGGTTTCCTCCCATTGTTCAAATACACGCCGCTGCCGAGGCTAATTGGCCTGCTGAGTAGATTGCCCTGCGATGTACTGGCGTCACATCCTTGGTATAACCCTGCCTTGCGCCCTGTGCCTGCCGGGATAGGCTCTGGCGCCCCCTCACCTTGTACAGGATTAAGCGTGGACTGCTATTGAATGCGTGCTTGTAATAATGTTACACATTGTAACTATAATTTAAAATGCAGGGCAAGCGTAACGTTGAACGCTGCATTGCGTGGGAGGACCTCGCAGATTAATGGCTGTGGATTGACTCCTAACTGCGTCTGTCTTTCAGGAATATTCGTAGAGATGAAGCCAGACCTCGCACAGTACCACTCGTTAATTTTCAAAGTTATTGTTCCACGTTGACAATGGTGGCTTGGCTTCCCGAAGCTTTTTGTCTTTGCGGGACAGCCGTGTCGAGCGCGCCTCCCCTTTCTCTCTTCGCGACGTTTCGCCCTCCCCACGTTGGAGGCATCTTCAGGCGTGCGGTTGAGATCCCGAGAGAACGGCCGAAGGAGGACAGCCGTGAGCACCTCTTTGTGACCCTCGGGTGAAAAGCATGATTGTGCGATGATTATTACATGGACATGAGTGCACGGTTGATGGTAATTGTTTTAGACTGTGGCGCCTCTAGTGGCTGCAGGAGTCACACGCGATAAAGTAAGGCGCACAGTGCCATGGACACAACAGTGCGGCGAGTTGGTTGATTCTCCACGCTAATTATTGGTCTGGGTATTGCTTACTACTGTGATTTATTAATTAATTAGTGAGCTGTCACTCAATCGTGGAACGTCTTGGCAAGCCCATCATTGCTGAACGGGGCGATACAATCTTCTTCTAGATTACTATATCCTACTGGACGTTGGTGACTATGGTTTTCCACAAATCTCTGCTGGATAAAATCACTCCTCCATAAATAAATCTCAGACTTGCTTGGCCTCTGGATACTTGTGCGTATCCCCGTCATAGGAATGTGGAATTTGCAAAACCGGCTTGGGACTACTCGTGTTGCACGTGGGCAGCAGTCACTTGACGTGAAACCGCTGATGTTTGTCCCTGATTGACGTTGGACAATCCGTACTTGTGGGATTAGGTTCGACCCGGAGTCATTAAGTGAATGAGTCCTGCAACGGTGTCTAGAAATGCTTCGCTTTCCACAAATGTTAACGGTTAATGATGCCTCATTGATGGATTTAACCATTTACAGTCTGGCCGTGTAAAGGTTCACAGTGGCGGCGGCGGTGGCTGTGCGCACAGGGATTGTGTCGCCCGCGCAGGCGCGCTGCGCCACCTCATCACAAAGCCGTGACGACGAGAGGTCAGGAGAGTGAGAGTCCACGCACAGTTGCGCTGCGCGACTCCAGACTCTCCGCGTGAGACACCTCGGCAGTGTTCCTGTGCAGCAGCAACAGTTGCTCCTCCACAGCTCTCGGGTTGCACAGAACACTCGGTGTTTTTGATGAAATGTCGGAGCGGCGCGTTGGCCTTAGCGAGCGGCGCTGTCGCCTCGCAGCAAGAAGTTCCCACTTTCCTCTGCGAGCGCGTGTGCATATATCTGTGTGGATTTTATCCGGTTACTCCGGTTTCCTCCCACAGTCCGAAAACGTGCCTAGATTAAGTGGCCTGCAGTGAGCTGGCGCCCTGCATCTTCCTGGATAGGATCTGGCCTCCGATAACTCGGCCCAGGATTAAGCGGGGACTGATGATGTAAACTTGCAAAACACTCTTATCACGTTTGGCTGACACATCTCATGGCAAGAACTTGCCCAGAGAAAATATCGTTGATACCACGGTTGCGATTTGTCCTGATTTTCTCAGGATTCTCGTCTGGTTGAGAGGTGGCTTTTGCTCTGAGAAAGCTCTCAATATTCCCGTATCATTATCAGCTGCTTATTTTGCAAATTGCATAAGGAAAATAAGGCCACTTGAAACATCGCACTTACGTGTTGTTCTCCCTCTCTCCCAGTCATGCGAGATTTGCATTTTGCCACAACGTCCACATATTTTTGTACCTTAGGTGTGACAATACAGCTTGAGCGAAATTTCATATGAACAAATAAATATATATAGCGGCATCCGCGATATTTTGCAAGTGGTCTAACTTAATTTTAAAATATTCAGGCACCTTTCCATAATTTTACGTCCCAATAAAAAAGCTATTATTCACCCAGAAAGAACATCAACTTATTAAAGGATTGTGAGCCATTGATTGCTTAGCAAAGGTGTTTTTTTCAGGTTAGCTGTGTCAAGCGCTCCTTGTCCTTCGCGACGTTTTGCCTCCCATGTTGGAGGCATCTTCAAGCATGCGGAGACTGAGTGACCTATGAGTGCTGTGTTTTATGCGTTTCCTGATGTCAGCTGGTTTGCTTCCTTGCCTGAAATTCTGTGGTCCTTTGTCATGCTTCTTCCCCTGCCTTCCTACTCCTAGAGTCCATTGTCTTTCTCGCATATTTAAATCCAATGTAATATAATTTGATGCCTCCCTTAATTTAACATTAAACTAAAATGGTAGTCCTTGACCATGAATATCTGCGGAGTTGTTTACAGGCCTGGATTTCTTATTTGATCCTGTTTAGAGGTTTTGTTTGAAGTCTTATTTCTGCTGTTATCTGCTATAGTTCATTTTTAGGGTTGTTCTAGGGTTGTTCATTTCATTTAAAAGCTGGCTTCCATATTTGGCTGAGTTTTACTTTCATGGTTTTTGGGGTCTTGTGAATCTCTTTTGCATCACAGATTAATCTTGGGTCTTTATGGGACATTGCAGCCAGTACACGCATCTTTTCAAATTTGGTTGTGTGTAATCCGTCACCAGTGTGAGCTGCCACAGCCGATTCCTCCGTATGCTGCAAAAGCACTGCAAGCCTCATGCTCTTCCTAATAGTGATCCTTTTGCTGATTTGACCGATGTAAATGTCTTCACAATTGCTGCATGGAATGCAATATATACCTTAGGCCTGCAAAGGCAGTCGATCTTTGGGTGATTTGAGCCATTTCCACACTGCGTACGCTAGCTAGCAGTCACAACTTAAACTCAGACGCGTTCCCCTCGGTACCGTGTGTCACCTACTCCTGAGCCTTGTCTGCAGATGATTACATCGTGGTGATGAAAAACAGCAAGCTGTGGCAAAAGCTTGTTTCACGTGTGAGTGATCTGACCCATTATTCGGGTCTTAGGGGTGACCTTTGCTTCCATGTTTGTGAGGTGGCCCAGTTTGCCTCTGCCAGATAAAGGCCGCCACTTTTTTTCGAGTTATTTTGTACGTCTGTAGATCATACGCATCAACTACAGCCACCGTCCACACGGGTTCATGTCCTGGCAGTGTGCAACGCAGGTCTCTCTTTGTAGCTGGAGTGGGCTTGTGGATTGAAATGAACCCGGCAGCAACCGCAGTGTCCGGTAAGCTTGTCCACCCACACCGTTTTTCCACAACACTTGTGACGGTTCTGAGGCTTCAGCCCAGTTGGTGCAAGTGGGTGAGAGTTCGTCTTTTACAAATCGGCGACCGTGTGAAGTCTCATTTTTGAGCGAGGAAGCTAATAAGTTCTTATTTGGTGTTTGCTGTAGCAGAAGAGCGAGTGGATCCATGTCTGTGCCTGTCCATTCGTGCCGGATAAGACGGCTCGTGCGGGGAACCCGCGTGCGTTGGCGTCGCTGTGCGCGCACGGCGCGTGCATGCATCGGTACGTTTGCGTGTATTTGCCGAGTGCATTTCCATCTTAAATTCAAACCCTCCAACAACAGCAGAGGCTCCTGCGATTCACTGGCCTGACAACTCATTTCCCACGATTATTGTTTAGTATTCATTGCTTAGTTTACCACCCTGACAAAAAAAACAATTCTTTTAATTCTCAGCTGCTTGCTGTTAAGTTTATCTTCTCGAATCTTGGGGTTTGGCAGGCGTGTAAGACTGGCAGATTGGGCAAGTGCTCAAAGGTGTTGTTTTTTTGTAATTGTTTTGTATAATTGTTGAAATACGCTGCAAAGCGTGGTGTGTTTGTAGTTATCACTGGATTAATTCAAAACGTGGCATCGTGTGTGAGTGGCTTTATTAGTGTTTAATATTTTAGGTTTATATCGTGTCGTTCGTGCAAATTGCATTTTGCAATCTCTTAGATACCACAGGCAAGTGAGAAGGCAGGCCAGGCGGCGACGCGCCTACGGATTTCTGAAGCTCTGCAGTCCTTTTTATATTAAAATGTTTTCAGCCAATTAAACGGTCAACGCTACGCAATACAGATGGGGCAGATGATGCCAGTTCACATTGTGCTGCACCGCTTTCACCTGGTGAGCCAGCGTATGGCTGCTTGACAACCAGTGGATGGGGGTTTCACAGCCCATCTGTGTGGTGATCCACCAACCCTCGCTGCTGTCTACACAGCGCTGGATGCAGCTGCGTGCGTAGCCACCACCGCCGGCAAAAACATTTTTGCAGTGATGCGGACAATCCCACGTTTAGCGATGCACGCACGTGTTACTATTTAACGTTGCCTGCATGACATCCCTAGTGGGACGCTACGGCAGATCACGCTGGTGGAAGGTGGGCATCTGTACGGTGTACAGTTGTGGAATTACAGCCGACGGTCTTATTAAGGGCTTCGTATTGCTGTGCCTGGAAAATATCTGTCTGTTTCGGTGTGTCGAAGGACACTTGGTTTTTACGAAAACTACAAAATCCTTAAATTCACAGCGCACCTCGCTGATGCATGTGCTACTCATATTTGTACATTTTGTTGTTGCCAAGATCGTAGATGAAATAATTTCAATGAAGCATTTTACCGATCGCTCATGAGAGGTGGCGGCAGGTTGGGAGGCCCTATCATGGCTTGTAACGACAAAGATTAAAATACAATTCTAGCATTATGCTGCGCGCTGTCGTGATTGGCGCACGCTACAATGCGAGCGAGTTGGTGCAAGCGTGCATTCGTTTGTGCCATTGCATTGCTGCCTTGTGCACGATTCGCCGTGCGGTCGAATACCCGAACCAAATGCGGGCCCACAATGGATTGCCTTGACAGTTTGTTGTACATTACAATATAGACATCGCTTAGTTACGTGAATAGAACGTTAGAGCATACACATTGCGAAATGTACCTTGGTGTTCCGTAGCCAACTGAGATACGGTCGCTCTTTGGCGGCGGGTAGTCCGGCAAAAATAAGACATTACCGGACACTGGCCGTTGTAATTTAGCGTCTCTTCTTGCCGCAGCGCAATCATGGAGCATAAAGCAAGTCGATCAGATGCAAACTCGACGTCGTAAATCCGAGTTCAAATTCAGTCTGACCTTTGGCGTTCGCGATAATTTGCGGTGCGCATTTGCATTTTTGATTCACATGCTTGGCACCCGCGCGCACGCGCGCCCGCTGGTTATTCGAACGCGGTCATTAGTTTCTGAAATTGATTGTAAATCTTTCTTCTCGTTTAGAGACGCGATCATTTTGAAGCGTGGATAACGCAGTGCTGTTAGCAGAGATATAATGACGTGCCTTCCATCTTTGAATTAGGCGGCTCCTCGAAAGCGGCACGTGGCCTTCAAATGGACGTGGCGGGACCGCGAGACGTCTGCGCGCCGATAATGAGGCTCGAGCGGCGGTCGCGAGCGCTGTCCATCAGCCGCGGAGGCTTCGAGCGCCGCGGAGGCTTCGAGCGCCGCGGAGGCTTCGAGCGCCGCGGAGGCTTCGAGCGCCGCGGAGGCTTCGAGCGCCGCGGAGGCTTCGCGCGCCGCGCGCTGCGTGCGTGGGCGTGCGTTCGTGGCGCGGCGTGGCGGTGCGCCGTCGTGAATCGGGATACTACGCCGTTTTTTTTTTAGTGCCCTTTCCCGCTGAGTGGGTGGGAGACGACCGGCAAAAGAGATCGTCATTAAAATACAAACACGGGACCACGACTGCAGTTCGCCAGCAAATGTCGATGGTTGTTGCGCTTTGCGCAGCATAATAATAATAATTGCACTTCTAGAGCTCTTTTCACCCGACAAGCCGTGCGCTTTGTGCACATGTTGCTGTGTGTCGTTTGAAATGCACTCTAATGTTCTGTTCTGATGCTGTTGAAAATTTCTCTAAAGAGCTGCTCTTTCAGGAGAGCCGTGGCGAGCGTTCCTCCTCTGTCTTTCACGACGTTTCGTTTGCCGCGGCCGAGGCACCTTAAGTCTCCGCGCCTGACGTGGGCGGTGAAGCGACGGGAAGGGAAGCGGAGGAATGCTTGCTGTTCAGCAGCGTTATCGCACACGGAGCCGTGAACGCCGACATCAGATCTCTCTGGCTTTATACGCGCGTGCATAAGTCGACGGGATTTTATCTGCGTGTAAATGTCATTGCTCTGTCGACACTCGCATCGCCCGCTCCGTTCGACTCCCCAGCTTCATTGCAGTCAAATCGGAGGCCGCGCGCCCTTGTTCTGTCTCCGCGGCCCGCACGACGGCCCCGCAAAAGCGTGATTAAAATTCCACGGTCGTGCGTCGGGGAAGGAGGCGCGACTGGATCCGTGGCGCGGCGATGGCCGCCCGCGCTCGAGCTCGCGACGCGCACGCAGGGGCCGCGGGCCGCGGCGGAAACGGCGCTCCGCGGCGGAAACGGCGCTCCGCGGCGGAAACGGCGCTCCGCGCGGCTTCACTCGATGGCACCGGCGCGGGCGTCACGCTGATCGATTGGCAATCCACGGTGATGGCTGTCTGCTGCGTATGTCGGCGCCGTGGCGTGGAGGCTCGCGCTGTCGCCTCAAAGCAAGAAGGGCACGGGCTCGATTCCCGGCTCGGGCGCCTCTCTGTGTGGAGTTTGCGAGCTCTCGCCCCGTGCTCGCGTGGGTTTTAGTCGGGTACTCCGGTTTCCTCCCACCGTCCAAAGACACTCTGCTGCCTAGGCGCATTGGTCTGCTGAGTAAATTGCTCCAAAAAGCGTGGCAAGCGATGTACTGGCGTCACATCCTGGGTGTTCCCCCGCCCTCTGTCGGCCGGGATAGGCTCCAGCCCCCCTGGTACCCTGTACAGGATTAAATGTGTATTGATGATGAGTGAAAGGGTTTCCCGATGTCAGTTGTGGATTAAAACGTCCGCTCACCTGAATAAATTGCACCCAGTGCCCTGTGATGGACTGGCGCTCCATCCTGGGTGTAGCCCAAGTTATCTCTGCTTTAAAAGAGCTACATCGCTCAACAGTTTCGTGCAGTTTAAATAAATCTGACTGGTGATTACTGATGGTCTGCTTCACGGCACGAGTGGCGAACGGTGCGCGTGACTATCATTGTGGAACGGTGCGTGACTATCATTGTGGAACGGTGCGTGTGACTATCATTGTGGAACGGTGCGCGTGACTATCCTTGTGGAACGGTGCGTGACTATCATTGTATAACGGTGCGTGTGACTATCATTGTGGAACGGTGCGTGACTATCCTAGTGGAACGGTGCGTGACTATCATTGTATAACGGTGCGTGTGACTGTTGTTGTGGAACGGTGCGCGTGACTGTCGTGGAACGGTGTGTGACTGTCCTTGTGGAACGGTGCGTGACTCTCATTGTGGAACGGTGCGTGACTATCGTTGTTGAACGGTGCGTGACTATCATTGTATAACGGTGCGTGACTATCATTGTGGAACGGTGCGTGACTGTCGTTGAACGGTGTGTGACTGTCCTTGTGGAACGGTGCGTGACTATCATTGTGGAACGGTGCGTGACTATCATTGTATAACGGTGCGTGACTATCATTGTATAACGGTGCGTGACTATCATTGTGGAACGGTGCGTGACTATCATTGTATAACGGTGCGTGACTATCATTGTGGAACGGTGCGTGACTATCATTGTTGAACGGTGCGTGACTATCGTTGTTGAACGGTGCGTGGCTATCATTGTGGAACGGTGCGCGTGACTGTCGTGGAACGGTGCGTGACTGTCGTTGTGGAACGGTGCGTGACTGTCGTTGTCTAACGGTGCGTGACTATCATTGTCGAACGGTGCGTGACTGTCGTTGTCTAACGGCGCGTGACTATCATTGTATAACGGTGCGTGACTGTCGTTGTGGAACGGTGCGTGACTATCATTGTATAACGGTGCGTGACTGTCATTGTATAACGGTGCGTGACTGTCATTGTATAACGGTGCGTGACTGTCATTGTATAACGGTGCGTGACTATCATTGTCGAACGGTGCGTGACTGTCGTTGTCTAACGGCGCGTGACTATCATTGTATAACGGTGCGTGACTGTCATTGTCTAACGGTGCGTGACTATCGTTATCTAACGGTGCGTGACTGTCGTTGTCTAACGGTGCATGACTATCATTGTATAACGGTGCGTGACTATCATTGTATAACGGTGCGTGACTATCATTGTATAACGGTGCGTGACTGTCGTTGTCTAACGGTGCATGACTATCGTTGTCTAACGGTGCGTGACTATCGTTGTCTAACGGTGCGTGACTATCATTGTATAACGGTGCGTGACTATCATTGTCGAACAGTGCGTGACTGTCGTTGTCTAACGGTGCGTGACTATCATTGTATAACGGTGCGTGACTATCATTGTAGAACGGTGCGTGACTGTCGTCTAACGGTGCGTGACTATCGTTATCTAACGGTGCGTGACTGTCGTTGTCGAACGCTACCGTTGGTATCGTGGAAAGAAAGGCGAATAATTGCAGCAGACATGCAAATCCGACGATGCGACCCGGCCGCGGACTTATGCAAATGAGATGCAAATGTCTGTAGGCTGCCGGAACGAGCGACGCGGAGGACAGCGGGGCAGGCAGTGCACACGACACGCGCAGCATGAGACCACGGTACGAAACCACGGTGTCAAACCGTGCGAAACGACGCAAATAGAATCGATGCTTGCATCGAATCCTATCTCCGCTTTGCACCGGGATCACGGGCGAGGTGAGCGGGGCAGGGTGCGCGCGTGCGGCGCTACGCGGCAACGCGCGCGCTCTCCGGGGCTCGCCTCGCCGCCCTTGATCTCCGACCCCGAGCCTCCGCGCGCTCTTTGTGCCGCGCGTGGCCCGCGGTTTTTTTTGATGCCTACGCTTGTGATTTCCCCGCTCGCCGCCCCGAACGACGACCGGCGGTGGAGTCGTGAGATTAGCGCTGATTGGGCGGCGGTGATTGTGGCGATTGTGCGGCGGTGATTGCGTGCGTGCGTGCGTTGAATTGCGCTTGCAGTCCGTTGGCACGCGTCACGATCCCACCCCTCCTGCCATTTCGATGAATCTCGACGATCGATCGGACATCGCTCGTTTTTTACCGCCGATGTCATGGGTCGGTGACGGGTGTTCCTTCCCGTTCATTCCATTATCCTGGAGGAACCGTTCGCATATCATTTCCTCGTAATTTGCATAATGGTGCGGCGGTGGTGCAGCGGTTAGTGGTACGCTAACCGCTGCACCGCTAAATCCCGGCTGTAAACCGGGAGACCTGAGTTTGTACCCCCGACCACCCCTAGCATCGTTGGCGGGTGATGCCCAAATCGATCCTGGGTCAATTCTACTTCGCAAACCCAGCACCTACCAGTACGGTGAAGTATGGTCAATAGCCCGGACGACTATCGCGGCTTCCGCAGGCCTTCATCCAGCAGCGGATTGACAGGGACGTCGACGACGTTTGTTCCAAACGGTGATTTCATACGCGCGTGTCGGCGAGCGCAGTTTTCTGTCTCCGCTAATGGATCTCGATCGCTCGATGCCGAGCGCAGTGCTCGGAAGACTCCCATTTTGTTTTAAACCGGGAACCGAAGAGTAATTTTCATGGACAGGATGATTCCTTCCCCGGCCATTTTACTGGCTCGCCATCTCGTTTTCGCAGGTGCAGTAGCAGCGGCAGCGGCGCAGACATACGATCGCGACTCTGTTGAGAACCGTAGATGGAATCTTGAAATATTATAGGGTCGTCCGTCGCGGGCCTGCAATAAACAAGTTATCAATCGATGGAGATTGAGGGACTGCGCGCCCTTGGGCACAGTGCCTCCTGTTTCACCCTGATCGCTCAATAGCGCTCGTGACATTACGCCGGTGAGGGAGCAGCGGAGAGCGCAGCGCTGAATTTTTCATGGGTCTCGCCCGGAGGTTCGTGCAGGGTCTGGGAGCAGGCGGGCGAGTGGACGAGCAAACGAGCGGGCGAGCGGACGAGCAAACGAGCGGGCGAGCGGACGAGCAAACGAGCGGGCGAGCGGACGAGCAAACGAGCGGGCGAGCGGACGAGCAAACGAGCGGGCGAGTGGAGGACGATGGGCGCATGATGATGTCGGTCTGCGAATATCATCGTTTGGAATCGATTGCGCTTTGTGGTCGCGACGTGCAGCGAATCGTGCGTGCGAGGATGTTTTTGTTTTTTTACGGTTCTCGTGTTGCATTGTTACATTTCGGTTCGTGGAGGGGTCGAGACTGGAGAGAGCGACATGAATAATGAACGATTGAATCGATTCTGCCTGCGTCTCCCAACACTGGTGTCAGGAATCACCCGACGACTCCTCGATTTGGCAGATCCGCTCAAATCAGGGTCGCGGGTCAACACGACAGTCGCTGCAAATGTTAGTGCCTCTAGTGGTTTGAGCGTCACACGAAGAACCCATTTCATACCAGGACACGGCTCGGAAAGATTTCGTTCTGGGCGCTCGTGATTGGCCGTGCACGTCGCGAGCGGCCGTCAATATTAATCGATAGGAAGAGGTGAGGCGAACCGCTCGCACCGCTCGCACCGCTCGCACCGCTCGCACCGCTATCACCGCTCGCACGTGCTGGGAACCTGCCGTTCGTGCGAAATATGGACCCTCTCCCTGGGCCCTCTCGCTCCGCGCCGGTGCATTGTGCGTAAGGCTTCACGTCCCACGCGAGACAATTTTCTCATTGCCCATCCCGCGCCCGCAGTTACGCCACCATTACGTTTTGTGCAATTGCCATCGTTATTGGCGCGTGCATCTGCGTTCTCGTAGCGGAATTTCAAATCAAGCCATCTCGCCGACTCGTCCTGCGAGCCTCGAATGTTTCTTGGCAGTCAATAAATAATAACACCTTTCCCCCTCGCAATCCCTTCCTGCCCTCCTCCCCTCACTACCACCGTTCTCTCGTAGTCGCTCCGTATTTTTGATGACCCTGCACGGGCACTCTCTTTGGCGCCCGCTCCAAATATTTGCGCAACAATCGTCGCGCGGCGCTCTCGCTCACAGTCAACAGCAGCTGCGTTTTTCTGCACCGGTCCTAGGCCTTCCCTAGGTCGACTCAGCCTCAAATGAGTATCTGGTACGGTGTGTTCACAAATCACCACCGGGGAGACAAAGGCACCTGGGAGTGTTCATGGCCACCGACCCCTTAGTTTGCCGTGCTGGCCTTCAGCAGACCTACTTGCTGGTGGCCCTTGTCTGCACAGTTTGTTTAAGGCTGCATGAGAGGTCTTTGTGGATGAAAGCCTCATTTGTTCGTGTGTTCGTTGGAATGAAATGCCTGTTTATCACTCACTGCTTCCCCACTGCACTGCCTGTGAGGAAGCTGATTAATTGAACATTTGATTCACGAAAGAGCCGTAATTGAAGGACCTTCATCTCTTGACGCGCATGAATAACTATTCCATTTTCAACGATTTCAGCAACAATGCTTTGAAGGGCACTTGACTTGACGATTGCTGTGAAAAGCTGCTCCCTCAGGACAGCCCTGTCGATCGCTTCCTCTCTCCCCATCGCGACGTTTCGCCCTCACACATTGGAGGCGCCAGCAGTGGGTGATGCTGATGATTGTGTGTGATCGTAGTTATGATGATGATCATGATCACCATGGTAATGGTGATGATGTTGTAAGCGCAGTAAAGTTCAGCAAAGGCTGTTCTTTCCAAAAATTACTTTTCTCTCTCTACAACGTGGTATGTATCCCAGAGGAATGCTGACGCGGATCATGGGCGGAGTCAACCGGGAGTTGAACTCTTGACCTTATGAGCGAGCGGAGTGTTCTGAGCTCAGCGGCACCAGCTTCCCTCGTCACACGGTAATAGCCGTGCCGTTGATGGTGGCGGGCGCAGCGAGAACCGCCCGGCGTGGTGGTGTCGCGGAGGAGGTGTCATTTGGAGGTTCCTGCGGAGACTGTCGGCGCGTACGCTTGCCGAGCGGAAGCGCAGTGTCGCTGCGGCAGACTTGGAGGTGCTTCTGCTAAATGCGCGGAGCTTCGCCGCACCGCCGACCGCGCTCCTTACCGCACTTGTCACCGTGGCCCCCGCACCGCACTGCGCACCACGTAACGTCACCTCGTGACGTCACCGCGGCCCACATCGCAGCGCCACCGCTCCGCGTCGCTCCCTGCACAGCCACGCGTTATCGCGCTCACTTCGTTGTCTCCCCACGTCACCTCCACGCCATTACCCCATCGTCCCAACTCAGTCGGCCTTAACTCACTGAACAACTTTCATCTTGCAGGCACCCGTCACACCCCCATAACGCCACCTTACTTTAATATCAACTCCCCCGTCACCCACTCATGACCCCCCTCCCACCACT
>JAZEWT010000005.1:27643301-27660448 GCA_036362905.1 Mordacia mordax
CTCCCACGCTCCCTCCGTCTCGCGTCAAACAAAGCGCAGGTGAGGCCCTTTCCGCCGCCGCCGCCGCCGTCGCCGTGCGTGCAAGATTTCTCTCCCCCTGCGGCTGCCAAATGCCCGGCGGTGGCTGCGATGGGCGCTCGCTCTTGTAATCGGCATCCGATGCAGCGGCTCATGAAATAAAGATGAGGGCTGAGTCAGCTCGGTGCTTCTTCGCTTGTGCACGCTCGGCTGTCTCGCTCGCCCTCTCGCACGCACGCACACGCGTACACACGCACGCACGTGCTCCTCCCTGTGTACCTCTCTCCCTCGCTCTCGCTTTCTCCCTTGCTCCCTCCCTCGCCACCCTCCCGCTTGTCCTCTTTCCCATAATGCTCCTGGGCTGTCTGCAGTCTCGCGGCAAATATCTGGCCAGCCGTGGCTGCTGTGAAAGTCTGGGGGAGGAAGTTGCGGCTTGGGGATTGGGGGGGGGGTCCACGCGTCTGCCTGGTGCGTCCAGGTGAGGCCTCCTCCTGCCAGGCGAAGCTCCCTCGCCCCTCGCCACCTGCGCCGCTTGGCAGCGCCAGTCCTCGGCAGAAGCCGGACGCTCGTCATTAATTGCCAAGAAATGGTGCGAGCTGCCAAGTGTGCCATGGAGTTGGCGATGGCGCGAGAGGTAACCGGAGAACGCGGCACAAAGGCGTCGGCGATGGCGGCGGCGCACCGCTCACCTACGTCGTGCCAACCGCGGTGCGCGGCGCTCGCGGCCGCGGCTCCATCCTCGCCAGCGCCGCGGGTTCGCGCCTGCCCGTGCCCCCCTTCTCCCGAGGCGGCGCAAACACACGAGCGTGGAGTCTCCCCGGCGCTGTGGGCGGTGGGCGGCGGCCGCCGTAGCCTGGCAGGGGCTGGCAGGGGCTGGCAGCGGTTGGCATTCCTGGCAGCGGCGACGCGCGTGCCTGCGTTGCCCCCGCCGGGTGGGAAATGGCTGCGGTGATGGACGGCTGCCAAGTGCGTGCGTGGGAACGGTGCCATCCTCGCGCGGCCGTCGCCGCCCTCACTCCGCCGCCCGATGGCTGGCACGAGACAAGGCTGGCGCAGCCCGGCGGGCGAGGGAGCACGCGCGTGCAATCGGAGGAGCCTCGTAAGAGCAATCCAATATGGAGCGGGCGACGCGGCGAGGATAGCGACCGCCGGCATCTTGGTTTGGAGGTGCGGACGATTTTGTCCTCTTATTGTTGAAACGTTGACTTGCTGTTCGTTTTAAACTTGGTTTTGCGTTTGCGAGCGTGCGATTCAGTTACGCGTCATCGTGAGCAGAGCGACCATAGTGGTGCCGCGCGTGGGGTGTGGCCGCTTGCGCCGGGTGCACCGGTTGCACCGGTTGCGCTGGTTGCGAACACGGCCCGTGCACACCGAGTGGTGTAGGGTGAACGCGATTGCTAGCGAAAGACTGAAACTTCACTCAGAAAGTGGCGCTGGTGGCGGCGGCGGCAGAAGCGGTGGCGTCGGTGGCGGCTCCAGCGGCTGCCCTTGCGGTGGCGGCTTTTCTCTGTTCAGCGGAGTTTGCGCCAGCGCCGCCACCGCCGCTAAGTGCATTGTTTATTTCTTCTCTGTGAGGCAACAAAACAGAAGTGGAAAAAAAAAGTATAATTTGGCAGGACAGTGTGGGCAGCAGGCAGGCAGCCAGCCCCTTCGAGCGCTAGCGACAGCGCCAACAGTTGCAGCAGTAGGTGGCCAGGACGCTGCGCTCTGAGCAAGGAGGAACGGCACCGTCGTCCGCTGCTGCTGCTGTCTTCGGAAGACCGTTGGAGGTGTTTGCTGGGTTCGATGGGGTTGAGGCCTGGGCTGTTTGCGCTCGTGCGGCGAGCCAGGAGCCTCCGTGCGCTGCCCGGTGAGAGTTCGCGGGTTGTGCCGCCGAGCGCCGTAGCCGACGACCGCGGCGCTGGTAGCGCTCTCGGCGTTCGCGGCGCCCGCGGTGTTGTCTGGGCGCGTGGCGCTGTTGGCTCGACTGCCCGCCAACCGGGGTGAGCGAGAGAGAGAGAGCGTGTGTGCCGAGTCAGGGACAGCGCTGCCCTGGCACTGGCTCTTGGCACGGCTCTACGCTGGCTTTTCGCGCGTTCTGCGCATCGCGTCCCACCTGCCAAAGCGTGGCTGTGGGAATGGCGGCGCGGCGGTTTCACCGGGCCCCTTGTCTCTGTGTGCGGCGGCGCCTCTCGACGTCCTGGCACCGGAGCGATTTTGCCAGAGTCGCGCCACTGGGACCGCGCTGGGGGGACCGGCGGAGAGATGCTGTGCCACAGGCCGCGTCTCCCAGCGAGAGCGCTGGCGCTACGGGCCTGGTACAAGCGGCACTTTGTAGCCAGGCCCAGGTGGCAGGGATGTACGGTGAAGGAACGGTTTGCAGTGTGGTCTTGTGGCGGTGTGGGTTACGGTGTGGATTTTGCTGAGTGTGTGGTCCCTCTGGAGAGGTGTTGTGTAGTTTCAGTCACGAAGCATTGGGTTGTGCTGTGCCTCCTAGTGTCGGCTGGTGGGTGGTGTCTCGGTAGTTTGGGTTGGAGTGCGTTCTCCAGTTCAGGCTCCGAGTTGTGGTGGTCTATTGTCTTGAACGTGGGATTTTGGTGGCATGGTGTCTTGGGTGACCTTGAGTCAGGATAGCGATTTCAATTAAAGCATCAGTTGTTTTTTTTCCAAGTTTATACCGTTGCCTTTCTTCCATCTCAAATGTACACCCGAGCTCACTCCCTTACCTTAAATGCGTGCAATTTGCATATGATTAGCACACATTGTAAATGAATAGCACCTGTCATGTGCTTGGTAATCAGTCACGAGCGTCGATCCTTACACATGTAGCCCAACATGATTATGTTCCATTGGGCAGTTTTAAACACGGCGGTGGTGCGCCTTGTGTTTTGACAATGAGTGGTCATGTGGTCCCACCGCGGACATGTGCTCGTTCCCGCAATCCGCCATTGGTCGGCCCGTCATGGCTCACGCCGCGGCTGTGATTGGGCGAACGAGGCCTCCGCGTTCCACCCGAGTGGTGCGGCGTGAACGCACCGATACTGACGTGGACCTCAAACCGCTCTCGCGGTGACTCCAAACATGGCCGCGGCAGCAACGCTGATTAGGGGTCGCGGGGTTGCGCCGGCCTGGGAGTGTCGACCAAAACCGCTGTAATTACTCCAGTGAACGCATGCCTAATGAGCGCCACGCTAACATGACCGTCTTATCGAGCGGAGAGGGAGGCTTTCGTGGTGTGGCATCGTTTGTTGCGCATTTTAGCTGCCTCTCCGA
This sequence comes from Mordacia mordax, assembly GCA_036362905.1. Classification (NCBI taxonomy): domain Eukaryota; kingdom Metazoa; phylum Chordata; class Hyperoartia; order Petromyzontiformes; family Petromyzontidae; genus Mordacia; species Mordacia mordax. The sequence goes on from JAZEWT010000005.1 coordinate 27,646,572, forward strand.
ACGTAACTTTGATCCGTGCCGTCGTTTGTGGCCGTTGACTCAGCTACTGTGCGATGGGGGGCCTTTTTCTGCACTCACTTGAGAAACCGCTTGAGTCATCGAAGGATAAAATCCAGAATCTGATCCAAGATGTTGGCAGGGCCACCTTCTGTATCACGTGGCTGGAAGGACAGGAGACTCATTTGAGCATTTTGATTGTGTCATGTCGTTAGACGAAGTGGAGACGTCTTGCAGTACACTGCTTTGTTAAATAATGGCTCGCTGATGGTGATATTACAGAATTACATTGGAGGGCCTTTAGAGGGGGACCTCTTTTGAGCACACACAGGTGTCTGATCACACGCTTCCACCTGCCCTGCTGTAGTGACATTTCTCCCATGGTGGTGAAACTGAAATGTATTTACTTTTCATTCAACCAGGATTTTTCCCACATTTTATAGGTGCAGTTATTTGGTGGTGACCGGGCCAAAGCTCTGAAGCAACTACACTTAACCCAGCTTAATTTTGCTGTTTGTTGGCATTTCTTGCATGTGGCCAAGAGTACTTTGTTAATAATTTAAAACAAACACCCGGTTTCATCACTGTGGCTGGGTGGCTGAAACCCGAATTATAACCCAGGAATATCTCGTGAGTGCCGGCTCAGAGACTCCGGTCTCCACGCCGCCTCGCGCCCACCTCCTCCTCCCCCTACCGCTCACTGTTCACTCAGGGTCGCGCGCGCCTCCCACTTGGGGGCGAGGCATCTCTGCGAGCCGCCGCTGCACTGCCGCAGTTTGCGCAGCCAAATCGGAACGTGACCCCCATGTGAAAATCCACGGGCCGGGCGGATCTGCGCGGTGGGATAATCGTCGCGTCGCTCGTCAGGATCGCGGGGCTGGGTGCGGGCCCACGTGTGATGCGCGCGCGTGGAGCGTTGAGTGCGCGCGCGCGCGCGTGCGTGCGTCCGCGCGCGTGCACGATCACGTGGACTCAGAAATCGTGTCACGTACGCAGCTCCGGAACGTACGTGCATCGCTCTCTTTTGTCTACCGCCCGTGCCGATGTCCCCGCCGCGTGGACCCGTCAGGGGAGCGGCGCGCTCCGGTGACACGTGATTAACGCGTGACGAGGAATCGTTTGCCGTAATCGGATTGCCTGAGGCGAGTACCAGTGATCGCAAACTATCGCTGCGTTCTCTGGAACGTAATCCCGTTAGCATGGCTCTGGCAACTATCGGTTGATTACTTACATTCGCCACGCAATGGCACGCAAGCTCGGTGACTTTCCACACGCGTGAAACGTTCGTTGAATCGTGCGAGCGAGAACCGATTACGATCCGTTTCCAAACGGCGGGCAGGTCGTTGGTCCCACGCAGCCGAGGGGGAGAACATTTGCAAACGGCGGTGGTGCGAATGGGGTACGATGGCAATCGAGACGGAAATGGAACGGTCGGCGCGTGGAGGCCCCAATTGCGGTAGCGCGCGCCGTGAGGTCGCGCCGGCGGGGCGGACGCGATCTGAGCGCGCGGTCGAGACTGGCCGGGGTCGGCCGCTCGCGCCGCTGTTGGCGACGGCAGCAGTGGCAGCCCACAACCACGGTGCACCACGCTGGGGGGGGGGGAATAATAATTTTTATAAATTCCGTCACGAAGGAGAGTGATGGAGCGATCGGCGCGGCTGTCCCGAACAAGTAGCTTTTGGAAGCAATCATTATAAATTCCATCCATTTTCCATCCAGCAGTGGAGGAAGGTCTCCCTCATGGCATGTCAGTCATGGGGTTTTTAATTTGTTGTTGACCATACTTCCGAACTGACCAATGTAACAACGCATCATACAACGGGTGGTAAAGGGGCGACCAGGAGTCAGTGATGATGTCACTTGCCACTGATTCAGTAACATCATAACATGCAGGATGCAGTGTCCCGCATATGTTGGCACCGCCTAGCTGTGTGGCTGCCTCCCCCCTTCCCCCGCCTCTCGTGGCTTCTTGTCACCTCTGAGTTGCTCTCTTCGGGTGAGCACCTTTCACACTGAATCGGTCCGCGCCGCGCGTTCCTCGTTGTGTTTTATCGTTATGTTGGCCGTGACCCGGGAACAGATCACACATCGCTGAGTCTGCAGCGCCGCACGCTAAGCATGGCACCATCACTCCACCCGTGCTGATCCATACGACGCTAAAGCACACCCATCGTACCGCAAGATCAAGTCACGAGGCAATTTGTGCGGACTTTAGCAAAGCAACGTAATAGCATCGCATTTCTTTGTGGTTCTCTCGCGCGAGTGTTGTGTACAATTGTCTACCCACTGTTGATGGAAGGCCTCGCCAATCAATCTCCGTCTCCCTTGGCCACAACCTGTACAGCTCCTGCGGGTCGACAGGACGATCGCTTCATCTGCGCTGGGAACGTCCTCCGAGACACGCTCCCACCTTAGGCTGCCATCCCATGCTCAGTCTCGACCGCTGGCTGTTGTCCCTCCCTGTGACACAGCGTGCCCTATCTCGCGCACTGTCCTCACAATGCCGTTCTGAGTCACGTGTTGACGACCTGCTTGCTGAACTGCTCTCTATAGGGTACATGCTCTGCCAGCCAATTTTGGGGGCTTTAGATTTACAGGCATCTTGTGTCTTCTGCCATGCCAGACAGATAATCGGCCACGGTGTTTATTGTTGTTTCCGTCAGCCATGATCGATCCATTGCTGGATGCATTGCTTCCCAAATCCACCGACAATCCTTACGGTGCAAGTACTTTGGTATGCCATCAATTTTATGTACGGGGGGGATAGAGAGTGGAGGCGCAGTGGTTGGCAGACCGCACGATAAACCTGGTGACCTAATTTATAATTTCTCAGCCAGGCTAGCGTCAGTGGCGAGTGTTCCACTCAAACTATTCCTGGGACCCCCTCCCCGCCACCACCTGCCAGTGTGGTGACGTTTAATAAACCAACAGCCATAGTGGTGTTCAGAGGCTTGCATCCAGCAGTGGATTGAGCAAGAGTTATAATGTTATTTCTGCTGACTCTGTTATTCCTTCTCCATCGAGTTTGTGTGTGTGTGTGTTTGAGACTTGAGACCGATGCTGAGGTGCGGCGGAGCTTCGTCCGGCGATCCCACCACCCGCTGCGGCTTGAGGTCACGACGCGTGTCCGCAGCCGATTCTGCGCGGCCGCCGTTGCCGCGCGCTCGCCGTCTCGCTTGCCTCTCGGCGCTTCTCCGTTCCTACGCCGCGCTTTCAGCTGCGGGTTCGCCCCATAGGCTTGGAGTCTGGCATCGGCACATAATTTACGCGTCATTTGCATAAACTCTAAATAATTCATTCTCGCACGCGCGCCTCGACGCCGGCATTGTGAGCGCGAGGAATTACATTTATCAGCGTGGCGCCAAATATTTACGCGCGCGGCACACCACATCGAGCGCACGTTTCGCTATCGCTGCCGCTAACTCCAGTCTAACAGTGATTCATCGATATTATTTCACGTGATGCCGTATACTCTCGCTGATAACATAAATACTATATCGGCGGCGGCGGCATCATCGCCGGCAGGCTAATCTGCGCGGAGTGTGCAGGAGACAGCGGAGGGCCCGAGTGTGGATACAATAGACCGGCGGCTTTGTCTCCACGCTCGCTGAGATGATAAGAGTTAATTTATCAGTGGCTTTTCGTGCGAGTTCATTCTGTTTAGTTGTGGGTGGTGAGAAATGAAATTAGCAAAAAAAAAGAGGGGAGGGTGGGGTGATACATGAAAGTCTTCCTTTGTGACCCAGTTAGCGTGGGGCGTATAACTGCCGCCGTCTGCATTAATTAACGCATTGCTGCCGGCAGATGAGAAAGTAATTTATGAAGTGATGCACAAAGGTCATACTTCAACAAAATTAGATGTGGCTCACTGTGCGGAGGCTAATGACTTAGTATCGCCGGCGATTCTCGAGTCTGCCACCGGTTTTGTGTTTCTCGCGCGCCCTGGCCTGCGTCTGCATTGTCGTTGCGCGGAACTTTAATTCGTAACGCGGTGAGTTTTGTCAACGGAATTTATCTCGTGGGTCTTGGCGCTAATGTTAACGCACTAATCCGACGGCGTCCATAGAGGGGCGATTAGGGCCACGTGATGCCGCCGGCGGCCGCGGCGGCGGCGGCGGCGGCGGCGATTCACGCGCGGTCTCTGGTTCGTGCCGGCCGTTCGGCAGCACCAAAGCGTCCTCGTCGTTGCCGCTCCCCTTGCAGCACGGCGGCGGCGACGACGACGAGGCGGTGCCCCACCGCGCTCGCCCAGCCCGCGCGATATTTTACGGCGGAGGAAACAAGCGTGCGCATTTCTTTCGCCGCGTTTCTGCTGTCACGTTGCGCGCGGCATTGGAACATTTTTTTTTAAGTGTCTTGTTTATTTGAGCGGATTGTGCTTTTGTCTGCGTGCGCGCGAGCGAGAGAGGGAGCGGGCGAGCGGGCGGGCGGGCGGACGTCTGCGCCTATTTACGCTCCACTTCCCCCGTGAATATCTTTGCATATTAAGGAGCGGAATAATTTGGGGATATTAATCGTCTCCCTAAGCCATATGGAATGGAGGTGTAATATAGCAGGGCCCGCAATCTGTGTGAGCACCACTGACGTCCCTGGGGGCCCTGGCAGGCCGTGGGGTGGGGGCAGTGGCGCCGCTCGCGCTGCCATTCCATTGGCTGTCTGCGCGTTGGCAGGGAAGACTTTAGGCACCGTGCTGCATTCTGGGGAAAGCGGGGTGGCGCATTGGATGGCGCGTGCTCGCATGCAGCACTAATGAACACATTTGACCGTTTTATGTTACGGAGTCTCGCCGTGCGTGTGTGCGCGCACGTGTGTGTGTGTGTGTGTACGTGCGTGGATATCTTTATTTAACCAGGTATGGGTCCTTTGAGATGCGCGAGCGTGCATCTTCAAGGGATACGCAGGGCATTGTGGGAGGAACGCGCAGGTGGAAAGACTGAGTGCACAATTTTGTAGATAAAATCGGCTGACATGAGAATGAAAAAGGCAGAAAATATTCAGCGACTTTATATGAGCACGTATACATTTGTCCAGTTATATTCTTTTATGTTTTGACATCTAAAAACATTTACTGCTTTTTCTCAGTTAATGCTTTGATTGAAATGAAAGACGTGCTGTTTTTGACTTCGGTGGGACTGCTTGGAACATTGTCACGGCTGTCAGCACATTTTGGTAATTATTGTTAGCAAACGCGCTCTCCGGCACAGTCATTGATTGCTCGAGTGTTCGCTCGCTAGAACCGTACGGTGCGCCGAAATACGCCGTCAGGTTCGCACGCCGCCTCAATTCCGATCGCGGATCGCGGTCTGGGATTCCGATCGCGGATCGCGGTCCAGGATTCCGATCGCGGATCGCGGTCCGGGATTCCGATCGCGGATCGCGGTCCGGGATCGCGATCGCGGATCGCGGTCCGGGATCGCGATCCGGGTCTCCCCTGTTGACGCAGTCGTCTTACCCCCGTTGTCATTAACGCCGCCCTTACAACACGAGAATGTGTGACGTGTCACAGTATACCGATGTCACGTTATAGCCACGATTATAGATGGACCATTGTCTGAAATGTTACTTGTAATTGACGACTAATTTTAAATAGTTGGCATACAATTTACTTAGTCACTTGTAATTGTGTTAAGTTACATTTCAGTTGTTGATACGCACCGCGAGTCAGTTGGCATGTTTACAGAATCACTCTGTCTCCCAGGTGTTCCTCAAAAGCGAGGGGTTTGGCCGCAGTGGCCCCACACCTGGTCAATATCTATGCATCAGAGGAATGAAAGTCATTGTGCCGAGCAGCACGTTTGGCGAGACTGGACGAGAAGGACACACGCGGGTTGATTGAGGCTGGGCTAGTAGGACACGCGCGGGCTGATTGAGACTATGCTAGTAGGACACGCGCGGGCTGATTGAGACTGGGCTAGTAAGACACAAGTGGGCTGATTGAGACTGGGCTAGTAGGACACACGCGGGCTGATTGAGACTGGGCTAGTAGGACATGCGCGGGCTGATTGAGACTGGGCTAGTAGGACACGCGCGGGCTGATTGAGACTGGGCGAGCAAGACACAAGTGGGCTGATTGAGGCTGGGCGAGCAGGACACGCGTGGGCTGATTGAGATTGGGCTAGTAAGACACAAGTGGGCTGATTGAGGCTGGGCGAGCAGGACATGCGTGGGCTGATTAAGACTGGACTAGTAGGACACGCGCGGGCTGATTGAGATTGGGCTAGCAGGACACGCGCGGACTGATTGAGACTGGCGAGTAGGCCACACGTGGGCTGAGAAGCCCCGGGACCCTCGTGGATGAGAGTCGCGTGTGATGCGCGTGCGCGTGAGGGGTGACGTCTCTGAGCGTGATGCTGCTCTCGTCACTCTGAGCTCTCCGTGTGCCTGCTTGCACCCGTGCTCCACCCAGCCGAGATTCCCCCCCCGGCCGCCGCCGCCGCCGCCGCTGCCGCGCATCGCGGTTCGCGAGCGATTGACCTCCTTGCAGTGATCACGATTTCACTTCTCGAGCGCGCTTCACCCGAGGGTCACAAGCGCTGCACATATCTGTGGAGAGCACGGCACGTCGGCAACGACAAAGAGCAGCAAAAGCAAGGCTTAATTTTTGGCCGTGTCGGTGACCCAGAAAATTACTTGGCACACCCCAGCATACAACGTCCAGTATACCTCTCTCTATGACTGACACCTCCGGTCGACCCGCACGAACAGCCAGTGAGATGTTTTGCCCCCGGTCGCCCACGCGTGCGCCATCGGCCGTCGGGACGAGCGCAGTCTTTGTTCAGCGACAAGCGCAACCGTACGGGGCGGTGCGGGCAACCGCACGGGGCGGTGCGGGCAACCGCACGGGGCGGTGCGGGCAACCGCACGGGGCGGTGCGGGCAACCGCACGGGGCGGTGCGGCCAACCAGCGGCGGCGTTTACGGCACCACGAGGAATCCGGCAAACGCCGCAATCGCCCGTAACCGCGCGCGGGCGAACGAGCGCGCGCGCCGTGTTGTCCGTCTCGATGCCGGTGGCCGACTCTTTGCGATTGCCGAGTGAGAAGGTGACCCCCCCCCCGCTAGCCCGCCCGTCCGCCCGCCCGCCCGCCCGCCCGCCCGCCCGCCCGCCCGCCCCACCACCTCCCCGGCCCGTGCGTTCGTCTCGGCGGTGCGGCCGCACGCACTCACGTACGCAAGGACGCGCGGTGCTGGTCAAGGCCGTCAGTGAGAACCGCTATTCTCGGCGCTAACGGTAAACAGCGCGACAAGCGTGAAGGATTGCCGGCCGATTTTGTCACAACGGTTTTGACGGAAATTGTTGAAATTAATAAACTGTCGCCGTGAGGTTTGTTCGTAATTTATGATGCGGAAATGAGTGATTTTCGGCGCGTTTTACACGACTGGTTTAGTTACGACGCCAGCGCCGTCGCTGTTTATTTTTGTGTGGAAAAGCGGGAAACTGCGTGCGTTTTGTGTTTTTCCTTTGAAGCAAGAAAAAGAGTTTGTAAATACCTGACTCCATGTGATTGAGAATATCATATTTTTACGTTTAATATTTATGCAAATAACTTGCACAATTTTGGTGCGTTCAGGAAGAACTCTTGTGAATGCGTACGGTGTTCCTGTAGTGACGCCGCATTTGTAGCGTGTGTTTAAATTATAACAATTTAAAAGCATGGTAGAACTCGAACTTCCCGAAGAGTCTCTGAGTTTTTAAATTGACTTGCCACCTCCTCGGGTAGAATGTGAATTCCCTGCGCAATGTATTATACAAATCCAAACGAGTCAACTGCAATACTGTCTGCGCATAGAATTCCCCGCGCCATGCTTACACATGTACATCTCGACAGAGACTAAGATCCCCCATGTAGGCGAACAGACTGTTGGGGCAAGATCTGTCGGCGAGCGTCTGGGAAGGCCATGCATGAAGGGGTGGGTGACCAGCAGCATGCCTGGACGCCTTTGTGTGCCTCAGTGGCGACGTTTACAAACTCCACCAGGTACTCACTTGAGGCTCATTTGACCTATACGACTTCAAGACGAGTTCAAGACAATCGTCACTGATGTTCTTAACCTTGAGTAGTAATAGAACTCGGGTTGCTGGGTTTGTAGCGCGGTGTGATCATAATGATAACAATTGCACTTATAGAGCACTATTCACCCGAGGGTCACACAGCGCTGCACTGAGCTGCGGAGTGAACGGCACGTCAGCAACAACGACATTAGAATGGAAAAATCAGCAACAATAACCGTTGTACCACCATTCATACTACATGTAGAGGCTCGCACACACTGCAGTGCATTATGGGCATGATGCTGTTCATTACTCTCTTCCAGGCATACCCATCGACTTGCAAAAAATAATAACAAGCCTCGCATCGCACACAACGGTGGATTGCCGGACAAAGTCGCTGGAAGTGAAGATTTAACATAGGTCACACATGAATATGCACGCACGGACGCGGTGTTCTGTGTGTTGGTCAACCGTATAGAGGAGAAATACTCGCCACGGCTCTCACGAAAGAGCATCGCTTGCAAGAAGTTCGTAGAAACTCGAAACTTTAGTCAGTAACAGGCGACCCCAATAGCCAGTCGGTATAGTGGGCATTTGCGTTGGGTGGCTAGGAGCCGGATACGGCGCTTAATAAATCATTCCGGAAAACGCTCCATCCGCACCTGCTCGACCTCTAGCTACTACATGTCTGACCTCGGTTGGGTCCCCGCTATTCTGTTTTTGTTTCTTTCTTGTTTTATTTGACATGTGTTGGTGTGTGCGATGTGAGTCGCCCTGGATAAGGGCCGTCTGCTGAATATTAATTAATAATAATTATACTCCTGATGTAGTTAATCGATGACGGTGGTGGTGTGGAGCGATTGGCTTGTTGCGCAATGAAACCCGGCACCCCAGTTTGATTCCTGCTCATAATAATAAACACCGGTGACTCTTTTGTGAACCGGTGCCGGACTTCCCCTAGGTCGATTCGGTGTGTAAATGTTTCCACCGAGGATGGCGGTGTGTGCGGGAGTATCGCGTGGCAGAGGAACCGCGTGGATCTCAGTACCCGGCCTCCTGCACGAGTGGAACCGGAGCATCTCTGCACTCTGGTCCCGGTGATTTTGGGGACCCACGTTGAAAATGTAAAACGTTGTTACGATCTACACATTGTTGCGATTTATATCAATCGCCAAGCAACGGCCGCTGTCTGCAGCGAGTTAGATTTTAATGCTGGAAACGCATAAACGTGCATTATATAGATGATCCGTAACTTGTGGGTGCATGCTTGTATTTATTTATCCATTAAGAGTATTTAAATTCAAAACTAAGTATTTCCTTGTAACCGTATATCCTTACAATGGTGGGATTGTGTATAATCTACGGTAAATCAAATTTGTGAGCGGGTGTATTTGAGCATTTTAATACATATAGCAAATGTGTTAAATGCGATGGTCTGTAATGCGTGAATTGTGTGTATTTTTATATACGTGTAAAATTCCGCATTGCGCGAATCCCTGCGTGTGTATGCATATACATAAATATACAATTGTGAGCGTGTGTGTATTTACGTATATTAAATTGTGTGCGTGCGTGCAAGATTTGGAGGGGCCATTGCTGCTGAATAATGCATGGGGGTTGTGGGCTGCTGGGGTCACGGATCGGGGTCCACCAGTTATCGTGGCAGAGCCCGTGTAATGCGCGTGTGTGTGTGTGTGCGCGCGTGTCAATTGAGCCTCGTGCGTGCAAACATCAGCGCTGGGGAGACAAAGGTGGCCGTGCGCGGTGTTGTCCACCCTCCCCCTTGTGTTCCGTGGCGGCCTTTATAGATGCTCGCCAGGGTTATACAGACGATCTTTGTCCTTGTCCCCGTGTCTTTTAGTGCGTGCGTCCTTGTGAGTGTGTCCGTGTGCCCGTGTGTCCGTGTGCCCGTGTGCCCATGTGCCCAGCGCCCGTGCCGTGTCCTCCTGCTTGCCTCCGTGCGCGTCGCGTGTGCGTGTGCGTGCGTATCCGTGTGTTTCCACACGTGCGTGTCCGTGCGCATGTGTGTCCGTGCGTGCGTGTGCGCGTGTCTGCGTGTGTTTCCACGGGGCGTCGGTGGCTCGCGTGCATTCACGTGCACGCATGTCGGTGTGTCCGCGACACGTGTCCCGGCTACCCGAGTTCGATTCCGAACCGGTCCTGGGCCTCCCCTACGTCGGCTCAGCCTCAAGTGAGTGCTTCGTGTCAAACATTGCCACGGGGGAGACAAAGTCGGGGCGACGTGGCGCTGGTCGCCCGCCTCCTCTCGTGCCGCGTGCCTCTGTGGCCGTCTCGGCCCCAATCTCTGCGGGCGGTGGGCGCGTGGGCAGCGCTGATAAGCGCCTCCAAATGGCAGCTCCGCCGCCGCCGCCGCCACCGCCACGTATACAGATTATTTTTTTATTATTTGTATCATTGTCGGGGGGTTTTTTTTTGTTGTGCAGTGAAAAAAAAGCCCATTTGCTTTCATTTGTTGTTAATGCCTTGCGTGGTCTATTGTATAACAAAATACACTCTGAACGCTCGCTGCTAGTTTTGGCATATTTTAACTAAAAAAGGTGTCGTTATTATTATTGTTATTCTCAGGACCGCACCGGTTGCCCTAAAATAGCCACGTGGCTTTCCAGGGACCCCGCGGTGGGTCCCTCTCATCCTCCACCACGTTGATTCGCGGCTCGCAGTTCCCTTATATCCCGCGTTTTGCTTTGAGCAAATCCATTATTCATACCAATGATAACATTGCTCTTCAGTAACAATGCTGCCGTTTGCCTGCCAACGAATTGGGATTGGTGGTGCCGTGGTTAGCGCAGCACGCCACAGACCTGTCCGCCTGAGCTAAGGTCAGCGATATTTGAGTCACTCCTGGGCCTGGTAACGTAAGATCAAACAAAGTCCGTGACAGACTGCATTATGAGGCCTGCATCCAGAAGTGGCTTAATAACAATACAATTTATTATTTATGCAAATTCCGTGCCTGATCACGGACGAGACAAGCACTCGTCTCGTCTCATTGTCAGAAACCGCTTAGTCCTGTACAGGGTCGCGGTGAGCCGGAGCCTATCCCGACAGATATAGGGCGCAAGGCAGGGATATACCCACGATGGGACGCCAGTTCATCACCGGGCGCTGCAGGCAATTTAGTCTGCAAGCCAGTTAACCTATGCAGCAGCATGTTTTTGAACTGTAGGGGGAAACCGGAGTGCCCGGCGAAAACCCATGCGGACACGGGGAGAGAACATGCAAACTCCACACAGAAAGGCATCCGAGCCGAGATTCGAACCCAGGACCTCCTTGCTGTGAGGTGACAGCACTAGCCACTGGGCCACCGTGCCGCTCGAGGCAAGCACTGTGAATTTCTATTTGTTGATGTATCCAGCAGGAAAGTCCGGGCGGGTTTCAAGACCGCCCTGTCCGGAGAGGGCCCTGCGTTCAGATGTTTGGCAAATTCCGTTACCGGACGTTTACCATGTAACCGTAGTAAGTGGGGGGGGGGGTTATCGCGCGGGTATTGCCCGCGCGCGGAGCGCCACGCCGGCCTCACCACGCGGTGCGATCCGGCCTCAGGTCCCGCCGCTGAGATTTGCGCGGCGCTTACGATCGCGAGTCATCGCGGCCGCGTGCGTTGTTTCTCCACCGCCCCCCTCCTGCGCCCGTCCCTCCCATCATCCCGCGCTTCGCTCGGCCGCGACGGCGAGATTGTCTCTCCCGTCGCGACCAAAAGAAATCCCGTTCCCCCCCCCCCATCATCCCCGGCCTCCCCCTAATCTCTCCTTTATTACACCCGCCGCGGCGCGCACAGGGCGATGTTCGCGTAAAATCGCACGCGTGTCAGGGAAATAAGCGTCGACCTTTTGTGTGCCCTGTATTTTGGTCGTCGTACGTACTTTAGCGTGCATCGTTCCTTTGATTGTCATCGTCCGCTCTCCTCGTCACACAATACGGTTTGGCAAGGTTGTTCCGTGCTGCCGCTGCGTTGGCAGTGGGGTGAAAATGAAGAAAAACCAAACAAATTCATCAATAGCACTGCGTGGCCTTGAATATAAAAGTCTATAGCAGGTGACGTGTCGAGCGAGGGCCGTTCTTTGTAACGCATGAAGACGGCCCATTGCCCGAAACGTCGATTACTATATGCTCGCGCTGCGGTGCTCAGAACGATCCTGACGTGACCTTACGCGCGCCGGGAACAAAGTGCCGAGCGTTGTGTGCCTTGTCAAGGGCACGGACGTCACGCTTTGAAACGCTCGCCTGTGGGCTCTCGTTTGGGACGAGACGTCGATTCCGCTTTAATTGCGCGGCGACGCCGTCGGCGCGCACGGCGCTGCGGCGCAGGCGCGCCGCCGCCGCCGCCGCCGCCGCCGCGCCGCGCGGTCGTCGTGTGCAAGACGATGAAATCTCCGGCGATTTTTCAGGCCGCCTTCATGCGCGTCTGCGCGAACGAATTGGTGAAGCACGTCCAGCCGTGGAAGGGACGGTGAGTCGAGGAATATCGATTGGTCTGGTGTCGGCGCGCGCTTTGCGTGTTGGTCATATGTTACCGTTGTCTCACCGCCGCAGGCGCCGGGGGCGCTCCCAATCGCAGCACCCGACGACATGATCGAATCACGAATTGTATTGAGGCCCGGAATCGGGACGATCCTGTTGGAGCCCGCCGGCGCTCAGCGCGTCACGTTTCTCCGCGAGTGCGATCGATTAATATTGCTCAAATGTACGTGGAGGGAAAAAAAACACCCACACTTTGTTGTCGGCGCTTCTGTCGGTCAGATCCTTGACACGTCTGAATGCCGGCATGAAGATAAATCGGTTCCTCAGCGTTACACAATAATGAACCTTCAACTATTCAGCGAGCCCCCCACCCTCAGCGTTAATGTGAATAGACACAATGCGACCGTATTCACAATTGTGATGGCGACATGCAATTGCATCGGGGCTGTACCTCCACTCAATTACCATCACCGGAGTGTTTCCCCTCGCTGAATTACAATTCATCACATTATATCCGCCGAGGCTGCCGCATCGGCAGTGGTACACGTGCACAAATACACGCGTAAAAATGATTCGACACAATCGCCGTTCACTCTGGCCTTGTGCGCGGACGAGCGTACAGTAGGCGACGTTGTGGGTAATGCACACAAAGAAGGGGCATCGCCACAAATGTACTGATGTCGGTCTTCACCGCTCGATGGATGAGAATTGCTATTTAAGGGCTACTCTTTGGGAATTGCCCTGTCGAGCCATTTCCTCTCGTTTTCTCATGGAGCCTGACGAGATGCACGCTGAAGATGCTATTCCCAAAGACCGGCTTTTAAGATCAATTCTCTCCGCCCAAAATGTCGCCTGTTAGATGCTTTTCCTTTTGAGGCCCCACGATGTTATCCATGAATGTTTAGAGTTTATTTTCACAAGGCAGTTCGTGTCGTTAATGCACCCACTGTACCATTGCATTTCAGCACACTTAAACATTAAAAAAAAAGAAAGCCTGAACCATCTTAAAGTTGCAAGGTTGGGTCGCGCTATTGCCTCAGAGCAAGACGCTGCGGGTTCGGTTCCCAGCTCGGGTGCCTTTCTGTCGAGTTAGCTGTGTGTTCTCTCCGTGTCTGCGTGGGTTTTAACCGGGTACTCCGGTTTCCTCCCACCGTCCACGCTGCTGCCCAGTTTTAATTGGCCTACTGAGTCGATTGCGCCCAGTGCCCTGCCATGTACTGGCGTCACATCCTGGGTATAGCGCCTCCTTGCACCCTGTGTCTGCCAGGATAGGCTCCGGTCCCCGGCGACCCTGTAATACTTACGCGGGTATTGATAATGATAATGATCCTGAAAAATCATAATACTCTTAAACACAATCTATTACTCGGGTTTCCTGGCTGGCTGCTGGCTGTGCGTCTCACCAA
>JAZEWT010000005.1:27660548-27671023 GCA_036362905.1 Mordacia mordax
GCAGCGAGCGCGTTGTGCCGCTGCGTGCCTTGCAGCGAGCGCGTTGTGCCGCTGCGTGCCTTGCAGCGAGCGCGTCGTGCCGCTGTGGGCCTTATAGCGAGCGCGTCGTGCCGCTGTGGGCCTTGCAGCGAGCGCGTTGTGCCGCTGCGGGCCTTATAGTGAGCGCGTCGTGCCGCTGTGGGCCTTGCAGCGAGCGCGTTGTGCCGCTGCGGGCCTTGCAGCGAGCGTGTCGTGCCACTGTGGGCCTTATAGCGAGCGCGTCGTGCCGCTGTGGGCCTTGTAGCGAGCGCGTCGTGCCGTTATGTGCAGGGTCGATTGACTGCAGTGGAGGTGTCCACCGTGCGTGTGTGTGTGCTCGGTAGTTCAGCGGTCAGTGCGCTGCGATCTGTGTTAGGCTCACAGCCACCAATACCGGTAACAATTATCGGAGCGGGTCCTGCGCCTCCCCTAGGTCAACTCGGCCACGAATGAGTACCTTACACGATGCGTAAACCTCGCTACTTGGAGACAAGGCAGCCGAGCGTGGTGCTGGCCACCCACACCCTCGTCCCCCCCCCCCCCACTGTGCCATTCTAACCCTCGTCGATGTTACTCGCTAACAGCAAGGGCCCCAACAGTTTGTTACGGCCGTCCAAGGGATCATTGTCTTTGCGGATACAAAGCGTCAAGATTCCGCAGTGGTGGCGGGGGAGGCAGGCGGTGCAGCTGCCAGCGTCCAGCGCAGCCGGTTAACCCTTAGCACCTGGCTCCGTCCCGTGACCTCCTGGCCGCAAGCCTCTGCTACGATAAGCTGCCGCTGAGTGCACCAACCCTGGCACAGGAGCTGTGGTGATGTCACTCACAAGCCACCGCGGTAATTGTTTCCAGCACGAGTGCGAGCACCGCTCCATGAGCACGATGGTGAGATTCCTGCTCCTTGTTACCGCGACTCTTAAGTGGTGTCCGAACCTGTATTGGGCCTCCTCTAGGTGCACTCGGTATCAAAAGGGTGTCTGGTGTGGTGTGTGAACGCGGCTGGCCGTGGTGCTGGCCACCTTGCCGCCGCCTCGTGTGAATTCAGACCTCCATGGGTACTTGTTAACAGCGCTTGCCCCAACATTTCATTGAGGATATACGGGCGGCTCATTGCCTTTGTAGATCCCTACATTAGTGTCGCCTCCAATGTCGGAGACGAAACGTTGCTGAAGGAGAGCGGAGGAACGCCTGGCAAGGCTCTCCTGAAAGAGCGGCCGTTTCGCGCGATCTTCGTGGATCTCTCCGATGGCCCGCGTCGTGGCCCAGCGTCGCCCGCGTCGTGGCCCAGCGTCGCCGCCGCCGCCGCCGCCGTGCGCCCAGAGCCACGGTTGTTATTTCCGCCCGCGTCACGCGCGGAGCCGGGGCTGCGCGTTGCTCTCCCGACGCATTTTGGGGTCCGTGCCGCGCGCCGTTCGGCACCGTGCCTGACGCTCCGCGACGCGAGCTTGTTGGGCGGCCCGCGTGGTGCGGCCCGCGCGGTGCGGCCCGCGCGGTGCGGCACGTGCGGCCCACGCGACCCGCGCGCACCGACGGCTGTGTGCCTTCTAACAACGCTTGAGAGGCAGAGCCTCTGCCTTCACCGCCATTCGTTCTTGACAGCCATTTAACAATAATAGTGGATAATGTTGTAATATGTCCTTTATTTATAAAGAGGTGAGAGCCCATTTGTTAACTCATTAGTAATAATGTGCCCTCTAGACCTCTATCGCATTATGGTTGTGTTAAACCTATCTTGAAACTGCACTGCCATTCTGCACAGCCTTACTTCGGTTTGGCTTACACCTTGGAAAGCTTGTACCCTCATCTTTCTCAAGGGCTGCTGGGAGAAATTCCAAGCCCCAATTAATACATGTTGGCATGAGCCCTTCAATTCTCTCATCTCATCTCATTATCTGAAACCGCTTATTCAATTCTGTCTTATGTTAAACTAGGTGGGGTGACCTGGCATTGCCCGGGTAAATTTGATGGTTGATCCACGTGCGTTGTCCGGGTAAGTTTTATGACTCATAACGACGAAAATAAAGTTGACTTTGTTTATGCGACGCCTTTTGTTAAGCGGCCGCTCCTCTGTGCACGGTTGGGCCACTCTGTGTCGATCTCGTGTCGATCTCTCGTTGTTCAAGTGAACGAGTCGATCCGTCGCGTCTCAGCGGACCTCGCGGTGCGCGGCGCTCAGGCGCCAAAGACCCGTGTGCGGTACCGAGTGGCGTCGTTGCACGAAGGCCCGGCGCGATGTGGTTGCGATTTGTCGGGAGTTGACCGTGATGAAGCAAGCGTAGCTTATAGATGGATGGGGATTGTAATAGCGGCCCCGCTTAGCCGAACTGGGGATTGTAATATCTGCGCCCCTTATCCTAACTGGGTATTGTAATTGTAATGGCGGCGCTGCTTACCATACCGTGATGGCACAGCTGTAAGCACAGAAAGCGGTCCCGGTGGCCAGGGAAGGTTCTGTGGCGCGCACTCAGGCACCAAAAACCCGTCTGGGACCGAGTGCAGTCGTTCTGCGAAGGTTCCGTGCGATTTGGTTGCGATTTGCCCGAGTTTACCCTGATCAAGCAAGCAAGCAAACACAACTTGTTTTTATATAAACAGATAAAACTCGTCATATGTGGAGGGCATGAACCAGGAGATGTTGGTTCAGTTGTGTTACTCCCTTTCTCCTGCCTGGTCAAGCCCTACCCCGTTTGCTACAAAAACCTCTATGTTAAGCAGGCGAGGGTCCACAGAGATCAGAAATGTATTGATGAAGGTTTTCACGATTTGAAGTTTGAGAATTAGCCACGTCTTGCCTTCCTCTACCCGCCTTTGTGGCATTTGTCTTTCACATTCACATCACACGTTTCAACTTTATTGTCAATTCCGCCTATATGTCCTTCCACGTTGGCTGATGATTCCTCCAACGTTGGAGATAAAACGTCACAAATGGAGAGAAGATACATGCTCGACATGGCTATCCTGAAAGAGCAGTTCGCAAGAGGAATGCTCCGACCAGACATGTCTGTTTCATCGCGACGTGTGTCACGGAAGCCGTATTTCATTATAAATAGATGTTTGTTTATGATGACTAGAGGAGAAATTACCCAGTGATCTTGCAAAGTCTGGAAGCGGGATTCCTGCGATACAACAAACGCTCAAACTGACCAATGCAGCAACATATAAAACCAAAAGGTAAATAAGTGCACAGCATCCATTTGTAAATACATTTATTCCTCGAAAAGTCCAAAACAAATTGTACAGGGCTGCTTTACCAAGTCATGAACGGCAAAACAATATTTATAAAAATGCACTCGGCAATAAGGCAAAGTTTGAAGTGGGGCTTAAGTTTGCAGATATATATTTTAAATTGGTACTGAGCGGTTTCAAAAGCTTATTGTTCAAGCGATGATTCCGTTACAAATGAGATGTTCCATATCTCGGGATGCTAGCGTGGTGACGCAGTGGGTAGCGCTGCTGCCTCACAAGAAGAAATCTCCGGGCTCGATTCCCCGGCTCAGGTGCCTTTCTGTCTGTAGTTTGCGTGTTCCCCTTGTCCGCGTGGGTTTTTGTTGGGTAGTTCGGTTTCCTCCCACCGTCCAAAAAACATGCTGTTGCCTAGGTTAATTTTCCTGCTAATTGCCCCCAATGCCCTGCAATGTACTGGCGTATAATCCTGGGCGCATCCCTGATTTGTGCCCTCTTTGTCGGGATAGGCTCTGGCCCCTTTGGACCGTGTACAGAATTAAGCAGGTATTGATAATGACGATGATTAAATTGTCCAGAACACACTGACTGGACAATACAATCCGAATGCGAGGGACATGCATTGTTGTTCCATATTGGAGGAGCGTCACGGTAGAATTAACAAATGTAGTTTGCATTGTTTCTAAAGGACATTGAGAAGCGCGTTTTCTCCCTGGCATTGTCATTGTGCTGTTGCTACGAATTGCCATGAACCAATGCCTCTTACGGACGAATGTGGTCACGCTCGCCGTGCCACCCTGGCATAGGCCTTGGCACGAGACAAGCCGCGCTGGACTAACCCGAACGCTGGCACAGGGCTCTGCGCCGCTGCGGTAGAATGCCTGGCAGGCTGCGAGGCATTCCAATAGCGCGGGCACGCGCAATGCTCATATTTACGGCGGCAGAGACGACGAGTGCTAATGCTATCGTGAACTTTGAAAATAGGTGACCTGTTCGAGGCCAAATGAAAATAACAGCACTTGCAATATTTAAATGTAGTTAATTGAATTACAAAATGATCGTTCGTTTACCATGATGAATTGCAATTGCCCTACGCTTGGATCATTGTGTTCATAGATGTTTTATTGAATTTGTCATTTTTCGTAAAAAAAAAGTAATGCGCTGCAATCATGTGAGAATGCCTTGGCTGTGTAAAACTGCAAAAAAGGCTCAGCATTAAACAGAGCATAATTTGGAAGCAATCTGAAAATAATTTGTTTTAAAACGTAACTTAATTAAAATATTTCAAATCAATTTGTTTCTGCAAATTAATTAATTTAAAAAAATAACCCGTATAATTTCCTACAATTTCAGTGCTTTTACGGGGGAGGAAAAAAAAAATCCATCCCGTGCAGCATCCATCCATGGACGGTGCCGCAGTGCTGTGTGGTGACGGGCATTAACCACGCGAGCGATCGCTCACCGCCCCGCGCTCTCGGGACGCGCCACCGCGCGTCTCCACTCAACGCCAGAGAAACCCTCCGGCTTGGAGCGCCAAAACAAAACCCAGGCGCAGCGGAAGAATTCCAGCGCATGGCGGGCAGTACGAGCGCACTCACGTGCCTTATGCGTACGTGCCTGTGCCGCACCGGCGCTGGCCTGCGCGCCGCGACCACCGTGGGATGGGGATCGTCGCTGCGGTCAGTGCGGCGAGCTTACGAGTGGCCAGATTCCGCGGTGCCGGATGGGATGGGCAGTGTGCGTTTGCGCAACACCGCGGTTAATCTACACGGCGCGCCCACTCCCGTCTAGGGATTGGCAGCGGGTGGCCCAGTAGACAGGCTGCGAGCTTTTTTTAATCCCAGATTTAACTTTATTCTAATCCGTGCCGATTTAGCGGATTTGCACCGTTACAAAGATACATTTTTACGTTTGCGCCAAACTAAAATGGAGGCCGCCGATGAAGATGTCAGCCGCGGCGCGCAGCCCGCTCCGGTACCGCCTCCGAACGAGCCAGAGTAATCTCGCCGCTCTCGCTTGCGCAAAGCCCTCCTTCGCTTGCCCAAAATAAATCCCCGGCCGTTGTCGGGCTTTATTAAAAGCGAAACGGAAAGACGTATTTGTGGCGTGTGTTTCATAACGTTCTTGCAGCAGAATTGAGGGAGAAACGCGGGGGAGCTCCTGCACAATGGCGGCGCGCCGTCCAGTATCTCGCCGTAACTTTGCGGGAAAGGTAATTTAATGAAATTGAATGTGATGTGCTGATGGGATCCTTGCCCGGGCCTTGCAGGATGGGCGACTCTGAAGGTCAAAGGTGCTCGTGTTTCTCGTTGAGCGGCGTACCCAGCTGGCCGCACGGTGGTTAAAGTTGCGCGTGGGGGGCTGGGGTGGGGGGTGGTGGACTGCAGGCGTGGCGATGATTGTGCCGCGCGTTCTAGATTGCGTTTTTTTTCTTTTGCGCCGCATCCCCCGTCCGCCCCCTCTCCCGCCCCCCCCCCCGTCCGTCCGTCGCTCTGTCCGCGGCGGTGGCGGCGGCGGCACAGATGCGCGTTTACCCGGAGCAATCCATCAAAGGCTGTCAGCACAGGTCATGTGACAGACATCTGTCTTACTTGCTCCGTCCCTCCTCCCCCTTCCCCATCGCGTCTCCACGCCCCGCTGCAGACGACGGTCTCATCCTAATCCGTTTGGGACACCGGCATTGGGTAGTAAGCACGCGTGCACGCGCGCGCGCGCGCGCGCGCGCGCATCTTGCCCGCGCGTGCTGCGCGTACAATGCTCGCGCACGCTCGCGCGCACGCACGTGTGGCGTGGGTGACCGCTCGCCACACACGACAAACACAGAGTGAACACGCGGCGCGCCTTGTTCACACATCGCACACACGTAGAAAGATAAAGATCCGCCCTTATAGCCTTCGCTGACTGTTGGGCCAAGTGTCTGGCAAGAACTGCTTACGGAGGTGAATACTGAAAAGGAGAGGTGTGGGTGGCTAGCATCTCACTCGGCCACCTTTGTCTCCCCAAGCACGATGATCACACACCACACCACGTACTCCTTGTCACTGGTGACAAGGGCCAATGATTGGTGCATTAAACCCCTATGTCTGGTGTTGGTCTTAACGATACACATGTGGACAGATTATTTCGTGGTATGTCCCATTAAATCATGAATCTTACAAATGTCCATGCACACCACGTTACTTGTATGTGTGTGGCAGTTCGTCGTGATGATGAATTTTGACCCTGCTAATCCATTGAGGGACCAGGTCATTGGATGAATGTGGCACTTGTGCAAGACCACTTCTGTGTGTAATCTTTGTCCGCAGGTAATTGCGGAAAATATGAATCATCTGCTGCTTCCGAGTCCTGGCATTCATGTAAAAGTGTGGGCAGCCAAGTGACCTTTGCCCTTTGAGGAAATCACTTGTGGGTCAACCGTTCATAATCAGTCTCCACTTTATCCTGCACAGGGTTGCGGGGAGCCAGAGCCTATCCTGGCAGACAGAAGGCGCAAAGCAGGGCTATCCCCCTGAATGGGACACCAGTCCATCGCACTGAATTGAGAGCAATTCAGCCAGCAGGACAATAAACCTTCACAGCAGCGTGTTTTTGGATTGTGGGAAGAAATCAGAGTACTTGATGAAAACCCACGCGGACACGGAGAGAACACGCGAACTACACTCAGACAACCGGGCCGGAAATGGAACCCACGTCCTTCTTTGCTGTGAGGTGGCAGCGCTGCTCGCCGCATAATTACCATGGGCCGTGTTCAATCACAGTTGGTGGACACCGCGCCGTCGGTGCTCTGAGTGGCCCCGCGATGCGTCGCTCCATCTCCCGCGGCCGACCGAGCGTGCGTGCGTCCGTCCCCCTCCGTGTGTCCGT
The DNA here is from genome assembly GCA_036362905.1 of Mordacia mordax. Classification (NCBI taxonomy): domain Eukaryota; kingdom Metazoa; phylum Chordata; class Hyperoartia; order Petromyzontiformes; family Petromyzontidae; genus Mordacia; species Mordacia mordax. The sequence goes on from JAZEWT010000005.1 coordinate 27,667,611, forward strand.
GCGTCCGTGCGCAGCCACGCACGCCGTGAGCGGGAACCCGGCGGTGGAGCCCTTCCCAGCGGGCCTGCAGTTCGCCACGTTCGGTGAGCTCACCGCGCCCGCCGGGACTCTTCCCTCCTCACCGTGAGCCTCCCCACCACGCTCGCCACCGTGCGCTCAGCCTGAGCCTTCCTGCCCTTCTCACCCTGATCCTCCCCGCTGAGCTGGGACAGCCGGTAACGTTGCTTTGTACCCAACGTTACCGGCTGTCCTGGTTTCTCTCACGACCGCCCTTGCTTGAGATCGGAAAGTGTCCACGAGCGTCACCGTGTGTCGCTCTGTGTCCCCGCGCGTCTACGCGTGTACCCAGGCATGGGCTGCTTCTGGGGCGCCGAGCGGATACTGTGGAGGCAGCGCGGCGTGTTCTCCACGCAGGTCGGCTACGCCGGGGGCTCCACGCCGAACCCCTCCTACAAGGATGTCTGCTCAGGTGGGCGCCCGTTGCTCCTCCACGTGAACGCGCGCGCGGCGGCTGCTGCCACCGCCGCGTTTTCTCTCCGCCTTAGCGAACGGCGGCGCCGCGCTTGCCGGCACACCAAGGTCGGCTTCCGCCGCACCCAGAATGAGCGCCGTACGCGCGGTCGTCTCGGTCACGCGTTGGTCATCCCAGTCAGGTGACCCGTGACAATAGGATCTGTCCCGTGACCTCCTGCCGGTGAGCCTTGAACCCTGCGCACAGCCTCAACGTGCACCTAGTCTGGTACAAGCTCCGTGGTGACGTCACCTCCGCTTATTGGTGAATATTGGTTGCTCTCCATGGACCTGTTGGTGAAGTCGCGGTTCAATGGTTTGCTCACTGTGCTACGATCTTGCCGAACTGTATTCAATATTCTGCACCCGGTCAATATCGGCAGCAAAGTCTGAACCGGTGAAAGGCCCTCCACTTAGTCGACTCAGCCTTAAATGAGGACCTGGAGCTGCGTCTAAACATCGGCACTTCGGTGACAAAGGTGGCCGGGTAGGCAGGGTACTGGCCACCCACCCACTCGTGTGCCACATCAGGTTCTGCAGGTGCTGCCTGGTAATAGTGCTTGCCCTATCCATCTGTGTAGGCTACACGGGCGCCTTTGTTGTGTGTATGTGTGTGTCGCTGAGCCTGTTCGGGAAACCTTAAGTCGTGATGGAAGTCCAGCAAAAATAAAGCACAAAGACAGTACGGCGAGAAGGAGACATGGTGGTGGCGTCGGTGTCACCGAGGCTGATGTCACTGCGGCCCTGGTCAGCTCGTCCTGCGTGCGTACATTGCTATTCTCCCTCTGTGCGTGGCTGAGCCTCTTGAGACTGCGCAGAGTGGCGCGGCACGCAAATCGTGGCGTTAATGGTGAACGCGGCACCGCAGTTTACCGCTGCGTCGCACACCGGTGGCCGTGCCCCACACACCGAGCGTGGGCCGCGTGCAGCGCTGCAGAACCACGTGTGGAAGTCTGTGTCGGGGGGGACGTGCCGGTGTTTGCCTCCGCTGAGCTCACCTCGGGACCGAGCGGAGTCATCGTTTTCTCGAACCGCACGGAGGAACGACGTTCCGCAGCGCGCGCAATGCCGCGAGTCGCGCAACGCGCTGTGCATCGGAATCTTCACGGTCACGCGAAGCCGAGGGCGAGGGAAGGCGGGAATGGCCGTAGAATCGGAACGGTCACTCTGACGGGTGATGACGAGGCTGTCACACAATCGCCGTTCGTCGCCGCAGCGTCTGCGCTCGAGGTGACGCGAGCATCAGCCTCGCTTCAAGTTCCGCCAACGAGCCGGAGCCAAACGTGACGTTTCCCCCGAAACACGGCGTTGATTCTGGGAGTCGCACCACCGCGTGAGGACAGGGGTCGTGAGGTCATATTCCGGGCCGTCGATGGCGCGGGTCGCGCAGGACCTGCTGTAAACCACGGTGAGCCGTGGCGTTAAGCGACTATCGCTTCTGCACCGGGCCAGGACACCGTGGTGATCCGAGCGCCGACTCGCTCACCCGTACCGACGCACACGCCTGCGCACGCACGCGCTCGGGGCCTAGTTACAAGTGTAGTAATTCAGTGAGTCCATTAAAAGCACAGCCTGGCCTGGGTGCTGTCACTTACTTTGGCGGCCTAATGGACTTTAGATTTGCAAATTTACATCAATTTGCTGTTTTATTGGAATTGCGGTCGGTGTGATTTATGCAGCGGGAGACACGAGGGCCGCGGGCTCATGGTTCAGTTGCGTCTGATTTCCCGATGCTGCCCTCTCGCACGCTCATCCTGTCACCCACTCGCCCCTTGCTCACTCGTCTGCCCACTCACTCGCACGCTCATTGCATTTTCCATTATGCACTCGCCTGCTCTCCCCATCCATTTGCTCTCCTATCTACCGGGCCTGCTCACCCATTCGTTCGCTCACCCCGTAATCAACCGACTTGTTCACCCACTCATCCCCCTGCTCACACCTTTCCTCATTCACTTTCACATTCACCCATTCGCCCATTCAGCTGCTCGCTCTCCCTCTCGATTGTTCGCTTGTCACCCACCAGCCTCCTCACCCTCGCGTCCGCTCGCTCGCACCCGTGCTTCACGAGTGTTCCCCAGAGTGGCAGATGTTGGCGCCAGCTAACCATGCGTCTGCCTTTCTCCTCCCCTGGCTTTCTGCGGTTCCTCGCGCCGCTGAATTGTCGTTGCTCTCATCGCGAGTGAACGAATACTGCGGCGCTCCGCGCTATGAGTCGTAGATTACTATTATCCTTCCTCGCAGGTGAACGGGCGGTGGTCAAGGGAAACCCAAGCGGGATGGAATTGTTTTCGAGCGCTCACTGGGAAGAAACCGTCAGCGCGGTGAATTTGAGAACGCGGTCAAACCACAGCTACGCGGCCGAGACTCGGTTTCTAACCCAGAAACTCCACGGTCACGGCTCCACGTCCCTCACCCGCTGTTAGCCATTTGGCCACCGGTCCACCGGCCAATGTCTCTCCACCGCAGGGTAAAGGCATGTCTACGTACGTTGTCGCTGGCTCTAGCGGGCCCCTGCAACCATCGCTCATTTCGCTTCCGCGTGCGATTCGATGTCATCGCTCCGGCTCCACGCTGAACGGCCTCTTCACCACATTCCTGCCTTTAGTGGCCGTTCCTCCATCTCCTGTTTTGTCCATCGGCCGTCATCTCCTACGGTTGTGTCCCCGTCACCTTATACCATCAGTTCTTACGACGCATTTTTTTTCCCTTAGCATCTCATAACGTAAAAATATGCGACTGAGTGCAGTGCCACTTGTATTCAACCGTTAATTACCTTTGGAATTCTGCTGTTAATGAACGGTTTATCTTTTTGTAAACTGTCCATGAACAGTTGATCGTCATCGTTCTCCTGAGCGTACGTCGCCGTAACGCAAGTGGAGCGTCACCGGTGAGCGCAGCCGATG
>JAZEWT010000005.1:27759481-27771973 GCA_036362905.1 Mordacia mordax
CCCGTGGCTATCTCGGTGCCATAGCTTGGCTCTCTTAGCAGGGAGGTAGTAGTAGGGTGCAGGTAGTGTGTACTCTCCAGCTGTTTTGTCTGTACTGGATAGTGTTGTCACCTCACTCCAGGCGATCTTGGTTTTTTTTCCCCATATGTAAACACTTATCAAAAACCCATCTTAATACATAGAGGACCGTAGAGCTTGGGTTAATGGTTGGCGCCGGTTCACCGCATGGCTGCTGCTGCAGCTTCGCCATCTTGCTGCTCCGCTCGCCTCCGAGTTGTCCTGTTTTCAAAGCGCGCGGAGCGGACACCGCGGCAGCTCATTACAAGTTGAACTCATTCATAAGAATGAGTTTAAGTTGAACTCATTCATAAGAATGAGTTCAAGTTGAACTCATTCATAAGAATCAGTTCAACTCATTACAAGTTGAACTCATTCATAAGAATCAGTTCAACTCATTACAAGTTGAACTCATTCATAAGAATCTGTTCAACTCATTACAAGTTGAACTCATAAGAATGAGTTCAACTCATTACAAGTTGAACTCATTACAAGTTGAACTCACAAGAATGAGTTCAACTCATTACAAGTTGAACTCATTCATAAGAATCGGTTCAACTCATTACAAGTTGAACTCATTCATAAGAATCCGTTCAACTCATTACAAGTTGAACTCGTTCATAAGAATCAGTTCAACTCATTACAAGTTGAACTCATAAGAATGAATGAATTTAGTCTGCGAGCCAATTAACCTACGCAGCAGCATGTTTTTGGACTGTGGGAGGAAACCGGAGTGCCCGGCGAAAACCCACGCGGAAACGGGGAGAGAACTCGCAAACTGCACACAGAAAGCAGCACCAGAGCCGAGATTCGAACCCGGGACCTTCTTGCTGTGAGGAGGAGGCGACAGCGCTACCCACTGGGCCGCCACGCCGCCTTTGCCTTAGAATGAGACCCAGTAATGGGAGAGCGCGCACCACCCTCAATGCTGCCCGTGAGCAGCAGCACTGGCACAGTGCGTCCACTTGTGCCAGCAAGTGGTTGGCACCGAGCGAGCGGAGGACGTGTTGTGAGAGTGTCCGCTGCCCCAAATGTGCATCCTGGTCGTGGCGTCGTGGCGTCGTGGGGTCTCCCAATGTGTGCCGTTCGCCCGTGCGCCGTCTGCAAGCGGCGCTCTGCTTTGGCGCGATGTCACGACTTCTCGCTCTCGAGCTCCGGGAGCTTCTTTCAGGAAGAAAAGACAACGGAGGAATACGCAGACGACCGCCACACGCCACGCCAGTGGTCTCCAGCCGGTCGATGGAGATCGACAGCACGATCCCAGAGTCTTGGACAATCGATCTTAACATTGAAGACGAAACATGAAGACGGAATGACAAACGAACGCCAGATTCTATACAGTTGGTTGTATTGACAGTTGTGGCAGCCGTGGGTCACATGCCAGATGTCGGGGATGGTGTGCAGCACGCATTGATGGTGTGCAGCACGCACTGATGGTGTGCAGCACGCACTGATGGTGTGCAGCACGCACTGATGGTGTGCAGCACGCATTGATGGTGTGCAGCACGCATTGATGGTGTGCAGCACGCACTGATGGTGTGCAGCACGCATTGATGGTGTGCAGCACGCACAGTGTGCTGCACACTCTGATAGTGTGCAGAAGGCATAGGTGTCACGCTCAGAATCGGGGAATGTTATGCGTAGCATTTGAAGATTAGCTCCTGTTAACGCTATAGGTACATTTTTTGCCAGTATACATATATAAGAGTAGAACAGGTTTTACCGTATCTGCATAATCGCCAGATACACCTGCATAATCGCCAGATACGGTAAAACCTGTTGTAATCTTCCGTTAGAATACTTAGATCCTGCGTTGCATTTAGCTCCCGAAAGCGGTCGTCGTGTGTTTTAAACGTTTGGAGACGGCTGCACTACACTGCGTGGAGCACCGTGCATGCACCTTTGCCGGTGCTTCGAGAGCGCCACGGACTCCCAGGAACCACGCGAAACGACGACAGCACCGTGGGTCGTACATCGTCAACTCGGTAGGTGAATCATTGCACCCGAGCCGTCCCATTGGAAGAGTTGTTGTGTCACAACAGACCACGCTGTGAGTGATGAGACTCGGAAAGTCGATTCTGGCCGAGAAGTTGGCCTGCTTTAGAACATGCCACTTAGAGGCTGCTGGAGTTACATCTTTTTAATGTTTGTTTTCATGGCTCTGTGTGTGAGAATTGCCCTCGAGCTCCCTCTGGATAGCTATTGCGAGGAGAGATGCTCGCCACGGCTATCCTAAAAGAGCAACTCTTAAGGGATGTTCTCCGACTAAAATATAATGCTTCATATTTACTCACTGAGCTATGCCACGTGTCCATTCCCTTATTGCATTGCTCGCACTCCGTCACAATGCGTTTTGTAAACGATTAACTTTGCTCCGACCTGCAGTCGCAGGGGCCACACCATGGTGCTTCGGTGGGGAGAGAGGGGGGGGGTCCCTTGGTGGAAGCAGTGGGTGAAGCACACTTCGATGCGTCGCCTCCGCTCGGAGTAATGCCCACACGCTCGCCTCCCCGTGCCCTGTGGTCTCAGCAGTTCAGTCACAACGGCAAGAGTCTCGGTGGGAAAAGTCCTCACGGTGCCAAAGCAGTCTCCACGCTCGCAGGCACAGACTCACGGTGTCTTGCAATGCATCCGGGGGCCGCTGGCCCAGCCAATTGCTCTCTATTGTGGATTGTCACTTCGAAGGCTTAGATGCATGGCCACCAAGCGTCGCTAGAGGCTGCTACTGCTGGAGCTATATTGTCAGCAGGGGTGAGGCTGCAAAATTGTGACTGTGGAAGCACCCGAATCTGCGACCCCTTTGAAGGTGTGTCTGGGGAGGTTCTCCCTGCAGAAAATATTGAGTTGACTGGAACACATTATCTGCATTTGTGTTACTTCTGACCCTTAAAAAAAAAAACATCCAAATTTAAGACCACGAAAGCGTTCAGACTGAAATATTCACTGGGAACGGCGTTCCTCTGCGTTCCTCTCAATTCCAGCCATAATCGTCGGCAGAGTGCAGCAAACACCTTTGTTGTACTGTGTTGTGCTCTAACATCTATGCCCCCCGTCGTCACCACCTTGCACTGACCGCCGGGGTGTTGTATGCTTAGATCCCACATCCCACAAGGCACGTGGGGACCGTCGTGCAGCAGTGGAATCACAAGAAGGGCTGTGCGTGTTGCAGGATAATATGTGTGCAATCATTGCGTTCGATTTTAAACGCTTCGTTGTTTTGCCTTCACGTTGGAATTGTTTCAATATTCTGAGCTCTGTTAGGCGCACAGAATGTGATTTTCATTGCTTAATAAGGAGGATACTTAGGGGGTAAATGCAATTTCTGCTAATGCTAACGCGCATTAATTTGTCATTAGGCTGAGAGCTGCTCAGATGCTCTTGGGTATGTGCCGAATTATACATGATGACATTATGTTAAGAATCAGTTTACGTGATTGAGAGTTATTGCATCATCGTGAGTTTCTAACACTGTGCTACATTACACTGCCGCCCTCCTCCCCCCTTTGTTGTATTCCAACGATACAATCAGACGCATGGCCTCATCTCATCTCATTGTCAGAAACCGCTTAGCCCTGTACAGGGTCGCGGTGAGCCGGAGCCTATCCCGGCAGACACAGGGCGCAAGGCAGGGATATACCCACGATAGGACGCCAGTCTCACCGGGCACTGTGGGCAATTTACTCTGCAAGCCAATTAACCTATGCAGCAGCATGTTTTTTGGACTGTGGGAGGAAACCCGAGTGCCCGGCGAAAACCCACGAGGACACGGGGATAGAACACGCAAACTCCACACAGAAAGGCACCCGAGCCGAGATTCGAGCCCGGGACCTTCTTGCTGTGAGGAGGCGACAGCGCAACCCCACTGGGCCACCGCGCCGCCCAGCAGTTTGTCCTGTGATGGGGAATCCCTTTGGGAACTGTGCATCCAGCGGCGCACCGCGTTGTGTGAGAGAATGCACCCAGAGGATGAGATCCCAACCAAGGCTGCTGCGCAGGTCACTTCGGTCGACCTCCTCTTCATCCCCACGAGAGTCACGACTCAGACGCCCTACGCAACTGTGTTCAATGCGTCACGTCACACGTGTCACGTCACACGCGTCACGTCACACGTGTCAGTCGTGCAGCTGGAACGGTGCAAATCTAACTCAATGACAGGCTTGTTTTCTTTTTTTTCTCCGGTACAGTCAGTGGGCGGCAGGGTGGCGCAGTGTGTAGCGCTGTTGCCTCCTCACAGCAAGAAGGTCCCGGGTTCGAATCTCGGCTCGGGTGCCTTTCTGTGTGGAGTTTGCGTGTTCTATCCCCGTGTCCACGTGGGTTTTCGCCGGGCACTCCGTTTTCCTCCCACAGTCCAAAAAACATGCTGCTGCATAGGTTAATTGGCTTACACACTAAATAGCCCGCAGTGCCTGGTGATGGACTGGCGTCCCATCGTGGGTATATCTCTGCCTTGCGCCCTGTGTCTGCCGGGATAGGCTCCGGCTCACCGCGACCCTGTACAGGACTAAACAGTTGCCGACAATGAGATGAGACTTGTGTCCTCTGGGTGAAAGGCGCTTTACAAGAATAAGCTTTTATTATTTTCGACCAGGCTGAGATGATTAACTCGGCGCGCTTGAAAACTCAGCCAGAACTTGGATTTGAACGCAGGTATCCCATCGTGTCAGCTCATCTTTCTGTCTGACCTCTGCTGCCATTCTTCAGTTGGAACAACGTTGGCTAAAACGAGGCACTTGAATCGCAGTGAGTCATAACCGTGCGCCATTAACAAAGGTGTCAACCCAGCCGGCGTGAACAGGGTGAGTAAACGTGTGATCACCACACTCATGTAGTTACCAGGTAGAGGAGAGCGCAGTCCATGGGCCAGAGGAGACGTCAGTACTAAATAATCTTGTAATTCTTTAGCGCCATCAATTTACATGACCAATTAGGGTAAATTACATGGTAATCACTTTGGTTTTTACCTAATACTCTGATTTCTTCCCACAGTTCGAAGACAGGCAACTGCCGAGGTAAATTGTCCGGACCAAATTTCCCCCTGGCGCCCTGCAATGGACTGGAGTCCCACCCTGGGTATGGTCGTGCCTTGTGCCCTGTTTCTGCCGAGAAAGGCTGTGGCTCATCGCGACCCTTTCACGGGGTCAAGCGGGAACCGGGAACGGATGAAAACTCGACCAATTGCAGGTGCTTGTCCGCGACATCGCTGTCAGTGACCACGCTCAGCGATTGGAAGCGGGAGAGTGATGCCGACACACGCCTCGATGACGTCGCACGCCCACGTGTCATCGCCACCGCTCATCCACAAGCACGTGTTGCTGCAGCATTGACGACCCGTGCCACCGCACGTGTGAGAACGTGTGAAGACGCAGCGAAACGTCGCGGAGGAGAGACGGGGGACGCTCGACTTGGATATCCGGAAAGTACGGCTGTTCAGAGCAATTCTCAGACATACACCGTGCACTGAAACCGTGCCGGAGCCCCGGGTTGAATGCGAAGCGCTCCGCTCATTGTGCGCAAGGCACTGGAGCCACTGTATCGGTGCCCTGCTTCATTTCGTGAGCATCAGAGATCTGCTCAGACATGCAGAACCCGGCTGAGATCAGCGTCTCACAGAAGAGCAGCGTACGGCGAGGACACGCAGTGACGTGCGTGGCTCTGGTGAGCATAACTCATTTATTATTTTGTGCATTTATTTATTTTTTATTTCGTTTCCATCTATCTTTTTTTCCCCAACATTACCCCCTTTGGGTTAGAGTAAGTCCGGCGATGGACTGGCGTCCCGTCGTCGGGTGTATTCCTGCCTTACGCCCTGTGTTTCCGGGATAGGCTCCGGCTCACCGTGACCCTGTATAGGACTAAGCGGTTTCAGATAATGAGATGAGATGAGAGGTTAGAGTAAGTATCATGGCTTTAGAGGCCATGTTAATGTGGAATTTCTACAATTGGCTCGAAGCCACCGACGGACATTAGCACCACCCCACGCTACTTTGAGTGTGGAGACACTTTGACTCTTCTTTTTTAAATGGCTTCAAGAATCGATTCTATGCAAAGTGCACCCGACGTGTTGACCCTGCCTGGGGCGCCAACTCAGCGCAGTCGCCCGCGGTGCTACCAGGCTTCTCGTCGACTGCAGCTGCTGCGTCGCGACACTCATCACCGCCATTGACAAGCGCCGTCATCATCGTCGTCACGATCGTCCCACGATGGGGGGGCCACCTTCGCCGCTGTCGAGCTCACGATGGGGGCTGCAACTCGGTCTCCTACCGCACGCGCGGCGAGACGGGGCGACGCGCGCTCTGTCCCGTGGACGTTGACCCTCCGTGCCGCGGGTGACGGTTCGAAGTTGGCACAATGTCACCAGGCATCGGATGGTGAGGACGATTCGCCAGCAGTGCGCGAATCAGACTCCCGGTTCGTGGACATGGCCCTGGCTCCACGTGCGCAACAGGAGAGCTGACTTGGCGCAATCCCGCGTGAATCCGAAACCACTTTTAGAGGAACTCCTTCGCCGGGTCCCGATGTCGTCTCCCCACGGACGCCGTGAGTTCGAAAGCCATCTCGATGGATGACGGCCGAACGATGTCTCGGCGGTCTTCCCACCGTTGTTCGCAATGATCGAGATGTTGGCGCGGTGTCATCACAAACAAACGACGTTTGCATGCAGATCGGGCCCAATGCGCGTGGTAACGCTGGGACTACGTGCGATGGAACGAATCTCCGTTGTGATTCCCATTATAACCAGGGCTTCATTTCATCCAGATCTCTGCGGACTGGCGACTCAGACAATATCTCCGCACGACGTGCAGCGCATATAGTACACCTCTCTTGCCGGCGGTGGCTACCTGCTCCAGTCCATCGGCAGCAGCAGCAGCAGCAGCCAGCAGCCAGCAGCGATGCCGGGAGGAATTCTCTGTGAGAAATGAAACCCCGGCATAAAAAATTACACGCGCACCGCCACGTCCGTTGCTCCTCCATTGATCGTCTCTGGGGGACGGAGCGACCGCTCGCAATCTCAGTTTTCAATGACGCGCGCGTTTCCCTCCTCCTCCTGCTCCTCCTGCGCCTCCTGTGCCTCCTGCTCCTCCTGCTCCTCCTGCTCCTCCTGCTCCTCGAGCTCCTGGAAGTTGCCGAGCTCGGCGAACATATCGTTGGGGTTGACGCAGTCCCAGTGGCACGAGCAGGTCCGTACCCACATGACGTTCCACGTGATGGTGGTGGTGGTGGCGGCGGCGGCAGCACCGCCGCCGCCGCCGCGCCCTGCGTCGTTGGGGCAGTCGAAGTCGACGGGGATGGTGTGCGTCCGCAGCGGCCGGCAGCAGCGCCCGTCCGTGCAGCCGCCGCAGTAGCGCAGCTGCAGCGCGGAGCGCGACGCGCAGCCCGACAGCTCGAGCCGCACGGGCTTCTCCGCCACGTACACGCGCACGCACTTCTTGCCGTCCTGCACGCACGCACGCACGCACGAGTCCCTCCGCTGTCTCGCGGCCGTGCGTCCGTGCGCCCGTGCGCCCGTGCGTCCGTGCGTCCGTGCGCCCGTGCGCCAGTGCGCCCGTGCGCCAGTGCGCCAGTGCGTCCGTGCACCCGTGCGCCCGTGCGCCCGTGCGTCCGTGCGCCCGTGCGCCCGTGCGTCCGTGCGTCCGTGCGCCCGTGCGCCAGTGCGCCCGTGCGCCAGTGCGCCAGTGCGTCCGTGCGCCCGTGCGCCCGTGCGTCCGTGCGCCCGTGCGCCAGTGCGCCCGTGCGCCAGTGCGTCCGTGCGTCCGTGCACCCGTGCGCCCGTGCGTCCGTGCGCCCGTGCGCCCGTGCGCCCGTGCGCCCGTGCTCCCGTGCGCCAGTGCGCCAGTGCGCCAGTGCGTCCGCGCGTCCGCGCGTCCGCGCGTCCGTGCGTCGCGGCGGTGGGACTCTGGACACCGTCTCAAGACTCTTGCTCTCGACGTCACTATGCGCGCAGAAATTCTGCGCGAGTGAGTTCATTTTCAGGCGTCTGTTGCCACCTCCGGGATGTTTTGCAAATACGAGTTTCGTACAATGTATGGGAAGGGGCTGGAGAGGAAAGGAGGCCCAGAGGTGAAAGTAAGCCAGTACGGAGAGAAAAGTGACTGGCGGGAGGGGCGGGGGGTTGCGATGATACAACAGTGTATTGGTAACGAATCTAAGTTACTTTCACCCCTGTGGATGAACATAAACTGCACGCAGACAGGACGCCCGAAGCGGGACTCGATTGATGCTCACCGGGACGCCGCGGGTCAGCGAGAGGTCGCAGGGGCGCACGAGGCAGAGTCGCTGCTCCTTGAGCAGGTGGCAGCTGGGGTTGTCGTTGGTGATGCGCGTGGAGATGCCCACGCCGCACGTGCGCGAGCAGGCGCCCCACTCGGTGCTCTGCACCAGGCAGTTCTTGTTCCACTGGTTGCCGTCGCCGCGGAACACTGGAGAGAGCGGCAGGGAGAGGCATGGGGGAAACGCGGCGAGTGTGGGGAGAGCGACGTTTCTAGGAGAATGCGCTGCTCTGCCAGCTTAACTTGATTTCCGTAGATTAGCAGAGTACCCGCCCCACGGGTGATCTTTTCCCAGGGTGCAACTTATTCTTCTGACATCTCTAGTTGATGACGTTTATTGCTGACAAGACTGCATTCACGTGGATCTCTCCCTGATGACACGTTGTGACTATTGTTGGCAGTCTGAAGTTTCAGAACAGTAATCAGTAAAGTGGAAAATAATGCCAAAATAAGCCAGAATTGGTGTTGTGCAGAGCAACAATGGTGAGGATGGTTGACCAGCACCACGCCCAGCCACCTTTATTTCTTCAATGGCGATGTTACTTTTTTTAGGCTGCATCTACCTCGGTGAGGCCAGCGGACCTTTCCAGATAATCGTTACTGGTGTGGGCGGCCGTGAGCGAGCTGTGAATTTGTCCGTGTCTCCAGAATTCGTAGCGGTGTCGCGCTGCCCGCTGCGCGCCACCGCGACTCGAGTCATCACCCCCGACGCGGTGACACGCGCACCTGGCTGCGGCTTGCTCTGCAGGACCTTGTGCACCGACTTCTTGACCTTCTTCGAGTCGAGGCAGTGCCACTCCTCGCAGCAGCGGTCAGCCGCCTTGAGGAGTCGCGGCCGCTGGCAGAGCGCCGCGGGCGGCTTCGAGCCGAGCGCGCAGCGCGCCACGCAGCCCACGGCGCCGTTGATGCACGTGCACGCGTACTTGCAGCTGGGCAGGAAGCTCTGGCCGTTGTAGTAGCGGTGCCCGTTCAGCTCGCAGCCCACGCCGACCTTGTCTGCGGCGGCCGACGGGGCGGCGGCAGGGCGGCCGCGGAGGGAGGCGTGGGCGAGCGGGCGCGGTGCGAGGAGAGGGGATATCAGTCGGGCGCCACCTAAGGCTTCACGGCTATGGCTGAAAGTGAATTGAACGCGGAGGATGTCGCGGCCAGTGCTATGCGCGATGAAGTGCGCTCGGGTCGAGTCGCGGCGCCAGTAGATGTGTCGTTAAAATCACCTCGACACGACGCTGCCGATTAGGGCTGTCACGTGAACAGGACGTGCCAACTTATTATTACTTTGAGCAGCACATCGGGGTGTTTGTGAGCAGCACACCGGTGTGTTAGAACAACCCACGTCACGTAGAATAGGGTTCGACGTTTCGCTGATGATGACACATCCTCACACTTCCGGCAAGATGCGTCATGATGCTGAACGTAATCACAAATGAAACTTCGTGCTCTATTCTAAATGTTGTGGGTTTGCTCTCTTATCACCCGATAAATTAACAACGAAATACTCCTCCTAATTGGCCGTGTCGGGTTGAGGTGGGATGACGACATTTAAGTGGTGCGGGGTAGGGGTGCGGTATGATGAGTCTCCTGATGTTGATGCCATACGAACGAAGCTTGAGCCTAAACTTGCGTTCCCGTTAGGGGCTTACCCTACAGAAATCTGGCCAGAGACACAAATCACAGCATGAGAACAACTGACAATACTTTCGAAGGTAATCGCGCGTCTGAAGGCGTGACTCTGTCCGTGCGTTTTCCAATCAGGAGCCCGTTCACCCAAGAATTTCAATCATCCAGAGCCAACATAACGTATCTGCCGTGAAAGTTTTACGAGAGCTCTGCGTTTGGCAGTTTGGACAATTTCACGAACACGTGGCCTGTGAGAGAGGACTGGAGAACCGCGAGAAAAGCCACCGCACGAGACAGGGCCGCGGTTTTTTTTTATCGATTTGTGATTCTACGGCTCCACGCAAAATTCAATGATCAAAGAACACTGCCATGAACGTCGCTCGGCCTCACGACCGGCCATCACCTGCCACGAGGTGCAAGCGGTTGCCTGGGTTTTCCCGTGGTTAAGATCCTAAGTGGTACGAGGGCTCGATGGCTCAATGATCTGCACATACGCATACAAGAAGGCACTTGCAGTATCGCAGTCTCCGTTTCACATCACCGCCTGGTGCGTTTTGGATCTTCACAGATCTCAAAGCGATCCGCTTACCCTCGCTCCCAAAGCGCTTGTCAACGATTAAATCAAATTCGCCTCACACCAACAGACGAGGCTGCCCACTCCAACATGAGCAACTAGTGTTAAATATATAATCTGCCGTAAATATTCTTAATAATCTTTTCCTATGAAATGAAAACTGTAGAAGAGTGTTACTTCCAGAAGTGACCTCAAATAGCACGTGGCAGTCGATGAAATCTATTTTTCTGGGTCAGGTCACGCAAATAGTGTCGTTTAACACTCCACCACCTGACACGGCCAATTAGTAAGGCTTGCCACGTGAACAGAAGGTGCCAATTCTTCACTATCTCAGCACACCGGCGTGTGGGAGAGCAAACCCACGTACCAGCCTTAGAGATACAGGAAACGTCTCTGATCGATTACAGTTCGATTTGAATCTACGCAGTGGAAACTCATCTCAGCTCTCATGTCATTGTCAGAAACTGCTTAGTCCAGTACAGGGTCGCGGTGAGCCGGAGCCTATCCCGGTAGACACAGAGCGCAAGGCAGGGATACATCCACGATGGGACGCCAGTCCATCACCGGGCACTGAGGGCAATTGAGTCTGCAAGCCAATTAACCTATGGAGCAGCATGTTTTTGGACTGTGGGAGGAAACCAGAGTGCCCAGCGAAAACCCACGCGGATACGGGGAGAGAACATGCAAACTCTACACAGAAAGCACCCGAGCCGAGATTCGAACCCGGGACCTTCTTGCTGCGAGGAGGCCACAGCGCTGCCCACTGGGCCACCACCGTGCCACCCGCAGTGGTGACTTGCGCACGCACTACACGAGGCAGCAGAGCCAGCACACGTAGGGTACTGGAGAGACACTCGGTCACGAGATCAATCACAAAGGTCTTGAGATTCGACTCGAAGATATTTCTTCACCAATACGGAAATCTGAACAAATAATAACCACGCGTGCGTCCGCGCGTGTTTGATTTCTCCACATGTGTTCCAATCACATTGCTCTGGATGGAATGTTATAGGCATTCATATAAATGTCATATGAGCCAAGGCTCTAAATATTAACCACAGTATGTCTCCACGAACGTGAATATGAACACAGTATTGTTTCGTCCATAACTTTTCTTGGACCAATACCAATTCTGCAGAAATTGTTTAAGTAAACTCTTGGAGTTATCCATGAATTCGGTTTCAATCAAATGGGTTTCATCAGCAGCCAGGGTAAGAAACACACGCGCGATATTATTGGCTCGACCACGCTACATACATTACGGGTCACAATTCAGTGCCAAGAGCGTGTGAATGAATCACCGGGATAATCCCTTGAGATGAAACATCTGGATGTAAGTTTGTCAAGATGTATGAAATCGCTCTCGAGAGATGCTCTTTTGGAATAGCCGTGTCGAGCGCTCCCCCTCTCCTTCACGTCGTTGCGCTAAGCCTGACGACGCTTCCAATGCGGAACGCGAAACGTCGCGAGGGAGAGGAGACGAGAATGAACGTTCGACACGGCTCTCCCGACAAGGGCAGCCCTGGAGAGCGAGTTCGCGATCGCGTCTGGCGCGTGGGTCGGCGGGCATGAGGCGAGACACTTACGTGCGCATACTCCTATCTCATACCTCGGGCTGTCCCCCGAGTAGTCACAGTAGAGCTCCTTGTGCTGGTCGCACGTGTCCGCCTCGGTGCACACTTCCCCCAGCTGCTTGGCGCACGTGCGGCAGCAGCCGCAGCCGTCCATCGTCGCGCTCACGCCCACAGGGCAGCGCGGCTCGCCCTGGGGGCAGCGGCACGGCCACTCGCAGTAGGAGCGCCGCGCGGCCGCCGCTGCCCGCGCCGCCACCGGCTCCAACGCCTGCCCCGCCGGGACATTGGGCCACACCTGTACCACACAGACAAAGGTCACCCGTATAGCCTCGCCGGGCGTTTGGAGGCAAGTGCTGCTGTCAGAAGCGGTTTCAAGTGATGACGCGGCCTCCCCCCCCCCCCC
>JAZEWT010000005.1:27794325-27808183 GCA_036362905.1 Mordacia mordax
GCTGTGCCACGTGCGAGGAGGCTGTGCCACGTGCGAGGAGGCTGTGCCACGTGTGAGCAGCTTGGGCCACCAGTCATCTCTGTCAGCGTTACGCCTTTTATAAAATAGTTTTTCCTAGAACAGCAAACGTAGTTTGTGGTGAATTAAATTATACCTCCAGAACATATTCCCTGCCCCCCCCGCTCCCCCACCGTACGGCACCACGTGGAGGATGCCGGGAATGTGAGTGCAGCGAGGGGGTTGTGGGTATTTTAGATGGAACCTGCAGGTATCAGGCGGATCTATAAACAGAGCGCTGTAGATGGAATCTCGCTGTGTCGGTGAGGATATCGCCCTCTGCCGAGTCCCATGACGCCTTTAATGAGGATCTCGCATCGAGATGTTTCTCATCTCATTGTCTGAAACCGCTTAGTCCTATACAGGGTCACGGTGAAGCCGGAGCCTATCCCGGCAGACACAGGGCCCAAGGCAAGGATATACCGACGATGGGACGCCAGTCCATCGCCGGGCACTGCGGGGCAATTTAGCCAGCGAGCCAATCAACCTATGTAGCAGCATGCTTTTTGGACTGTGGGAGGAAACCGGAGTACCTGGCGAAAACCCACGCGGACACGGGGAGAGCATGCAAACTCCACACAGAAAGGCACCCGAGCCGAGAGATTCGAACCCGGGACCTTCTTGCTGTGAGGCGACAGCGCTAACCACTGGGCCACCGCGCCGCCCGAGATGAGATGTTTGGTCGATTCCTATATAGCAACACAGTAGGTGCTGATACTGCCTTGGCAGTGAAGTCAGAGCGAGTGACGAATAAACTCAACACATGATCCCGACCGGCCTGCAGGGCGCCCTATGGCCATTTGGTGGGCTGGTGGTGATGTCACAAAGGCTGTCAACCACTGAGAGGCCAGGTAATTATCTGTGACCTGACGCATGCCTAGCCCTGTTATATATAGACGATGCCTCCGACCTGGGAGGCAAAACGTCGCGAAGGAGAGAGGAGAGCTCGACACGGCCATCCTGAATGAACAATCATTATACACGTTCATTGACGCAGCGTCATCGGCCACGTGGCGGAGGGGCCACACTCCCTCTGATTACACCGTTGCCTTAAGAGGAGAGAACACACAAGGTGACGTTGCGGTCCGTGGCCCAATTTTCACGGCGCCGAGGGAAGCCAGGGATGCAGCGTGGTTTGCTTTGTCGTGCATGGGGCGCATGTTGTGCTGTGACCTCTGTGGCTCAACGGCTCGGGACGAACGCGAGGACTCATCCACCGATGTTTCGTGGACTGGTCCTGAATGTGTTTTTTTGTTTGTTCCATTGATTGTGCGACTGGTTACAGCGAATATGTACCGTTGTTTGTAGTTACGGGAATGAAATGTGATTTATACTGAACGAGTTGGCTGAATCACCACCTGGCAGCATAACGCGTGGGTTCTGCAGCCAATATCAGGAAATTCATTAATGTTATTTTGGCTTAGGCCAAGTAGTGATCTGACTTCCCAGTTCTTTACTTTGATTTGCTGGAGTTTGTCCTGACAATGTTGGAGTGCTCGCCCCTCTCTCCTCCGTGACGTTTTGCCTCCCAAGTTGGAGGCATGCTCAGGCGCTGTGTGTGTGTGTGTCTGTCACACGTATGACTCCTATTATTGCGTAGGCACTATGTATATGTTAAGTCCCGTCTACAACGTTGCTCTTTCAGGAACAATGGCAGAAAGGCGGGGGTCCATTTGAAAAGGCTCCATTGTTTTGCTCGCATTAACTTAATCCAATTCCGCCTCTGACTCACCTACCAGTTTGTGTATCACGAGAGCCTGCACAGCTCTCCAAACACTTGGTGATTCCCTCCTGATGCCCGTAGTCCAGAGTTTTATTGCTGTACACTGCTGATTTTAAAAACTGGCCTCCAGGTTTGGCTCAGCTTCATTCTCATTTCTTGTTTGCAGTTCATAGCCTTTTCTGTTTTGTGAATTTCTATGGCTTCACGAATTAATCTTGGACTTTTCTGGCGGATAGCCGCTAGTACTCGCATCTTGTCAAAATCGATTCTGTGTTGTTTATCTACACTGCGTGCTGCCGTTGCCGATTTATCCAATGCCGCAAACGCACTGCTGCCTCGTGCTCTTTCTTGTGGCTATTGTTCTTCCTGTTTGTCCGATGTATACTTCCTCAAAGTTGCTGCAAGGAATGCTATATACACCTTCTGTCCGTAACGGTAGATTTGAGTACATCTTAATAATACATTTTATTTAAGGCTTGTATCTTGTGGTGGGTTGTGAAGACTGCTTTTATTTTATATTTCTCTAGATATTTGCTAATTTTGTCTGTGGTGCCTTTCACATATGGCAGGAAAACACAGATTTTGTTATCCTCCTCCTCATTTTCATGCTCTTTCTGTCCAGGTTATCCCCTTATGGCCCGTTGGATCTCTGTTTTGTGTATCCATTGCTGAGTAGTGCTTGCTGTAGATGTTGTAGCTCATCTCTTAGATGTTGTTTATGTGATATTGTTTTTGACCGGTGGGCTAAGGTGTGCAGTATTCTGCGTTTCTGTTTCGGGTGATGGTGAGACTCCGCATGTAAATACCTGTCCGTATGTGTTGTCATCCTGTATACAGGTGTGGCTGAGCATCCTCTCAGCGTTTCTCTTCACCGGTACATCCAGGAATGGGATTTGGCCGTTTTATTCTGTTTCCATGGGGAACTTGATGTTCGGGTGTACGGAGTTCAAGTGACCAAGGAATTCCTCGAGCTTCTGTCTTCCGTGTGGCCATACAACACGTGACACACACACACAGTGCCCGAGGATGCCTCCAACGTGGAAGGCGAAACGTCGCGAAGGAAGTGGAGCGATCGACGCGGCTATCCCTAAAGAGCAGCTTTTCGAAGCGATAATCAAGTTTAGTTGACTTGAAATGTAAAACCTTCACACATTTACGACAATTGGAGATTATAATTTCTCCCATCCTGCAACAGAGAGAGAGAGAGAGAACTAAAACAAACATAATGAAGGAGAAATTTTGGCTACAGCAGGAGTGCGATTCCTCACATTGCCTGAATTCCTTCAAATCGCCGCCCGCCTCTCGGGCTCAGAGCTGCCGATGCTTCGCTGCATTCCTGGGCATTGCTTCGTGGAGATGAATCGGCGGAGTGAAACGCGATCCCTGCCTGATGGGCGCCGGGGCCCCTGAGACGCTGGAGGACTTAACCATGGGCCAACCCCGCTAATCGCAGGGGAGGGGGGCGGGAGGGCCCGGGTCCGGCCGTTTGGGATGAGCGATGAGCGTGGCGCAGCACACAGACAATTCCGCAATATTCTCGTCAACGCTGTCACGGCTCGATGTTTGACAATTGATCTCCAAAGATATTCTTTTGGGATTGCCGTCTCCGCGACGTGACGCCTCTCGCACTGGAGACATCTTAAGGCTCAGTACGCAATTTCAGAACAGTTTCGTAATTGTTTGGGCATATATATATAAGAATGCGTATGGGTACTTTTTGCCAGTGTACATATGTAATAAGTAGATGAGGTTTTTACCATTGCTGGCAATTATAAACAGGTGTTAAGATCTTACAACACAATAATAGACACATTTCACAATGTGTCTAGTTTGCAAAAGCCACACATACTTGTTATCAAGGAAGAATTGATAACATATGCATATGTTGTCAAAGCGTCCTGTTTGAATAGACACATTGTGAAATGTGTCTATTATGGTATTTTAAGATCTTCACACCTGTGTATAATTGCCAGCAATGGTAAAAAACCTGTTCTAGTTATTACATAAGAATGCGTCTATTGTTTGGTGCTCTCTTAAAATCCACTTACGGTGGGGGATTGATTGAGCTTTCTCTGTTCCGGCCAGACCCATCTTGTTGTCACACGTGGATAAGGTATGTGTGACATTTCTAAAAAAAATAAAAGATATTAATTCACAAGACAGAAAAGACTATGTACCGCAAACAAGAAATGACAATCAAGCTCAGCCACACCTGGAGGCCAGTCATTGAAGTCAGCAGTGCACAGACATAGAGCTCTGAAATGCGGACAAGAGAGGGGCATTACGAAGTGTTTGAAGAACTCGGCACGCTTTCATGAGATGAAAACTAGATGAGTCACAGGTGGAGCAGGATAGGGTTAATGTGATTCCGGTATGTGAGCAAGGCAATGGAACCCTTTCAAGTGGACCCCGACCTTCGTCCATTGATCCTAGAATGGAGCAACGCTATAGAAGAGACTTAGCACATACGTAGTACCTACATATAAATTGGAGTCACACACACGACACACGCACAAAGCGCCGGAGGATGCCTCTAACGTGTGATGCGAAACGTCGCGATGGGGAGATAGGAAGAGCGATTGGCGCGACTGTCCCGAGAGAGCAGCTTTTCGAAGAAATCATAAAAAGCTATTAAATCCGAGATGTAAATTCAGGTCCTTTATTGCAACACTCATTGGGTGGGTTGAGTGATTATATTTTTAAAAAATCAGCGTGGGGGCAGTCATCATTGAATTTAGCATGGGGCCCCAGAGTCACTGGCACCACCGCTGCCCACGGCCACATCGCTAGAGCAGGTTTTCTACTTCGGAGGCGCAAAATAAAAACCGAGACGTATCGTGCATGGGGTCCATGGCATAAGGGGAAGAGAGCAGAGTACTCGGTGTCAATGACAACAACACAGAACAGAGTACTCGGTGCCAATGACATCAACACACAGTAGAGAACTCGGTGCCAATTCAATGATAACAAACCGGAGTGTGCATAATGACAGGGTCCGTGTAAACCGACACATCTCCCACGACAGCTGCCTCCCCAACAACAGCAACGATCCTGGGGAAAACGGAACAGGTGGCAACCCTACACTACAGAGGTCGCAACCTTCAATAGACCCTAGTCTTAAAATGTCACGTTGCACATATATAACGGAGCAAGTGTAGGTATTTGTGTTCGTACCGATGATACCGGGTTCGAATCATTCATAAGTGCAAACGGTATCTGCGCAATACCCTGGCCTTTAGGTCGTATTTCAGTTTCATTTCCCAAATTTTTGTTATTCTGAAACGTGGACACTACTTCAGTCTTTCATTCCCAGTTTTGCGCTCTCCATGGGGCGGGCACTCTGCGAATAAATGTCAGTTATCTCAAAATAATGACGACGGTGGTGAAGATGATGACTGATTATGGCGGTGACGACGATTGTTCATGATCGATGGGGATAATCTGACTTCCAGCCAAGGAATTGAACCTGAGTCCGTCTGGTTGTGAGTCAAGCCAAGAATTCCAAATGCTCACATTGGTGAATGAACACCGGTTTGTTTTGAGCAAACCGGTACGAGGTCAATGCTAAGGAATGAACACTGACTGTTATCATCGGCAAGTTCACCGTGACTTAGCCAACACGGACCTAACCTACAGCTGGAGACAAGCCGCTGCGGGCTACGGAACTCGTACCTTTACCAGATATGTGGACTGAGTTTAACGCTCGTTCACCACTCCACGCGGCTCTCCAGTCACGCTCACCCCAGTCGTCATCGAGAGTCTCCTGCCAGATGTGCGTGCGGCGGGCGCATCGTCTGCTATCTTTCAATAATCTGCCCGAATCGTTCCGCAAACAAAACCTCGACGTTTTACCCACGGTGTTTATGATGGGAGCCGTGAGCGTTACAAGGGATTGGCTCAAAAACGAGACGTGGGAATGCGCCTGGCGTCCACTTGATAGAGCGTTCGCTTAGACACAAACACAACACACGTGCTCAGCTGGGAGAGCCTCTCCGAACCGAGCACGGGTGGCTCACTGTGAACGTCTGGGTTCCTCACTGAGAGGAGGCTCTGCCCAAAGCGGTTCGATTCCTTCCTTGAGCGCCGATGTGGAGTTTGTATGTCCTCCCCCTCTTCCGAGCGGCTTTCCTCTGGGTTCTTTGGGTTTCGCCCACAACTAAAAAACAGTCTTTATTTAGCTGCCTGATGACATCTTCTTAATGTATAGCAAGCAGTGTCTGGCAGGTAGGCGCCGGCTGACCCCGTGGCTGACTCCTCCCCACCCCACTAGGCGTGGAATTTGTGCACCTTAGACATTGTCTTCGTACCCTTGTTAAAACTTTTAAGACTCGGCCAAGAGCATCACACTTGGCAAGCAGGCGGCATTGGATGTCGGGGAGAGACATCCAAGCTGGAATCACGTGGAACTGCACGAGGCCAACTCTGGCGATCAGTTTAACCCAGCGGGTGGCGGAATGAGGAACGGTTGTGGGACGGAGCGGCTGTCAGGCGAGCGCTCGGGCCCTGCTCTCGATTTCTCCGTGAGCGAGAGCACGTGAGCGATCGTACCAGCCTGGGATGGACGAGAGTCCATGTGATGCGCACATGCTTGGCATGAGCAGACGCCACGAACGCTAAACTAGGGCGTTAAGAAAATGTGTTAATGGACCGAGCCGGATGACCCCGGTGTCAGGGACGCAGTGCTCGCCCGGCTAGGAGCCTCCTTGGCTCCAACTCGACTGGATTCTCCAGAGTTGATGGCTTCAGTCCGATCGCAAATCACTTAACGATGGCTGCTCACGATAAATAGTTGGCTTGTTTTAACCAGCGTTGAGGATTACAAGATGTCAATTTGACTGCCACGTGAAGAACGCCTCTCCGTAGAGGCCATCTGGGAGAGGGCAGCGCTCCCTCTCGTGTGGGGATCGGAGGTCACTCGAGGGCTCCTCGAGGGCAGCTTCGTGGAGTCTCCCTCCGCACAGAGCGACGCTCTGCTCCACACGAGTTCCAAATGAGTACCTCGTCTCGTCACGCGTGACGCTCGGAGCACAGTTGGAAAAAACAAACAAACGCGAAGATGCAGATTTTAGCAGCGACGCGCAGTTGGGTGCCCGGGTTGGGTTGTGGCAGCACAAAAACAAATTCTTGAATATTTGTGTCTGTTACCCCTTTACATGGGCGATGGGTTTTCTCCAGGTTCAACAGTTTCGTCTGATATAAGTCTAAACGCTCATTAGTGGCGTTGGCCTAATATCCTAATGCAGTTCCTTTCCACGAGAGAGTTTTACGATTCAATGTGACATTTCTAGATACATGGCAGCGCTATTCTATGTGTACGTATTTTTAGTGTTTGCACCACGTTTGTATCCTGATTTTGACAATTTAATCGCGATCTCCTCTATTTCCCGACGAGATTTTAGGCTGAGAGACACACACACACACAAAAGCGTATCTCGAGAGTGTGTGCGTGGTGAGATAATGCGTTCAGTATGGTTATTTTGGCTTCAGCCGACAAACGAGACATTCCTGCAGATGGACCGATAGGCGACCCTGACTGACGGCAGGAATGTCAGGGCTTCTGCTGCAGACGAGTGAGCAGAGAATGCACCTTACATCGACAGTTCAAGGTCCTTGGAGGGCACCGCAAGTTGTATCGATTAGAACCTGGCCCGTGGCAGAGAGCCCAACACTCGATCTGAAAGTTGTGCTGAATAAAACGAGTGCCATTCATTCACTATTGGTCCCCGCTTAAACCCGTACAGGAGCCTATCCCGGCTAACAAAGGGCAGGGCTATACCCAGGAGAGGACGCCAGTCCATCGCAGGGCACCGGTTTCTCAAAACACGGCATCTGTTGAGGGGTTGTCCCTGTGGATCATAAGATGCTCCGGTAAGTAATACATATCCTCACCTTGCGTCCGGTGCCAATACAGTTATGCAAATCTGATCACCCACAAGAAACACACATTAGATTAAAATCCACAAACCCCATAGAGCAGCTCATAAGAGCAATAATCTCGCATCGAGCTGCAGCTGTGAAACACCACATCAGTCCAACTCTCCATACACAACAGCAGCAAATTTGCTGCCGTGGTGCAAAGATAACGATCTTTCTCTCAATGTGGGTAAAACAAAGGAGATTGTCTTTGACTTCCCGAGAGCCCACACCCAACAACCCCCGCTGACCATGAACGGTACTGCTGTGGAACGGGTGAGAGCGGTACCACATTTCTGGGTGTGAACATCACCGAGAGAGGACCTCTGAGAGAGCCGAGGTGACACAAACTGTTGTTGTTTATAATTATAATAATCTCATCTCGTCTCATCGTTAGAAACCGCGAAAACCCACGCGGGAAGAACATGCAAACTCCACACAGAAAGGCACCCGAGCCGAGATTCGAACCCGTAACCTTCTTGCTGTGAGGCGACAACGCTACCCACTGGGCCACTGTGCCGCCCAGTTATAATAATAATAATAATAACACGATGGACTGGCGTCCCGTCGTCGGGTGTATTCCTGCCTTACGCCCTGTGTTTCCGGGATAGGCTCCGGCTCACCGTGACCCTATATAGGATTAAGCGGTTTCAGATAATGAGATGAGATGAGAGACTATTTATAACGCGCCATGCAAAAATCCATGCCTGGTTATGGGAAGACATGGATACGGAGGCGTGAGGAACCACAGAGGAGGGGGAGGGGAGTCATCCAGACGGTGAACCGGCGCCAGCTCGCCAGGCACTGCTTCCTATGTATCGTGATGTTTTCCTCCAATTAGTGGTTTTATTTTTTTGTGGCAGGAAAACAGGGAACCCGGAAACCCACACAGAACAGGCAGAGAATACAAACGCCACAGAGAAAGGCACCCGAAACGGGGATCGAACTGCCTCGGGCAGGAAGATTTATTTCTGGCTTCTTCTGAGCTCTCTAGGGATTGTCAGATGCTCGCTGAATTGTGCCGTGCGATGCGCGATCAGACTTTACACCACCTGTGCGCAGCGCATGAGTTTCATCTCCACGGACACATTTGCCTGCCTCCCTTACGCTTGTGAAACCGTTCAATACACACAAGGTTGCATAATAAATAGGGCATGCAATCTTGTGCACACATTCTCACATGCACCACGACTCAGTTCCATTGCGATGTTCGGCCAAGTTCCATGAACGAGTGTTTTGGGTTCACGTTCGACTGACCCGCGGTGCCCGGAGAAGCCGCACGGCGTCTAAGGGGAGAGACTCCTCGCTTAGCTGTCGGCGTGAGCGTGGCTCCGGCCAAATTGCGTGAGCGTGGCGCGGCCAAATTGCGCCACCGCGTGTTTTGAAACTGAGTGAGTTCCTTAAAAACTAAACTGCGAAAATGTCGATGAAAACGTTTGTCCAGGTCCACATTTTAATCGACTCTTTTCTCGCTGGTGTCAGGAGGCAAATGAGGAAGATTACCCGTGAAGACTTACAATGTGTCGGACAGTTCTTTTGACCGAGTGTAAAACGGAACGCACCCACATGTGGCCCACGCGAAAATCCTCTTGGCATCGTTTAATTCAAACCCAAAAAAAAAAGTCGGACTCGCGAACAGATTCTGGCTTCGTTTTTCCTCAATTGTGGTTTGGTTTTTAGAATGACTCCATATAATGTTTGATATTTTTTGGCGAGATGGCCAATGTCTCGACGCCCCGTATTTCATGGCGGTCCGTCTGGTACAGAGGACAGTAAATGTCAACCAGCAGCTCCTCCTCGGCTCTCAGCCCCGTGGCAAGACGCATCCTGCGGTTGTCTGGTCTCTGCAGCACGAGGTCCACGCGGGTCACTCGGCGCTCGGGGCCCACTGATGGGAGGAATGTCGGGTCTGTCGCAATGCTTTTCATGGCGAACTTGCGTTAACGGGAGACCGATGTATTTGGCTTGGACGCTTACTGCTCGGTGTATGAGATGTTTGTGTTTCTTCGAGCGTTTCTTCTCATGGGCGGCGCGGTGGCGCAGTGGTTAGCGCTGACGCCTCACAGCAAGAAGGTCCCGGGTTCGAGTCTCTCGGCTCGGGTGCCTTTCTGTGTGGAGTTTGCATGCTCTCCCCGTGTCCGCGTGGGTTTTCGCCGGGCACTCCGGTTTCCTCCCACAGTCCAAAAGCATGCTCCTGGATAGGTTGATTGGCTCGCAGACTAAAAATTGTCCCGCAATGCCCGGCGATGGACTGGCGTCCCGTCGTCGGGTGTATTCCTGCTTTACGCCCTGTGTTTCCGGGATAGGCTCCGGCTCACCGTGACCCTATATAGGATTAAGCGGTTTCAGATAATGAGATGAGATGAGTTTCTTCTCATTCGCGATGTTTCGCCTCCCACGTTCGAGACATCTTCAGGCAGTGTGGATAACGATCCATTATTTTATTTAGAGTCTTAATCTTAAAGCGCGCGGCCTGATTAGCATGTAGAGTATGAGAACTATGTGTTTGTTTATTCTTCGCATTGTTGTACCGCACTGGATTTGGGTCCGTGTCACTCCACCAGTCAACAGAGGCTCTGGTATTCAACGCGATGTTTAAAAAACACAGTTGTTGCGTGGCAGCGGCTGACGACTCATTTTTAAACCAAAGCAGCAAGGATTATTGGTTCAGATCAGATCCCAGGTGAGCGCCACTCGACCCACCGAGCCAGCCATCTCCGAACCCGACTACTACCACGGCCATAGAGTCCTTCAACCTTCACACCGTGCGCCTTCCCAGAACTCTAAGGCCCTCTTCGAAATTGGCCGTTTCCTGTCGCCCATATTGTGTTTCACCACGATATTCAACACGCAGTCGCGTGTCTCCTTGTCTCCACAGATCGTTTCTCTCTCCCCGTCTCTGCAGTTCGTGTCTCTCTCCCCGTTCCTACAACCCCTGTCCTCTCCGTCTCCACAGCGTCTTGTCTCTCCTCGTCTCTACCCTCGCTGCTCAACCCTAGAACTGCCTCCCATCCTTCCCCAACCCCAGGTTCTGTAGCGTCGCTTCCTTTTAAAAAACAAACAAACATGCTCTTATCTTCTGTGGTATCGAGTGCTCTCTCATGTTGGATTTCTAGCCCTTTCCCATCGTCACTTGTCCGCCAGTCTCCAAGGAAACGTCGTTCAATTTAAGACCCGTGCTGGGCTATCATTCGCGATCCTAATTTCTGGCCACTTTGCATCGTACGAGGACCCATGGGCCTGTGCTCATTAACAGCGAATTTTAAACAGGAATGCAGCAATCCTAAATTACCAATTACAGATGCCACAAGAATTTGACCAATTAACAATACGTTTCAAAGAAAAATCATGGCTTCAGAAAAAAACCCCACAGAAATGGATTGGAAACGTTGACAAAGCAATGTAAACAAACGCGATTTGTGCAGGATTTCTGCGCAAATGCAAGCCCTTTGGCTAAGCTGTGTCTGTCTGACAAAAGCCAGACTCTCCCAGGTACAACCAGCTCGGTCTCACGACCACTACCACCCGCAGGAGATTGGTCTGCATGTTATTTCTACTGATGTAATCTCACGCCTCTCTGTGATGCGCTGATGGCAGTCGGCCGCGCTATGCCGCGTGTTAGGGTTGTTTCACCGTACATTTCCCCTCCTCCGCTCAGTGCGGACTGGCGTCAGGTTCTATCTTATTGTGATGCGGTGAAAAGTCAACAGACCAGGACAGCCTTGTTTTGGCGGAAGGATATCTGGGAATTGCTCTGAAGAGCTGCTTTTTCGGGATAGCCTTGCTGAGCATTCCTCCTTCACGGCGTTTTCACCTCCCACGTTGCCAGGCATCATAAGCCGAATGAGTCTGACGAGGAACGCTCGACACGGCTATCCCAAAAGAGCAGCGCTTAAGAGAAATTCTCATACATCCAGCTGTGAAAAGCTACAGCTCATCGGGAACCAAACATTCGTTCACTTCTTAACACAAGTGGCAATTAAGTGATGGGCGTCATAACGTTTCATGTTTACCCACTGTGGGATAAATGAAACGCACACTGGTGGGCCGCGAGCGCCATCTAGTGGTCCGTGGAAACCAGACCCAAGTGGGCCACGTGGGGCGTAAAGGTACAATAGTTTGAGAACCCGTACTGTACACTCTCCCTGGCCACTGCTGTCCCAGCGAATCATTTATCACCCTTGTGCTCACCTACTCGGTGCTCACCGACTCGCTCACCCCGCTCGCCACGCGTGTCCGCCCGTTCGGCTGCACCCACGCCTAGCCCTGCGGCAGGACGATGAGATCGGTTTTGTGGCCACGGCGAGGCGTGTAATCAGTGCCCCTCCAGATTCATTCCAGTCTCGTCCACAGCTCGCGATCTCCCCAGCCTCAAACGCGCATTCCTTGAGAATCGAGAGAAGCCGCCGCTGGCACATCTGTTAACTTCCCACTATGATTGTTTCCCACATGCTTATGCATGCGGGCTCTTATATAAGAGTGTTGTCCGATGCTTGATTATTATTTTTTAGAGAGGTCAGATAAATACCTTTGTTAAAATTGAACATATTATTCATGTTCCCATTTTCCAGTGCTTTATTTCAGCTGTAGCTCCACGGGGGTAAGCTCCTAAAATAATTTTCTGTTCACTCCCATGGTCTGGTTTCAAAAAACTCTACTCGCAGTGTCATATGAAATCCAGGTCATGCCCATCATGCCTCGAATGAGTACTTTACTAGTTTTATATGAAATAAATACAAAGCCTTCTGTGATCTGGACATCGCTGACCTCCTTATCGAATCACTCAATATCGCCAGACAGTAAATTTGGAAGAAAAATAAACCTCAAACCTAAACTTCACCCATTCCAGTCGCAAATCATGGAATATAATTCGGCGTCTGGGTGCAGTGTAGCAAGTATCAGCTCACAAGCGCCCATTGGTGAGGCCAGATCAGGTTGCCAACCATTATTATTATTAATTATTTTTATTTATCAGACGCCCTTATCCAGGACGACTGCCATCATTGCAGAGGCGTAGAGAGGAAACCACAGATAGGCGAGGGGAAGGCAGTCATGCAGTCAACCGGCGCCATCTGATACAGGTCGCAGGAACCCTTTTGGAGCAGCGCATGGAGGGGCAGGTTCGTAACGAATGGTGAAAATATCACCGAACGAGCCCGACTGTAAGTAACCATGCAGCCTTTCAGAGTCAGCTAAACAATTCACTGCAAAATATCAAGTCTGGCACAGCACTAAGATACTCAAATCTACTGCGCTTGTCCTGTGGTGCCACTCAACTGCTGAATATTGCGCTCCAGTCTGGTGCCGCTCGTCACGCACCCAGCTGGTGGATGTTCACTTAAACTCAGAGGGACGCCGCGATCAGCGCCAGTAGCTTGGCTGGTGTTGAACAACATTGCCCCACCTTACGCTCGACGGAGATAAACAACAACCAAACTGGTGGATGGGATTCGCGTCAACACGAAGTCTGCCATCGGGACACGTTCACCCCCCTCACCACGACGTCTATCATCTCGACGCTCCACTTGGAGCAGCCCGCCTGATGACTTATCTGCAGCTTCTGTGTGGAGTGATGAGCGGTCAGCCCTGGATGGAGCGAACCGGTCCCTCGTCATTAAATCCCACTGAGCGAGTGCCTGGCTCAGACCTGCCACGCCAGATGTGATCCCTGCCAAATCGATGCTGCACTGGTCATGGTCTGTATGTGAGGACACACCAACAGGCCGGGTCCATCACCATCATCGGTCCCACCGCCCGCTGGCGCGCCCTCTTGTCCCGACGGCGCGTGCGGAACAGCGGCGACGCCATCCTCTTCACCACACATGCGGCATCCACTCCAGCGAGAAGACGGGAGACTTCTGTTTTTCAGGCTCAGTAACATGACAATAACACAACGCACTAACACGCTACCCACGCTGTGCTTCGCTCGCTAACGATCTGCCTCGCTCTACACGACCGTCGCTCCGTCCCAACTTACCATCGGACTCTCTCCCTTCGCTCCCGCACATCCCCTTATATCCCGCAGACCCCCACTCCCGGGTCCCCTCCGACGTTACACAGCCACGCGATGTCACCCCACGTCCGGCAGCCAATCCGACCATCCCACGCCTCGCCCTATATCTCCCAACCTCCAGCACTTCTAGGCTCTCCCCTCAGACCACGAGT